>JBBDGP010003092.1:0-600000 GCA_037952835.1 Lithobates septentrionalis | reverse complement strand
TGTGAATTCAGATGAACTCGCGCGATTTCAAAGCCGCGTGAAGGAGGTCTCAGTGATAGAGAGGTAACTATTTATAGAAGCCGGGGAGTGAGGATTTGATGACCTCCATCTGTAGTCAATTGCCATTTTAAAGAGAAGGGAAACTTGAATTTTTACTTGCTAGTTACAACAGATTATGTATGGCACAGATTAAAAAGAAAAGGTCATTCTTTAAAAGAGAAATTCTATTTTCCTGAAGTCATTACTGCAATGTTTACCAAAAAATTAATTCATGACGTCTCTCATGTTTTTCCACTATCCACTTCACCATCCAGGGAAAACCCACCCGGCTTTCCCTGCTACAGATGCGGCTCGGTCCTCGGCTCTGTGATATTTACTAACACCATAAATGAGGTTGGGGAGAAGTCCGACTATAGAAAGCTGAGCAAAATATTTATCTGGAAAGCCAAACAGACAGTTCTCCGTGTGTAACCTGCAATCTTCTGGAGAAGAGCTAAATGTAGAAAATGGTGACTATTGGTCAAACCATCGTCCAAAACATTTCTAACTTAAAAGGTGACATCCAGGCAGATACAGAGCATCCGGAAAGTATTCACAACACTTCACTTTTTCCACATTTTCTTACAGCCTTTTTCCAATATGTTTAAATTCGTTATTTTCCTCAAAATTCTACAAACAATATCCCATAATGACAACGTGAAAGAAGTTTGTTTCAAATCTTTGCAATTGAATTAAAAAGAAAAAAAATGAAAAAATCCCATGTACAGAAGTAATCACAGCCTTTGCCATGACACTCAAAATTGAGCTCTGGTGCATCCTGTTTCCACTGATCATCCTTGAGATGTTTCTACAACTTGATTGGAGTCCACCTGTGGTCAATTCAGTTGATTGGACATGATTTGGAAAGGCACACACCTGTCTATATAAGGTCCCACAGTTACCAGTGCATGTCAGAGCACAAACCAAGCCATGAAGTCCGAGGAATAGTCTGTAGACCCCTGAGACAGGAATGTATGGAGGAACAGATCTGGGGAAAGGTACAGAAAAATGTTGGTCTCAATGAGCACAGCGGCCGCCATCATCTGTAAATAGAAGAAGTTTGGAACCACCAGGACTCTTCCTAGAGCGGGTCACCCGGCCAAACTGAGCGATTGGGTTAGAAGGGCCCTAATCAGGGAGGTAACCAAGAACCAGATGGTCACTGTGACAGAGCTCCAGCGTTTCTCTGTGGAGAGAGGAGAACCTTCCAGAAGAACAACCATCTCTGCAGCACTCCACCAATCAGGCCTGTATGGCAGAGTGGCCAGACAGAAGACACTCCTCAATAAAAGGCACGACAGCCCATCTGAAATTTGCCAAAAGGCACCTGAAGGACTCTCAGACCATGGGAAACAAAACTCCGCTCATCACCTGGCCAATACCATCCATACAGTGAAGCATGGTGGTGGCAGCGTCATGCTGTGGGGATGTTTTTCAGCGGCAGGAACTGGGAGACTAGTCAGGATCGAGGGAAAGATGAATGCAGCAATGTACAGAAACATCCTTGATGAAAACCTGCCCCAGAGCTCTGGACCTCAGACTGGGGCGAAGGTTCATTTTCCAACAGGACAACGACCCTAAGCGCACAGCCAAGATAACAAAGGAGTGGCTATGGGACAACTCTGTGAGCGTCTTGAGTGGCCCAGACTTTTACCCGAATGAATATCTGTGGAGAGATCTGAAAATGGTTGTGCACCTGATGGAACTTGAGAGTTCCTGCAAAGAAGAATGGGAGAAACTGCCCAAAAATAGGTGTGCCAAGCTTGTAGCATCATACTCAAAAAGACTTGAGGCTGTAAGTGGTGCCAAAGGAGCTTCAACAAAGTGCAGTAATACCTTGGATTAAGAGCACAATTTGTTCCAGAAGAATGCTTGTAATCCAAAGAACTCGTATATCAAAGCGAGTTTCCCCATAGGAAATAATATAAACTCAGATAATCCGTTGCACAGCCACTGCTTGTCTATGCAGTACCGCATGTGGCCAGAGGTGTGGGGGCGCCGAAGACACTCAAACGTTTGGAGACCACTCGGAGACACTCAGAGCATTTCCGAGTGTCTCTGAGCGTTTTTGTTTGATCACAACCGAATAAAAACAAAAGCACAATTGTATCTAGAAGTTACATCTCTAGAAGTTACTCGGAAACGGGGTGTTTCTGAGTGTCTCAGAGCGTTTCTGAGTGTCTCTGAGCGTTTTTGTTTGATGGCAACCAAACAAAAACAAAAGAACAATTGTATCTAAAAGTAACATCTTTCATTTTGAAATATTTAAAATCCTGTAAAATTAAAATTATAAAAAATAAAACAAAAAAAACAATGAGTTTTGTATAAATGCTGGGTGGTACTCCCAAAAGGTTTTTTTTTCAAATTCATTTTGACTATAAAAGGCTTAAAATTTTTCAAAATGAACCACTTGCCGACCACCTCACGTAGGAGCCTGCGCCGGATCATGTGCTTAGTACGTGATCCGGGGCACTTTTGGGTAAAGAGGGGAGGGGTTCGCTTGCCGCTGGCACCGCGGCTGTGCTGTGATTGGACACAGCACAAGACGATCAGCGGGTGCCGGCCAATAGATGTCTGCCGGCACCCGCTGATCGGTGAGGAGAGACACAGAACAGAACTCTGCCTATGTAAATAATGCAGAGCTCTGTCCTGTCTGTGGGGTGTGCTGGATTTTGTTTCCCTGCAGAGCACGCCCCTTAGTAAAAGCAGCGCACACGGTACACATAAACACTGGCTAGGCACATATTTAACCCTTTGATCGCCCCTGATATTTAACCCCTTCCAAGCCAGTGTCATTAGTACAGTGACAAATATATACATTTTATTTGGGTAAAGAGTCGCACGACCACACAATTGTCAGTTAAAGTAACGCAGTGGCGTATCGCAAACAATGGCCTGGTCATGAAGGTGGGTAAATCTTCCAGAGGTCAAGTGGTTAATGATCAGTAAAGACGAATGCCATAATTCATCATTCGTTTTATTGATCTATTGGGTTTGAAGTTGTAGATGGAGCAGCACGTTCTTCTCATGTTTATTTTCAGTGCCATTTCAGCCCAATGGGTGGAAATCGTGTTGGACCGCACCAGATGCCTGTACTACTTTAGAAAACGCAGAGCAACCAGATGGCACGTCGGTACGATGCGATTCGTTGCAGGCAAACACCTGCATTTGGGTGTCGTCAGCATTGCACTTGTTCCCGCCGCAGATCTCAAGCGCAGTGCGTTGTACTGGACTGCATCTGGTGTGACCTCAACCCCTAAAGCCATTGTGCGGGAAACCCGCATTCCGTGTGCGTTTCCCGCACTGCGTTCTGGTGTAAACTGTCCCTCAGGGCTGAGGTCACACCAGATGCAGTCCAGTGCGTTTTTAGGCCCGGGTTCACGCTGGTGCCATGCCAGACATCGCATGAGATTCGCACCGCATTTCTATGGAAATCACATGTGATGCAAACTCAACCATGCAAACTGTTGCATTACATTCGGACTAAACTCATGCAGGACCCTTTTTTTTTTTTTTTTTTTCCACACTGGAACTGGATCGCATGTTCAAACCCACGTGATGCGATTCCTGTCTGAATTCACAGTTTGCACTGCGATCTGCCAACCGTTCTGGAGGGGGGTGTCATTAACTTTGTATTGCTTTGCAGAGGGCAGTGTGAACTCCCTGAGAGTCGGGAGCGATACCGGAACCCGCACAGAATTCGCAGGATTTCCCGCATTGCACAAGTATGAACCGAGCCTTATTCTGCATCAAAAACGCATGGCACAGCGTTTACCATGGACTCCAATCTGAATCACACCAGTGCAAGTCAAACAAAATTAGTAAATGTATTTTTTTCTGTATGGAACGCATCTGGAAGGTGGCAAAACACATAAAAAACCGCACCGGAACGCACATATCCTCAACTGAGATGAAGAAAAAAAAAAAGGGAGGGAAAACGCAGCGGCACGTGCAAGCAGAAACGCACCGGAACGCAGAAATTGTGGTGTGAACCGACCCCAATAATTGTATTATTATTCGATTAATACCGATGAGATAGCCAGAACTTCCCTCCTGATTGATCTATCTTAGAACAGATTACACCCCCCCCCCCCCCCCCCCGGGCTAGGAAATTGTTGATCGGCAGCGCTGAGATGATTGGGTCACCGATTGTATTTATTGATTGATCGAATTATGAAGTTGCATGGTGTAAACAGAGATATGATTGGATAACTTATGAGCGTCTCCTCCAACTATTGATGAAATCCCACTTCCCGGTGTGTGACCGATTGATCGGATGGGAATAGGGATGGACGAACGAATGTACAGCGGCCATAGGTGGTCGCTGTGCGTTCCAAGGGAGCGCCCCCCACCGATACCGGGACCCCCAGAACTCCCTACTCCATATGTAGAAGTTGTCATTACACCATGATGGCAGTCACCTGTACCCCTCCTCCATGCTGGGAGTTGTAGTCTCCCCTCCTCCTCCATGCTGGGACTTGTAGTCCCCTCCTCCATGCTGAGAGTTGTAGTCCCCCCCTCCTCCATGCTGAGAGTTGTAGTCCCCCCTCCTCCATGCTGAGAGTTGTAGTCCCCCCCTCCTTCTCCATGCTAGGACTTGTAGTCCCCTCCTCCATGCTGGGAGTTGTAGTCCCCCCTCCATGCTGAGAGTTGTAGTCCCCCCTCCATGCTGAGAGTTGTAGTTCCCCCTCCATGCTGGGAGTTGTAGTCCCCCCTCCATGCTGAGAGTTGTAGTCCCCCCTCCATGCTGGGAGTTGTAGTCCCCCCTGCTCCTTTATGCTGGGACTTGTAGTCCCCCTCCTCCTCCACCCTGGGAGTTATAGTCCTCCTCCATGCTGGGACTTGTAGTCCCCTCCTCCTCCATGCTGGGAGTTGTAGTCCCCCCTCCTCCATGCTGGGAGTTGTAGTCCCCCCTCCTCAATGCTGGGAGTTGTAGTCCCCCCTCCTCCATGCTGGGAGTTGTAGTCCTCCAGCCCCCTGTAGAAGTAATGATGTAGACTATGGGGTGTCACCTACCTAGTGGCAGCGATCAGATCTGATCGGAGAGATCGGTGTATTGTAGTGTAATGCTCCCTCCAGCACGGCTGAAGCCCGATCTCCGGCACACTCACACATCGGGCTGCGGATAGAACTTTCCTCCCTCCAGCCTGCAGACACCGCCGAGCCCCGGATCAGCCCGACCCGCGGACACTGCACAGACCCTCATTGTGTAGACTGGGGAGCGCCGGGGGAGCACTCCTACTACCCCTACTGCTACAACCCGGGAAGTGCAGCTCATGGCAAAACACTGCTGAGAAAACCTCATAGAGGTGCAGAGGCGCCCTCTGATGGCCATCAGTGAGAATACAGCAGAAAGAATTTTGGTCAAGTTACTTTTATTAAAAGGTATAACTAAAGCCAAAACTTTTTTTTTTTTTTTTTTTTAATAGAGTTATAATCCCTATCAGTTTTTTTTTTTGCCATATGTGTCCCCATTGGGGAGATTTACCTTCACTTCCTGTCCCATAACAAAAAACAGGAAGTGAGAGGAAATCCCTGAAAATTAAAGTATAACTAAATCAAACCTGGAGTGTGGATTTGAATCCTTGTCAGTTTTTATTACTGTCTGTGCCCACATTAAACCACTTGACCTCTGAAAGATTTACCCCCCCCCCCCCCCCTTCCTGACCAGGCCATTTTTTTGTGATACGACACTGCCTTATTTTACCTGACAATTGTGCGACGCCATACCCAAATAAAATTGATGTCCGTCCCCCCCCACAAATAGAGCTTTCTTTTGGTGGTATTTGATCATCTCTGAAGTGCAAGAAAAAAAAAAAAAAAACGCAAAAAAAAAAAAGACAGACAATTTTGAAAAAAAAAACCAATATTTTTTTACTTTCTACTATAAAACATACCCAATAAAAAAATGTAAAAATAATCTAATTTCATCAATTTGGGCCAAAAAGTGTATTCTGCTACATATTTTTGGTAAAAAAAAAAATTCCAATAAGCGTAATTCTCCGTGGCATAGATTCAACAAGGCGATGGAAACTTTCCTCAGAGATTTTGGTCCATATTGATATGATAGCATCACACAGTTGCTGCAGATTTGTCAGCTGCACATCCATGATGTGAATCTCCCATTCCACCACATCCTAAAGATACTCTATTGGATTGAGATGTGGTGACTGTGGAGGCCATTGGAGTACAGAGACCTCATTGTGCAGTGGTGAGATGATTGGATCTTTGTGACATGGTGCATTACCCTGCTGGAAGGAGCCATCAGAAGATGGGGACACTGTAGTCATTAAGACCCCTTTGACACTGGAGGCGTTTTTTTTTTTTTAGGCGCTTTTGGGCTAAAAATAGCGCCTGTAAAAGTCTCCCCTGCAGTCTCAGTGTGAGAGCCCGGGCGCTTTTCACACTGAGGCGATGCGGCTGGCAGGACGCTAAAAAACTCCTGCAAGCAGCATCTTTGGAGTGGTGAAGGAGCCGTGTACACACCGCTCCTAAAGTGCCCCTGCCCATTGAAATGAATGGGCAGCACCGCCGAACCGCTGCAGTGGGGCTTTGCTTTAACGCTTTTTTCAGCTGCTAGCGGAGCTTAAAAGTGCCCCACCCATCGGCCGAAAACCTCTGCAAAAACAACGGTAAATCGTCACTTTACCGCCAACGCCCCGGTGTGAAAGCAGCCAAAGGGATGGACATGGTCAGCAACAATACTCAGGTAGGCCGAGGAGTTTAAACAATGCTCAATTGGTACTAAGGGGCCCAAAGTGTGCCAAGAAAATATCCCCCCACACCATTACACCACCACCACCAGCCTGATCCGGTGATACAAGGCAGGATGGATCCATGCTTTCATGTTCTTTACACCAAATTCTGACCATCTGAATGTCGCAACTGAAATCGAGACTCATCAGACCAAGCAACTCTTCTATTGTCCAATTTTGGTGAGCCTATGCAAATTGTAGCTTTAGTTTCCTGTTCTTAGCTGACAGGAGTGGCACCCGGTGTGGTCTTCTGCTGATGTAGCCCATCTGCTTCAAGGTTCAATGTGTTGTGCGTTCAGACATGGTATTCTGCATACCTTGGTTGTAACGAGAGATTCTGTTGCCTTTCTATCATCTTGAACCAGTCTGCCCATTCTCCTCTGACCTCTGACATCAAAAAGGCATTGTCGTCCACACAACTGCCGCTCACTGGACATTTTCTCTTTTTGGGACCATTCTCTGTAAGGCCCCATTCACACCTGAGCGTTTTGTAGCTTGAAGCCTGAAGATACAAAACGCTTGAGGGGAAAAAATCCATTATTCTCTATGGAGATGGTTCACATCTCCACTCCAAGTCGCCTGAAGCTCAAACAAGTTCTGGACCCTTTTTGTCACGCGAATCGGGCAGATTTGGGCATTTTTGGAGCAGGAAGCAGATGACAAAATCTAACAACATAGCGCATTCGGCGCAATACAAATCCCATATCAGATCAAATCAAAATCAAATCAACAAATGATGAAACAGATGATCATTTTTCCTATTGGCTAATAAAAAAAAACGCCAAAGCTCAAAAATGCCAGACAACGCTGTATGGAAACGCGCAAATATGCCTGAAAACACGCAACAAAACGCTCAAACGCTACGCTCAGGTGTGAATGGGGCCTAAATCCTAGAGATGATTGTGCGTGAAAACCCCAGTAGATCAGCAGTTTTTGAATTACTCAGACCAGCCTGTCTGGCACCAGCAACCATGTCACGTTCAAAGACACTTAAATCCCCTTTCTTCCCCATTTTGATGCTCAGTTTAAACTTCAGCAAGTCGTCTTCACCACATCTAGGTGCTTAAATGCATTGAGTTGCTGCCATGTGATTGGCTGTTTAGCAATATGTGTTGCCAAGCAAATAAACAGGTGTACCTAATAAAGTGGCCGGTGAGTGCATGTTTACTACATAAACTAGTATTTCGATTTTTGCCCTTTATTATGGTGCAATTATCATTTCTGACTGATGATAAATATCATTGTTTTTAAGATATACATTTTAATCACGTGTTCATTTGTATCGGTAAAGAAACTTTTTAAAAAAATTCTCTTTTGAGCTATTTGTTGAGAGGTGACACCTAAAAAAAAAAAAAAGTTTTGTTTCATTCCTTTTTTTTTTTTAAAATAAATTTTAAAGCGGTATCTGATTGGATGAGGTGTGGAGGCAGGGCAGTGATGTCACATTTTACTTTTGCGTTTCTGTTTTTTATTACTGCTTATTCTTCATTTACAATTGGGTTCTGAAACATTTTGAGCTCTATTTATAAAAAAAAAAAAAAAAAAATCTGCTGTACAAATGTCTCGCAATCCCCGTATTTCCCCCAATAGTTTTATGTCAGCTCCATCTAGTGGCTATAATGTGGTATTTTCCTGAAATGCCTCAATCAGGAAAATTATGGCATTATGACCACTAGATGGAGCTGAGGATCATAAACATATTAGGCAACATCCAGGGATCGCTTATGATAGTTCTGCCACTGCTTGAGACATTCACACAAAATTTACTTTTTTTTTTTTTTTGGTTAAATAAATAAAAGTTTAACCACTTCCCACCCGGCAGCCATCATACGATGTCCTTGACTTTGTGCAGGTATATCTGAATGATGCCTGCAGCTATGCAGGCACCATTCAGATATCGGCTTTTTCAGCAGGCGATTCCCTACACCAGGGATATTCAATTAGCGGACCTCCAGCTGTTGCAGAACTACAAGTCCCATGAGGCATAGCAAGAATCTGACAGCCACAAGCATGACACCCAGAGGTAGAGGCATGATGGGACTTGTAGTTTTGCAACAGTTGGAGGTCCGCTAATTGCATATCCCTGCCCTACACCATAGGAATGATCATAGCTGCTGTTCCACCACTTGATCATTCTTACGGGCGGCGAGAGGGGACGCCCCCCCCCCCCTCTAGCTGCCCTCCGGTGCTTCTACCGACTCACCCCTTTCATCAGTGAGTCGGAGACAAGATCTGCCGGCACCCAGATGTTTACCATAGAGATTTCAGGTGGACCAGATGGTCACCGGAGTGTCTCTATGATCGCTCGGAGGCCGGGGCGCGATGTTATGACTTCACGCCCCGGCCTCTGCATTCAAACAAACTGCACCGCCTTGGCTGGGAAGCCGAGATCGTTTTTTTTTTTTTTCATTTCAGGCTTCCCAACCTAGAGGTGAGATGTGGGGTCTTATTGCCTTTACTGTTTTGTTTAAAGCACAAAACTTTTTTTTTTTTCCCTTAAAAAAAACGTGTTCGAAAAATTGCCGCGCAAATACCGTGCGAGATAAAAAATTGCAACGACTGCCATTGTATTCTCTAGGGTCTTTGCTAAAAAAAAAAAAAAAAAAAAAAAAACATGTAATTTTCTAGCAAAAAAAAAAAAAATGATTTTTACATGTAGGAGAAAAATGTCAGAATTAGCCTAGGGGGCAAGTGGTTAAAAAAATAATAGTTTAATAATAAATAGACAGATTTCTGTATTGGACAGAGATAATGCAATCTCCCTGCCATCTAGTGTATCATCCAATTGAGATAGTTTAGCACTGCTGTGATGATTCCTGCATGGCATACACAATGTACAGGTTGGTTGGGGTTTGCAGTTTCTCTATAAAAAACACCAACTGACCTCTGTGCTGTGCTAGAGCCCCATTCTTTATTATTAGCGGTGGCCTCCTTTGTTACACGCAGGTGACAGGCACGCAGTTTCATTGTTTCACTGTTCCACCTAATTCCCCGTCTTGACACAGTCCATTAAAAGCACATTTTATGAATCGTCTAGAACGGATTTATGACAGGGTGACAGGTCTTTCTAGCGAGCAGAGGAGACGTTGTCAGGTCCGGTCATTTCAGTGTAATCTGACAGCCCAGCACCGGCCAGCTTGTTGGGCACCGCAGTTAATCAATCACAGCGTACCTTCCTGCCTGAACCTTGCCAATCACGCTCTGTGCCAGCTTGCGGGGGCACACTTCCATTACTCAGCATACTGAGAGTTCTGAGCACATCAAAATATTTCTGCAGCCTTACAAACTGCCTTTGTGCATTTTTTAGAAGTGTTAAAACACTAAAACCAGCACATCCCAGCTACACATGTTACATAGTAGGTGAGGTCGAAAAAAGAAAAAGTCCATCAAGTCCAACCTATATGTGTGTGATTATGTGTCAGTATTACATTGTATATCCCTGTATGTTGCGGTCGTTCAGGTGATTATCTAATAGTTTCTTGAAACTATCGATGTCCTCCACTGAGACCACCGCCTGTGGAAGGGAATTCCACATCCTTGCTGCTCTTACAGTAAAGAACCCTCTACGTAGTTTAAGGTTAAACCTCTTTATACTGTACTAGTAGATGAGAGGTATCCAGGAAAGTCAAGAAATGATAATTGCTCGTCGTAGTGCTCCTCTGGTTTCATCCTGAGTCATAGACCCAAAACAAGTATGCAGATCAAGGCCTCATTCACACCTCAATGTTTTGTTGCTTGAAGCTTCAAAATGCTGGAGGAGCTTAACGCAGCTAGACGCCTAATCCCAATTTATTGGAAAAGCTTGCGCATCCCGAGTGAAGTGGAATGGGTTGGGGAAGGTGGGGGAGATCATGGAAGCAGAGGAATGGCTTGCCACTTGTAGGGGTAAGCAGAAAAAGTTTGACTCCATTTGGGAATCTTGGAGAACCCATACCCAGTTTCCCCGAAAATAAGACCTAGCGTGATTGTCGGTGATGGCTGCAATATAAGCCCTACCCCCCAAATAAGCCCTACCCCGTTTCCCCAAAAATAAGCCCTACCCTAAAAATAAGACCTACAAGGACTTTAACTAGGGCTTATTTGGGGGGCAGGGCTTATATTGCAGCCATCACCGACAACCACGCTAGGTCTTATTTTCGGGGAAACAGGGTATCTCTGGGTCGCTTTCAGTCTCTTCCAGCCTGGACACTGCCTTGCTGGCTTTGGATAACCCCAAATTTAAATAACTAGTTCTGGCAAACCAAACCCCCCCCCCCCGAGTGTAAAACCCGGGGCTACGATGACCAACCAATCAGCGAAGCAGGTGTAAACGGCGAGTTTGCATGTTGTGAACAATAACTTTGACTCAATATTTTTCTGGTCATCAGTATAACGATTGTGTTGTGAGCCCTATGTTGGTAAGGTTTGTGTTTGAAGTTGACAGGGTCCTCCTCCCTCTCCCTGGTTGTTGTGTCCATAGGGACCGATTGTCCGGTACACAGAAGGACTTCACTGGTTTTAGCGATCACATAGCTCACTGTAACACGACATGGTCTTTCAAAGTCATAGATGGTGACGTTTGCTTCTTTCTGTGTTTTATGTTCCACTTCATTATTTTTTTCCTTACATGTGTTTTTTTTTTTTTTCTTTTTTATTGCCGACTTGTTCTTATAAAAACTTGAAATAAAGATTCTATAAAAAGAAAAAAAAAATTGCTAGGAAGAGAAAAAAATCAATTATTCTTTATGGAGACGGTTCACATCTCCACTCCAAGTCGCCTGAAGCTCAAAAAAGCTTTTTATTCCTAAAGAAATGAAAAGAAACGCACCATTCGCACATTTTTGTGCGCATTCGTGCATTTTGTTGCGTGTTTTTCTGCTCAAAATAAAAATGATAAAATATAAAATAGCAATAATATATGAAAAAATAAATGTAAACTAAATTCACAAATAACCGTTGCTGGGGTGTAAGGTGAAGGAGGCATCGAAAAACCAGAGACAACTTCTTACTTTTATATTTGTCGCCGCCAAAATTACTATAGCCAGAAATTGCAAGTCAGCTACCATACCATTTGACCAGCTTAAACACAAGCTCTCCTGGCTTATGATTAATGAACGGTTAACAGAAATTCTACAGGATAAATTGAAGGCGTTTGAATGGGGCCAGTGGGTTCGATAATTGGGAAATGATCCCCGCACCCTACTTGAATAGGGCTTCGCCTGAGTGAGATGGACCAGAGCGTGGGGTCTTTTTCCCCCCTTCCTCCTTTTGTCTTGTTCTCCATTTTCCTACTTTTCCTTTCTTCTCTTTACTTGTGATTAAGGGATTTGGACTACGTAATCAGGTGTTTGTGGGGGATCAAAATGGTGAAAAAATGTAGCGCATAACAAATATACATGGATATCGTGATATTGATGTGAAATACTGAAAATCCATATAAAAGTCAATCAAACAAATAAAAGTTGAGAAAAATGAATGTGGTAAGTGAATGTCCAACTGTGTGTAAACAGAAAAAACAGCCACCGAATGGTGTGGATCCCAGAGTAGTGGAAATGGATATGCAGATCCGACCGTGGAAACAACGTCAGAGGGAAAAACATCAGCAACTGAATAGCAAGTATATGCTCTTACCAGATCTGGTGGACCCTATTGTCAGCGACATAGAGTCTTCAAGGCAGTGTGCCACACATGGCAGGTGTGTAGATATCCAGGTGGTTAAGACCTCTGAGATGGATTCCAGGGAAACTCCAAGGACCTTCCAAATCCACCGCCACTTCAGGAACTCCGGAATGAAATCTTGGGAGGGTGGGTATACCAGGGCAGAATACCCACTCCTGTAATCCAGGCTTGGCAGCTTTGAAAGGTCACAAGGTAAATTATGTTCATCGCATATCAAGCGGACAAGGTGTTCCTTCATAAGACTACCTCCCACCACCTCTGATCACACCATTCTGATTGTGGGGATCGGAGTGTCCCTCTCCTGTTGGTTGAGAAGATCTGCACCTCCTGAGATGTAGGACGTAGCCTGAACCCCATCCAATCACATTGACATCATACAATAGAAAGACATGCTGGAACATTCATGTTTTCTGGTCTCTTTACAAACTACCAAGTTGGATTGGTTCGTTAAGAATCGATTCGGTAGCTTGCAGCTCTATATCTCAGCTATGTGCTGAGGACAGCTATCTTATGCCCCTTACACACGGTCAGATTTTCCTACGGAAAATGTTCTATGGGACCTTGTTGTCGGAAATTCTGACCGTGTGTAGGCTCCATCGGACATTTTCCATCGGAATTTCCTCCACACAAAATTTTAGATCTGGATCTCAAAATTTCCGACAACAAAATCCGTTGTCGGAAATTCTGATCGTGTGTACACAATTCCGACGCACAAGGTTCCACGCATGCTCGGAATCAAGCAGAAGAGCCGCACTGGCTATTGAACTTAATTTTTCACGGCTCGTCGTACGTGTTGTACGTCACCGCGTTCTTGACGTTCGGAATTTCCGACCAACTTTGTGTGACCGCGTGTATGCAAGACAAGTTTGAGCCAACATCCGTCGGAAAAAAAAACATGGATTTTGTTGTCGGAATGTGCAATCGTGTGTACAGGGCATTAGAGGGAATGATCCCTTACCAATGGGAGGGAAGTCGTTATGTCTTTCGCTCCTCATTAGTGTAGTAACAATGTGTAACATTTTTGGTTTATTTTATATGCAGTCGAAATTGTGAATATTATTCAAAATTACTATTGGAATTTACCTTATTTGTAAAAACCTTTAATAAAAATATTAAAACCTAAATTCATAAATAATATGTAATAATACATAAATGAGAATTAACTCCCAACCTTAAAAAATAATAAATTATTATAAATAATAATAAACACCCAAACTGAACAAAAAAATACATTATTAATAATAATTTATTTTGTGTTAGGGTGTTTAGTTATTTTATTTTTTTAAGAATAGTAGTAGTAGGAGGAGTAGTAGTAGTACCCTAACAAAAAACAAAAAACAAAAAAAAACTCTGTCAGGAAGCTAGTTCAACTAATACCAATTCTCATACAGTTAATGCTAATTCTTCAGCATCTACTGTTCATTCCCATACAGCTAATGTTCGTGCACCAGCACACAGATGAGCTCAGACTAATATCCAGTGTCCACTGAGACGTAGGCGCCTCCTGACCACCCTGTTCTACCGTGTATGACCCCGGCTCACCTTGACTACGCCCCTGACTGTGGCAGTCACCTGCTATCAAACTACTTGCACCCGTGCTTCTTTGAACCTTATACCTCTGTCACCACATTCAGGGGTGCTCAGACCAGAGCCACGGGGGAAGCCCTCTCGTTAACCCGGCCTCCAACCAAGGTACGCGATACCCTAACCCATAATCCTAACCTCAACTCCAATCCCTTATCCTAACGGAAAAAAATAAATAAATGAATAATAATAATTAAAAACTAAATGAAAGCTAAGGGTAAAGCTAAAAAAGCTGAAATACCTAGCAAAAGATGATAGTTTTCTCTATTGGCTAATAAAAGGGCGCCAAAGCTCAATAATGCGGGCAAGTCGCGCATAAAAACACGTCAAAATCGCACATAAAAACGTGCGAAAAATGCCAGAAAAACACTACGCTAAGGTGGGAATGCAGCCGAAAAGTTCTTTTTGCACTCCTGTAGCCTGTTTTCACCAGCCTGCCGTCGGCTGACATCACAGAGCCGGTCCAGGCTCGGGAAATCTGGTCGGGATCCGCCCACATCTGCTGGCATCTGGCTCAACCTCTCAGCGAGCCGCTAAGAACCTGAGCCAACCAGCTCTCTGCTCACAGAGCAATGAGAACAGAGCAATCAGCGATGTTTGACCGCTCGGTTCTCAGTCTTAGAGCTGGCGGGGGATAGATGCAGCATCCACCTAGGCAAGTACGATCCAAAAAAACAAACAAACCTGAACTCTTTTAAAAAAATTAATAATTATTTTACTAAATAAATTGAAGCTGCAGCTATCTTACACAACAGTGCATTCAAATATTAGTTATACATTTATAGCTGCGCTGGATGATTATTGAAAAAAAAAAAAAAAAATCTATATATACCAAACCTTACACAGGCAATTGTTCATATACAGTTGTGCTCATAAGTTTACATACCCTGGCAGAATTTATGATTACTTGGCCATTTTTCAGAGAATATTTCACTCATGGTTAGTGTTTGGCTGAAGCCATTTATTATCAATCAACTGTGTTTACTCTTTTAAAATCATAATGACAGCAGAAACTACCCAAATGACCCTGATCAAAAGTTTACATACCCCAGTTCTTAATACCGTGTATTGCCCCCTTTAACATCAATGACAGCTTGAAGTCTTTTGTGGTATTTGTGGGTGAGGCTCCCTATCTTCTCAGATGGTAAAGCTGCCCATTCCTCTTGGCAAAAAGCCTCCAGTTCCTGTAAATTCTTGGGCTGTCTTGCATGAACTGCACGTTTGAGATCTCCCCAGAGTGGCTCAATGATATTGAGGTCAGGAGATTGAGATGGCCACTCCAGAACCTTCACGTTATTCTGTTGTAGCCAATGACAGGTCGACTTGGCCTTGTGTTTTGGATCTTTTTCACGTTGAAATGTCCAAGTATGTCCCATGCGCAGCTTCCTGGCTGATGAATGCAAATGTTCCTCCAGTATTTTTTGATAACATACTGCATTCATCTTGTCAACAATTTTGACCAAATTTCCTGTGGCTTTGTAGCTCACACATCCCCAAAACACCAGCGATCCACCTCCGTACCTTTCATCATAGGCCTTGTTGACTCCTCTCCAAATGTAGCGTTTATGGTTGTGGCCAAAAAGCTCAATTTTGGTCTCATCACTCCAAATGACTTTGTGCCAGAAGGCTTAAGGATTGTCTCTGTGCTGTTTGGCGTATTGTAGGTGGGATACTTTGTGGCATTTGCGTAGTAGTGGCTTTCTTCTGGCAACTTGACCATGCAGCCCATCTTTCTTCAAGTGCCTCCTTATTGTGCATCTTGAAACTGCCACACCATGTGTTTTCAGAGAGTCCTGTATTTCATCTGAAGCTATTTGTGGGTTTTTCTTTGCATCCTGAACTATTTTCCTGGCAGTTGTGGCTGACATTTTAGTTGGTCTACCTGACCGTGGTTTGGTTTCAACAGAACCCCTCATTTTCCACTTCTTGATTAGAGTTTGAACTCTGCCGATTGGCATTCTCAATTCCTTGGATATCTTTTTATACAGTTCAACTACCTTTTCCCGCAGATCCTTTGACAATTCTTTTGCTTTCCCCATGACTCAGAATCCAGAAACGTCAGTGCGGCACTGGATGAAAGATGCAAGGGTCTGTCAGGAGTACAGAAACTCATTGACCTTTTATACACACACTAATTACAAGCAAACAGATCACAGGTGAGGATGGTTACCTTCAATAGCCATTCAAACCCTTTGTGTCAATTTGTGTGTGTGTTATCAGGCCAAAATCACCAGGGTATGTAAACTTTTATTCAGGGTCATTTGAGTAGTTTCTGTTGCCATTAGGATTTAAAAAAAATAAACACAGTTGACTTATAATAAATGGCTTGAGCCAAACACTAACCATGAGTGAAAGAAATTTTTGTGTTATCATTCATATTCTCTGAAAAATGGCCAAGAAATCATAAATTCTGCTAGGGTATGTAAACTTATTAGCACAACTATACAACCACAGTTCCATATGTGTTATAGACAACCAACACAAAGTGTCCATCACATGTAATGTTTCGTGCTTCAAACCGCCTTCATTATATTCTCCCAAGTGAACAGAAAAGTGCCTCCACCTTTGACACAGAACACTCACCAGATCACGATGACCCTTTTTACCATATGGGTCATATAGCGCTTTTCCCCTTTAAAGGGAATGGGGGCCCTGACCAACAGATCACTCTCCAACATCTTCCCTCAGGGTCAGATACCTACCTCCAACGGTCTTCCCCCAGGTTTATATACAGCCAAAGAAAGAATTTAGCATTGGGGTAAAATCCTCAATTTATTTAAAATACCGCTAAAAACATAAAAATGCTCACTAACATTCACAGGTGCACAGCCATGCACCAGGAAAACAGCGCTTAATCACATATAGCAACTCCTTCGCTGGCCATACACAATCCCCAGCATGAGCAGGACTATTCTTGTAAATTGAAACATTTAATGTTAGAAAACCATAGAAAATAAATAGTTTATTTTTTTTCTCACAAACTTTTTATAACCATTAAGGAGTGAACATACATAGGAATTAAATCTCAGTAACAAAAGATACAGAGGGGCATCATGGAAAGGAGTTGTTCCCTTCAGTCATTACACTTTCAAAATATTTGTATAGTCCATTTATTTCAGGAATGTAACCTGATTTAAACAACAGAATTGCAACTTGGCCCAAGTAGAAATAAATGAAATGCTTGGTCTCATGTGTGACATAGCTGCCAAAGTTTCTGCCCACAATGCAGTGCCATGTAGGGTTATATTTCTTGTTGTATTCCTTCTTGATATGGGCAGCGATGTCCTTCTCGATGTTGTACTTCTCTAGGGCCTGGGTGGCACACCGAGTCCTGCTGCATCTCCTCCGACATGTCGGCATTCTTAATGACGGCTTTCCTTTCACTCATGCTGGCAGCGTTCCGGGTGTTTTCTCTCCAGTCACCACGTTGTCTCACACACTGAGCAGGACTATTCTTACTGTGGTGAGATATCTCTCACCACAGCATTCATCAGCAGGAGAACTTCACCTGTCCAGCCCACCCTGACATGGCGTTGTGTCTTTAGAGGATGTAACAGCTGTCAGCACGATGAAATGCCGCGCCAGAGAGGCTGCTTGTCGCCAGTGTTTGCCATTGTATTGGAGTAGGTCTGCTCTGCCACATTCTGTTGGAGGCTACTGCCATTGGAGAGATCCAGTGAGCTGAATGGAAGGGGTGTCACAGAGGAGGAAGAGATCATCGCTACATTGTCCAGTTGCCAGGTGTCCAGATGAGTTGCCATCAACACCACGGGTTCAGCGGAAAGCACCCCTTGAATGTACGGGGCTCTGGACACCAGAGCATGGGAGTAGGCTTCACTGCATAGTGGTGAGAGGCCATTGGCCACAACCTCATTACCCTCCTCTTGAAAAGGGACAAAACACCCTAACTTGGGACTTAAACACTTTACCTGAGCGCTCCAACGCAGAGATGTACTGGATACATTTTTTTCCCCCCCATTTTCAACTAACATAAATTTTAACCGATTAAGATTACTATACAATTTGAGGTGGAGAGTCCAACCTGTTGGTGTGGTTTCTGATGGGCATAAAGATGGGTGCTCTGCTACTCTGCGGACTGCTTCAGTCACTTTGGGAGTCCCTATTGATTTTATTCCTTGTGTTTCCTTTTTTGTTTATTGTACTATGGATCATCATGTGATTCTTAGAATGGTTACATATATTATATACCAAATTTATACTCTTATATTGCTTGCTATGTTCACATCGTGCTTTACAGTGTGATCATGCGACTATGTTTACATTTGAGACAATGAGAATGAAAGTCACCCAGACATAATCTTCCCTGATGAAGGAATACACATTGTTCATTCCGAAACATGTTGGGCTATATACACAAGAAATCCCTATTGACTGAGTACACCTCGTCTCTGACAGCACAGGGCACACTTGCCTTTTGTTGGGTTTGACAAATATGTTTGGATGTACCACCATTTTTTCTAATTTTGTACTGTGTGTTTTACATTATTTGCCTTGCTATGTCGATATATAAACAAGTTTTTATGTTTTGTATTAATAAAAGTGGCAATATATTGCCTTTTACTATAAAATTATCTTTTATGCCTAAAAAGTCCTGTTCCAACATGACTGCGCACCAGAGCACAAAGCATGGTCCATAAAAGACAGATGAGCAAGTTTGGGGTGGAGGAACTTGACTTGCCCGGACAGAGTACTGACCTCAACCCGATCGAACACCTTTGGGATAAATTAGAGCGGAGAATGCAAGCCAGGCCTTCACGTCCAACATCAGTGCCTGACCTCACAAATGTGCTTCTGGAAGAATGGTCAAACATTCCCATAGACACACTCCTAAACCTTGTGGAAAACCTTCCCATAAAAGTTGAAGCTGTTATAGCTGCAAAGGGTGGGCCAAATTAATATTGAACCCTACAGACTAAGACTGAGATGCCCTTAAAGTTCATGTGTGTGTAAAGGCAGGTGTCCCAATACTTGTGGCAATATAGTGTATATAGTATGCCCCTGGTATTGTCATTTGTCATCTCACTTCAGTCCCTTTACAACACAATACGCAGGCACGAAAATGTATAATCTCTTTTTTATTATGGAAACTTGTAATTTCTGTACAAAAGCAATTTTATAATACAAAATGAAATAACAACGCAGTTAGAATAAAAAGCCATTTAATGTTTAATTTGTCTGAATATTTACATGCAGATACATGGGTAAGAATACTGTAGTAGTTATTTTTACTGTACTCATATTTTTAATCATTGCTGCAGCAATTTTCCTTTAAATCTGAACTCGTCAGGTTCTGCGTTGTATGTGATGATGTCGGCGATGGGGGGGTGGGCACACAGCCAGACAGGAGGAGCTGCCTTATGGAACGAGTTATTTAGTAATTCAGTCTATTCCACATCCCCTGAGCATTAGAGCTTTAGTGTAAGGGGTTGTTTTAGGACTGGAGTTCAGATTTAAGCGATTTTTTTATGTAACTCCTATATTTTTTTACATGCTGGCTTTTTATGTTATTAAATGACACAGACTGTAGATTAGCCACTGGAAGCAGTTGAGATTAGCTACTATGGTGACAGCTTAAAGGGCAAGTTCACCTTTCCATGAAAAATGAAAAGGTGAATTTAAAATATTCTGGGCACCCCTCTAGACCCCCCACTTTCCCTACCAGAGTCACTAACATAGTCACTAACAGTGATATTCAGTAACACCTAGTTACTCACAGGTGGAGACTGAGGGACTCCAGAATATCGGGTCTGAGCCGAGAAAACTATTTTCTCAACTTTCCCTGGTTTTCTGGTATTCCTGGGTTGGGCTCCAGAGTTTGGAGACTCTAAAGAGCTTTGGAAGAGATGAACCCTCTAACCCAGTGTCCAGGTCTTGCTGGAGACTGGCAGGGTGTATGTGCACACAGCCTTTATAATGATAGGCTTGGGCATAGATCAGTGGTTTAATTTTGTATTTTATAGGTAGACACCCATGCAAGGGCAACTGTTCTGTAACTTATTTTGAACCACTTGCCTACTACTGGGCCAATCTGACATTTCTCTCCTACATGTAAAAAAAAAAAAATCAGCATTTTTTTTTACATAGTTTTTTTTTTTTAAGTAGAGGCCCTAGAGAATAAAATGATGGGTGTTGCAATTTTTTACAATGTCACCCAGTATTTGCGCAGCGATTTTCCAAATATTTTTTGGAAAAAATACACTTTAATTAATTTTATTGCACAAAAGGGTGATATAATCCCCAATTGTTTGGTAAAATATAAAAGATGATGTTACGCAGAGTAAATAGATATCTAACACATCACGCTTTAAAATTGCCTATGCCCATGGAGTGGCGACAAACTAAGGTGCTTAAAAATCTCCATAGATGACATTTTAAAAGCCTTTAAAAGGTTACCAGTTTGGAAATACACAGGAGGTCTGTTGCTAGAATTATTGCTCTTGCTAGAACGTTCACGGCGATAGCTCACATGTGTGATGCCAATACCGTGTACATATACGTGCGAGACCTACATATGCGTGAGCCTTTGCGGGTGAGGGCGCTTTACATTTTTATGTTATTTGAAAGGTTTCATTTTTACGTATCCCTTGTGATAGCTGGGGCAGTGACAGGTTCTCTTTCCTGAAACATCTGAGGTCTATTAGACCCCAGATCACTCCTCTGCCCTTAAAAGCATCTGAGCAAACCAAGATCGGTTTGGTCAGATGCTTTCACAAGTCAGTAACGGCTGGTTTAC
The DNA here is from genome assembly GCA_037952835.1 of Lithobates septentrionalis. NCBI lineage: Eukaryota > Metazoa > Chordata > Amphibia > Anura > Ranidae > Lithobates > Lithobates septentrionalis. The sequence continues at coordinate 579,210 of JBBDGP010003092.1, read as the reverse complement.
ATCTCAGGAACTGACAAAATCCTTGTCGCTTTCAGGTTCTTAGACCATAGAGATTATCAAGGAAGTTCCAGCACTCATCTCTATGGTAAGCTTGCGAAACTGCTGGCTTCAGTCCTGAGCTATACCGCTCTACCCCCTTCCGCCACATGTAAAAGCAATCCAGCAGCTATCTAGCTGCTTGGATTGCTTTTACTTTATTCAGAATTTCTGGCTGAAAAAAAATGACTGCAGCTGTAGCTATGGCCCAGTATAATTATTGAAACCTGAGACTGTACAGGGACGTCCTGTGGGTGGGAAGTGGTTTAAATAAAAGTGGGCCACCAAGCCCTGAAAATGCACTTTCTGGTTGACCTGAACACACCAACAAGCTCTACACCAGGGATATGCAATTAGCGGACCTCCAGCTGTTGCAGAACTACAAGTCCCATGAGGCATAGCAAGACTCTGACAGCCACAAGCATGACACCCAGAGGCAGAGGCATGATGGGACTTGTAGTTTTGCAACAGCTGGAGGTCCGCTAATTGCATATCCCTGCTCTACACCATTGATTTAACTTCCTCAACATAACAACAGATTTAAAAGTATAACTAAAGGCAACACATTTTTGTAAGTTTTGGCTAGATTGGAGAGGGATAAGAACACCAGTCAGTTTTTTATTGTCATCTGTGCCCCCCCCCCCCCCCCCCCCCCCCCCCCCCCCCCCCCCGCTAAGGAGATGATTCCCCCTCTCTATTTGTCCTGTTTGCTATTATCATTGAGAGTGAAAGAAAATCCCCAGGGGAGATCTTCCGATGGGGACACTTGTTCATTCCTTTCCTTTGCATGGATTTCTTCTCACTTCCTGTTTGGCAATGGGACAGGAAGTAATGCGAAATCTCTGCAATGGGACACAGATGGTGGAAAAAAACATTTACAGGGGTTATAACCCCTCCTTAATCTATCCAAAATGGAAAAAAAAAAAAGTTTTTATAACAGTTCTACTTTAAGTTTTTTTTAAAAAAATACACTACATTTGACATCAAGCTTTTTTTTTTTTACAGGTTTAATATTTTTTGTTACAGGTTTATATAAAAAAATAACTGAAAAGACTGTTCATTCCCTTTCATCTGTGGAAAATATACAAAATTCAAAAAATGATGATTCCTGAATTTTATAATTCTAAGCAGACTGGAGATATATACATGCACACAATCTGGAGGATCAATATATTGAAAATTTACAACATTTGCAAACAGATCTACTCACATGATGTACCGTTTATAAAAAAAAACACTTTAGTAAGTTGCATGGTTTGATTTTGAACATTATTACAGCAGACATTTATCTTAAAAGTGCAAATCCATGCAAAAGAGCGTTCCTGTCTTGGTGACAAAGCTTGAAGCTGAGCTTTCTGTTTTCCTCCTTTCAACAGTATTTTCTACATATTGCCATTGGGAATTTATCAATGGGAATGTCACCAGCAACGGCATGGGCGACACTAAGATGGGAAGTTATTGGAAATCTTTTCATTAACCACTTGCCGGCACGGCTGAGATGAAACGACGTTATGTTACGTCACTTCGCCTTGTGGCCACTAGGGGCGCACTCTCCCCCGAAGCGAGTGCCCGCCGGGCACGATGACCGCCGGGCTCCCGTGATCGCTCGTGACACAACGAGAACTGAGATCTGTGTGTGTAAACATACAGATCTCGATTCTCTGAGGGGATCGTGTGGTCATACAAAGTATGAACACCGATCTCTCTCTTCCCCTAGAAAGTCTCATCCCCCCTACAGTTAGAACACAAAGAGGGAACACAGTTAACCCCTTGATCGCCCCCTAGTGTTGACCTCTTCCTCCCTGCCAGTGACATTTATACAGTAATCAGTGCATTGTTATAGCAATGATCACTGTAGAATTGTCAATGGTCCCAAAAATGTGCCAAAAGTAAATCACCGCCATTACTAGTAGAAAAATAAATAATAATAAAAATGCCATAAATATATCCCCTATTTTGTAGACGCTATAACTTTTGCGCAATCAATATACGCCTATTGCGATTTTTTTTTTTTACCAAAAATATGTAGAGGAAAAAAAATGTGTTTTTTTTACGAAAAATGTGGGATATTTATTATAGCAAAAAGTAAAAGATATTGTGTTTTTTTCAAAATAGTTTTTTTTGTTTATAGCGCAAAAAAATAAAACCGAAGAGGTGATCAAATACCACCTAAAGAAAGCTATTTATGGGGAAAAAAAGGACGCAAATTTTGTTTGGGTACAGCGTCGCATGACCACGTAATTGTCAGTTAAAGCAACGCAGTGCCAAATTGTAAAAAGTGCTCTGGTCAGGAAGGGGGTAAAATCTTCCGGGGTTGAAGCGGTTAAGGACACTGCAAGCTTTAGACAGGTAAAAATTATAACTTTTTTACACTTTATCCAAAAGGAAAATAAATAAAATTTCTGCTTAAAAATATGTATATGTAAATATGGTGGTCCCTGGGTGCATTTATAACTACAAACTTTACAAAGCAACAACACTTTAAAAACTATATATACTGTTAATTAGGATTATTTATATCAAGGTAATTCTATTCATATGCAAATATTAGAATTAAACTAAAACTGGAACCCCAGTTAAAAAAAAAGGGAGCGCCTTTTGCTGTAATAATCTCCTTCAATCTGGAGTTGTTACTTTAATTATTTTCTGCCATTAGATGCCACCAGATTTCTGTGTCGAATGATGGCCAGCGTCATTCGTCCCACTTTCTCTGAGCCCAGTCGGTCATGGAACTGTTCCCCATGAATGTTCATCATTGCACTGGCTTTTGCTCAGAGTCTTAATATGCTAAGTGGTCCTCACATACACTGTATTGTTGAAAGTATTGGGACGCCTGCCTTTACACGCACATAAATTTTAATGACATCCCATTCTTAGTCCGTAGGGTTCAATATTGAGTTGGCCCTCCCTTTGCAGCTATAACAGCTTCAACTCTTCTGGGAAGGCTGTCCACAAGGTTTAGGAGTGTGTCTATGGGAATGTTTGATCAGTCTTGTGCATTTGTGAGGTCAGGCACTGATGTTGGATGAGAAGGCCTGGCTTGCAGTCTGCGCTCTAATTCATCCCAAAGATGTTCTATTAGGTTGAGGTCAGGACTCTGTGCAGGCCAGTCAAGTTCCTCCACCCCAAACTCACTCATCTATGTCTTTTTGGACCTTGCTTTGTGCTCTGGTCCAAATCATTTGGTGGAGGGGGGGATTATGGTGAGGGGTTGTTTTTCAGGGGTTGGGCTTGGCCCCCTAATTCCAATAAAGGGAACTCTTAAGGTGTCAGCATACCAAGACATTTTGGACATTTTCATGCTCCCAACTCTGTGGGAACAGTTTGGGGATGGCCCCTTCCTGTTCAAACATGACTGCGCACCAGTGCACAAAGCAAGGTCCATAAAGACATGGATGAGGGATTTTGGGGTGAAGGAACTTGACTGGCCTGCACAGAGTCCTGACCTCAACCCGATCGAACACCTTTGGGATGAATTAGAGCGGAGACTGCGAGCCAGGCCTTCTCATCCACATCAGTGCCTGACCTTACAAATACGCTTCTGGAAGAATGGTCAAACATTCCCATAGACACACTCCTAAACCTTGTGGACAGCCTTCCCAGAAGAGTTGAAGCTGTTATAGCTGCAAAGGGTGGACCAACTCAATATTGAACCCTACAGACTTATGCCCCGTACACACGGTCGGATTTTCCGACGGAAAATGTGTGATAGGACCTTGTTGTCGGAAATTCCGACTGTGTGTGGGCTCCATCGGACATTTTCCATCGGATTTTCCATCGGATTTTCCGACACACAAAGTTTGAGAGCAGGCTATAAAATTTTCCGACAACAAAATCCGTTGTCGGAAATTCCGATCGTGTGTACACAAATCCGACGCACAAAGTGCCACGCATGCTCAGAATAAATAAAGGGATGAAAGCTATTGGCCACTGCCCCGTCTATAGTCCCGACGTACGTGTTTTACGTCACTGCGTTCAGAGCGATCGGATTTTCCGACAACTTTGTGTGACCGTGTGTATGCAAGACAAGTTTGAGCCAACATCCGTCTGAAAAAATCCATGGATTTTGTTGTCGGAATGTCCGAACAAAGTCCGACCGTGTGTACAGGGCAAAAGACTGGGATGCCATTAAAGTTCATGTGTGTGCAAAGGTAGGCGTCACAATACTTTTGACAATATAGTGTATCATTACATGAGCATTGCTCAATCCAATAAAAAATTCTAAATATAATCTGCAGGTTGTGACTTGTGGTAGTTATATTTGTAAACATCTGCAACAAATGCCTTTGTTTTTAACGCAAATTGCTAAATGAGTTTTTTTTATTACTAACAGGCAAGTGTGCTTGGGCATTTTATTTTTTTACTGTTAAATTACCCTGCCCATGGTGCATCTTATCTATGCTAGCTATAAACTGACCTGGGCGCTTGCTATTTAAAACTCTGCAAGAATTTAGATTGACACCAAAGATCATAAGCTACCATCTGAGCTGTGCTGGGATTCTAAAGTATTCCTGCTCCTTTAACCACTTCAATACCGGGCACTTTCACCCCCCCTTCCTGGCCAGGTTAATTTTCAGATTTCAGCGCTGTGACACTTAATAATTGCTCAGTCATGCAATACTGTACCCAAATGAAAATATTTTATCACATAAATAAATTAGAGCTTTCTTTTAGTGGTATAATAATCACTAGTTTTTTTTTCTTTTTGCTAAATAGAAAAAAAAAAGAAGACTGAAAATCTTGAAAAAAAACCCACAAAAAAAAACAAAAAACGTGTTTTTCTTTGTTTTCGGTTATAAAATTTTGCAAATAAATAATCTTTCTTCATAAATTTAGGCCAAAATGTATACTGCTACATTTCTTTAATAAAAATAACCCAATTCAGTGTATATTTAGTCTTTAGGAAAGTTATAGAGTCGTCCCGAAAATTACAGGACAGTACAAATATCACCCCTTTTTTGGAAAGTAGACAGTCCAAGGTATTTAGTAAGAGGCATGGAGAGTTTTTTTATGTTGTAATTTTTTGTCACAATTTTTTGGAAAATGAAGAAATTAAAAAAAGTTGTTTTTGTTAACTACAGTCACCAATGCAGTACGGCGTCATCATATAAACGGGGGTGGCAGGTAATCGGAATACTGACTGGTGACAGTATATAAAAAATTTTTTTAAAAAAAATGAAAAACTTTTTTTTTTTTCCCAATAACAATTTTTTTATTTGTTTTTTTTTTTACATAAGTGTGATCAGTAACACTGTTCCACTCTGGGGAGGTGATCAGGATTTTTTGTTTTCAACACACTATGATATGATGTGATAATCACTGTTATAAGCAACCATATTTTTGTGAATGAAATCCATTTATTTGTGTACTATTGTGATTAGCCACAGCTAATCACATGGTACAGATGGGCTGTGATTTATTCTTTTTTTTTTCTTGCTGACTAGCAAACCTGTCAAGAGAAAATGCACTGGCTGCCCTTGCTGACCATGCAAGTTGCCTGCTTGCTAGGCTCAACCTTCTTGGATCTAATATTTTATGCAGTTAAGCTCACAAAAAAAAAAAAAAAAAGACGATCCCATCAAGTTTCACAAAAAAATAAAAAAAAAATAAAAAACAGAGCACCTGTATCAACAGAACCCTCAACTCTCAATTTATCCGGAAAAAGGCAAAAAATAACCTTTCACATAGTCCAATTTTGTCCATTAGGGACACAATTGCTTCTTTTTATGTCCAACAGACGAAATACTTACCGGAAATTAATGTCCTAAGTGTCAAGGAATTCTTACGATCACAGTGTGAGAAGCTGTACACGGTAGCTGTACTGACGGCAGAAGATTAGATTTTGTCAAAATTCATTACATTTTAAGCAGAACCAGGAGCAGATAATGAAAAGACTTCTGAAGAGTACTAGCCCATTAGCCACTTCATATCCGGGCCATTTCTGACACTTCGCTCCTACATGTCAAAAATCATCATTTTTTTGCTATAAAATTACATAGAACCCCCAAACATTATATATGTTTTTTTAGCAGAGACCCTACAGAATACAATGGCGGTCATTGCAACTTTTTATCTTGCACGGTATTTGCGCAGCAATTTTTCAAACGCGTTTTTTTTGGAAAAAAAACAGTTTCATGCTTAAAAAAAACAGAAAACAGCAAAGTTAGCCAAATTTTTTTGCATTGTGTGAAAGATGAAGTTACGCCGAGTAAATAGATACCTAACATGCCACGCTTCAAAATTGCACACGCTCGTGGAATGGCGCCAAACTTTGGTACTTAAAAATGCCCATAGGCGACGTTTTAAAATTTTTTACTGGTTACATGTTTTGAGTTACAGAGGAGGTCTAGGGCCAAAATTATTGCTCTCGCTCTAACGTTCGCGGCGATACCTCACATGTGTGGTTTGAACACTGTTTTCATATGTGGGCGGGACTTACGTATGCGTTCGCTTCTGCGTGCGAGCTCACGGGGACAGGGGCGCTTTAAAAATTTTTTTTTTTTTTTTGTATTGTTAATTTTACTTAAAATTTTTTATTTTGACACTTTAAAAAAATATTTTTTTTTTTGATCACTTTTATTTCTATTACAAGGAATGTAAACATCCCTTGTAATAGGAATATGACACGATCAGTCCTCTTTACAGTGAGATATGGGGTCAATAAGACCCCACATCTCACCTCTAGGCTGGGAAGCCTAAAATAAAAAAAAAAAATAAAACGATCGCCGCTTCACAACCGAAGCGGCGCCGTTTTTTTGAATGCAGAGGCCGGGCGTGACGTCATAACATCGCGCCCGGCCTCCGAACGATCATAGAGACTCCGGCGACCATCTGGTCCGCCGGAAATCTCTATGGTGAACATCCGGCGCCGGCGGATCCGCTATCCGACTCACCGATCGCTGAGGTGAGTCGGTAGTAGCACCGGAGGGCGGCGGGAGGGGGGGGGGTGTCCCCTCCCGCCGCCCGTAAGAACGATCAAGCGGCGGAACAGCCGCTATGATCGTTCTTATGGTGTACGGAATCGCCGGCTGAAAATGCCGGTATCTGAATGATGTCTGTAGCCTCAGACATCATTCAGATATAAGCCCTGAAAGTGGAGGCCGTCATATGACGGCCTCCGGATGTCAAGTGGTTAAAGCAGGAAATAGAAAATTGGAAGGTGCAGTACATCAACCACTGATAAACACATGAAGGAGACAAAGATGTATCAGAGAAAATGATTGCACAAATAGGAAGAAGATGAAACCTTTTAGATTTCGGCTTACAAAATATCTATGTATTATGGATAAGCGCACTGATTTTTCCTTTGTTAAAAAATTGCCAAGATTGTCCTCCAATTTGGTTGAAACAAAAAAGGCCTTGTTTTGTGATCCTCATGTTTCTGATAGACAAAGCTAACCTAATGCTAACCCTAATTCTTTGTTAATAAACAAACCACGTGATCACCGTAAATGTGACATGGCAATCATATATACAGAACAAATATAAGGGCACCACACTAGTGGTAATGGAGTCCAGAAAGATCTTTTATTGAATGACTAGCAATGTACAAAATCCAACAGATTTCTGGGTCACACTCCCCTTTCTTCAGGGCTCGAGTCAAATACGACTTCAGTGATGGCCAGACTCAAAGACAGATCAAAAAAAAAGATCAGTTATCCTGGGAGCAAGATGGCTACCCAAATGGTGCCTGGTCTCGGAAGAAGCCTTAGGACATCATCCCTTTCCAAGCCAACCTCTCAATTGTACTCTGTGGAGAAGAGTAAGCATGGTACTCTCGGAAGAAGCCTTAGGACATCATCCTTTTCCAAGCCAATGGGAAGACAACCTTATAATTGTACTCTGTGGAGAAGAGTAAGCATGGTACTGCTAGCCATCTATAACTAAGGGTAAAGCTCTGATCTAAGATAAATATTTTTTTGAACTGCCTTTCAGTCCAGGCATCGCTGATGTCATATTTGACTCAAGCACTGTAGAGGTGGGGGAGGGTGTCAAGCCCCCCCCAAAATGCATTTTACACCAACAGTCATCCAATAAACTTTTTTTTGGACTGTGTTACCACTGGTGTGGTGCCTTACTGTTTTCTGTGTATCTGGATCTTTCTCAAGATCCCCTGCAGATTCCCTAGGTTGCGTGAGGGCAGCCTTACCAAAGCAATCCAGCTTATTAATAAAAAAGACAGCCACACACAGGTATAGCATATGACTGTTTGTCAACCAAGGGTTAGCAAAAATGGCAGAATGAGGGCGCCTGGGTCAGTGTGATTTGCACACACCGTCACCGGAAGCTCTTCAGCAGCAAATGTATGGACTAATTCTGATTCCGTATGATCCACCCTATACCCTGTTTCCCCGAAAATAAGACCTAGCGTGATTGTCAGTGATGGCTGCAATATAAGCCCTACCCCCCAAATAAGCACTACCCCGTTTCCCAGAAACTAAGCCCTACCCTGAAAATAAGACCTACAAGGACTTTAACTAGGGCTTATTTGGGGGGTAGGGCTTATATTGCAGCCATCACCGACAATCACGCTAGGTCTTATTTTCGGGGAAACAGGGTAGCAGCCAGTGAGTGCTGACTCACACACTACCTGACAGTTGTGTGTGATATATTGCTTGAACAAAGGGTTAGGGTTAGCATTTTTTGGCACAAGAACAAGTCCAGGATAGTTGGAAGGAGCTTCCCTTACCAAAGCCTTTCCCAACCTATTTTCCCCCGTGGAACCCTTGAAATAATTTTTAAGTCTCAGGGAATCCCTGCTAAAATCAATTCATTGGGCGCAGTGGGAGGAATGTCCCTTACGTCGGTGGTTAGTAGGAAGAATGTCCCCCTTACAGAGGTGGTCACAATGCCACCCTTACCAACTGTTACAAAGATCATTGGTGCGAGGCCGCTGGCACTGCCAAGTGACACTGAAGATGGAACTTTTCAGGCACCATGGAAGGTCAATCAACCACAGCTCAAGGAACTCCTACCAACTCCTGGAGGAACCCTAGGGTTCCACTGAACCCTAGTTGGAAATGGTTGCCTTACCCCAAGAAGCCAATAAAACCCGTTTCTTTCATAAAGACCACCTTACCTTGGCCTTCCCCTTTGACGCCAATGAATTTCACTGAAATTTCAGTGAAGTGTCCTTACACATACTATGCGCCATTATTGACAAAGTGGTCAAAGTGCCATGAAATGTATACAAGGGGCTAACAATTTGGTTAATACAGATTTTTTTTCTCATAAAACCTTTGTATTAATCCTTACAATTGTCATCCCTGGGGTACCTTGGTAAAGTGACATAAGATATCTCCCCCCCCCTCGAAAAAACCTTTGCAAACACCAAGACCATCATACTTGGGCACCCAAGAAGGTCTGAGAGCCACCACTGCCTGAGTCTTGTGTTGAAGGCAGATGTATTCTCCACAGGCATGCTGATTTAGCATAAATTTAAGAAACTTTTCAAATGTGAGCTCAAACCTGGAATTACCTTCCTTCAATCAACAAAACCAAAGCATTTTTTTTGTTCAATCCAACAAACGAAACGACACCACTTGAAGCCATCAGAGAAGGTGCAAACAGAACTATTTCAGCCTTTTTGATCTCATCAGCCCAGGACAGGAAGCACTGGTCAGTATGTGAAACGGCCATGAAAGAGTACAAGGTACAGCTATGGAGACCTCAGGCAATGTTCCATTTTTAGAGAGACTGATTTTAATGTGTTCAGTCGGGCACAGTCAAATTAATTAAATTTGTCAAAATTATTTACAGAAAAGAGGAGCTACACTCTTCAATTTAAGAAATTAATGAATTAATGACGCCTCTGTTTCATCCTGAAAAGTTTCTGCTGCATCCACATATATTTGAAGACGATCAATTTCCTGCATAAAAAAAAAAAAGCAAAATAAAATCTTCACAGCAATAGAGATATTTCCCTATTGAAGTGTTTGATACCCCAGCATTTCATATTCCTGATACAGTATGTGCCAGCTGTACCATTTGTATGAAAAAAGTATCATTCATTCTTTGTATAGCTTCCTTTGTGTGAAATCCCTGGTGTTCCTGCCAGTCCCTCTGTTTTCCTATTAAAAACTGACCACACTAAGCAGGAGAACACAGCATGGTCAGTTCTCTAGCTATGCTGGGAACTCAGCCTGTTCTTCTCCAATGATCAGACTTGTCCTGACACCGCCCCCCCCCCTTACTGGGAAGGTCAGTGTGCTGTTGCTTCTCCTCCCCCCAGCTCCTACACAGCTGAGAAGAGAGGGAGCATAGGGGAGGTGATCACTTATAAAAAGGGGGACATTTTCTCAGTCGCCCTTCAACATGGAATAAGTCCCCAGTTTTCTTATACTGGATTTCCAGGTATGCCTTTTTTTTTTTTTGCATATTTACATGAGTCCAGTTGGGGCCAATGTGAATTATGCATATGCCATACATGTGGGACCCGGGTGTATGGAGGCTCAATATTACTGTAGGAGCCCTGCTACTACAGTGATCGCCACTATCTTCTTGGTCAGCACAGGCACTATTTACAGAACGTCTTGTATTTCTTTTAAATGGATACAAGGCATTCTCTGGTTGGACAGGGTGAAGATCATGTCACTGGCCTGCCTCTCCACCTCATCCAATCAGAGAATGCCTTACATTCATTCGGAAAAACTTAAAATGTTCTGTAAACAGCACCAATGCCAAACAAGTGACTCCCTGTGTTCACTTTGGAGCAGGGCAAAGGCTAGGCATGGGTCCCAGAGGATAGCGGCCATCACTGCAGTAGTGGTGACTACTAGAGCAATTTCCAGCTTCTACAGGGGTCCCACATGTATGGAATATGCATACTTACATTGGCCCAAGCTGGACCACTATAACTATGCTATAAAATCAATACTTGGAGCTCAGTTGCAACCACTGTGTCAAAAGCAATTTTGGAATTTTTCACATATATTTTTTTCTAGAAAAAATTACCTAAAACCCCTAACCAATTATATATTTTCTGAATGCAGAGGCCCTGTAGAACAAAGTGGTGGTAGTTGAAATTTCATGTGAAAATATTTGCACAACTTATCAACGGCATATTTTCAGTGAAAAATACACCAAAATTAAATTTTAATACATACAATCACAATATAGTACCCAATTTTTGGGTAAAATATTAAAGATGAATTTGCGTTGAGTAAATAGATACCAAACATGTCAAGCCTCTGGGCCAGTTCACGCCACATGCAGTCCAGTGCGTTTTTTTTTCTGCATCAAAAACACATGGAAAGTAGGTTATATGGTCTTTAATGGCATAGTTCACACCAGTGATTGCAGTTCCAGTGCGTTCCAAAAAAAAAAAAGTATAAAACATGCTGCATTTTCACTGCACTGGACTGTACTAGAACGCTGTAAAAAGCATCAAAAATGCATTGGAACGCACCAAAAACACACTGGAACACACGCTCTTATTTAAATTTAAGAAAAAAAGGAGGGGAAAAAAATGCACTGGGCTGCATCAAAAACGCACATAAAACATGCACTGGAACACATTAAAAACGCACATTCAGAAAAGCATCTGAAAACGCATCTGGACCGCATTTCTATGGTGTGAACTGGCCCTTAAAGTGATTGTAAAGTCTAGTTTTTTTTTTTACTCTAAAAATAACAAACATGTTATACTTACCTGCTCTGCGCAGTGGTTTTGCACAGAGAAGCCCAGATCCTCCTCTTCTCGGGTCCCTCTTCGGTGCTCCTGGCCCCTCCCTCCTGTTGAGTGCCCCCACAGCAAGCAGCTTGCTATGGGGGCACCCGAGCCGAGTCAGAGCTCTGGGTATCCATTCAGACACAGACCCGTGTTTCGGCCCCGCCCCCTCTCTCTCCTCATTGGCTAACTGACTTTGATGGACAGCAGCGGGAGCCAATGGCACCGTTGCTGTGTCTCAGCCAAATTTAGAAGGGAGAGTCCCGGATGGCCGAGGCACTCGTGGACATCGCTGGATCGAGAGGGGGCTCAGGTAACTATTAGGGGGGCTGGGGAGGCTGCTGCACACAGAAGGCTTTTTGTCTTAATGCATTAAGATAAAAAACCTTCTGACTTTACAATCACTTTAAAATTGTGTGCGTCCACGAAATGGCAAAAAACGATTGTGTCTATAGACGATGCCTTAAAAGCTTGTATCATCAGTTAACATGAATAATGCAATAAAAATACAAATCTGTTGCGCTTGAAGAAAAGGTAAGAAACTAAGAAAAAAGCAGCTGACACTATATTACTGGTTGCAATAAGACAAAATATAGAAAGAGGTGCAGCGCTAGAAAAATAAAAACAAATAAAAAAAATTTCATCATAAAAAATTGGTTGAAGTTGATCAAAGTCCTCTAGTTAATCGATCCTGATGAGGACAAATAGGAAAGCCACCACCAACACCCAATACTACTGACTCTTACCATCAGTGTGTAGGTTACACACATTAAATGTACAGGTTATGACCCCAGCAATCCTCCTCCACAGATCGATTCATTCCACGGAAGATCCAAGGGGGCCCTGATGATGCATGTTTATGACGAAACGTTGGGTGGAGCTAAGGACGTGTGACGTAGGACGCTGACCGGGACCCAGCGGCCATTTTGTTGGTTGGAAACACAGGTTGTTTCCCCTTGCCTGTCAATTTTCTCAATCGTGTGAGTGTAGAAGTCTTATTTTTAAATAAATTTTACTTTCTGGATGCCTGCGCAATGAGCGGTCTTCTTTCTTATATGTATGTGGATACTGGAGTTTATCGGTGGAATTCCATTCTATGGAGAAAGTTTTGGAGGTCTTTATTTCTTTATTGAATGAGACGTTTTGATCTTCTGTGGAATCAATCGATCTGTGGAGGAGGATTGCTGGGGTCATAACCTATACATTTAATGTGTGTACCCTACACACTGACAGTAAGTAGTATTGGGTGTTGGTGGTGGCTTTCCTATTTGTCCTCATCAGAATCGATTAACTAGAGGACTTCGATCGTTTTCAACCAATTTTTTATTTGTTTTTATTTTTCTAGCGCTGCACCTCTTTCTATAACATGAATAATGGGCCTAGAATTATTCTATCACTTTGACATTCACGGCAATACCTCATGTGTGTGACGCAATCGCTGTTTACATACATATGCACACTCTACAAACGTGTTTGCATTCATGTGTGTGCAGGGTGACATAGTTGCTTTTAAAAATTATGTATTTTTTTTTTTCTCATTACCTTTATAGCAATCACAAGGGGTCTAACAAGCCCCCTATGTGATAGCATTTGTGGAGACATCAGGGTTCCATTAGTCCTCTGTCTCCCCTGACCTCCACTGCAGCAGGTCAAGTAAAGGACATTTCAGACGGGACTTTGATAACTCTGAAGCCAGAAATGTTCGGCGTAAAGTACACAATCTGACAACAACGGTGTCTTTACTCCTGTTGGAATTTTGCCCAGCACAGTACTTACTACATCTAACTAAAATTGCTAAAAGGAGGTACTTTAAGTCGGTTGCAAAGCACATGATCAATGCTGCTAGGATGTGCATACCAGTACATTGGCGGTCTTCATCCCCACCCTCCATGGCTGAATGGGTCACTCGAATTAATCGTGTCGCTGAGATGGAGGAACTGATCTACACTGCTTCAGATAATATTTCTAAATTCACTGCTATTTGGGAAGCTTGGTCAACCTTTAAAAGCTCTCAATCGTACCAAGACCTTCTGGATAATGCAAACTAATACCGAACTGGGGCCATATTACCCCAGACCTTATATGCAGAATCAGGCGCATGCCACCGGCGTGACGCACTTTAGTCTTTTAACCACTGGATGCTGGAGAGGGTAGTTGGTGACTTCTGCACCCCCTCTCCTCACTAAGCCTTGTCCTCTCCTCCCCCCTACTTTCCCCTCCCCCTTTTGTTGTTCTCTCCCTTTATTTTTCCTTTTTTTTTTTTCCTATTTCTAATTTTTTATTATTACACACTCTATCTCCTAGGATATAAACGCCCAAACACTGCATCGTCATCTAGGACTCAGTTAACTGTGTAGAGATGTTTAAACATATTCTATTTTTTTTTTTTCTATGTTCTGTTGAAATCTACCTGTATAACTTCCTGTTTGGGCTCACGCAATCATTTGTATTTGCTGATGTTATCTGCAAATTTTTTTTTCAATAAAATCTTTAAAAAAAAAAAAAAGAAATGTTTGTATCTGAGGAAAGGGAAGAGTGTCCAGGCTTGCAGTAGGCTATAAGTGATGGGGCAGCTCCACACCCACCGGATCAATATTACTTGGAAAAAAAATTATCCTTCTGCAGCCCCAGGCTTCTTCAAACCACAAAGAGGAGTTCCACCCATGGGGGGCCGTCAAAAAAAAATTAAAAGTCAGCAGCTACAAATACTGCAGCTGCTGACTTTTAATTGGACACTTACCTGTCCCTGGGTCCAGCGATGCAGGGGATCGAAGCCCCGCTCGCCCCCCCCCCCCCCCCCGCTCGTCGGCATTTCAACTGTGGGCGCCGGGCTGTGGCTTCACAGCCTGGCACCCACTGCGCATGCGGCGCCACGCGCCGTGATTGGCCGCTCCATCACCTGGGACCTGTAATGGGTCCCAGATGATTGACAGGAGGGAGGGAGCAGAGCGGAGCCCTTCCTGTGCCGAGGGGGAAGTGATGTCACCAGCCCAGGCAAAGGAACAGGCAGACTACGAGGGACCACCTAGCAAAAGGCATTTAGAGGTAAGTGAAAAAAAAATCCAAAAATTTTTTTTTTTTTTTTTTTTTAGAATTTTTCCAGGTATTTTTGTTTTTTGGGTGGAACCCCACTTTAAAAACTCCATGCCGTTTATATACAGCCTATGAGGGGGAACAAGGTTAGTGAGTGTTTAAATACCTTACCTCATGAATGAATTGTTGCTCTTCCATTTTCGATAGACCCATTTCCACTGTTTCATTAACAGAATGTTCCTCAGAGGTCTGTACAAATGGAATGCAGCGTTTGTACAGGTGGAATTTATAATGCTTGACCCGGTGATACACTTCAGTACGACGGCCACATGTAGCGCCAACCACCAAATACTGGAATCAAACAGAGAAGATTACAGTGTGGAGAGAGAGAAAGAGGGGGGGGGGGGGGGGGGGGGAGAGAGAAAGAGGGGGGGGAGGAGAGAGAGAGAGAAAGAGGGGGAGAGAGAGAGAAAGAGGCAAGAGAGAGAGAGAGAGAGAGAGAGAGAGAGAGAGAGAGAGAGAGAGAGAGAGAAAGAGGGGGAGAGACAGAAAGAGGCAGAGGAGAGAGAGAGAGAAGGGAGAGAGAGGGGGGGGGAGGGGAGAGAGAGAGAGAGAGGGGGGGGGGGGGAGACGCGAGTGAGGAAAAGCCGATCACCGGCTCTTTCCATTTACATCGTGATCAGCCGTGACTCTTTACCTAGATCGGTGTTGCAGGGTGTCAGACTGACACCCTGCAACAATGATCGCCGCAAAGCGCGTCCCTGGGGGCGCGCAGTGGCTCGATATTCCTTATAACTTCATATGACGTCCGGTCAGGAATATCAAACCACTTTGCCGCCATCATTTGGTAATAGGGCGGGCGGCAAGTGGTTAAGTAGACTGCTTTCACCACATCAAGAGAATGTAGCAATTTTTCTTCCATAGAACAGGGTTCCGGAAAAAATCAAGATAGAACAATATCCTGGTTTCGATAAAAACCTGATACTACTTTCAGTAAAAAGTTAGGATAAGGATGCAATACTACCTTATCCTTGTGAACAATAATATGGTTCTTTACAAGAAAAAGCAGCCAATTCTGATACTCTTCTTGCAGCAGATATGGTTACCAGAAAAAAATAGTTTCCTTGTCAAAAAGGACCAAGGAAATATGTCGTATCGGCCCAAAAAATAAAAAAAAAAGGCTGTTTTGTAATGACAAAACTAAATTCAAGTCCCAAGGATTCAGGGGTGACCTAACCGGGGATTAAGCCGTTACCCCGTTACAAACCAAAGAATGCAAAGCAAGTGGTCGTTGAAATAATACCGATAAGGCTGAGACCTATTTTTAGAAAGCACTCAAGGTCAGCTTTATTTCTCACCACATCTGCAGAAAGTCAAGGATTCTACTTTTGACCTATTTCCTGGGGTGCAACCCCTGGTTTCACACCAGGAGACATATGCTTCCCAGACTCCATAATATATAATTATGGAGGCCGGCTCCCTTGCATTAACCAAGATAGAAACCACTGAACCTGACAGCCCATGTTTCTTCAGAGTGTGGGTCTCAATAGCCAAACCGTTAAATGTAGCGTTTGTAAAGTAGGATGGAATACCGGACCTTGCGAAAGAAAGTATGGCCATGGCGGTGGGGTCCATGGGTCCCCTACTGTCATCTTTACGATCTCTGCATATCAAGATTTCCTGGTCCCCGCTGGGGGCCACATGAATCACTGACTTCCCTTCCTGCTTGATCCTGCAAAGAAGTCGTGGACGCAGGCAGAATAGGAGGGAATGCATAAATCAGTGAGAACCGATTCCACGGGAATAGCAAGGCATCTGTTCGATTTCTTTGTTGAACCTGGACGTAAACAGATCTATGTCAGGGATCCCCCGTCTTTGACATATTGACAGGAAGATATCAGGGTGAAGGAACCATTCTTCCGGGAACAACTGCTGGCAACTCAAGTAGTCCGCCTGCCAATTTTCTATTCCTAGAATGAAGACCGCCGATAGGCAAAGTATATTGTTTTCTGCCCAAGATAGGATATGATTCACCTTTCTCTGGGCCGCACAACTTCTTTTGCCCCCTTTGTGATTAATATAGGCCATTGCTGTGGCATTGTTGGATTGAATCCTGGCAGGACAATACTGTAAACTGAATATTCAGGCCCTCAGAACCAAGTGCTCCGCCTAAATTTCTAGAATGATAATGGGTAAGGCAATTTCTGATCTGGGCCACTTCTCTTGGACAGTTGCCTCTTCCAGGACCGCTCCCCAACCCAAAAAGAAAGGTTGGCATATGTTTCCCAGGTAACCAAAGAAAGGATTATCCCCTTTGTACATTTTTGACTATGGCGTACCCAGCCTACAGCACCTGGTATTTCCAGGTGGTCCATCCGGGTACTAACCAGGCCCTACCCTGCTTAGCCTCCAAGATCAGATGAGATCGGGCACTTTCAGGGTGATGTGGTCGTAGGCTTTGGAGTCAGACACATTGGGAATCTAGAGCTTGAACCCTTTCTTCCAAGCCGATAGGATGCTGTTTTGCAGCAGTCTCGAATGAAACTGGGCATAAGGAACGGCCTCGAATGAAGCCACCATCTTTCCCAACAACCTCATGCAAAGTTGAATAGAAGAATTTATCTTGCTTAATCAGTTCCTTTATGGCGCTGATCTTTGCCTGGGGCAAGAATACCCTTTTCTGGGTGTACCTATGATCAGACTGAAGTATTTCAGCCTTCTTCATGGTTTTAAAGAAGATTTCTCCTAGGTTGAGAATCCGACCTAGATATTCCAGGTGGTTGAATGTGGTGCCCATACTTTGGTCTAAGCGGGCTACCGACTGGACTATCAAGAACAGATCGTCCAGGTAAACTATAATCGTTATACCTTGGGCCCTTAATCTGGCTAGAAGAGGGGCCAGAACCTTTGTAAACACTTAAGGTGCAGTAGCTAGACCGGAAAGCAGAGCTACACACTGAAAATGAAGATTTTCCACCTTGAAAAGTAGATATTACTAGTGAGCGAGGAAATAGGCATATGGAGGTATGCATCTTTGATGTCGATTGACGCCAGAAGTTCTCCTCCTTGTAGGATGGAGATAACTGATTGGATTGACTCCATGCGAAAAAAGAGTGGTTATATTCAGGAAGTGAATTTTCGATTTTTGAGATCCAGAATGTCCATTTGGATTTAACCAAACCCCAACCTCTGCTCTTACATGGGGGCCATCATGATCACTTTTTTCCAAAAGATGTTCCAATGCTTGAGAGAAAGACTTCTTTTTCTGTGGATCCTTAGGAACGTTGGATCTGAGAATACGAGGAGACGGGAACTCTTGGAAGTCCAGTTTGTACCTTGGAGCTATTGAGGAAGTCCCCCATTCGTCTTGGCACTCTTGCTGCCAGATCCTTGAGAACTGCAGAAGAATTCCCCCTATTGAGCGAGCGGGGGCACCTCCTCATAAGGAGGCTTCAGTATCTTGTAGGTTTCCTCCCCCAAGACCTCTTTTGTCCCTGGGATTAACCCTGAGGATTATCTTTTGAACCTGCCGGCGGAAGCCGTCATGACTGCCTGGAGGCTGATGCCCCTAGCACAGGAGAAGGAGCTTTAAAACGAAAATACATTTACTCCTTTTATTAAATGGCAAAAGGGGTACTTTTTCCACTAGAATTTCTTCGGATGTATTATCCAAAACATCCCCAAATAGCTGTTTCACCGCAAAAAAAGGAACAATGGGGGAAGGGAAAGGGATCACCGCTCCGGGTGAAAATGTGGATATAGAACTCTCCTCGGAACTGGAACACCAGGTGCCGGCTAAGCAATTAGCAACATGAGGCAAAAAGGAAGTTCTGGACAGCCACACTCCGGAATATAGCCTTTTTTAGTAAAAAGTCCAACAGATACAAGCCACAGTAAAAAAAAAAAATGGGACAAACGAGCTTGTTTGCCCTACTTAGTGAATTTTCTCCACCATAGGATAAAGTGTGAAAACTTTTTAGGAGGGGAAATAATGCTTAACTGGGTGATCCTCTCAGATACAAAAAAGCTTTTCCAAGAATGAATGGACAGGAAAAGGCATGCACCGCTTGAGGAGGCTTTAGTGAACCCAAACACTCAGTTAAGGGTACATAAATGTGGAGCAGACCATTCAGCAAAAAATTGCACCATCACTTTTAAGATTAAAAAAGCTGATTCTCCCGCATTTGACACCTCAAAAGAGGAGTCATCAGCCTCACCACGGTCCCCTGAGGAAATTCAACTTCTCCTGCCCCTAGTTCCTCAGATTGAGGGTCCTGGGTAATGGAAGAGAAACTGTCACATTTTGACCCACACTGGGATGCGATTAAAGTCGCTAAACTTTTTTTTTTTTTTTTTAAACCTATCATAGCTGAGGAAAAAAGATATGTTTATTAAAATAAACAGGGGCTGCAGTGTTGAAAACAGTTGCAAACATTTCATGGCCCCGATGCTCACTCTGACCAGCCACCCCCTCTCAAGGGAGGATGCCATTTGTAGAGATGAGTAGGCTTTCCAGAGCTTAAGGGAGACCCTTTTAGCTCTTTTTTGGGG
Organism: Lithobates septentrionalis; assembly: GCA_037952835.1. Taxonomy (NCBI): domain Eukaryota; kingdom Metazoa; phylum Chordata; class Amphibia; order Anura; family Ranidae; genus Lithobates; species Lithobates septentrionalis. The sequence goes on along the minus strand of JBBDGP010003092.1, from coordinate 559,922 downwards.
GGGTTTCAACCCCCCCTTCTGACCTTAGCCCAATGCACAAAGCAGAGGTACTACCAGAAGAAATTGCATCCACTGCTTGAGCAATAGTTCAGCCACTGCCGCTGCAATTAATGCTCAACCTGATGCAAATAATAATGTGTCAAATAGGAAATGCCTGTGTCACCAACCTCTTTCATGCTTCTCTTTGCTCTTATGTCTCTCCGAAAATTTTGAAGCCAGCACAAATGGAGTTTTTTTTTTTTTTAAACACCCCGTGTTGGAGGATGCCAACATCGCGCTAAGCCCCGCCCCTACCGTCGCATCGTGCCCCCCTCGTTTCTCTTTCAAAAAACATTTTCCCGCGCAAGCACGGGCCTCTGATCCGACGGGATCGGCTTGTGAGTGAGGGAGGGATGGCGTGGAGGAGACCTGGAAGCCGCCGCCATGTAGGGGCGGTGAAAGAAAATGGCATTGCCGATTGTTTTTAGTTCTCCCTTATACTCAGCCTCGTGAAGAGGGGGAGAGTTCAGCCCAGGTGGGGGTGTCTTGAGGAAGCAAAACCCCCCAAACTTACCGGAGGTCTGCCTGCTAGCCGGAGGAAAAAAAAAGTCTGCTGCTTCTGTGACACAGCGTGATCTCTGAGCAAAGCATGAGAAGGTACATGCTCCATACAGCCCCCAGAGGTGATACTTAGGCATGACAACATTTACTTTAAGAGAGACATTTCATAGAAAAATTTACAAAATTCCTTAGAAAACTCCACTTACCTTTCCCGCCACAGGGTTTTCTGTGGTAAAACCAACAGACCCAATCTTCACCCTTTACGGTGGGTTCCGTTAACAAACCTTCAGGAACCGGGGACCCTCGGGGAACCCACAATCCTGGACCTGTAAAAAGCACCCCGCCAGTATAACTTTATGGCCTTAATATCAAAAGTACTGGATCCCGGGGTCCAGCTCTCTAAAAAGAGAAGCGTTTACAAGCAAAACCTTGTTTCTTCGGAAATGGCCACCATTCAATTTGGCCTAAAAGACCCTTTGAATAGATCTGGCTGCATAGCTAATCCCAGCAAGGATTGCTCCAGTGGAGCTCAGCACAGCACATCTTCACTCATGACCAACACCTTAGACACTAGCGAAAAAACTGAGATGCTCCCGGTATGGGAGGGGTTATATAGGGAGGCAACTTCCTGTTTAAGGTGTGCCAGTGTCCAGCACCTGAAGGTGGAATATAACCCACATAGTAATTACTATGGACGATTAAAGTAAAAAAAAATAATTGTTGCTCTAAATAAATATGGCCTAGGCTATAGGAAGATTGCCAAGATCCTGAAACTGAGCTGCAGCACCGTGGCCAAGACCATACAGCGGTTTAACAGGACAGGTTCCATTCAGAACAGGCCTCGCCATGGTCGACCAAAGAAATGAAGTGCACATGCTGCAGAGGTTGAAGGGGTGGGAGCGGGAGGTCAGCCTGTCAGTGCTCAGACCATAAGCCGCACACTGCATCAAATTGGTCTGCATGGCTGTCGTCAAAAAAGGAAGTCTCTTCTAAAGATGATGCACAAGAAAGCCCGCAGACAGTTTGCTGAAGACAAGCAGACTAAGGACATGGATTAGTGGAACCATATCCTATGGTCTGATGAGACCAAGATAAACTTATTTGGTTCAGATGGTGTCAAGCGTGTGTGGCGGCAACCAGGTGAGGAGTACAAAGACAAGTGTGTCTTGCCTACAGTCAAGCATGGTGGTGGGAGTGTCATGGTCTGGGGCTGCATGAGGGCTGCCGGCACTGGGGAGCTACAGTTCATTGAGGGAACCATGAATGCCAACATGTACTGTGACATACTGAAGCAGAGCATGATCCCCTCCCTTCACAACTCCAAGACGACCACTGCCTTGCTAAAGAAGCTGAGGGTAAAGGTGATGGACTGACCAAGCACGTCCCCAGACCTAAACCCTATTGAGCATCTGTGGGGCATCCTCAAACGGAATGTGGAAGAGTGTAAGGTCTCTAACATCCACCAGCTCCGTGATGTCATCATGGAGGAGTGGAAGAGGACTCCAGTGGCAACCTGTGAAGCTCTGGTGAACTCCATACCCAAGAGGGTTAAGGCAGTGCTGGAAAATAATGGTGGCCACACAAAATAGACACTTTGGGTCCAATTTTGACATTTTCACTTAGGGGTGTACTCACTTTTGTTGCCAGCAGTTTAGACATTAATGGCTGTGTGTTGAGTTAAATTTACACTGTTATACAAGCTGTACACACACTACTTTACATTGTAGCAAAGTGTCATTTCTTCAGTGTTGTCACATGAAAAGATAATAAAATATTTACACAAATGTGAGGGGTGTACTCACTTTTGTGAGATACTGTATGTAGCACAGATTTTGATGGGTAGCTGGTATGAGTGCTAGGAAATTGTTGTTTTTATCGTTCTCTCAACTGCCCTTCCCATGTGTATCTTGCTTTAAAAAGCTAACTATACAGTAAATTGATTGTAGCAGTTGCCATTTCTGGTATGCTTACTGGATTTGGTCGGAGACATACTGGAGGTCTTCAGCTGCCATTGAGCTGTGCCGGACGTCTGGTGTGCCTCTGCACCTTAATGGTCTACCTCCAGACATACCTGTCCTCAATTTATTCATTGCTATATACTGTACGTTCCAATATGGGAGTTCTGTTACAGCACAAGTGACTTAACATAGTCATTAGGATGTGTCCCTTGTGCTGATGCCTCTTCTCTCTCCATGTTGCTCCCCCACATCGCCATAATCCTCTAGAGCGGCTGGGGTTAATAGAACGAAGGGTCTGTCATAGGTGCTTATCAAAAGTGCCCGATTATGCCTGCCCTTTCCACTGAGCTCCTATATTCATAGAAGCCATACTACAAGTTCTATGAATAGAAAGTGGAGGATTGAAAAGGTCCCCCCCCTCCATTCATAGATCCTGTTTCAGTCATAGAAGCTGTAGTATGGCTTTTATGAATGGAGTAGCTAGGTGGAAAGGGTAGGCATAGTCAGGCTTTCTTGACGAGAGCCTGTGAAAGCCCCTTAGTTGTATTATCCCCTGTTGCACCTGAAGATTATGGTGGCGGGTTTGGGGGGAGAGGGGACATGGGCGGAGGAGGATTTCAACTAACAGAAGAGGCATCAGCACAAGGGACACATCATACTGCCTGTAAGTTAAATCCCTTGCGCTGATTTTTTAAGGCTTTAACCACTTGCTGACCGCTGCACACCGATATACGTCGGCACAATGGCAGTCGTGGGCCAATGGGCCTATCTGTCGCGCGTGCCCACTGTGTAAAGCGTAACCGTGCCCGCGGGATCGACTGACTCGATGTCCGCTGGTCTCCCGGCGATTGTGTCACGGAGCCGCAGGCTTGTGTCATGACAGAGATCACAGCTCCCTGTCATCGGGTAGCGGTGATCGCTGTCATGTGACTTGAATACCCCCCCCCAGTTAGAATCACTCCCTAGGACACAATTAACACCTTGATCCCCCCCTAATGGTTAACCCCTTCACTGCCAGTGTCATTTACACAGTAATCAGTGAATTTTTTAGCACTGATCGCTGTATAAATGGCAACGATCCCAAAATAGTGTCAAACGTGTCTGATGTGTCCGCCATAATGTCTCAGTCCTGATAAAAATGGCAGATCGCCGCCATAATAAAAAAAAATTAAAAATAAAAATGCCATAAAACTATCCCCTATTTTGTAGACGCTATAACTTTTGCGCAAACCAATCAATATACGCTTATTGCGATTTTTTTTTAGCAAAAATATGTAGAAGGATACATATTGGCCTAAACTGAGGAAAAAAATATTTTTTATATATATTTTTGGGGGATATTTATTATAGCAAAAAGTAAAAAATAACGCTTTTTTTTCAAAGTTGACGCTCTTTTTTTGTTTATAGAGCAAAAAAAAAAAACCCGCAGAGGTGATCAAATACCACCAAAAGAAAGCTCTATTTGTGGGGAAAAAAAAAAAAAAAAAAAAAGGACGTCAATTTTGTTTGGGTGCAACGTCGCAGGACCGCGCAACTGTCAGTTAAAACGGTGCAGTGCCAATTCACACAAAGTGCTCTGGTCAGGAAGGGGGTAAAATCTTCCGGGGCTGAAGCAGTTAAAGCAGGGGTCTCAAACTGGGGGCCCTCCAGCTTTTTCGAAACTACAAGTCCCATCATGCCTCTGCCTGTGGGAGCCATGCTTGTAACTGTCAGCCTTGCAATGCTTCATGGGACTTTTAGTTTCACAACAGCTGGAGGGCCACCAATTTTATACCCCTGGTTTAAAGCATGGGTTCACTTTGGGCACAGGACTCCAATCCACTCCAAGGTATAGAGGCTCTACCTTTTCAGGCCTTCAGTAAATAGCACTTTGTATGCTATGGTTAAAATGAAAAAAGTCGGGTGTGTTGCACATATAATAATACAATCCTCCTTACCTGTTTATCTTCAGGAAGAAAGTTATCATTTTCTAATGTTTCATTGTCATAGGCTTGTCCGGAGAGGGTCACCACATATTTGCAGTAGCGGAACAATTCACAGGCATCGCAGGATTGTTCTTCACCCTTTATCACCCTTAGGTGAAGTTTTGGGTAAGAATTTATCCTCTCCTGCAACCGTAATAAATCATAGTCAGTCAAACCTTAGTGAAGTATATGTAAAGGCATTTTTTTTTTCTTTAAGACAGAGCGGGGAACGAATGGTTGGACCCTCTGTTCTGTTCGTCTTGCTGACCTCTGTCACCAGGACAGACAGTGATGGGAAATCCAAAATTTAAAGTGATATCGCGTGAGCAAGAGGTGAGGGGAATCCCTCCCGTCAAGCTATTATATTCTTCTAGCGGGGGGAAGCGGTCCCCTCCAGGAGAAGACAGTGATTATTGCTAGTGACCATACCAGCCGCTAGTGATAATCGCATCGAAAATCCGGCAGGCTGGTTGTACCCAAGTTGATCGATCAGCTTGGTACATTCAGCCTGCCCATACCTGGTTCAAATCTTGACTGGTTCAGCAGGCAGATTGGAACCGTCTATGGCTGGCCTTACAATCATTTTAAGGTGCTTTCCTCTCTTTCCTATTGTGCCTCTAGTATAGCAAGTGAAGAGAAATCTCCCCAGCAAGACACGGACAGGAAAAGACACAGACAAGCTCCATGTGAGGAGAAGGAGAGCCGATCACCTAGCCACAGACTCTCTATTTACATCACATGATGGCTGTGATTGGACACAGCCATCATGTGATCAGGAGGGCCAATCACAGAGCCCTCCTGCCGATCCGAGATGCGCCGTGTCCGGCACGTCAGGAACATCCACTCATAAGGAGGAAGTGCCCACCCAGCCGTTTATGTGCAGTGGCTGGGTGGGAAGTAAACGTTTAAAAAAAGTGCAACAATGGAGTATGTCAACCATGACGATTACTCCAGCTAGAAGTGACCTCTTGAAGGGGCCACTGTAATACTTTTGGTTATATACACCATTACTACAAGTTAAACTTGGATAGGATTTTTGCTACCTGTGTTCCTTTTTTTTTTTTTTTTTTTTAAATACATAGGGGCTGAGGGCCCAGTAAAACATGTTTTTTTGTCTATAGCTAGTCTAAAGCTAGCCACTGACTTTAAGGGAATAGTAGGACAAGCAAGAGTGCTTCATACACTTAAAGTAGAAATATATGCAAAACTTTTTTTTTTTTAATTTTAGATAGAGCAAGGGAAGGTTATAACTCCTAAAACGGTTTCTTTTTGCCATCTTTGTCCCATTGCGGAGATTTCCCTTCACTTCCTGTCCCATAGCCAAACAGGACGTGAGCAAAACTTCCTGCAAATATAAGGAATCCCTTTGGGACCCCCAGGTCACCAGAACTAGTGTTCTATTGGAAGATTTCCCCCTCTATTACTTTTCTGGGGACAAAATTTATGACTTTCTTTTACTTTCACTGATAATGGTAAACAGGACGAATAGAGAAGGAGAATCTCCTCAAAGGGGGCACAGACAGCAATAAAAACTGACAAGCGTTCCAATTCCTTTCCACTCTATCCAAAACAAAAAAAAAAGTTTCGCCTTTAGCTATACTTTAAATGCTTGGTACCAGTGAGGGAGAGGAGCAGGAAGAAGATAATGGATACAATTTTATAGGGGCAAGCAACAATGATCAAGAGTGGCAGTCTAAATGAGCCTTTACAACACTTCAAGGTCAGAGCCAAGGCCAATCAAGGCCTTTTTAGGAGATTCACTCTCACTTCCTGTTGGACAGCTGTTAGGGTTGTCCCGATACCGATACTAGTACCAATACCGAGCATTTGCCCAAGTACTTGTACTCGGGCAAATGCTCCCGATGCTTCCCCCGATACCTAGAAGACAGCTGTTTTCGGCGCGTGGGGGAGTTACAAGATTATCCCCCAGCGGCTTTCAGCAGCTTTAGTGACATACAGCGGTGATCGGTCACCTCTGACTGTCACTGCATCCTCCTCCATGCCCCCTCCGTTTCTCTGTCCCCCTCCGTTCCTCTCTCCTCTGTGTCTCTCCGCTGTCCCCCTCCGTTCCTCTCTTCTTTTCTGTCCCCCTCCGCTGTCCCCTCCGTTCTGCTGTGCCTCTCCACTGTCCCCTCCGTTCCCCTCTCCTTCTCTGTCCCCCTCCGTTCCCCTCTCCTTCTCTGTCCCCCCCGTTCCGCCGTCCTCCTTCTTTTGTGTATGGATAGAGTCAGCTGACTCTGTCTATTCACATAACTGATACATTGTAATCTCTTGTGATTACGATGTGTGTTTATGAATGGAGAGGAGCCGCTGTCTTCTCTCCATTCATTCTCAGTGCAGCTGAGGCTGCAGAGAAAGAGACTGGGGAATCTCTATCCTCTGTCTCTTTCTCTGTCTCAAGGGGGAGATATCAGAGGTCTGTTAAGACCCCTGATATCTCACCAAAGCCCCCCAACAGGGCTGATTAAAAAAAAAAACAAACAAAAAAAAAAAAAAAACATATTGCAATAAAGAATAAAAAAAATATTATTGTAAAAAATAAAAAAAAATTGTAAATAAAAAGAAAAAACACACACACATACACCGTTCACCCCCCCCCCCCCCCCAAAAAAAGAAAACACTGTTAAAAAAAAAAAAACACTGTCACGTGACATTAAAAAAAAAAATTATCGGTAATCGGTATCGGCGAGTACTTGAAAAAAAAAGTATCGGTACTTGTACTCGGTCCTAAAAAAGTGGTATCGGGACAACCTAACAGCTGTTATCAGAAAAGGAGGTAAAGAAAGTTTGCTAGCTAGTAGGGTTGCTTCGATACAGATACTAGCCATATAGCCATGCAAGATCCTTCCTTTCCTCTCAACATTCATGTCATTTATAATGCAATTGCCAATCAGTGCTGCGTTTCAGTGCCTGCCCATAAGTGCCGCCTATCAGTGCCAGCCATCAGTCAGTGCCATCTATCAGTACCCGTCAGTCAGTGCCCATCAGTCTGTACCCAGCAGTCAGTGCCCATCAGTCAGTACCCATCAGTCAGTGCCCGCTAGTGCCCATCAGTCAGAGCCCATCAGCGCCACCAATCAGTGCCGCCTATCAGTGCCCATCAGTCAGTGCCAGCCATCAGTCAGTGCCCAAAAGTGCCACCTATCAGTTAGTGCCAGCCATCAGTCAGTGCCACCTATCAGTGCCCATCAGTCAAATTGTCACATGACATTAAAAAAAAGTATCGGTAATCGGTATCGGCAAGTACTTGAAAAAGTAGTATCGGTTCTTGTACTCGGTCTTAAAGTGCTATCAGGACAACCCTACTAGCAAGGACACCTGTTTCAGTAACAGTGGCAAAAGTATGAAATCGCCAGAACAGAAAGTGAGGGGAAAGCTTCCTAAACAGGGAAAAAGACAGCAACATGGCAGAGGTCCTAAAGCCTTACCTACTTTATGCAAAATAAGTTTCAGTTGGAATTTAGATTCAAAGTGTTACCTTGTACCGGGGTTTCCAACGACAGCTTGTGATGAGCTTTTCAAGACGAGGAGATAGGACACGATCATCCAAATAATTCAGAGACTTCAGCATCTCTTTTGCGTACCTCTTCTTTCTTTTTCCTTCTGCGCCACAAAATAACACAAAAGCAATGTATGGTTAAGGCCCTGTTCACACCTGAGAGATTTTCTGCTCGAAGCTTGTAGCTCCAAAATGCTCAACAAGCCAGATCCCATTAATTTCAATGGCCCCTGTTCACATCTGAGCATTCTGTCACCTGAAGCAAAATGCATGTCACTCAAAAAAGTACATAGTGGTGGGTAGTGATGTCAGGCAGTTAAAAAAAAAAAAAAAAAAGTACATGAGCTTCTTTTTGGCAGATTACAAGCATTTTTTCCCCATAGACTTCAATAGAAATGTCTGACCACCGCTAATTTCTTCTCCCTTGCCTCCCCCTAGGGCTTTCTATTGGTTAAACAAAAAAGCCTGAAGCTGTAAAACTCTTGTAATACGCTTCTAAAATGCTGCAAAAATACTTTTAAAAAAAAGCCTGTAAAATGCTAGTAAATCGCGACACTCATCTGCGAATGGAGTCTAAAGCATTACTATCACAATTGGTTCCACCAAAATATATGCACCAAAATTGTACCATTCTGCCTCAGTTTACCATTTTCACATTTATCATTGGAAAAAAGAAAAATATATGAAAACTATAGAAGTGGTCTGAAAACTGCGGCCTTTTGCTTGCTTTTATCTGCCCCCTGGGGGGGGGGGGGGGTGCTATTTTATTCACTGACACCAAGAAGGGTACAATTCCTCCCACTGACACCATGATGGGGCGCAATTCCTCCCACTGACACCAATGATGGAGCACAATACCTCCCAATGACACCATGATGGGGCGCAATTCCTCCCAATGACACCAATAACGGGGCACAATTCCTCCCAATGACACCAATAACGGGGCACAATTCCTCCCAATGGCACCAATGATGGAGCACAATTCCTCCCACTGACACCAATGATGGAGCACAATACCTCCCAATGACACCATGATGGGGCGCAATTCCTCCCAATGACACCAATAACGGGGCACAATTCCTCCCAATGACACCAATAACGGGGCACAATTCCTCCCAATGGCACCAATGATGGAGCACAATTCCTCCCACTGACACCAATGATGGAGCACAATTCCTCCCACTGACACCAATGATGGAGCACAATTCCTCCCACTGACACCAATGATGGAGCACAATTCCTCCCACTGACACCAATGATGGAGCACAATTCCTCCCACTGACACCAATGATGGAGCACAATACCTCCCAATGACACCATGATGGGGCGCAATTCCTCCCAATGACACCAATAACGGGGCACAATTCCTCCTAATGGCACCAACGATGGGGCACAATTCCTCCCAATGACACCAATGATGGGGCACAATTCCTCCCAATGACGCGGAATTGTTTATTCCCACTGACCCTGGGACCTTTTGTACTCCCGATGGCCACAGTCCAGCTCCCCTGAAGTCTGAAGGACAGTAAACCAGCCCTTTGTTTGGAAAGTTTGGAGACCCCTGTACTATAGGATGCACTGCAATAATACAACATTTTGCTATGTAAGCAAAATATCATCTGACTTACCGTACAAAGTTTTTAGAAATTTGTTATCAGCAATATTAATTAGGAAAGCCCTGATCACCTTCTCGAGATGTGTACGAAGGTCATTAGAAGCAACTGAAAAACAGTAATAACATGGTTATAACACAGTTTTTATTTTTTTGATAGCAAAACAATGGAAAAAATATTCCATCAAACTCTGTTATATAATTTTGTTGAGAACCCTTTTGCAATGAACACTTAGTAAGTGTCGGATGCCTGCATCCCCGCTGAGCCATGTGGTTTAGGTTTAGTGCTGGCCATTACATCTTTAAAGAATATAAAAACTCAACACTTCATGTTCCTGATATGTGCATCCTTTGTGTGAAATCCTTGGTGTTCCTGTCAGTCACTCTGCTTCCCTATCAAAAACTGACCACACTAGACATGAGAGCACTGTGCTGAGAACTCAGCCTGCTCTCCTCTAATGATCAGACTTATCCCGACACCCCCCCCCCCCCTGCACACCCATTTACTGCAAAAACCCACATCAACTCTCTGCAATTGTGTGCATTACACATGGTTGTGGGGCAGTAGCAGTGTGGCTCTTTCGAGCTTTTTTGAGCATAAGCGTTTTTTTTCCCCACAAACCCTCTTAGATAGTATTTCCTTAACCACTCTATAAAGAAAACAAAAAGCTGTCTCAAACGTTTTTTGCATGCTTTTGAGCTCTTTGGGGCACTAGCTCCTCCTCAAAAACACAGGTTTTGTGGGGGGAGGGGTTTGCCTTTATAAGCCTATGCCTGAAAAAGCCCTAGTGTGCATGGACACATTGGCTAAAGGCCCGTACACACAATACGGAAATCGGATGGAAAAATTTATCGATTTTCGGATCTTTAGTATGGTGCTTTTGACAGGCGATTTCGCTTTTTCGTCAGATAAAAGCTGGATGTGCTGACTATAAAAAATTTTTCCGGATGTGAACTCATTGTCTGATTTTATAATGAGAGTATAATGTGACCCCCATGCATAGTTCCTATTATAGTGGTCACAAGATCCTAACTACCATAAGATCACACAAATCATCATCTAATGGTGGGACATACACTGAGGAAGTCTGTGCCTCAAGAACAACTCCCGATATCTCATTGATCGGTTTCCATCTTCATCCACCTCATCTTCCACGTCTTCTTCTATAAAGTCTTCCATCTCCTGACCGTCCTCATCTTCAACCATCGTTTCTGGAGTCAGGGGAATGTACTCACTGCTGGAACTTGCCTACAGAATAAACCAGACATATAGAAGCAATGTTTACTTATGCAAAGGTCACTTACAGTAAGAAAATTGAAAGTACCCAAACCCAGTCAAATCCAAATACCAATTATCGGTTCTGTTAGCTGCCGTTTATAAGTGGCACAAAGCTCACATAGCATATAGAAAAATGTTATATCACAGCGCGACCTGGTTATTCATACAGGACTGTTCCTGAATACGCCGAGTGAAATTGGCGAAACGCATTGGGTGGGGTTTCTGGGGAAGTCATTTCCCGGCCAGTGGAGCGCACGCCAAGGCGGCACCTCCGGGCCTTACATGCGATGCAGTGCAATATGTATTCAAAGTCTAAAATAAATTTACTACACTATGGTAGCTTTTTTTCCCCGTTTCTCCTTATTTTTTTTTTGTAAATTATTTTTATTATATTTTCAATGTAAGTACCGAACAGAACAGAGCCTATTGGGCATACCCAGGCTCGATCAACAACTACATAGAAAAAAAAAAAAAAAAAAAAAAAAACAATAATAAACATACACATAGAATCTAACTAAACCATTGTACGCTCAACCACCTTGCGACTATTCAAAGTAGTCTTCCAATTCCATGTGTACACTGCAATACCCACTATATTCATTTATGTAATGAGATGTGCAATCTAATAACATGTTCAATTCCCCCCCTTCCCATACCTATCGACTGAACAGCCCAGGGACTTTATGAGATCAGGAACGCCATTTGAGCCCTTCCCGGTTACTCAATAGAGTGAACTAATCATCAATCGAGTCTGAATTAGTAGACCGGGATTCCGTCCAAATATCCCATATTTTGTGGAATTTTTTTTCACAACCACGTGACAGGTAAGTAGCTTTGTACAATGGTAGGGCCGCATTCACCAACCTCTTCCAGAAATTTATTGAAGGTGCATATGAGGCCTTCCATCTGAGTACTATAGATTTACGGGCATAGTAAAGTAATAATCCTAGCAGGGTTCTGATTGCCCGGCGTGGGGCCAGTGGCTTAACGAGTCCCAGCAGACATACCTCTACAGACAATGGCACAGGAACAGTGGTGACAGTCAAAATAACTTTAGTTACCTCAACCCAAAAAATTTCAATCGGAGGACAATTCCAAAAAATATGAATGAAATCCGCTGAGGCTGAGTTACACCTCCAGCAAGAGGCAGAAACAGATGGATAGATTCTATGTAAGCATTCAGGCGTGTAATATACCTTATGTATTATTTTAAATTGGACCAATCTATCTCTGGCTGATACTAGCTGTGAGAAGGGGTATTCCCACATTTCTTCCCAATCTTCTGTGTCCAATGCAGGGAAGTCTACCTCCCACTTTGCCCTAAGGTTTTCTAGTCCCGTGTGTACGTTAGGGAGTAGTGCCTTATATATGGAAGATAAAGGTTTAGACAGAGCTTCATCTCTGAGCAGAGTCTCTAGATTCGAGGTGTAAAAGGCCACGGAAGCATTTGCAAACTGAGTGTTGAAAGCGTGCCTAAGCTGCAGGAATCTAAACAGGTGTGAGTTAGGTAAATTATATTGTTGTTTCAAGCTATCAAAAGTCTGTAGTTTGCCTTCAAGACAAATTTGATTTATGTATTTAATGCCCTTGCATGCCCATACCCCAGGGTCGGGAATGGACCCGAATTCTGGTAATTGCGGATTGAACCAAAGAGGGCTATAAGGGGAGATGTGTCCAGAAGGGATGGGGCGTAATGAATTTGCCATTGTCCACGCCCGTATTACCGCTCTCATTGCTGATGTAAGAGGGAAGGGAGCTCTAGAGCCCTGGTAAAGTAGGTTCCTTAGCGCCTCATAAGACCCCAAGCGTGCTGCTTCCAGAACCACTGCTGCGTTGGACTCATCAGAGATCAGCCAGTTGTGGGTGTGTGATAGCATGGCCGCCACAAAATAAGAGTGTAGGTCAGGACAAGCCAAACCCCCCTCTCCCCAAGGTCTCTGCAGCACCGTCAGCTTAAATCTCGGCTGACCGGATCCCCAAAGAAAAGATAATAGAACGGTATTTATTAGGCGAAATATCTTTTTGGGGATCCAGACAGGTGCATGTCTGAGAGCATAGAGAAAGGCAGGCAGAAGCTTCATCTTAAATAAATTAATCCTCCCGATTAAGGAGAGGGGAAGATTCGCCCACGCCTTCAGCCTCTTTCTCATCCTCTGCACCAGTGGTTCTAAGTTAAGGGTATAATAATCAGAGGTAGATGTGGAGATGTGAATACCTAGATATTTAATTTTGTCTGTCCATAATAATGGTAGATTAGGATCCACTATATCTTTTGCGGCCCCATCTATCGGCAAAATTTGGTATTTATCCCAGTTTACTTTAAGCCCGGAACAACTATTGAAATTGGAGAGAATGGTCAACGTCTCCCGAAGGGATTGGGCAGGGTCATTCAAGAAAAGGATAAGATCATTAGCATATAAAGCAACTTTCTCATGAATGGATCCCACCTGTATGCCCCTAACCCCGTCTGCCTGTCTGAGGGCCGAGGCAAGTGGCTCCATCACCAAGGCAAAAAGGGCCGGTGACAGTGGACAACCTTGCCTCGTGCCTCTTCCAACAGAAAAGGGTGCCGACAGAGCACCACCAAGCTTAATCTGCGCTGTTGGATTTTTATATAAAATATCAATCCATCTGCAGAATACTTCTCCAAAACCCATAACTTCTAGGACCGTGGACATAAAAGGCCATGCCACTGAGTCCAACGCCTTTTCAATGTCCAGTGTCACCATTACTCTCGTAAAGGATTCAGTGGGAGGTAGCTGAAGATGGGTGAACACTCTACGTAAATTTAGATCTGTTGATTTCCCTGGCATGAAACCAGTCTGGTCCGTTTCTCCTTATTAACTGAATGTTGAACATCGAGTGCACTTTTCTGAAAGCAAAGGGCCAGGAAAGTGGCAGTAAAGAGCACAGGATTGTGGAGAAGATCCTGCGAGGGAGATTATCCAAAAGTGTGGTTGACTCTTATGCTGATAGCAGGGGGTCATAAAATCTGATGTGGAGGGTCACAAATTGTGCACGAAGAATATGAATTAAGCACTTTATGGATGGATATTTTTTTTCCTGCACACCTTTATATTAAGCGCTATAAATTTCACTAAAAAGGACTGGATATGCACTAAACAACTTGTGTAATTGAACACAGACATTAATGCCGCGTACACACGGTCGGACTTTTCGTCTACAAAAGTCCAACGGACGCTGACGGACTAAAGCTGGCTGGTAATCCGATCGTGTGTGGGCTTCTCCGGACTTTCAACTGACTTTTTTAGCCTCAAATCCGACGTACTTTAGATTTGAAACATGCTTCAAATCTTTCCGACGGACTCGAGTCCGGTCGAAAAATCCGCTCGTCTGTATGCTAGTCCGACGGACAAAAACCCACGCTAGGGCAGCTATTGGCTACTGGCTATGAACTTCCTTATTTTAGTCCGGTGTACGTCATCACGTAAGAATTCGACGGACTTTTGTGTGATCGTGTGTAGGCAAGTCTGTTCGTTAGAAAGTCCGCCGCAAGTCCGTCGAAAGTCCGCCAAAAGTCCGTCGAAAGTCTGTCGGACAGGCTGTCGGACTTTTGTAGCTGAAAAGTCCGACCGTGTGTACGCGGCATTACCGTGTTTCCCCGAAAATAAGACAGAGTCTTATATTAATTTTGCCTACAAAAACACACTAGGGCTTATTTTCAGGGGATGTCTAATTATTTACGGTATGTACAATGACGATCTTACAGTAGTTGTAACCCAAAAAAATAAAATATATATATATATATATATATATATATATATATATATATATATATATATATATATATATATATATATATATATATATATATATATACATACACACACACACACACACATACACACACACATAGTATCTCACAAAAAGTGAGTATACCCCTCACATTTTTGTACATATTTTATTACCATATTTATCGGCGTATAACATGCACTTTTTTCCCCTTAAAATCAGGGGAAAATCGTGGGTGCGTGTTATACGCCGATCTCCGCTGATTGTGAGCGGAGCGAGCGCCGCCGACATACACAAAGCCGAGTGTACTCGGCTAGTCTCGGCTCCTCTCGCAGTTTCGCCCCTATGATGGACATAACACGGAGCCGAGACTAGCCGAGTGCACTCGGCTTTGTGTATGTCGGCGGTGCTCGCTCCGCTCACAATCAGCGGAGATCGGCGCCAATTTTAAATAGCTGCAATGACACAAGGCTGCAAAAGGCTACAAAGACACTGGGCAAGACTGCAGATGGACACTGATGAGGCTGCATTGATGGGCATTTAAATGTAAGTTTTTTTCCTTAAACTTCCCTCCTAAAAGTTTTTTTCCTTAAAATTCCCTCCTAAACTTGGGGTGTTATACGCCGATAAATACAGTATATCTTTTCACGTGACAACACTGAAGAAATGACACTTTGCTACAATGTAAATTAGTGAGTGTACAGCTTGTATAACAGTGTAAATTTGCTGTCCCCTCAAAATAACTCAACACACAGCCATTAATGTCTAAACCGCTGGCAACAAAAGTGAGTACACCCCTAAGTGAAAATGTCCAAATTGGGCCCAATTCTCCATTTTCCCTCCCCGGTGTCATGTTACTGTTACAAGGTCTCAGGTGTGAATGGGGATCAGGTGTGTTAAATTTGGTGTAATCGCTCACACTCTCTCATACTGGTCACTGGAAGTTCAACATGGCCCCTCAAAGAACTCTCTGAGGATCTGACAAAAAGAATTGTTGCTCTACATAAAGATGGCCTAGGCTATAAGAAGATTTCCAAGACCCTGAAACTGAACTGAAGCACTGTGGCCAAGACCACACAGCGGTTTAACAGGACAGGTTCCACTCAGAACAGGCCTCTCCATGGTCGACCAAAGAAGTTGAGTGCACATGCTCAGCGTCATATCCAGAGGTTGTCTTTAAGAAATAGACATATGAGTGCACTTATGGCCCCTGATGAGACCGCACACTTTGGCGCTGATGAGACCCCACTTATGTGCCACATGCTGATGTAAAGTGGCGTGTCCCAACACTCTCTGTGGTGTGGATAGGGATGTTCTCATATACACCTACAAGCGCTAATTGCTTTAAGACAGATATCAAAGCTACAACAAAAGGAGGAATATTTCTAATACTGAATTACAGCAGAGTACAGTGTGTATAATATATAATTATGGGTTGTGTCTACAGTTCAGTAATGATTACATAAAGCAAGTACGGGAAATATGTTTATCTCCTGTTGTGGCTGGAGGGGGAGAGCACTGACATGCTTTGCATTTATAAGGCTGTAACCTATCCTGCTGTGTGTTACTGAGTAGTATGGCTGGCTGCAGAATGAGGGGGTGTGATTTATGTTGAAGTGGGCTTGTTTACATTTAACATGTACAGGCCTAGTATACCCTCCCACATGCACAAAGCATGATGGGAAATGTAGTTTGATGAGAGAGAGCGAGAGAATATGATTTAAAGCGGACCTTTAGTAATTTTTTTCAACTTTCCATCTATTATATCTTCTGCCTTTGTTGTTTGTTAAAAAAAAAATTCTGCCAGTAAATACCTTATACAGCCCACTTCCTGTTTCTTGTCTGGTCATTAGCCTAGGCTTATGACATCATGCACAGCTCTCTCTCACTCTGGTGAAAGTTTGCCAGGAAGGGAGGGAGGGATGAGTCATAAGAGGGCCAATGAGCGCTGCAGAGCTGGAGGTATGTGCCTGTGTAAATCCAGGAAGTGAACAGGCAGCAGCTTCAGCTACCCACAGTTAAAATGGATGCAGCCAGACTCAGTGGAAGGAGATTTCTGCAACATATTTGGCAAGTACAGAATCACAGTATATATATAAAATAATAATAATATAATATGTAAAGGGGTTGGAGGGAAGCTTCAGAATGGCAAAGATGTTTGTATTACAAATTATGTGAGAAGACCACATTTCCTCTTTAATCCCTGTGCCAACAGCTCCTCCTTGGCAGAATACATGATGCATTTTTTGAGTTAGAGAGCTGACTTCCTGAAAATTCATTTTCTCTTCAATGGTAAAGATTTTCACTAATGTAAAAACTGTTTAGTGTAGGGGGGTGTACTAATGGGGAGTTTTTTGCCGATCCCGGAGTTCTGCTTTAAGATCCATCAACTCCAGGAAGATTGTGCAATAAATAGCATTTGCAAAGGCTGCGTGACTGCCTGTTGGATGCTTTTATCTCTTCAGGAATCCAGCTTTAGGAGGCACCACCAGAGTTCACTTTTCTAGCTAATGATGCTGCTACATTCTTTATATTGTAAAATGCATCTACTAGCGGTGACTGAGCAACACAATCTTTAATACCTTGTGGAGGTACAATTTAATATACAGAAATAAGGAGATGAAACTTGGAGAAATGGTATGCCCTGTACACACGGTCGGAAATTCCGATCATATGTGGGCTCCATCGGACTTTTTCCATCGGAATTTCCGACACACAAAGTTTGAGAGCAGGCTATAAAATTTTCCAACAACAAAATCCGATCGTTTAAATTCTGATCGTGTGTACACAAATCCGACACACAAAGTGCCACGCATGCTCAGAATAAATTAAGAGACGAAAGCTATTGGCTACTGCCCCGTTTATAGTCCCGACGTACGTGTTTTACGTCACCGCGTTCAGAACGATCGGATTTTCCGACAACTTTGTGCGACCGTGTGTATGCAAGACAAGTCTGTCCCAAAATCCGTCGGAAAAAATCCGATAGATTTTGTTGTCGGAATGTCCGATCAATGTCCGATCGTGTGTACAGGGCATAAGTTGCCACTAGTTGGTTCCTGTTACTGGTGTTGGCCAACAGAAACATCTGTTTGGGGAGAACTTGGACTTTATTGTATAAAACGGAAAAGTCCACAACACATAACCTTCCCGGTAAAAAAACAAAAAACAAAAAAAAACACGTTTAACCCTTTCATGACGACTAAGCCTATTTTTGAAATTTGGTGCTTACAAGTTCAAATCCGTATTTTTTGCTAGAAAATTACTTAGAGTTCCCAAACATTATATATATATTTTTTAGCAGAGAATCTAGAGGATAAAATGGTGATTGTTGCAATATTTTATATCACACTGTATTTGTGCAGTGGTGTTTTAAACGCAAATTTTTGGAAAAGGGACACTTTCATGAATTTTTTGAAAAATCCAAACAGTAAAGTTACCAATTTTTTTGTATAATGTGAAAGATGATGTTATGCCGAGTAAATAGATACCAAACATGTCACCCTTTATAATTGCACGCACTCGTGGAATGGCGACAAACTACGGTACCTATGAATTTCCATAGGCGACGCTTTAAATTTTTTTTACTGTTACCAGGTTAGAGTTACAGAGGAGGTCTAGGGCTAGAATTATTGCTCTCGCTCTGACGATCGCGGCGATATCTCACATGTGTGATTTGAACACCGTTTACATATGCGGGCGCGACTTCCGTATGCGTTTTCTTCGCTGCGCGAGCTCGCGGGGACGGGGGCGCTTTAAAAATTTTAATTTATTTATTTTTATACTTATAAATTGTGTTTAAAAAAAAAATATTTTTTTTTTTTTACTTTTATTGCTGTCACAAGGAATGTAAACATCTCTTGTGACAGTAATAGGTGGTGACAGGTACTCTTTATGGAGGGATCGGGGGTCTAAAAGACCCCGATCCATCCTTTGCACTTTAAAGTATTCAGATCGCCGAAAACGGCAATTCTGAACACTGTATAATTTTTTAAAACCGGCGCCATTGGCAGCCGAGTAAACTGGAAGTGACGTCATGACGTCGCTTCCGCGTTTACAATGAGAAGGCTGGAACGAAGCCGCCCACAGCTTCGTTCCAGCCCCCCCACAGCCGCCGAAGGCAGCCGATTGGACACCGGGCCTCCCGATCGCACGGGAGGCCCGGTAAGAGCGGCGGGAGGGGGGGGGTGTCCCCTCCCGCTCCTCCGGTATAACAGCTGAGCGGCTTTTAGCCGCATCGGTTGTTATACTCGGATAGCCGATCGCCGGCTCTAAACAACAGTACCGGGATGATGCCTGCAGCTGCGGGCATCATCCCGGTATAACCCCGGAAAGCCGAGTACGCACATCTGTGTACGGTCAGCGGGAAGGGGTTAATGGTGTCTCTCTGCTTCGGATACCCACACTTGCAGAGATTTCTCTGTTGATATGTATGGTTACCGCTCTTCCCTAGTGTGTTACAGCTGAGCAGGTCCAGACCAGATGAAAAACCTCAAGCTGTAAACTGTGCTGTTAAACAAGATGGTGTAATGTAAAGGGTTAGAATAGAGGGAGGAAGTCAAAAATATCAAAATAAAAGGCTGCCTATACACAGGCCAATTTTTCTGAGGATTTTAAAACAATTCTAAAAACTAAACATTCAGCTCAAGCGACTGACAAAAAAATGGTAAAAATCAAAAGGATTTGCAACTTTTTGTTTTATTAGCCGACGATCATTTTGATTACACTTTTGAAGTAGATTCTTGTTGGGGAAATTGCATATTACATATTTTCCTTTTTATTAATAATGTGGCTCACTAATGCATTTAAAGCCTTTAAGGTTATATAAGGACATAAGCATGGCTTTACCTTCCTACCAAAGGAATGTTATTGGTAACTGATGATCAAGTCCTTGAGGGGTCATATTGCAAAGGAAGTTGGCTTGGGGTTGGTCTATTCCCTATACACAAGTCTAAATACCACAGCCCAAACTGGAATAAGTTTGTCTCACTCAGAACTGCCATGAGGCAAGTGTCTGGACCCAATACATGGTGCCATGCCATATAATAGGGGACCCATGGAGGAAACAGCTTGTTTGGTTAAAGTGTAGGTAAAACCCCCTATTGTTTTCAGCCAAGGAAGCTGCCATCTTGGCCTCTGTTTAATCTACAACTACCATGATGCTGCCCATGTGATCAGTTATGACACCAGCCATTGGATGGTTTGACTGTTTGGTAGAGAGCACAACCAATAGGAGCGTTACATTTCCGTTCTGTGTTTACTTCCGCTTTAAGTATTCTTGTCATATTTTCTTTATCTTTATCTGTCATTACTTTTAATAAATGTTATTAACCACTTCAGCCCCGGAAGGATTTACCCCCTTCCTGACCAGAGCACTTTTTACAATTCGGCACTGCGTCGCTTTAACTGCCAATTGCGGGGTCATGCAATGCTGTACCCAAACGAAATTTGCGTCCTTTTCTTCCCACAAATAGAGCTTTCTTTTGATGGTATTTGATCACCTCTGCCGTTTTTATTTTTTGCGCTATAAACGGAAAAAGACCGAAAATTTGGAAAAAAAAATGATATTTTCTACTTTTTGTTATTAAAAAAATCCAATAAACTAAATTTTAGTCATACATTTAGGCCAAAATGTATTCGGCCACATGTCTTTGGTAAAAAAAATGTCAATAAGCGTATATTTATTGGTTTGCGCAAAAGTTATAGCGTCTACAAACTAGGGTACATTTTCTGTAATTTACACAGCTTTTAGTTTATGACTGCCTATGTCATTTCTTGAGGCGCTAAAATGGCAGGGCAGTACAAATCCCCCCAAATGACCCCATTTTGGAAAGTAGACACCCCAAGGAAATTGCTGAGAGGCATGTTGAACCCATTGAATATTTATTTTTTTTGTCCCAAGTGATTGAATAATGACAAAAAAAAAAAAAAATTTACAAAAAGTTGTCACTAAATGATATATTGCTCACACAGGCCATGGGCCTATGTGGAATTGCACCCCAAAATACAGTCAGCTGCTTCTCCTGAGTATGGGGATACCACATGTGTGGGACTTTTTGGGAGCCTAGCCGCGTACGGGGCCCCGAAAACCAAGCACCGCCTTCAGGATTTCTAAGGGCATAAATTTTTGATTTCACGCCTCACTACCTATCACAGCTTTGAAGGCCATAAAATGCCAAGATGGCACAAAACCCCCCCAAATGACCCCATTTTGGAAAGTAGACACCCCAAGCTATTTGCTGAGAGGCATGGTGAGTATTTTGCAGCTCTCATTTGTTTTTGAAAATGAAGAAAGACCAGAAAAAAAAATTTTTTTTTTCTTTTTTCAATTTTCAAAACTTTGTGACAAAAATGTGTCTGCAAAATACTCACTATACCTCTCAGCAAATAGCTTGGGGTGTCTACTTTCCAAAATGGGGTCATTTGGGGGGGGTTTTGTGCCACCTGGGCATTCCATGGCCTCCGAAACTGTGATAGGCAGTGAAGAGTGAAATCAAAAATTTACGCCCTTAGAAAGCCTGAAGGCGGTGCTTGGTTTTCGGGGTCCCGTGCGCGGCTAGGCTCCCAAAAAGTCCCACACATGTGGTATCCCCGTACTCAGGAGAAGCAGCAGAATGTATTTTGGGGTGCAATTCCACATATCCCCATGGCATGTTTGAGCAATATATCATTTAGTGACAACTTTGTGCAAAAAAAAAAAAAAAAAAAAAAAAAAAAAATTTGTCTCTTTCCCGCAACTTGTGTCACAATATAAAATATTCCATGGACTCGACATGCCTCTCAGCAAATAGCTTGGGGTGTCTACTTTCCAAAATGGGGTCATTTGGGGGGGGGGTTGAACTGTCCTGGCATTTTATGCACAACATTTAGAAGCTTATGTCACACATCACCCACTCTTCTAACCACTTGAAGACAAAACCCTTTCTGACACTTTTTGATTACGTGAAAAAATTATTTTTTTTTGCAAGAAAATTACTTTGAACCCCCAAACATTATATATTTTTTTAAAGCAAATGCCCTACAGATTAAAATAGTGGGTGTTTCATTTTTTTTTTTCACACGGTATTTGCGCAGCGATTTTTCAAACGCATTTTTTGTGGTAAAAACACACTTTTTTAAATTTTAATGCACTAAAACACACTATATTGCCCAAATGTTTGATGGAATAAAAAAGATGATCTTAAGCCGAGTACATGGATACCAAACATGACATGCTTTAAAATTGCGCACAAACGTGCAGTGGCAACAAAATTAATACATTTTTAAAAGCCTTTAAAAGCCTTTACAGGTTACCACTTTAGATTTACAGAGGAGGTCTACTGCTAAAAATACTGCCCTCGATCTGACCTTCGCGGTGATACCTCACATGCATGGTGCAATTGCTGTTTACATTTGACGCTAGACCGACGCTTGCGTTCGCCTTAGCGCGAGAGCAGGGGGGGCAGGGGTGCTTTTTTTTTTTTTTTTTTTTTTTCTTTATTATTTTTTTGCTTTTTTATCTTATTTTTAAACTGTTCCTTTCATTTTTTTTTTTTTAAATCATTTTTATTGTTATCTCAGGGAATGTAAATATCCCCTATGATAGCAATAGGTAGTGACAGGTACTCTTTTTTGAAAAAATTGGGGTCTATTAGACCCTAGATTTCTCCTCTGCCCTCAAAGCATCTGACCACACCAAGATCGGTGTGATAAAATGCTTTCCCAATTTCCCGATGGCGCTGTTTACATCTGGCGAAATCGAAGTCATAAAATGCTCGTAGCTTCCAGTTTCTTGGGCCATAGAGATGTTTGGAGCCACTCTGGTCTCTGATCAGCTCTATGGTCAGCTGGCTGAATCACCGGCTGCTTTCTCAGGTTCCCTGTTGAGACAGGAGAGCCAGAGAAAAACACGGAAGACGGTGGGGGGGGGGGCATTCCCTCCCACTGCTTGTAAAAGCAGTCTAGAGGCTAATTAGCCGCTAGGATTGCTTTTACATGAAAGCCGACCGCTGGCTGAAAAGAATGATACCAAGATGATACCTAAACCTGCAGGCATCATTCTGGTATAACCACTCAAAGTCGTGAATGGCGTACCTGAAGACAAAAAAATGGTTAACAATAAAGCACAGTAAATGGTAAAGTATAAAAAATTGCATATCTGAAAAGCAAACATGATAAAACATAATAACAATAAAACATTGCAGAATAGAATACAGTAAAAAAGAGCAGAACAATAGAGAGAGAATAGAGAGAGAGAGAACAATAAAACAACAACTATTTTTTTTTATTTTTGTTTGTGTTTTTTTTGCAAACTTGTAACTTTTATAACGGTAACCGGTTCGGGTCTCTCAAAATGCGATGGCATCTTGGGAGACCCTGTGAAAGTGTGCCTAGTCTGTGCAATGCTGTACCCTACGCTAATACTCAACTAGTGAATGGTAGCGTTCAAAACATTCACCAATGCAAAGACCAGGATTGTCAGGACAGGAGGGACAATAATAGCGGGTGTCACGCCTATATCCGCGCTTGCTGCAGACACGACATCTATTTTGAGGGGGGTTTGTTGGGTAGGGGTACTCGGGGAGGACATAAAAATGCCTCTCATGCAGCCGACTGCATTTGGTTGGGGATGTGAATGGGGGAAGTACGGGCGCTGCAGAAGTGGTGGGTTCCCAATTAGGATTGGCGAATGCAGCAGGAAGGGCACTATGGGCACGACGGGCCTGTGTTTGTCTTTTTGGTGGCAGCGGGACACTACTTGTGCTTGCCACCTCACCAGCTTGAACTGCACTTATGGGACTCGCCACGTCACCAAGTGTTACTGCAGTGCTGGTTTGACTACGACCGGGGTGTACTAGGCCGCTGGTGCTTGCCAGTTCACCAAAACGCTACCAAAAAAACTGTTAGCGATCGCAGGGATCAGGCCTGACTCTGCGAACGCTGCAGTTATGCGTTTAGTGTTTTGTAAGTGACAGTGATCGATCGATACTGCACTTGGGTGGGCTGGGCTAGGCTGGGCGGAGGGGCAAAACGCAGGTGCTAACAGGTATCTGGGCTGATCCCGCTAACACTGCGTTTTTGGGAACCCTAAACTGCTGGGGACGCTAGTATAGATCTGATCGGATCAGATATTGATGCGATCAGATACTATACCACTAAGGGAGGCGTATGCTGCGTGCGTGGGTGTTAGCGGTACTGGCGCTAATCTGACGCTGCCTGGGGCGACGCATATCACCGCCGGGCGATTAGGGGGCTAAACCTTTATTCGGTAATAAACGGCGGGTGCCCTGACACTATAAAAAATAAACGAACTAACCAGCGTCACCCGTAACGGTTATACGGTGATCACTGGTGAAAGGGTTAACTAGGGGGCAATCAAGGGGTTAAAACATTTATTAGGTAGTATATGGGGGTCCCTGAAGCTATAAAACGCTGATGGCGAACCTAAATATTTACGTCCCTAACTAGCGGAACCAGTGACACTAATACAGCGATCAGAAAAATGATCGCTTAGCGACACTGGTGTGGGGGTGTGATCAAGGGGTTAAAACTTTATTAGGGGGGGTTAGGGGGGTACCCTAGACCTACAGGGGGGTAATACTAACTTTCCCAACACTGTAACTGTCACAAACTGACACTATGCAGTAATCAGGAAAAAAAAACCTGCTTGGTGTCAGTTTGTGACAGGGGGGGGGGGGGTGATTGGGGGGAGGGTCGGGGGGCGATCGGGGGGGAGGGGATCGGGGTGTTTAGTGTGCCTGGCATGTTCTACTGTGTATGTTTGTGTTGTGCACTTACTTACATGTCATCTCTCCTCGGCCCGGAACGGAAACTCCCGAGCCGAGGAGAGATGACATCACATCCTCTGCCTCTGTGTACTATACAGAGGCAGGGGATGTTTCTCATTGGCTGGGAGCGATCGCGAGGGGGGGGCCACGATCGGATGGCCTCCCCCTCGTCTCCCAACTCTCCCAGCCAAATGCCGACCGCAGCTGGCACCGGGGGGGGGGTCCGATCGGACCCCCCGCCCGCGGGAAGGCAATCACGTTCCAGGTACGTGATTTTGCCTGCCCGTGCCGCTCTGCTCACGTATATAGGCGTGAGGCGGTCGGCAAGTGGTTAAACCCTAAAAGAACTTAAACTATCACGTGACCGTGATAAAACAATTCTGAAAAATCGGCTCATGCATGTCCAAATTTACCTCATCGGATTCCCAGCTGGCTCTTGGGTTTCGGGATCGTTTTTTCTTAACAAGCTGTTTCAGACTCTCTTTCCTTTTTTGTTTCTTGATTTGAGCCTTGGCTTCTTCTGAGACTCCCCCATCATTGGCTTTATTCAAAGAGTCATCATCCTCATCTATAGTACGGCGGCGTCTGACAAGGACTCTCAAACCTGGCCCATCGCTGTCGGAGCTACTGTCGCTGCTTTCTATGGTCATAGATCTGTTCTTGTGTCTGGGTTTCTTGATGGTGTCTTCCCCATCATCTGCAGTACACTTGGGTACTTCCAGATGTTCTTCATTCTCTACACTGGATATGCTGCTGCTATCAACTTCCTCCTCCTCTTCTTCGGACGCGGAAGTCGACTCATCAGAGTCAACAATGTGGGATATAGCATCTATTTTTGTACGTTTCCAGTCCACCCTAGACTTTGGAATGGGCTCATTTGACTTTCTTTTCTGTCTTGTTTGATACGTTCTGGAAGTACTTTCCATGTTTGCATGATATTACACACCATCACTGAAAAAAAGAATGTGAAAAAAAAAAAAAAAAAAAAAAACTACTGAATTTTAGCAGTACACAAAGATGGATGGCCCAAATCATACAAGATGTTTAGCAAATGTCATATTCTCCTGAGAATATCATTCGTGACAAAGGGACCCTCTAAACTAGACTCCCTCAACCTTTTTACCCCCGAGAAAGCCTTGAAATTATTTTTAGGTTCTTAAACCGGTTTGTTTAAAAAAAAAAACACCTTTAGATAAACTTTAAAAAAAGCTTGTAAAAAGTTGCAAAAAAGCATAAAACATCATCCAAAAAAAAAAAAGCCAGTAATTCGATACGCTCAGGTGTGAATGGAGCCTTAAAGCCCTCTCTCTTACTAGAGATAGAGGCACTCTGCAGAATCCTATCATTTTGCTGGTCTGTAAAGGTGGCGGTCAGTGGATAAGTGCATGGGCACATTGGTGCTCAGTGGACAAGTGTCTCAGTTCAGTGTATAGTATTTGGTCGAGTGAGTCAGAACATTGAAGGACAGTGGGAAGAGTTTGTGCAGGGTTTTAGGGACCTTATACCACCACAAGATGATTTTAAAGCTGTGGATCATCTGAAGAATCCTATAGTTTTGCTGATCTATAAAGATGATGCCCAACTCATTTCCCATTTAGCTAGGTATGGGGGGGGGGGGGGGACGACGACGACTGTATGTGATACGATTAGGAGGACCTTCGTTTTTTGGTGCAGAAACATGAAACTTTGGTTGTGTGTTTAGAAGTATAATCACAGCTGTTCAGACGAGAAATAATATTAATTATTTAGCAAATTAAATCAACAGTGTTTGTTGTGAATTGAAAAACAGAAGAAAGATGCACCTGGAAGCAAGAATTTGTGCATTTTACTAAAAATGCTAAAAGAGCGTAGATAGGAAAAATGGAAAACAATCTGTTCTGATTATGTAACAGCATTTAGTGCTTATTCATATGAACGTTTCTGAAACAGTTATGGCCGGTCATATACTAAAAAAGCCTGCAAAATTGTGCCCGTTAGCTGAAACGGCGTAAAAAAAATAAAAAAAAAAAAAGAAAAACACTAGTGGTATGCATGTACCAGGGACGTGTAGTCAGGGCCTCACCTGCCATGAACATGGAAAAAAAAAAAAATAAAAAAAAAATAAAAAAAAATAAAAAAAAAAGGAGCTTCAAGGGTCGTAGCTCAGCAACGTGGGGTCACAGAGACCCCAAATTTGGGGGGGTATGCATCCCAAATCTTACCCCACCACTGGACCTATGGTTCCAGAGATATGGGGCTCCTTGCACAGCCTGTCAGAAGCTACATACAGAGCGGCCACTTTAAATACAAGCAAACACACTCTGTTTGCAGCAGACTGAGAGGATGAGCTCACAGTGCCTCTCACTTCTTGTCAGAGGCACTGAGCTCAATGGACAGCTTGAAGTCTTGGACCAATAGTAAAGTACCATTGGTCCCAGCTGTCCAATAAAAATGCTGCAGTGGAGGCACGCCTCTCACTGCAGTGTCAAAGAAGGGACATGTGTCTAAAAGACAAATGCTCCCTTCCAGCCTTCTTAACTACAAGGAAAAAACATGAGTTTATGTGTATAAGATTTACCCACAATCCCATGTTTTTCTCACACTGTTAAGAGGGAGAATCTGCTGCCTGCTGAAAGGTACCGTTATATTCAAGCTAAATCATAAATTATTATGTTATAAGATAATAATTTATTATTTATTTACTGTGAAATTACTGGTTGGAAGTTATAACTTAAAACTTCAGTAATTTGTCCGTTAAGCCACCTGCTTGAGTACAGATTTTTAAAATATAGTACATTACCTTAAAAACAATATATAATAATTATTTTAATATTACTTACGTGCCCGGTTACGTAAACGGGTGGCCCCTGCCCCCCCTCTGACGCCCCGGGAAAGCCATAGGGAAGTCCCCGTGCGTCAGAGAGGGGCGGGGTCACCCGGGAACGTCACCGCGTGGCCCCACCCCCAGTTATAAAAGAACTGTCAAAGCGAAGACGCGTCATACGGCGGGTGCCTCCCATGGAGGCATGTCGGTCGCAGCTTTGTTTTTTTTCGGTCTGTCAGCAGAGCGAGAGAAGATGAATGGACTTTGTGGGACATTTTTATTTTTTTATTTTTTCATAAAGGACTTGTCCCAAGCCATGTCTTGTCATTTGTACCATTTTGACACTTTTTTTGTGAAATGGTAGGGGTACATTTGTACCCCATTACGATTTCACACAGGGGGGGGCGGGATCTGGGGGTCCCCTTGTTAAAGGGGGCTTCCAGATTCTGATAAGCCCCCCGCCCGCAGACCCCCACAACCACCGGGCAAGGGTTGTGGGGATGAGGCCCTTGTCCCCATCAACATGGGGACAAGGTGCTTTGGGGGGCTACCCCAAAGCACCCTCCCCATGTTGAGGGCATGTGGCCTAGTACGGATCAGGAGGGGGGGGCGCTCTCGCCCCCCCTCTTTTCCTGCGGCCTGCCAGGTTGGGTGCTCAGATAAGGGTCTGGTATGGATTTTTGGGGGCACCCTCATGCCATTTTTTTTATTTTTGGCGTGGGGTTCCCCTTAAAATCCATACCAGACCATCAGGTGTGGTATGGATTTTGAGGGGGACCCCCACGCCAATTTATTTTTAAATTTTGGCGAGGGGTTCCCCTTAATATCCATACCAGACCTGAAGGGCCTGGTGTGGAATTTAGGGGAACCCCCCAAGCAATTTTTTTTTTAGTTTTGGTTCGGGATTCCCCTTAATATTCATACCAGACCCAAAGGGCCTGGTAATAGACTGGGGGAATACCATGCCATTTCTTTTCAATGACTTCTTTTATCTGTATTGCCGGAACCGACAATTCATTATAGCCGTGAGTACTTTTAAATTACTTTTTTCTTTAGAAATGTAATTTTGTGCAGGGACTATTCTAAAAATGTGCCACTTTACAGGCATACTATAGACATCCCCCAGGTACGAAATTTAAAGGAATATTTCACTTTTATTGATTCACTTTAAGCATTATTAAAATCACTGCTCCCGAAAAAGCTGCCATTTTTAAAACTTTTTTTTGCATTGATACATGTCCCCTGGGGCAGGACCCAGGTCCCCAAACACTTTTTATGACAATAACTTGCATATAAGCCTTTAAAATTAGCACTTTTGATTTCTCCCATAGACTTTTAAAGGGTGTTCCGCGGCTTTCGAATTTGCCGCGAACACCCCAAATTGTTTGCTATTCGGCGAACACACGATGTTCGAGTTGAAGTTACGTTCGACTCGAACATCTGGCTCATCCCTACCCCTCAAAATAACAACACACAGCCATTAATGTCTAAACTGCTGGCAACAAAAGTAAGTGCACCCCTAAGTGAAAATGTCCAAGTTGGGCCCAATTAGCAGTTTTCCCTCCCCCCCCGGTGTCATGTGGCTCTTTAGTGTTACAAGGTCTCAGGTGTAAATGGGGAGCAGGTGTGTTAGATTTGGTGTTATCGCTCTCACTCTCTCATACTGGTCACTGGAAGTTCAACATGGCGCCTCATGGCAAAGAACTCTCTGAGGATCTGAAAAAAAGAATTGTTGCTCTACATAAAGATGGCCTAGGCTATAAGAAGATTGCCAAGACCCTGAAACTGAGCTGCAGCACGGTGGCCAAGGCCATACAGTGGTTTAACAGGACAGGTTCCACTCAGAACAGGCCTCGTCATGGTCGACCAAAGAAGTTGAGTGCACATGCTCAGCGTCATATCCAGAGGTTGTCTTTGGGAAATAGACGTATGAGTGCTGCCAGCATTGCTGCAGAGGTTCTGGAGTGGGGGTCAGTGTGTGATCCTTCGCAGAGCTGCTTCCCTGTAGCAGTAAAAGTGGTACAGAGCAGTCAACAAGTAGTTAAAAAATAAATAGAAATGGGCTTAGGTGTATTCGGGATCCTAGTCCCAGCAGTTACTGCACACCAGCAGTGAGGCATTTCCCAGCCTGCGGCTACACATACACTTGCCCTGACTAGGCTGCTCATGATTGGCTGTGTGTAGTGACAGCTTTCTGGAGGAATTGCTCTGGTGGGTTGGGACTAGGATCCAAACACACCTGATCCCTACCCCTAAATACAAGCACCACAACCACAACAATCCCCCCCCCCCCCCCCCCAAAAAAAAAAAAAAAAAAAAAAACATTGGATTTTTTTTATTTCAATTCTTAAATTTTTGGATTTTTATCAAATTTATTTTAATAGAATGCTTTTGGAGTAAAAATATAATATAATTCAGCAGCACCGAATCCCGGAAGTTTATGCGTGTGGGTTTCGCCTGCCCACAAGCAAGATGGGAACGCCCGAGCATAAGGAATATAAGGTGAGTTTTTAAATAAAACAGTAACTAAAGACACACGAAACAATGCAAAAACATCATATGATAGTAACAGATATATCATAAAAAAATTTGTGGGTGGAACCCCGCTTTAAATTAAATCCACCCTGACTGTAATGCAAAGCATTCAGATTGAGGCATGTGTGTACACCCCCATTCAGGAGGGGTAAAAATGCAGCTCGGAATTGGTGAAAAAACTTACGCTAAAGGTGAAAATGTGTAAAGAATAAAATAGATTATATATATATATATATCAGGGCTGAAACAACTAATCGATTATGAAATTAATCGATTACTATTTTCATAATCGATTAATCGGCCAGTAACATAATGGGGTTAAAAAAAAAAAACCTAAAAATTAGCCCTTTATAGTACAAAAAGAGCAAATAATAGCTAGTGTAAATATTACCTTCACAGTTCTACAGTAAAAAAAAAAAAAGGAACCCCTTACAGTAATTATCTGCTTTTTTTTTCTACTATAAAGGGCTAATTTTCGTTTTTTTAACCCCATTATGTTATTAATTGTCTTAGACCTGGTTCACATCTATGTGTTTTTTTGGTGCTTTTTGCAGAAACGCACTACAGTTCATTTACATGGTTTCCTATGGGACACGTTCACATCTATGATTTTTTCAGCCGCTTCGTATTTGGAAAGGTCAGGGACTTTTTTTTTTTTTTTTTTTAAACGCAAAACGGTGCTTTTTTGGTTCAATATACTTCAATGGAGAAGCTGAAGAAAAGCATGTAATGCGTTTTTGCAGCAATTTGTTTTTTTTAATCTGCACAACAACAAATTGGCCAAAAACAATTTCAAAAACGCAAATTGCGGCAAAATCACGTTAGCAAAAATCAAAACGCACAGCAGAAACAGATCAAAAGCAAACTGCATAGGTGTGAACCGAGCCTTAAGCCGGCCACACGGATCAATTTTCAGACAAGAATATTCAGACGAAAAATCTTTTTACATTCGCTGAATAAAAGAGTGTTGTTTGGAATTTTCACTTGTTTTTAACATTGTTTTTAAAATGAATGTAATTTCTAAACGTAAACCACATACACTGTCTGATAATTCCTTTGACCAAGAAGTTCTCTATTATGTCCAAATGTTCCCATCACTGTGGTTGAAAATGAACGTCGGTTTGACCCCACTAACGATTAGAAAATCGAATGAACGTTCTTAAAATTACATTTTTTTGAGGGAAGACATTTGTTTTTGCTTTAAATAAAAAAATTTGATCTCTGAGTCTGGTGATATTTACCAGATTCACCCTTTAATAGTATATACAGTATCTCTCCTCTAATAGTATATACAGTATCTCTCCTCTAATAGTATATACAGTATATCTCTCCTCTAACAGTATATACAGTATATCTCATCTAATAGTATATACAGTATATCTCTCCCCTAATAGTATATACAGTATATCTCATCTAATAGTATATACAGTATATCTCCTCTAATAGTATATACAGTATATCTCTTCTGTCTGTTATTCTCAGAGTGGATTAGATATTTTGCTCCCTAAGGCCCCTTTCACACTGGGGCGGTGGGGGCGTCGGCGGTATAACAGCGCTATTTTTAGCGCTGCTGTACCGTCGTTCTTGCAGCGGTATTCGGCCGCTAGCGGTGCGGTTTTAACCCCCCGCTGGCGGCCAAAAAAGGGTTAAAAACCTCGTACAGCGCGGCAATAGCCGCGGTATAGCCGCGCTGTCCCATTGATTTCAATGGGCAGGAGCGGTGAAGGAGCGGTGAATACACCGCTCCTTCCCCGCTCCAAAGAAGCGGTTTGCAGGACTTTTTTCACCGTCCTGTCAGCGCACCGCTTCAGTGTGAAAGCCCTTGGGCTTTCACACTGAACAAACAGCAGAGGCTGTTTAGGGGCGGTATTCAGGCGCTATTTTTAGCGCAATACCGCCTGAAAACCGCCCCAGTGTAAAAGGGGTCTAACCATATAGTTGGTTATTTATATTTACCACTGCATAGAGATATTTAAGAATAAATTGCCTTTTTTTTTTAAAACTTTACGTATTAACTAAATTATACACCACACTTTTTTTGTTTTTTTTTTTTATAAAAAGGGTATTAACCGATTAATCGAAACAATAATCGGCCAACTAATCGATTATGAAAATAATCGTTAGTTGCAGCCCTAATAAATATATATACATACATACATACACACACACATACACATACATATAGATATACATACATATATATACACATACATACATATACACACACACATATATATTAATTACTAGACTTGCAGCAGCTGTACACAAGGTGCTATTCACTTGAAACAATATAAAAATAATATACAGCGCTTGCAACCGGAAGGCATCCTACGATGTGCGCATGCGCCCTGGTTACGTCACTCCAGCTGATTGGAAAATCAGCTGATCCGTACAGCGCATGCGCAGTACATAGCGGGCACTTCTTGATAGCGGGCACTTATCGACAGAACACCGGCATTTGGCTATAGCGCAGACACAAAGGAGTTAAGGTACTTACCGTATATACTCGAGTATAAGTCGAATTTTTCAGCACATTTTTTTGTGCTGAAAGTGCCCCCCTCGACTTATACTTGAGTCAAGCACTTTTCTGCAGCAAAAAATTTCATTTTCCGAACCGACTTTGGGGCCCCGTATCTCAGGGCCACTTGGTGCTAGGAACCCCAAATTTGGTGTGCAAACCCAGTGGAACTGGTACTACAACATATCCAAAGATGAAGTTCCTAGAACCAAGTGGCCCTGAGATACGGGGCCCCAAAACCGGTTCGGAAAATGTCATTCTCTGCTGCAGAAAAGTGCTTGACATTTTCTGAACTGATTTTTGGGGCCCTGTATCTCAGGGCCACTTGGTGCTAGAAACCCCAGCTTTGGAAATGCTATGGTGCTAGTTCCACTGGGTTTGCACACCAAATTCGGGGTTCCTAGCACTAAGTGGCCCCGAGATACGGGGCCCCAAAATCGGTTCGGAAAATGTCATTCTCTGCTGAAGAAAAGTGCTTGACATTTTCTGAACCGACTTTGGGGCCCCATATCTCAGGGCCACTTGGTGCTAGGAACCCCAAATTTGGTGTGCAAACCCAGTGGAACTGATACCATAACATATCCAAAGCTGGGGTTCCTAGCACCAAGTGGCCCTGAGATACGGGGCCCCACAACCGGTTCGGAAAATGTCATTCTCTGCTGCAGAAAAGTGCTTGACATTTTCTGAACTGATTTTTGGGGCCCTGTATCTCAGGGCCACTTGGTGCTAGAAACCCCAGCTTTAGAAATGCTATGGTGCTAGTTCCACTGGGTTTGCACACCAAATTTGGGGTTCCTAGTACTAAGTGGCCCCGAGATACGGGGCCCCAAATTCGGTCAACTGTGTCCATCTGCAGCAATGTCATTTCAGGACCCTTTGGGTTCAGAGACCCCAAATTTTGGCTGCAGCTAGGGGGCATCTAGGAACCCTTAACTACCGAGTTTGAAGTTCAGGGGACCTATGGCTGCAAATGGGCACAGTGAGGCATGCAAATGGGCACAGTGATGCTGCAAATGGGCATTGTTGACCCTCTTTTCCACTTACAGTAGCTGTGCATTTCTCACCCTCGTCTTATACTCGGGTCAATAAGTTTTTCCCATTTTTTTTGTAGTAAATTAGGGCCTCGACTTATACTCGGAACGACTTATACTCGAGTATATACGGTATATCACTTCAATGATCCCCCCCCCCCCCCCCCCAGGGAAAAACAAGCAGATAACCCTTGCAGTGCAAAGCGCCAAAATGTAATTTCTTCCTTAAATTTGAGTTATAACTGCTTCAGCCCCGGAAGATTTTATCCCCTTCCTGACCAGAGCACTTTTTGCGATTCGGCACTGCATCGCTTTAACTGACAATTGCGCGGTCGTGCGACGTTGTACCCAAACAAATTTGACGTCCCTTTTTTTCCCACAAATAGAGCTTTCTTTTGGTGGTATTTGATCACCTCTGCGTTTTTTTATTTTTTGCGCTATAAACAAAAAAAGAGCGACAATTTTGAAAACAAACGCATTATTTTTTACTTAATATAATAAATATCCCAAAAATATATTAAAAAAAACATTTTTTTCCTCAGTTTATGTTTTATTCTATATTTTTGGTAGAAAAAAAAATACAATAAGCGTATATTGATTTGCACAAAAATTATAGCATCTACAAAATATGGGATAGTTTTATGGCATTTTTATTTATTTTTTTTTACTAGTAATGGCAGCGATCTGCGATTTTTAAATCGAGACTGCGACATTATGGCGGACACGTCGGACAATTCTGACACATTTTTGGGCCCATTGGCATTTATACAGCGATCAGTGCTATAAAAATGCACCGATTACGGTAAAAATGTCACTGGCAGGGAAGGGGTTAACAGTAGGGGGCGATCAAGGGGTTAACTGTGTTTCCTAGTGTGTGTTTTAACTGAAGGGGGGGGGAGGGGACTGTAGGGGAGATGACAGATCGCTGTTCATACTCTGTATTAAGGATGATCTCGGGCGTGTTCACAAGCTGCATGTGCAGAGCCCGCCAGGAAGTCGGCACGGCGCTGCGCTAATCACAAGCCGTGAGACATTTCCCGATCTCCGCAGCCGCACATCGTGAAATGTCTCACTGCCTGTGATTGGCGCAGCGCTGTGCCGACTTCCTGGCGGGCTCTGCACGTGCAGCTTGTGAACACGCCCAAGCCCATCCTTACTCTGTATGAACAGACGATCTGTCTCTTCTCCCCTCAGAGAACCGGAAACTGTGTGTTTGCAAACACAGATCCCGGTTCTCGGTGTGCCCCGAGCGATCGCGGGGGGCCTGGCAGGGATGGTGGCCGCCGGGCACTTGCATCGGCTCCGTAGGCGAGCACGCACCCCCTAGTGGCCAAATATAAAAGCGACGTAACATGACGGCGATTTGCGCAGCCGAGCCATGTTGCCACAGTACAACTGCGGCGGCTGGTCGGCAAGCGGTTAAAGAATAACCAAAAGGCAAAACTTTTTTTCTTTTTTTTTAGTTTTGGATAGAATGCAGAGGAATAAGAACACAGTTTTTATTGCTGTCTGTGAGTCCCTGATATGGAGATTCTCCCTCTCTAATTTGTCCTGATTACCATTGAAAGTGAAAGTAAAAAGGATCTTCCAGATGGGGACACTAGTTCTGGTGACCTCTCACTTCCTGATTGGTTATGGGACAGGAAGTGAAGGGAAATCTCCACAATGGGACACAGATGTTGAGAAAAAAAAAAAAGCCTGACAGAGGTTCTATCCTTCCATGTCTAAAATGAAATAAATAGGATTTTTAACCCCATGTCCTCATCACACGATCATCCAGCTTCCTTATAACTAGGGTTGCCACCTCATCCCTTTAAACCCAAACACATATGAATTACACAGGTTCTGGGGCTAATTAAATGCAGAGAAGGCAACAAGTGAGTTTAATTACCACCTTAATCAGCCACAGAACCTGTGTAATTCACACGTGTTCGGGTTTAAAGGGATGAGGTGACAACTCTACTTATAACAGACATGTCAGTGTGATGATGACCTTCCATTACATCTCTCCTACAATCTCATCCCAGGGCCACATAGGAGCGGATGTGAAGGATTCCTCTATCTGTCCCCCCGCCGCCCGGCCACCATCACTACAAACAGCCCGCCACCTACCTCCTCCATCTCCAGCACCTTTCCCGGACACGCCCCCTCCCCCGCCCTCCGTCTGCTCTGCTTTCGGTTTCCTGATCAAAGGAGGCGTGTCCAGTCTGCCGCACGGAGAAGATGGGCGTGTTCCAACCACCAAGCGAAATGGCGTGTCCCTAAATCTGACGGCGGAATCCGAGCCGCGGACGTAGGGCGTGTCCTACAGTCAGAAACGTGCTATTGGAGGCAGCGCTCCGGAGGGCGTGTCCTAACTTTAACAGCTGACTAAGCGCCGCGGACATAGGGCGTGTCTTACAGCACGAACGGTGCAATTAGGTGCAGAGCTCGGGAGGAGGGGCGTTTCCTGTCCTCTAAAGCTGACGGAGGGGGGCGTGTCCTGGTTGTACAATGCTGCTGCTGTTGTTATTGAGTGAAGGCTGACAAGCACGTGCTGGGCATGGAGCGATGGAGCTGATTGGTGTTTATGTGATCAGCACTCAGCATGGATGACAAACCTGGAAATAAATGTGTGCACTGGAGGTGTTCCTACTCAGGAAATGAGAACTTGGCTGAATGGCAATACCTGAATATTCCGAAATTCTTACCTTGTATTACAACCCATTGGGTTCACCTCAATACCGGGCGCTTTCGCCCCCCTTCCTGCCCAGGCCATTTTTCACCTTTCAGCGCTGTCACACTTTGAATGACAATTGCGCAGTCATGTAACACTGTATCCAAAGGACATTTTATCACTTCTTTTGAGGCAGAGCTTTCATTTGGTGATATTTAACCACTTCAGCCCCGGAAGATTTACTCCCCCCTTCACGACCAGGCCATTTTTTGCAATTCGGCACTGCGTTAATTTAACTTACAATTGCGCGGTCGTGCGATGCTGCACCCAAATACAATTTATGTCCTTTTTTCCCCACAAATAGAGATTTCTTTTGGTGGTATTTGATCACCTCTGCGGTTTTTATTCACTATAAACAAAAAAAGACCAACAATTTTTTTGTTTTACTAGTAATGGTGGCGATCAGTGACTTATAGCGGGACTACGATATTGCAGCGGACAGTCAGGACACTATCCGACACTTTTTGGGGACCAGTGACACCAATACAGTGATCAGTGCTAAAAAAATATGCACTGTCACTGTACTAATGACACTGGCTGTGAAGGGGTTAACAGGGACGATCAAAGGGTTAAATGCAGGGCTTTTTTTCAGGGGGAACTTGGTGGAACTCAGTTCCACCACCTCTGGCTCAGACCCTTCGGTGCCTGCTCACCACAATCACTTGTAAACACAGAAGTCCGGTTTCTGTGTTTACAAGTGACAGCTCTGCACTCTGTGTGTAACCCCCCTGAACTCTGCACTCTGTATGTAATGCAATCCTGATATTTAATGCCCCTTTAAGACCCTCCTACTGTTTGTGAAATTTGACCACACTAACTATTTGATATGATTTGGAGGGTGTGTGTGGGGGGAAGGGTTTTGGGGGTCGTGGTTGAGTTCCAGCACCTATTGTTTGAGAAAAAAAGCCCTGGTTAAATGTGTGCCCGACCAGTGCTTTACTACTGTGGGGGAGGTGCTTGTACTGGGAGAAGGCATGGATCTGTACCTCTGCTTAGCAGAGACACAGGATCCATGTCTTTTTGTAGTGACAGAACGGCGATCTGCCTTGTTTACATAGGCAGACTGCCATTCCATCATTGTACTGAAGGATCGGCGGGTGCCGGTGGACATCAAGCCCACTGTACCTGCCAATCAGCTCCCGCTGTGTCTAATCACAGCAGGCCACCAGTGGCGCGTGTGCGCTCCCCAACCCTGGAAGTGCTGGATCACGTACTAGGTATGTGATCCAGCGCAGGAGAGTCGCCTTGCCGCCGTATATCCACAGTATATGGTCGACAAGCGGTTAATTACAGCTGGGTTTTTTTTTTTTATATTTTGCTAAACAAACGAAAAAAGATTAAACATTTTAAAAAAAATTTTTATTCTTAATTTCTGTTATGAAATTTTGCAAATCATTTTTCTTCATTCACTGATCTGCTCTTATGAGGCTGCACTGATGGGCACTAATGAGGCTGCACTGATGAGGTGGCACTGATGGCCACTGATGAGGTGGCACTGATGGCCAATGATAAGCTGCACTGATGGCCACTGATGAGGCTGCACTGATATGCTGCAATGATGGGGCTGCACTGATGATCAAGACACTGATGATCAGTGCCCCAATTATCAGTGTAAATGTCCCCTGTCACAGGATAGCCAGTTATTGGCTTTCCTTTTTTCACACACTGACAGTGCTGAGGAAAAGAAATGCCAATAATCAGCATTTTTTTTACATGTGATGAGCTGTGATTGGATACAGCTGATCACATGGTAAAGGACCCTTGGCCCTTTACCTTGATCTGTGATCAGCTGTGTCCAACGGATGCCCTTCCAGAACTGGAAGACTGTGCTGTAGTCGTCTCTAAGAGCCCTTTCACACTGGGGCGGGGGGCGGCGTCGGCGGTAAAACGCCGCTATTATTAGCGGCGTTTTACCGTCGGTATGCGGCCTCTAGCGGGGCGGTTTTACCCCCGCTAGCGGCCGAGAAAGGGTTAAATACCGCCGCAAAGCGCCTCTGCAGAGGCGCTTTGCCGGCGGTATAGCCGCGCCGTCCCATTGATTTCAATGGGCAGGAGCGGTGAAGGAGCCGTATACACACCGCTCCTTCACCGCTCCGAAGATGCTGCTGGCAGGACTTTTTTTACCGTCCTGCCAGCGCATCGCTCCAGTGCGAAAGCCCTCGGGGCTTTCACACTGGATACACAGCAGCGGCACTTTCGGGTCGGTTTGCAGGCGCTATTATTAGCGCAATAGCGCCTGCAAACCGCCCCAGTGTGAAAGGGCACTAAGGCTATAGCCTGTTGGGAAAGTGGTTAAAATAGAAATAAGACACAAAACATATACAGAGCTCGGCATCAATGAGTACACCTCTTTTGAAAAGTAAGATTTTAATTAAGATCTCAATGAATACAAGAACAATTTGAAAAATGTTGACAAAACTGAGTTTTATAGAACACTTGTTTAGCTCATTACTTGAAAGTGAGGTTAATAATATAACTTAGTTTATAAAATCTTCAGTTTAAATCAAATTAGTTGATGGAAAAATGAATATACCCCACAACAAAAACTACTACATCTAGTATTTTGTATGACCTCCATGATTTGTAGGACAGCACCAAGTCTTCTAGGCATGGAATGAACAAGTTGGCGACATATTTCAAAATCTATCTTTTTCCATTCTTCAAGAACGATCTCTTTTAGAGCCTGGATGCTGGATGGAGAGTGATTCTTAACTTGTCGCTTCAGAATTCCCCATAGGTGTTCAATTGGGTTCAGATCACGAGACATACTTGGCCACTAAACCACTTTCACCCGATTCTTCTTCAGAAATGCAACAGTGGCCTTAGAGGTGTGTTTTGGATCATTGTTATGTTGGAAAAGTGCATGACGACAACCAAGAGGGATGGTAGCATGCAATGAACAAGGATGGTAGTCTCTTCTCTTTTCTTTCAATATAGAGCATTGAATTCATGATACCATCAATGAAATCAAGCTCCCCGACACCAGCAGCACTCATGCAGCCCCACAGAAGGACACAATGTTTCACTGTAGGCATCAATCATGCATTTTTCTTTGTACGCCTCACCTTTGCAACACCATAGAGTTTTTAAGCCATCAGTTTCAAAAATGTTTATCTTGGTCTCATCATTCCAAAGTAGTGTTGGGTGAATGGTTCGGCCCAAGCATGAGTTCGGGTGTTTGCCCCGTTTGCAGGGTGTTCGGCTGATGTTCGTCCCGCCAAACGCCCTGCAATGCACTGCGCGCTGCACAGTGCATTCTGCTCCCTGATTGGGCAAAGCTTTTTATTTAAAGTAGTTCCACCCAAAAGTAAAAGTTCCGCTTTAAAGACTCCTCACCCTCTTACCTCCCACTTCTGCTTGGGCCGCCAAGGTGACTCGAGCAAAAGTTCTTCTCTCCCCCTCCCTCCCTGCAATCGAGAGGTGGAACCAAGGAACAGTGCTGGGAGCTGGGTAGGGGCGGAACCAAGGAACGGTGCTCGGAGGTGGGTAGGGGTGAAACCATAAAACTGTGCATGGAGGTGGGCAGGGGTGGAACCAAGGAACAGTGCTTGGAGGTGGGCAGGGGTAGAACCAAGGAACAGTGCTTGGAGGTGGGCAGGGGTAGAACCAAGGAACGGTGCTTGGAGGTGGGCAGGGGTGGAACCAAGGAACGGTGCTTGGAGGTGGGTGGGGGCGGAGAAAAGGGGTGACTCCAAAAGGGGGAGTCCCTGTGCCTATTTTATGAGAAAAAAAGCCCTGAGGGGAACGCCATGCCAAAAAAAAAACGGCACGCGGCCCCCCCAAAATCCATACCAGACCCTTATCTGAGCATGCAACCTGGCAGGCCAGGAAAGGGGGGGGGGCGAGCGTGAGCGCCCCCTCTCCTGAACCAAACCAGGCCATATGGCCTCAACATGGGGGGGATGCTTTGGCCGGGTGCTGGCAATTGCAACCGTGAATCAATTTAAATGTGATTTGACTAGTTTTATTTTCTTTAGAAATGCTAGTTTTGCTGCAGCGTGCTCTATGCGTGCTACAGATGCACCACTTTCCAGGCAGACTAAGGTGACCCCCTGTCAGGGCTGGGCTCAGCCCTTCCTTCTCTGAGCTGGCTGCTCAGCTGTCGACTAATTG
The DNA here is from genome assembly GCA_037952835.1 of Lithobates septentrionalis. Lineage (NCBI taxonomy): Eukaryota > Metazoa > Chordata > Amphibia > Anura > Ranidae > Lithobates > Lithobates septentrionalis. Next base: position 519,837 of record JBBDGP010003092.1, on the reverse strand, counting down.
CCAGCTCCCATCTCTCTCCACAGTTACTCAGCTGTTGATGATATCCTGCTCGTCAGTCCTGCCTACTGAAGCCGTCCAGTCCAGAGGAGCTCTGCCTTCATCTTGGTCACATCACAAGAAACTATCTCCTGCGTTCCTTTTTGAAGACTGGCTTTGCTGACATCCCTTCTGGCTCCAGATCCTGCTTGCTGTTCCACTACTTTGATCCCTGACTTCTAGCTTGGCTTACTATCCGTTCCAGTCTATATTTTGACTACGTTTGTTCTTTTTACTTTTATTATTAAACAAGTGTGATTTAACTGTACTTCTGTCTCAGTCTGATTTCATGGTTTCTGATAACCCCCAGGCACTATATTTAAAGGAATTTATCATTTCTATTGTTTCACTTTAAGCAATATTAAAATCACTGCTCCTAAAAAAAACTATAATTTAAAAAAAAAATGTTTTTCATTGATACATGTCCCCCAGGGCAGTACCCAGACCCCCATACCCCTTTTATGGCCAATTACTTGCATATAAGCCTTCAAAATGGGCACTTTTGATTTCTCATGTTTGGCTCTCATAGACTTCAATGGAGTTCGCGGTTCCGGGAAGAACTTTTCCCCTGTTCGGGTGTTTTGCTCCAAACCGAACAGGGGGGTGTTCAGCCCATCTCTACTCCAGAGTACAGAGTTCCAGTAGTCTTCTTCTTCAGCATGGGCCCTGGCAAATTCTAGGCAGGCTTTTTTGCGCATGGGCTTTAGGAGAGGCTTTGTGGAAGAACCCATGCATGCCATTCCCCTGCAGTGTATGCCATCAGGGCCGTCTTTAATTTTGATTGGGCCCTGGGCAAACATTTTCTTGCCCCCCCCCTCCATTCTGAAACATACAAAAAATAGCAGGTAGACTCAAAACCAGTTTACTGCAGCAGATCACGCAGCGATTGCAATTGTTTGCCAGAGGTTACAGCCTATCCTCAATGGCTGGTTGCTAGAGGTTACAACACATAATTTCTGCTTGCCGATTGGAAGCTAGAGGTTAATGCACATTATTAGCGCTCACTGATTGGTTGCTAGGGGTTACAGCACATCATTACCACTTACTGATTGGTTGCTAGAGATTAAAGTAGATCACTACTGTTCGCTGATTGGTTGCTAGAAGTTAATGCACATCATTACCTCTCACTGAGCAGTGCAGCAATCCCAAAGAATTGAGCAAGTAAAGGGGCACATTAATACACATACTACAGGAGAGGTTCAGAGACTGCGGACATACTGCGTGAGAGGTTCAGAGACTGCGGACATACTGCAGGAGACAATCAGAGACTGCGGACATACTGCAGGAGATTACCAGAGACTGTGGACATACTGCAGGGGATTACCAGAGACTGTGAACGTACTGCAGGGACAATCAGAGACTGCAGACATACTGCAGGAGATTACCAGAGACTGCGGACATACTGCAGATTACCAGAGACTGCGGACATACTGCAGGAGATTACCAGAGACTGTGGACATACTGCAGGAGATTACCAGAGACTGTGGACATACTGCAGGAGATTACCAGAGACTGCGGACATACTGCAGGAGATTACCAAAGACTGTGGACATACTGCAGGAGATTACCAGAGACTGCAGACATACTGCAGGAGATTACCAGAGACTGCGTACATACTGCAGGAGATTACCAGAGACTGCGGACATACTGCAGGAGACAATCAGAGACTGCGGACATACTGCAGGAGATTACCAGAGACTGCGGACATACTGCAGGAGATTACCAGAGACTGCGGACATACTGCAGGAGACAATAAGAGACTGCGGACATACTACTGGAGATTACCAGAGACTGCGGACATACTGCAGGAGATTACCAGAGACTGCAGACACACTGCAGGAGACAATAAGAGACTGCGGACATACTACTGGAGATTACCAGAGACTGCGGACATACTGCAGGAGACAATAAGAGACTGCGGACATACTGCAGGAGATTACCAGAGACTGCGGACATACTGCAGGAGATTACCAGAGACTGTGGACATACTGCAGGGGATAATAAGAGACTGCGGACATACTGCAGGAGATTACCAGAGACTGCGGACATACTACAGGAGACAATTAAAGACTATGGACAAACTACAGGAGACAATCAGAGACTGCAGACATTATACAGGTGATGGTCAGAGAACGTTCAGCAGCGCACAGCTTTACAGTTGAATAACACAGCTCAGGGTTTAAGCAGTCAGGCATTTTATGGGTGTAAGGACATACCTGGCCAGCCAAACTCACTACATACATTCAGAGGTCCATGGGCGGGCCGTCCATTCTTTGCTCTCACTACAACAGCCGGGAGCTCCACTGACGCTTTGTTGGGGGGCCCACGTCACCCGTGAATTGGGGCCCCGATGACGGCTTTGCAGAGTGCACAGAGGACACTGGAGGCTGTATTTCCGCGCTAGCCAGCTGAGAGGGGGCGGGGCCGGGAGCTCCACTGACGCTCTGACCCCGCCCCTGTGCAGCCTGTATGCTCGGAACAGAGCGGCTGTAGTGAGAGCCAGTAATCGGAGTGGGAGCTCCCGGCCCCGACCCCTCTCAGCTGGCTAGGGCGGGAATAAAGCCTCCCGTGTCCTCTGTGCACTCTGCAAAGCCGTCATCGTGGCCCCAATTCACGGTTAGCGCGGGCCCCCCAACAAAGATTGGGCCCAGGGCAAGTGCCCCTTTTGCCCTGCACTAAAGACGGCCCTGTATGTCGTAGTGTGTCATGGGCAACAATCACCCCAGTTTAGACTTTCTACTTCTTTAGCTAACTGCAGTGAACTTGCATGGCAATTCTTCTCATCAGAAGACGCTCCTTTCGAGGTGTTAACTTTTGTGGACAGCCTGGACGTCTCTGTGAGATTTGTTACATTTTTGTATCACTTTTGCTACAGTATTCTGACTAATGAATCATAAAAATGATTTTCTTTCTCAAGCATTTCTCTTACATGTGGTGTCATTGCATACTTACCAACTGTCCCACATTTCTCGGGACAATCCTGGGATTTAGACTCTTTTCCCGATTTTATTATTTCCCGAGAAATGTCCAGAGAAATACGTTTTTTCATGATTTTTCACCGCCGCCTGCCTCTGCCGTTAGAGGTCCGCGGCCGGCGGAGACCGGCCGCCATTTTTGAAAAGACCAGAAGAAGTGGAGTGGAGCTGGGTGGCTACAATAGAAACGGAGCTGCTGTGGCACCGCCCACCCACCCGCTCCGCCCCACTCTGCCCACCCCCGCTCCGCTCCGCCCCACTCTGGCCGGTGGTTCTATTGTAACCATGTGGCCGGCGGAGACATTATTTAGTTCCCCCTTGGCCTTCTGTAATGGCGGCGGAGACACTGCTGGGAAACCTGATGTAAGGGGGGGCTCCGCTGGGACATCTGATGTAAGGGGGGCTCTGCTGGGACATCTGATGTAAGGGGGAGCTCCGCTGGGACATCTGATGTAAGGGGGAGCTCCGCTGGGGACACCTGATATAAGGGGGGGCTCCGCTGGGGACACCTGATATAAGGGGGGGGGCTCCGCTGGGGACATCTGATGTAAGGGGGGGCTCCGCTGGGGACATCTGATGTAAGGGGGAGCTCCGCTGGGGACACCTGATGTAAGGGGGGGCTCCGCTGGGGACATCTGATGTAAGGGGGGCTCCACTGGGGACATCTGATGTAAGGAGGGGCTCCACTGGGGACATCTGATGTAAGGGTTGCTCCGCTGGGGACACCTGATGTAAGGAGCGGCACCACAGGGGACATCTGATGTAAGGGGGACATTCCTTCTTTCTCTCTCCCTCTTTCCCTCTCTCCCTCTCTCTTTTCCCCTTTCTTTCTCCATCTCTCATTCATCTCAGACTCTAACCACACCCCCATGTGAACCACGCCCATATAAGCCACGCCCATTATTTTACGTAAACCACGCCTGTTTTTTGGCACGGCGCGCCACATTTTTCTTTATTTACTATGGCACGCCTACAAACTCATGCCCCGCCCCCTAATTATAATAAGACTCCGCCTACAGCCACAAAAGTGTCCCTATAAATTTTTGTTACAATGTTGGCAATTATGTCATTGCTGACAGCATGAAATGGGAAGGGGTTTTCTTTGTTAACCACTTACCCACTGGGCACTTAAACCCCCTTCTTAACCAGACCAATTTTCAATTTTCGGTGCTCTCACAATTTGAATGACAATTACTCAATCATGCAACATTGTACCCATTTGAAATGTTTGTCCTTTTTTTCCACACAAATAGAGCTTTCTTTTGGTGGTATTTAATCACCGCTGGGTTTTTTATTTTTTGCGCTATAAATCAAAAAAGACTAAAAATTCTGTAAAAAAAAAAATCCTTTGTTTCTGTTAAAATTTATTGCAGAGTATTGGCGCATATTGGCAGAGTATTGGCAGAGTATTGCCATAGTATTGCGAAGTATTGCCATAGTTTTGCAGAGTATTGCCATAGTATGGGCACTGAGCAGCGCTGTGGGCTGGATCTGTAGTGCCCACAGCGCTGCAAATGATCTCTCCCTCTCTCCTCTCACACTGTACCGATCGGTACAGAGAGGGGAGGGAGTAACAGAGAGGGGAGGGATGAACCGGCGTCATTTCATGATTTTCATTGTTTACAAGTGATGCTCCGTCAGTTGACAGAGCGATCACGTGGTAAACAGCTGCTATCAGCGCTGTGTACAGTGATGCGCCGGGTCCGGGTGTTCCCGGGTGCGCGCCCCAGGGATTGCTCGGGAGAGCGATTCTGTGAGGACATCATGGACGCCCACCCAGAATAAACCGACCGCGTTGTAGCCGTCTTTCGGCTATGGCCCGGTCGGCATGTGGTTAAAGTGGTGTTCCACCCAAAAAAACAAAATGTCATTAATGTACTTGAAAAAAAAAAAACATTTGAAACTATTTTTTTTTTACTTACCTTTTTTTCCCTGTTGCTATGTGGTCCCTCGAAATCTGCCTCCTCCAGTGCCTGGGCTCCTGATGTCACTTCCCTCGGGGCAGGAAGGGAGATCTCCTCTTTCCCCTCCCTCTGTCAATCATCTGGGACACGTGACAGGTCCCAGATGATTGTGCGGCCAGTTGCGGCGCACGGCGCGGCGCGGCTCGCCCATGCGCAATGGTTGCCTGGCTGTTAAAATGGGGGAGACGAGGGCGCCCACAGTTAAAATGGGGGAGACAAGCGGGGCTTCGATCCCCTGCATCGCTGGACCCTGGGACAGGTAAGTGTCCGATTATTAAAAGTCAGCAGCTGCAGTATTTGTAGCTGCTGACTTTTATTTTTTTTTTATAGTGGGAACACCGATTTAGGTAACGCCCTTTTATAATCAACTGTCTGCTGGACACCTGTTTAATGAATAATTACTCACCTGTAGTTCTTAATAAGGATTTTATTGTCTAAAATGGAGCTTTGCCCCTAATGCCGCGTACACACGATTGGAAATTCGGCCAGCAAAAGACCGGTGAGAGCTTTTGGTCGGAAAATGCGACCCTTGTGTACGCTCCATCGGACTTTTGCTGGCCGAATTCCAGCCAGCAAAAGATTGAGATCATGTTCTCAATTTTTTGATCGGAAAAAGTTCCTATCCGAAAATGCGATCGTCTGTAGCAATTCCGACGTGCAAAATTCCTACGCATGCTCGGAAACAATTCGACGCATGCTCGGAAGCATTGAACTTCATTTTCTCGGCTCGTCGTAGTGTTGTACGTCACCGCGTTCTTGACGGTCGAAAGTTCAGCGAACTTTTGTGTGACCGTGTGTATGCAAGGCAAGTTTGAGCGGAATTCCGTCGGAAAAGCCATCATATCTTTTTCCAACCAAAATCCCGATCATGTGTACTCGGCATTAGACTTTCATTGGGGTGTATTCATTTTTGCAAAATGGTCTTGAATTCATTTCTTAGGAAAAATACTTTTTTGTGTGTGCAAATTACAAATCTTGGTTGCAATCAATGGCCCACACTTGTGGGAGTATTTTGTAATATAGTGTCCCATAGAAAATCAGCCAGGAAACTGTGTATAGGACGTACTTGGACATTCCAACATGACAATGATCCAAAACACAAGGCCAAGTTGACCTGTCATTGGCTACAGCAGAATAAAGTGAAGGTTCTGGAGTGGCCATCTCAGTCTCCTGACCTCAATATCATCATCTGCTGTGGCATGTATTTTTGATGACATTTTTTGAATAAAAGGCAAGTGCGGCTGTCCAGAACTTCTTCCAATTTTGATTGCTATATGCATTGCCAGCACCTGGGCTTCTAAACTGGAGGAGAGGTTTTCTACCTTTGTTTGACCTACCTGGAGCAGTGATATCCCCTTCCACAACTGTGTGTGTATATATATATATATATATATATATATATATATATATATATATATATATATATATATATATATATATATATATATATATATATATATACAGGTATATACCTACACACCCACGTAAATACCTTATTTTATTTTTCTGCAGATGAGCTGTCATTGTTGCTTAGTGGGGTGGGGTGGGGGGGGGGGGGGTTGGACCCTATTATCATGCCGTTATCTATGCCCTGAGTAGGCCCTCATAATTCATACAGTGCCCATCCACATAAAAAAATGATCAAAGGGTTTTTTTCATATTTATTAAAAAAATCAGACTTGTCTTTTGATTTTTGATATTTGTAATAACAAAAACAAATTGCAGTGCCATCAACAGTGATAGCCCAGTCCATGTGATTGCAGTCCTGGCGGCACTGCAACCAGGGCTAAATAAGCCATTCTTGGGTGCTTTTGGCTGTGTGTTTTGGGTCATTATCCTGTTGGAGGTCCCGTCACCTGAGACTGAGATAGACCTTTGTGACACTGAGTGGTATATTTTTGCTCCAGAATTCCTTGATAGTTTTCAGATTTCATTGTGCCCTGCACCGATTCAAGTCATATATAATATTTCTATTGCACACATTCCTAAAAGTCGCAGAAATGTAAGCGGATACCATTTGGAGACCAGTAACGTCATTAGCAAAAGTATATATCGCCAGCACACCATGGAAATGTTATCCAAATGTTTTATCAAGTGATCAGAACACAGTGGTAGTGTGCAACATTTTGGAGTCACACAGGGCCGCTTTGTCACATGAGGTCCTGCATGGTTTTGAAACATTGTACCTTACTTCTGTGATGTGGTCACTTGAATAAAGGTTTAGGCAACATTTTCAAGGACTATGATGTGCTGGCAACATATACTCCTCCTTATAACGTTACTTGTTTTCAGCTGGTAGCTGCTACAGCTTCCACTTATTTTCTGCCATTTGGAGGAATGTATGCAATGGAAATATTATATATGACTTGAGTCTGTGTTGGTGATATATACTACTGCAGCCCCAAGCATAACTGAGTCTCCTCCATGATTCACAGTAGCTACAGCGTTCTTTTCTTTGAAAGCTTAGTTTTTTCACCTGTGAACTTAAGCTGGTCATACATGGGTCAGTTTTTTTAATTCCACCAATGGGTGGAATATGACTTGATCCGGCCATACACTGAGCGAATTTCTTTGGTTGCAGAAAAGAAATTTGCTTGATTTCCCTCCTGCTGGGTCTTTGTCTTCTCCCAGCAGAGGCGGGCGAAGCCATCCCTGCCAGGAGAAGACAGTTATTATCGCTAGCGGCTATAGCAGCCGCTAGCGATAATTGCAAGAGAATCGGACAGGCTGGTTGTACCCAAGTTGATAGACTGATCAGCTTGGTACATTCAGCCTTCCCATTAATGATTCGAATCTCAGCCGGTTCCTACTGAACTGGCCAAAATTTGAACTGTGTATGGCTGGCCTTAGGAGTCATGCCTGTAATAGGGTCAGGGTCTTGCAATGTTTCATGGGACTTGTAGTTTCACCACAGCTGGCGGGCCGAGGTTGCCTGCCCCTGATCTACACATTTAATGTGGATGGGGGAATCCTCTCCGCTGTATCAATGTATTCTGAAAACAGGGAGACTCCCCCACTATCAGAATACACACAGATCAGTGCTGCAGTCTATTGCCTGCAGCGCTAATTGAGTGGAAATATACTGACTGGGTGGTTAAAGAGAATTTGATCAGTAGATTGACTACTGTTCAACCACAGTGGACACAGATGGATTGAACTTCATCTAGTCCCTGCTGAACCTGCCGAATTTCATTTTATGTATATATGGCCAGCTTTAGCTAGTTTTGCCTCATCTATCAAAAGCACATTCTCTCAGAAGCCTTGTGACCTGTCAATATGAAAATTTTGCAAAATTCCAGTCTGGCTTTTTTATGTTTGTCTCTTGACAGTAGAGACCTCATTGGTCTTCACAATAAGCAATGTATGTAATGTATAGTGTCATCAGACACTGATGTACCTTGACCATGGAGTTCAGCTTGTATCTCTGCGGAGGTTTTACTTGGCTCTTTGTCTATCATTCGCACTGTCTTTCTGTTCAAACTGGGGTCAGTTTTCCTTCTGTGGTCACTAAAAATGTTGCCATGGACCTTAAACTTTCTAATAATTTCTTTATCGTACACCACGGGACACAGAGCACTATAGTAATTACTATATGGGTTATACGCCACCTTCAGGTGATGGACACTGGCATAATCAAAGACAGGAAGTCCCCCTCTATATAACCCCTCCCATACAGGGGGTACCTCCATTTTTTCGACAATGTCTAAAGTGTTGGTCACGGTTAATGTTGTGCTCCATTGTGGTCCTGGACAGGATCAAGGGGCTATGCAATCGGATCCATTCAAAGAGCCAGAAACAAGGGCTAAAGTGGATGGTACCCGAGAGAACGAGAAAGAATGAGGTTTTGCCTGTAACGCTTCTCTCAGGAGAGCTGGGCCCTGGCAGGGCGCTGTACGGGTCCAAGGCCGTGGACCCTATTTACAAAGGGGACCCAGTCCTTGAAGGTCTGGCATGACATCAACCCGCCGTGATGGGTGAAGATTGGGTCACTGTGATATTCCAGCAGTACCCTGTGGCGGGAATGATAAGTTAAGAAGATCCAGGGAAACTCCTATGGACTTCTTTTAATGAGTAGATGATGTCTTGCCTGTTTTCCTTTTTTACCACTAGAGGGTGTAAGTAAAACATACCTGGTATCAAAATTCCATGCTTGCCTGCTTGGATAAATGTGTTAGCAGCACTTGTGGAGTTCTGCCTCTCTCTCTCCTGTTGTCAGCCGCCTGGGGGAGGGGGGGGGGTTTAGGGGACACCACCTGCCATTGGGCATAAGCTGGGATCTTTCTGCCCCTTACCCCCCTCCCCCCCGGGATTCTCGACAGGAATCGCCGTGCGCACGAGAATTACCCTCCTTTCATTTGGTTGAACAGCGAGGATGTCACGGGGGGGGGGGGGGGGCGGGACTCGACGTCGCCAGCGTGCACGTGGATTGGCGTGCACGTTTTCTCATGGTGCAAGCATGGACCGGCTGCTTCTAATAAAGCTCAGGCTGTGTGTATATACTAGTGACTGACGGAGGGACACAGACACTTATCCAGGGGCTTGTAAGCACTGGGTGTTGGGTACAGGCATATTCAGACCCATCTACTCAGCATCTTGCTGTGGCATTGATAGCGCCATATTAACCACTGCTAAGACTGAGCTCAGCAATAGATGCATTGTGTCAGTACCTCTGCTTTGTGCTTAGGAATATGTATTCCCGAAAGAGAGGGACAAAAACAGGCAGAAGGGGCGCAGAGGCGCAGTGGTCAGGGTCTGGGAATCCTAGTTGCGCCTCCACAGTACCAACCTCACCTGAAAGACCTGATGCGGCTAACCAGGCTGAGCCATTAGGCTTGTCAGGCATTGTAGCTACTTCCAACATCCCAGCCTCTGCATACGTCACTAAGGACGATTTGGCTACAGCTTTGGCTGGTTTGGAGGGGAAGATAGCTAGTCTGTTCGCGTCCTCCTTCCAGGCTGGGAAGAAACACAACAGATCCCCTTCCCCTGTCCCGGGCCCGCCATCCGCGGATCAAGAGTGGGCAGGGGATACGGATGTACCCTTAGGGGACCCGCTAGAAGGGCAATCATTTGAGGATTCAATCCCAGAGGAGTCCTTCAATCACTCACTGAGATGTGCGTTTTGGATATAAGTTACCCTTAGCAGAGACGGCTGAAGTTCCCTTCTCCTCTTTGGGTGCGGTAAAGCCTCCACAGGGTTCACATGCTTTTCCTATGCACCCGTTGCTGGAACAACTTATTTATGCTCACTGGGATTATCCAGACAGGCATTTTATTCTGCCTAAGAGATTTTCTCAAATTTAATCTATGGATGAGAAATTCACTAAAAAATGGAGTGTGCCAGCAGTAGACGCTGCTGTCTCTTCCCTGAATAAAAGTCTTACTTGTCCAGTACATAAAGTTCAGGTGTTTAAGGATCCAGCGGATAAGAGGCTGGAGGCGTTGCTTAAAGCCTTGTTCGCAATGGCTGGTGCAGTTGCACAACCTGCGGTAGCAGCAATCAGCGTATATGTCAATCCCTTAAAGACAAAGTAAAACAGGTTGTCAAAGGGGAAGAGGTCCTGGATCTAGCAGAGCTGCCAAGGGCCCTTTGTTTTGTGGTTGATGTTATTAAGGATTCTATTCATTAGACATCTCGCCTGGCCCTCCTCTTAGTACACATGTGGAAGGTTCTGTGGCTTAAGCATTGGTCAGCAGAGTTGCCTTGTAAGAAACTGCTGACTGGGTTTCCCTTTCATGGGGAACGGTTGTTTGGGGATGGTTTGGATAAGTACATCCAAAAAATCTCGGGTAGAAAAAGTACCCTTCTTCCGGTAAAGAGAAGGAGTAGGCATCCTTCATTTAAAAGTTCTGCTTCTCCGTCGCAACAGCCTCCAGGCAGTCACGACGGCCTCTGCCGTCAGCTCCAAGAGGGAAGCCTCAGAACCAAGCCCAAACTCAGAAAAAGTCCTGGAGCCAGAGACCTGCAAAGCAGAGTCCCAAGGCCTCCCTATGAAGGGGCGCCCCCGCTCGATCAAGTGGGGGGAAGGCTTCTGCAGTTTTCAGAAGCCTGGCAAGAGGAAATTCAGGACAGATGGGTCATCTCCACAGTATCTCTGGGATACAAGCTAGAATTTCGGGAGTTTCCACCGCCTCGCTTCCTAAGATCAAGCATTCCCAAGGACCCAATAAAAAGAGGATCTTTATTTCAGGCGCTAGACCGGCTGCTGTCTCAAGGGGTGATCATAGAGGCCCCTCAGGAGAGCAAGTAAGGGGGTTTTATTCAAATCTCTTCATGGTGCCAAAACCGAATGAGGATGTCAGACCCATTTTAGATCTCAAGGGTCTGAATCGGTTCCTAAACATCCGCTCGTTTCGAATGGAATCAATTTGGTCAGTGGTATCCACCCTTCAGGGAGGGGAACTTCTAGCATCAATAGACATCAAGGATGCATATTTGCATGTTCCAATTTTTCCCACTCATCAAAAGTTCCTGTGGTTTGCAGTAGAACAGCGACACTTTCAGTTCGTGGCCTTGCCCTTCGGGTTGGCTACCGCACCACGAGTGTTTACAAAGGTTCTGGCTCCGCTTCTGGCGAGACTAAGGGCCCAGGGTATAGTGGTAATGGCATACCTAAACTACCTGCTGCTGATAGATAAGTCCGTAGCAGGGTTAGACCAGAGTGTGGTCAGAATGGTCAGGTATCTGGAACATCTAGGTTGGATTCTCCTTACGGTCAGTAAAAAGGCTGGAGTACTTGAGTCTGGTTATAGACACGACCCACAAAAGTGTCTGCACCATAATGCCCCGTACACACGGCCGGACATTAATCGGACATTCCAACAACAAAATCCATGAATTTTTTACGACGGATGTTGGCTCAAACTTGTCTTGCATACACACGGTCACACAAAGTTGACGGAAAATCCGATCATTCTGAACGCGGTGACGTAAAACACGTACGTCGGGACTATAAATGGGGCAATAGCCAATAGCTTTCGTCTCTTAATTTATTCTGAGCATGCGTGGCACTTTGTCCGTCGGATTTGTCTGCACACGATCGGAATTGAAATGATCGGATTTTGTTGTCGTAAAATTCTATATCCTGCTCTCAAACTTTGTGTGTCAGAAATTCCAATGGAAAAAGTCAGATGGAGCCCACATACGGTCGGAATTTCCAACAAGCTCCGATCGCACATTTTCCGTCGGAAAGTCCGACCGTGTGTACAGGGCATTAGGTAGATGCAATGTTAATTGGCAGACTCCAAGACTTCTATAGGCAGACAGCTATACAGGTGAAGGCCTCCAGCCAGACGCCACTTCTGTATAGGTAGGACGCTGTCTCCTATGGCAACAATCTTGTAGAAATTACTAACTGTAATTGTATCCAACTATTTGCAACATGAACAGTTCTCAGCTAACCCCACAATCAGTCACTGTGGGTCTTCACTCAATGAGCTCTCAGTCTCTCTCACTAAACTTCAGATCCAAAAGCCACTGGATCCCCTGAGCTCTTCCACTGTTAGCACTCAGTATCTTCCTCAAGCGTCACCCCACTTCCCTGCTGGATCCCTAGCTTGGCACTCACAGATACTACTCAAGCGTCACCCCTGCGGACACGTTAGGTCCCTGGCTTGGAACTCACTGCTGCTCCAGAAGCGTCTCCTCTGCTTTCCTGCTGGGGTCCCTTTCTTGGCACTTGCTAAAGTTTTCCCACTTCTTCACAGTCCCCGGCTGGCGAGAAGTCTGCTCTGGTACTGGCCTCAGCTTACTCACAGTGATCTCCGGTAACAAGGTGGATGGTCCCTTTGTGGCGACAGCTTCCCTTTTACCACAACGGGTTCCCCGGCCGGTGGAACCGTTACTTCTGGTTGGACTACAAGCCCGCAGTTCCAACCCTATGCTGCTCTCCTGCTTCTGGATAGGCCCTCAGACAGCCTAGCAGCCAGACGTCCCCAGGATAGGCCTAAGGCTTATGGCCTAGCAACCCCGGGCAACATAACACACGTCCACCCAGACAGCCGTCCAGGTGGCACAGAACCCCAATCACCTGACTCCACCCAAATAAATAGGCTCTCCCAACAGGCCAAGGGACCCAAGAAAAGTCCCTGCCCATCGGATGAGACACCCCATTCATTCATAATCTGTCCTTGCTATGCCCTTGTCTTATCCAATGTCACCAGATACCCAGCCATCTAGTGACAGAAGAGAGAAGTGCAGAAATTCCAGAATTAGGGAGAAATCAATTGATCTCCTAACAATTGGCCAAGGCAACTATCGCCTTGCAACTAAATTTAATAGCAGCCCTGCCTAAACATCAGAGTGCTACATTTTTGTAAATGTATGGCCTACTAGAGCTGTTGAAAGTGCTCTTTACTAGATTGTTCTATAATTTTGGCCCAATTCTGTGTTGCTGCTGCCTATGTTTATATTGTGGAAACTAAAGAAAACTTGACTATATTTTTATTATCATTTTTTTTAAAACATTTTAAATAATTTTTCATGTTCCTATCCAAGTTTAATTTGTTGTAATGGTGTATATAACCAAAAGTATTACAGTGGCTGCTTCAAGAGGTCACTTCAAGCTGGAGTAATTGTCATGGTTGACATACTCTTTTGTTGCACTTTTGTAAACAATATTCACCAACAAATTATTATTTTTTCGTTGTTTACCGCAAAATCTTTTTTTTTTTTTTTTTTTTTTTTAATGAATTGGACTTTATTTACTGCATGTGATAATTTATGCAAATTAGTAACATGATACCCTTACCGCATGCGGTAAAGCTTAGTGAATTGACCCCATTAGTCTAGACTAATCAAATCACACATCAACTGGATAAAAATCAAAATAAAAAAAAATCAAAGCCTTTTTGACCACATTACTGATGGATGGATTACAAGATTGTAAGGGCCTGTGGAGCAGCGGCACGTAAATGTAGAATTCATCAATGCTATATAAATCAGTAAAAAACAAAGAGAGGGATATTAAATTCTTTATCAGTTCCTTACTGCTGCTATTTAAATAGTTTGACCTTTGGAACACATACACACTTACGGGTAAGAATATAGCACTGTAATAACTTCTTGGTTCCTAACAGCGCAGCTTGTCTGGATTTCCTCCTATAGCATTGCATATGTCATTTTAGCACATGAATGCCTAGGGGGAGAACATAGATTTACTGAAAGCACACCAATTCAGAGAAGCTGCTCACAGTCGGGAGTTCCGGGGGGCACCAGGTGATGTTTATTATATTTCACAGACTGTTTCTATATGGTCTGATAGCAGCAAGCGTAAACTTACTGTACGCCGCGCTTCGTCTGCAGATATGCTGAGATATAAAATGTAATTGCTCTCCGCTATGTAGTTTATTCCTGTCAAGATCAATTCACCATGCTCTGTCTATGTTGGCTCTTTGTGCAGGAAATAATCTACAACTTTAATATCTAACAGATGGTCTATCAGTGGATGCTGCTATGTCAGGGAGCACAACCCAAATATATGCGTTGATTTACTGTATATTGTCAAATGTCATTCAGCCCGAGGTATTATTGTTGTGTGGACCTGTGCTGAATTACTGTATATTAGCTGTGAAGACTTAATAGGAAAATATCATTGCTAAACAGGATTCATAGCGCGCCAATAATTTGCACAGTCATTTACAAAATAAATGGTCTTTTGAGAATGTTTAAAACGACATTTAAATCGAATTAAATCAAATGATCTTATCTGTGAATGTCAACGTTAAAAATAACCATTGGCTTTGAATGGTTTATATATATCAGTGGGGCAGCTCATAACATAGGGATGCTGCCTAAGGATAATCTCTATGACATCACCTGCTGGCTGTCAGTCATTCTGTCGAGGAGGCTCCTGATTCCTGGTTGGAGGAGGATAAAGAGTGTCCTGTCTGTAATGTCAGTTAGCCAACTCCTGGTGGGCTCGTAGGCAGGTGCTTATAATTTGGGAGTAAGTGCTACCCAGGTGGGGAAGGATTAATACTGGGTCTGCTGGTTTCCTGTGTTTTTTTTTGGGGGGGTCCGCCCTCTACCCTGTGATGTTATAAAAGGGGAGGGGAGCTAGGAACTGGGAAGGCCCGCATGGGAGAAGAGAAAAGGGTCCAACAAGAAAGAAGTAACCTACGATCACTACTGCCCTAAGGGAAACTACCTGCTGGGGACTTTGCCTTGTATGGACCTCTACCTTCAGAAGGTATGCCTGGGCAGTCCAGGAATAGCTAGTTGGGGACTTAACTGTTTGTGAACTGTACTGTTGCAGAATGATTAGAAATTCATATCTCCACAGAGTGGTGCTATGGATACGACACTTTGGTATAATTTGCCACGTCCCGATAGTTGGATTATTGAAAATATTTACATTTTTGGATGATGGATTTTTTAGGCATAACACAAATGTATATTAAAATTATATTTATTACAAAAATAAAATCAAGACAATTACATAAAATTTCATTGATCGTTCACAAAATATGCCTATGAGCATGAATAACGCACCACCTACATACGCATTACAATCGAAAAATTCGGAGCACCAGACTGATCACTCTAAAGTATTAAGAAATTTGATGAGGTAGTGTGTCATAAAAGACTCAGCTCAGCTCTACATGTTGCGCGTAAACAAAACGCTTCTTCAGGAGTTTATGGCGAATGAATGAATTAGATTCATCACATTTTGTATGTTTGTTCAGCATAAGCATATAATAATACTATTACCCCAGTGAACTCAGCAGGCCTGCACAGTGACCCCCAATCAATCAGGGACCCCCCCTAGGAGAAAACCTGGGTTGAACATGGCACATGGAGATTATGGGAACGGACGTAACATATAAAGGATTAAAATAATTACATGGGCAGTATACAGGGAGCCTGTCAATATGAACATAGTTGCAAGCAGGTTCTTACCTACATTAATCACAAGTAAGGAAAAACAGGGATGAGCAGAGAGAGGTATCCTCAATGCTGATGGAGATTCAGAGAAACTCAGGCGAACAACTCTTCAGGGAGTTCAGGAATTTTACTTCTAAAATTAATCTGTATATATGGATATTATTATTGATATCAACATTCAATATTATATAATTGGGAAAAGCCGTCATAGAAAAAGAAGAGAAAAAGAATTTGAATTTTCTCACCTATAAGGCGAACTTATTCCAGTTACCAAAAGAGTAGCTAGTTATGTTTAACACAAATGATATCCAGACCATCTAGTAATATACTGGCTCAGTTAGTTTAGGGAACCCTCCCGTTACATGAAAGCCCAGTAGACCAGAAATAAGTAGTCCCTAAAAGGATATCTGTTAAAGAAAAAAAGTATGGTAAATAAAAAGGAAATTTTTTTTTTTTACTCTTGCAGAGCCTTCAAAGAAAACTTTGGTAACTGTTTTTGATCCTGGTCTGAAGTTCCTCTAAAAAGGTGTATGGTGATATTTCTTTAAAAAAAAAATGTATGGTGGTGCATGGCATATCAGAAAAACAGGACCTGTAAAGCACCTTCAAAGGTATGCCTGGGCAGTCTAGGAATAGCTAGTTGGGGACTTAACTCTTTGTGAACTGTATTGTTGCAGAGCCTTTAAATAAAGCTTTGTTAACTGTTTCTGATCCTGGTCTAAAGTTACTCTAAAAGGGTGTATGGTGGTATTTCTGTTAAAAAAAAGGTGTATGGTGGTACATGGCATATCAGAAAAACAGGACCTGTAAAGCACACATGGGGTACAAGAGGAAGGCCACAACAAAGGATTAACTCAGCAGGAGAGTCAGAGGAGGAGACTAGTTGCCACGGGTAACCATGAACTGGGGAGAATGTAATAGGAGCCGGTCAGCAGTAAAACCTGGCGTAAGTGACAGGTCCTCTGGTAGCAAGGGGGGGCTGGTATTCTGCCTCCTTCTCTAGTGGGCGGTTCCCCCAAAAGTATATTATTTCCCCCAAAAGTAACCGGTAATGCATGAGGTCAAGGCCAGATCAGAACCTGATTTAGAGCCTGGCAACCTGCCGTTCACTTCCTCAAAGTGTAAGTACAAAAATTCATTGACTATCCACCACCTAAAGCCACACCACTTAAGGTCCGCCCATAGCAGTTTTACTGCTACAGGGTGGCACCTGTGCGCCGGATCACGTATGTAGACATGATCCAATACTTCTGGGTAGGGGCGCGCATGCGCACCACTGGTGGCTTGCTTTCACTGTGATTACACGCAGTGAAGCCAATCGGCCGGTGCACAGTACCCAATGTCCACCGACACCCGCCGATCGTTAGGCAGAGAGACAGAACTGCGACGACGCAAAAACAAATCAATCAATTGACGCTTTGCTATGTAGCAGAATACAAATTGGCCTACATTTATGATGAAATTTGATTTTTTTTGTCTTTTTTTTGTTTATAGCGAAAAAAAACAAAAAACACAGAGGTGATCAAATACCACAAAAAGAAAGCTCTATTTGTGGGGAAAAAAGGAAAGGCAAAAAAATGACCTGGTCAGGAAGGGGTGTAAATCTTTCATAGGTGAAGTGGTTAAATTCTATCTATCTATCTATTAGGTTTAGGTCTGGAGACATGCCGTCTTGACATGGTCGTCTTGGGAACCTGTTCTGTTAAACCGCTGTCTTGGCCACCGTGCTGCAGCTCAGTTTCAGGGTCTTGACAATCTTCTTATAGCCTACTCCATCTTTATGTAGAGCAACAATTCTTTTTTTCAGATCCTCACAGAGTTCTTTGCCATGAGGGGCCATGTTGAACTTCCAGTGACCAGTATGAGAGAGTGAGAGCGATAACACCAAATTTAACACACCGGCTCCCCATTCACACCTGAGACACTTGTAACACTAACGAGTCACATGACATCGGGGGGAGGGAAAATGGCTAATTGGGCATTTTCACTTAGGGGTGCACTCACTTTTGTTGCCTGCGGTTTCGACATTAATGGCTGTGTGTTGAGTTATTTTGAGGGGACAGCACATTTACACTGTTATACAAGCTGTACACTCACTACTTTACATTGTAGCAAAGTGTCATTTCTTCAGTGTTGTGGATAACTAAGGAAAGGAAATCGAAGGTAACCTGGAAAGTGACCTGGGGTGTGCCGTGGTCGCGAAGTCAGTACAGGCGGTCCCCGGGTTACAAACAAGATTGGGTCTGTAAGTTTGTTCTTAAGTTGAATCTGTAAGTCGGAACAGGTACATTTTTTAAGTGTAGCTCTTGCCAAAAAAAAATATTTTTAAGCTTTTTGGATAGCATAGGGAAGGGTACACACCCTCTAACATTTGTTTTGCTGTGTGTGTCCATGTTCAGAAGATTTTACCTCACTTTCTGTCCCAATGACAATTGGATTTTGAAAAATTTGGCTTGTTGTGGAAACAAGCCTTGGTGATAAAGCTTCAGTGGAGACATCTTTTTCCCATGATAACTCTTACAGGAGTGAATTTCCTGTTGTCTCCCTCAGTTTGTAAGTAGGAGTCGTTGTAAGATGTTTGTAACTAGGGGACCGCCTGTATGCCTAAAAGGGGGCATACCCAAGAAGTAATTAGAAATAAAGAAGAAGTGAAATAAAAGGAATGGGTGGGATAACACAAGGAAAAATGCTGACAGAAGGGAGGATCAGGGGCTGGCCTTTTAAAAGGCGAGACTCCTCCCACAAATTCAGGTGCGCCCCGCCTATATATATATAATATGTAAACCTGATGTTATATGTAAACCTGACTGGCTCATTTTAAAAGCCGTTCTTGCCACAGAATAGCTGTAAAGTGTGGGAAAAAAATTCTCACATTTAATTGTCCAAAATGCGTGACATTTCTGCGAATTCTTGCTCTGAATAGGACACTTGACTTTTACAAAATGTGTTCTCACATAATTTGAGAGTGTCGCTTAAAGTGGTTGTAAACTCTCATGTTACACTTTAGCTCATTCTAATCTACACAGATAAGGCTGCAGATCTGTGCCTGTGAAACTTCACTTAGGCCCCTTTCACACTGGGGCGGTAGGGGGCGTCGGCGGTAAAACAGCGCTATTTTTAGCGCTGTTTTACCGTGGTATTCGGCCGCTAGCGGTGCGGTTTTAACCCCCCGCTGGCGGCCGAAAAAGGGTTAAAACCACTCGTACAGCGCGGCAGGATGGGCAGGAGCGGTGTAGGAGCGGTGAATACACCGCTCCTTCCCTGCTCCAAAGATGCGGCTTGCAGGAGATTTTTTCTTCTCTTGCCAGCGCACCGCTTCAGTGTGAAAGCCCTCAGGCTTTCACACTGAACAAACAGCGGAGGCTGTTTAGGGGCGGTTTGCAGGCGGTATTTTTAGCGCAATAACGCCTGCAAACCGCCCCAGTGTGAAAGGGGCCTTACTTGTACAATTTCCTCAGAATCCTTCCTGCTATGGTAAATGACGTCACCGGTGCATGCGCAGTCCATAGTTTCGTTAACGGCACGCTATGTGTGCCGTTTCTATATACACACAGGATGCCGGGTCAATTCTTTCCACAGTGAACGGCACACAAAGGAAGCCTCGCAATGGTGTGCCCTCCTCAGCTTCCTGGTTCTCGGGTAACGAGAATGGCGATCGAGATGGAGGGTTGGCTTTCACGCACATGAGCGAGATTTAAACAGGGGAGCAAAGGAAGGGCAGAAGTGACGTCCGCACAAGATACAGAGATCAGTAGTAAAGATGGAGCTGCTGATTCCCGGAAGAAGGTATATTTTATAAAAGTAAGAAAATGTATTTAAAAACCAAACCTTGTTTTAATGACATTTTAATGTGCAAGGCATTTATACACATTGCTAAATTATAATATTTAAAAAAAAAGAAAAACAATCTAGTGTTTACTTCCTCTTTAATTATCTTTTTCATATGATCGCTTGCTGAAGTAATTTTTAAGTAGTCTTGACCGCTATTGTCGTTTTGTTTTTGGCCCCTGACACAGACTTCCCAGCACCTTCTCCTGACTTCAGTTCCTCTGAGCAAAGTCAGGCTGATCGCTAATGTTCATCAAGATCTAATTTCGTCCTCCATTTGGAGATAAGATTTACTTACAGCAATGTTTCTCAGTTCTATGGGATAATGCTCCCTATATAAAACGAGTTTACAAAGTTCACCTCTGGTGTGGATCACCTTATCTCCGGGGAGGACTGGGAACCTTTGGCCCACGGTGTAAACAGAATAAACCAGCCCTGTCATGGAAAAGACTGATTTCTGTGTCCTAAAGAAAGTGTTCCATGCGAAAAGTGGTGCTGCATTTATTGGTGGGCATAGTGAAAGGGCATGGTCCAATCTGATTCCTGTCTAAATCATACCGCCCCAACCTCTGCAACATGTCAAGAATATGCCCCTTTTTAACTAATGACACCACAAAGCTTCTAATTGACTCCCTGGTCATCCCTCGCCCCGACTACTGCAACTCCCTCCTCCTTGGATAACCTTTACATAGACTATCCCCCCCTTCAGTCTATCATAAATGCTGCTGCCAGACTCATCCACCTTACCAACCGATCAGCGTCTGCTACTCCCATCTGCCAATCCCTACACTGGCTTCCGCTCGCCCAACGAATACAATTCAAAGTACTAACAACAACTTACAAAGCCATTCACAACTCTGTACCCAGTAGGGTTGCCATCTCACCCCTTTAAAACCGAACACGTATGAAATACACAGGTTCTGAGGCTACTTTAATGTGTATAAGCCACTAAGTGAGTTTGATTACCACCTTAATCAGCCACAGAACCTGTGTAATTAATATGTGTTTGGTTTTAAAGGGATGAGATGGCAGCTCCTCAGCTACATCACTAACCTTGTCTGAAAATATCAACCAGACCTCTCAAGGTCCTCTCAAAACCTCCCGCTCTCTAGCTCCCTTGTCACCTCCTTTCATGCTCGCCTCCAGGACTTCTCCTGAGCTTCTCACATCCTTTGGAACTCCCTACCCCAATCTGTCTGACTATCTCCTAATCCAGTGTTTCTCAACTCCAGTCCTCAAGGCGCCCCAACAGTCATGTTTCCAGGCTTTCCATTATTTTGCACAGGTGATTTGATCAGTTTCACTTACCACAGTCATTTAATCTAAAGGAAATCCTGAAAACATGACCTGTTGAGGCGCCTTGAGGGCTGGAGTTGAGAAACACTGTCCTAATCTAACCATCTTTAGACGATCCCTGAGAACCCTTCTAAGCCTATCCTGCTTCTAACTAATACACCATGTTTTTATTTTCTCCATCAGCTCATCCCTAACAGTTACAGTGGAACCTCGGATTACGAGCATACTCCGTTCCAGGAGTATCCTCGTAATCCAAAGTACTCGCATATCAAAGCGAGTTTTCCCATTGAAGTCAATGGAAACGAAAATAATTTGTTCCGCATTGACTTCAATGGGATGCAATACCGCATGCGGCCAGAGGCGGAGGACACCGGAGAGCCTCGAAAACGGGCGAAAAGGCCTGATCACACTTCAGCTGACCTAGGCAAACCTCGGAAAGACTCCGCTCACGAGTCTTTCCGAGGTTTGCCGAGGTCAGTCGAACTGTCCTCGGGCCTTTCCGTGCATTTCTGAATGGTGACGATCAGCACCGTTCGGCTCCGGCGCCCCCCCCACCTCAGGCCAAAAGCGGTACTGCACAATGCTTTGGCCTGAATCCTGCTCATTTGTGAGACAACACTCGCAAACCGAGTTAGGATTTTTAGAAATACAGTGCTAGTATTGCGAAACGCTTGTAAACCGCGTTACTTGCAATCCGAGGTTCCACTGTATTACCTTTTATATCACTTGGTCCTCCCACTTAGATTGTAAGCTCTAATGAGCAGGGCTCTCTGCTTCCTCTTGTACCAAATTGCATTGTAACTGTACGGTCTGCACTGTGGGCAATGAAGCGTTCAGCGTCACACCATGATGCCTCCGCCCCCGTCCTTATCCACACGCCTACCCCTGGGTCTCCTCACTATATGTCCGCATCCCAGTTGTGACGTCAGACGCCGCCGGGATGGAAGGACTATAAGAATACAGCCGAACGCCGCAACCCTCTGACGTAGGCTCCTCGTCCAGGGGAGAGGTTGTCTCCCTTCCACCTTATGCCTGCCTAAACCGTCATCATAGGTAAGTGTCTTACATGTGATTCCGCTCGATCTCTGAGCGGTTCACACATATGGACCTCATGTTTATCAATATCTTTTCATTTTTTTCTAGTTGCATTTTTATGCACTCACACCTTTTCAAGATTTCTTCGACCCTTCTAAATTTTGCTGGCTGTGAATCTCCATACCATGGTGATCCTAAACTGCCGCTTCTACTTGCAATGAGGTTTTTTTCTGCCTCCAGCAAAAGAGTTTTGATTCTACCTAAGGTAACTTTCATGTTAATTTGGTGTTTAGATTTGATGCCTTTTTGACATCATCTGATTGATAGTTTATTTTATTTTTTCCAATAAGGATATATCAATTCTTAGTCCTTCTGTGGCCAAAACGGACTGGAACCTCTACCAAAGGGACCTACTCATATCTCTGATGTTATTCATTGGGGAATATTTCTTTACCAATCTAATTTTGATATGATATTTGGCAGCCTGGTAAGATTATTATTATCATTTTTATTTGTTGATTAAGCTGACTTCTAATTGTTGAGCAATATCTTTGATTGATTGTCTTTTTGTCAGCTTTATTATGACATGTTATCCATCTCTATACAAAACAGTTTTAACCATGTGGTTATAAATTTTACTGTGTAACGTGACATCTTATCCATGTTTCTCTTATCTTTTCTAGTATATCAAAAACTTTACCAAAACTCCTGAGGAAGCTCCAAATTAGCGAAACATGTTGAGTTGTGTTTATTGAGTGGTATCCTTCCTACTGCTTATCTAAATTGGATGTGGATATTGAGAGATTTTTTAACCATTTTTGTGTAATGCATTTTTGTGTAATGTGTATTAATTGTAATAAAAATCTTTTTTATGGATAAATTATACATGTCTATCTACTCTATTTACCTTAAAAGTCCCGGGGTTATTTACCCCACCTTCCTTCTTTTTGTTTATCAATCAACTGTGTTTACTCCTTTTAAATCACAATAGCAACAGAAACTACCCAAATGACCCTGATCAAAAGTTTACATACCTCAGTTCTTAATACCGTGTATTGCCCCCTTTAACATCAATGACAGGTTGAAGTCTTTTGTGGTATTTGTGGATGAGGCTCTTTATCTTCTCAGATGGTAAAGCTGCCCATTCCTCTTGGTAAAAAGCCTCCAGTTCCTGTAAATTCTTGGGCTGTCTTGCATGAACTGCACGTTTGAGATCTCCCCAGAGTGGCTCAATGATATTAAGGTCAGGAGACTGAGATGGCCACTCCAGAACCTTCACTTTATTCTGCTGTAGCCAATGACAGGTCGACTTGGCCTTGTGTTTTGGATCTTTTTCATGTTGGAATGTCCAAGTACGTCCCATGTGCAGCTTCCTGGCTGATGAATGCAAATGTTCCTCCAGTATTTTTTGATAACATACTGCATTCATCTTGCCATCAATTTTGACCAGATTTCCTGTGCCTTTGTAGCTCACACATCCCCAAAATATCAGCGATCCACCTCCGTACCTTTCATCATAGGCCTTGTTGACTCCTCTCCAATTGTAGCATTTATGGTTGTGGCCAAAAAGCTCAATTTTGGTCTCATCACTCCAAATGACTTTGTGCCAGAAGGTTTGAGGCTTGTCTCTGTGCTGTTTGGCGTATTGTAAGAGGGATACTTTGTGGCATTTGCGTAGTAATGTCTTTATTCTACCAACTCGACCATGCAGCACATCTTTCTTCAAGTGCCTCCTTATTGTGCATCTTGAAACAGCCACACCATATGTTTTCAGAGAGTCCTGTACTTCATCTGAAGTTATTTGTGGGTTTTTCTTTGCACCCCGGACAATTTCCCTGACAGTTGTGGCTGAAATTTTAGTTGGTCTACCTGACCATGGTTTGGTTTCAACAGAACCCTTTATTTTCCACTTCTTGAGTAGAGTTTGAACACTGCTGATTAGACGGACACAGTTTGCTGTTCTCTATGGGCTAACAGATGGAAACAAACCGCCTGTCCGTTTCCATCCGACTGTCATCCGATCCACTGGACGGATGGGGAACGGATCACCATCCATCTGTTGTACACTGGTATCCGCCGCTCCATAGAGAGCATTGGGTCCCCCTTAAAAACTGGCAGGTGGACCAGATTGGTCCGTTAGTGTGAAAAGGGCATAGCATATAACTAAGGGCCTCCTAACTACCTGTTTTAAAACCTAAAAACCTACATCAACTCTCTGCAATCGTGTGCATTACAGATGGTTTCGGGGCAGTAGCAGTGTGGCTCTTTCGAACTCTTTCGAGCTTTTTTGAACATAAGCCTGAAAAAGCCCTAGTGTGCATGGACACATTGGCTAAAGGCCCGTACACACAATACGAAAATCGGATGGAAAAATTTGTCTGAAGATTTTCGGACCTTTAGTATGGGGCTTTCGACAGGCGATTATGCTTTTTTGTCAGACAAAAGCTGGATGTGCAGACTATAACATTTTTGTTGGATGTGAACTCATCGTCTGATTTTCGTTTAATCAGTACGGTTTTCGTACAAAAAAATCGTAAGAGCAAGACTACGCATGCTCAGAAGCGAAAGAATACATACAAAACTATTCAACTATTCTGTCGTATGAAATATTTCGTATTGGGAGTAGCGTCTTCACTTTCGACACAAGACTAGCATGCCACAAAAAACAGACGTTCAGTTGTCCAAAAATCTAAGCGTGTGTACGAGGCTTAAATCGGTGTTCTGCCCAAAAAAAAATTAAAAAATTAAAAGCCAGCAGCTACACATACTGCAGCTGCTGGCTTTTAACAATAGGACACTTACCTGTCCTGGAGTCCAGCGATGTCGCACCACAGCTGATGTTTCCATCAGCTGTCGGGTGCTGCCGCCGCCATTGCGGGTAGGGGTACCCGGCAGTGTAGCCTCACAGCTTCACACCGCGAGGCCCTGCTCCTCTCTCCTACTGGCCCAGCGACAGGGAGAGGAGGAGGGAGCCCCACGGTGATGTCACGGGCCGCGGCCCGGACTGCAGGAAGGGGGGAACAGGATACCTGTCAAAGACAGGTATCCTGTCCCCCCTCCCCCCCTGAAAGGTGCCAATTGGGGCACCGGAGTGGGAGAGGAGACATATGAGTGGAAGTTGCACTTTTGGGTGGAACTCTGCTTTAACGTGGAGGGGAGTTTCTAGGCAGAAAGAGCTCAAAAGCCTGTAGGAGCCATTTCTTTGAGCTGCAGTGTGCATGAGCCCTTAGGGTGAATGGGCTGCATCTGGCAGGGGATAATGCAGCTGAATGCAGGATGAAAAGTCACAGCTAAAAATACTGTAGCAGCTGACTTTTAATAAAAGGACACTTACCTGTCCTGGAATCCAGCGCCGCCCTCTCCTGGGACGGTTCTTCACTGGTCTTCGGGTCCGTGTGTGTGCGTGTGTGTGTGCTGGGGGGGTCCAATTTGTCCACCACAATATCGCAGTACTGCTAAAAATTACAGATTGCCGCCATTACTAGTGAAATATAAATAATAAAAATGCCATAAATGTATCCCTTATTTTGTAGACGCTATAACTTTTGCGCAAACCAACCAATCAATATACGCTTATTACCAAAAATATATAGAAGATTACATATTGGCCTGAACTGATGAAGAAATTTGTTTTTTAAAAACATTTTTTGGGATAATTATTATAGCAAAAAGTAAAAAATGTTTTTTTTCCCAAAATTGACGCTTTTTTTTTTTATAGCGCAAAAAATTAAAACCGCAGAGGTGATCAAATACCACCAAAAGAAAGCTCTATTTGTGGGAAAAAAAGGACATCAATTTTGTTTGGGTACAACGTCGCACGACCGCACAATTGTCAGTTAAAGCGACACAGTGCCGTATCGCAAAAAATGGCCTGGTCATTAAGGGGGCACACTTTGGCGATCCAATCAGAAGTGGGAGTGGTTACCTGTCAAAAAACAGGTATTAACTCCCCCCAAAAAAGTAAATGTATCTGAAAGAGGGAGAGGAAGGTGAAAAAGTGGAACTTCCCATTTTGTGTTTTAATTTGAGTTTTGAGCAGACTGGAGAGGGAATAGAAGCTGTTAGGGAGATTCACTCTCTCTGTTTGCCCTGATTGTTCCCTCTGTATAGAGCTCTGTGTTGATTGTCAACACAGAGCTCTGGGCTGTGATTGCACACAGCCAATCAGCAGGACCCGGCCGGGACGTGCTGACAGGCTCCCGCTGTGTACAATCACAGCAGGCGGTGGCGAGGG
The DNA here is from genome assembly GCA_037952835.1 of Lithobates septentrionalis. NCBI lineage: Eukaryota > Metazoa > Chordata > Amphibia > Anura > Ranidae > Lithobates > Lithobates septentrionalis. The sequence continues at coordinate 493,584 of JBBDGP010003092.1, read as the reverse complement.
GGTGTGAATGTGCATGCCCTAAACCTGAAAACAGGCAGCGACGTACCAGTAGTTCACTGTACCTGTACAGGCCACCCCGTCCGCGGCCTGGAAATGGTTAAGAATGAACAAAGAGCAGTGGCGGCCTGTAATGCAGGGCGCAGGGTCGCCGCCCCCCCCTAACCCATGTGTCCGGCCTCCTAATCTACATGCGGGGCGCTGGACGCATGGATTACAATGGTTTTTTTTTTTTTTTGAAGCACAGGATTAGAGCCAGAGGTTCTAATAGGCTCCAAAAAAGGGTGGGCTTGGGGCGCAGAGCACCACGCCCTGAGCCCACCCAGCTGTGTGGCAATAGCGATTGGATATTTGCTATTGTCACACTGATTCTCCTCCCGGCCAATCAGGAAGCCAGTCCTGAGTCCTTGACCCGACCGACCCTCGGGGGAGATGCGGGTGACCCGACTGTCAGTGGCGGCTGGTAGTATATTTTTTTTGGGGGGGGAGGTGAGGTTGGGAAATGCACCCACAGCCCCACCCCAAAAAATGCCACCAGCCGAGAGAGCTAGAGAGAAGCGCATTTTGGCTTCAGGTCAGGAATGTGAGCGATTTTGTGAGTGACTCAGGCTTCACATGGGTGGTAAATATGAGCGGCTTAGCCGTGATTCTAACACCCACCAAAAGCCTCAGGCAGCACTGCCTGTCAAGCTTACTCATTAAAGAGGAACTGCAATCTGCTCACATAATTTGTAATAAAAACATCTTTGCCATTCTGGAGCTTCCCTCCAACCACTTTGCATATTATTTTATATATACTTTGATTCTGTATTTGCCAAATATTCTGCAAAAATCTCCCTCCACTAATCTGGCTGCAACCATTTGAACCACTTCCGGACCGCCCACCGTCATTATACGTCGGTATTTTGAAGAGAATTGTTGTTGTTATGGCTGCAGCTAGCTTCCATAACCCGGGTATCCTCTTCTTCGGCCGGCGGTCCGCTTCAAGATAAAAGTGGTCCCCCCCTCCGTCCGGTGCCCTCCGACGCTTACCGGAGCCGTCTGCAGCGGCGGAGGCGATCGGATATTTTCCCTAGCCTGACATGGAGACGAGTGAGGGGAAGATGGCCCCCCCGCCCATCTCCATATCATTGCAGGGCTGAAAACTCTCTTGAAGGGCCATTTTTTTTTGTATTTTTTTAAATGACAAAATTTTTATTTATTTATATTTTTTATTGCATTTTAGTGTAAATATGAAATCTGAGGTCTTTTTGACCCCAGATCTCATATTTAAGAGGTCCTGTCATACTTTTTTTCTATTACAAGGGATGTTTACATTTCTTGTAATAGGAATAAAAGTGACACATTTTTTTTAAAAGAACAGTGTAAAAATAAAAAATAAAAGGTAAAATAAAATAAGTAAAAAAAAAAACTTTTTCTACGTGCTCTGTCCCCGACGAGCACGCGTGAAGAAGTGAAGGCATACGTGAGTAGCGGCCGCATATGCAAATGGTGTTCAAACCACACATGTGAGGTATTGCCGCAAGAGCAATAATTCTAGCCCTAGACCTCCTCTGTAACTCAAAACATGCAACCTGTAGAATTTTTTAAACGTCGCCTATGGAGATTTTTAAGGGTAAAAGTTTGTCGCCATTCCACGAGTGGGCGCAATTTTGAAGCGTGACATGTTGGGTATCAATTTACTTGGTGTAACATTATCTTTCACAATATAAAAAAAATTGGGCTAACTTTACTGTTGTCTTATTTTTTAATTTATAAAAGTGTATTTTTTCTAAAAAAAAAGTGCGCTTGTAAGACCGCTGCCCAAATACGGTGTGACAGAAAGTATTGCAGTGACCGCCATTTTATTCTCTAGGGTGTTAGAAAAAAAATGTATAATGTTTGGGGGTTCTAAGTAATTTTCTAGCAACAAAACCTGTTTTTAACAGTAAACAACAAATCTCAGAAAGAGGCTCGGTCCTTAAAGCGGAGTTCCACCCAAAAACGGAACTTCTGCTTTTCCGCCCCCCCCCTCCAGTGTCACATTTGGCACCTTTCAGGGGGGAGGGGCAGAGCAGTTACCTGTCTAATACAGGTATCTTGCTCCCACTTCCGGGCATAGATAGCCGAGCCACCTGCGGGTATCTACGCCACTTCCGGCGCCTTCTCCGACCCCCCCTGTTTTCTGGGAGACACACGGGTCCCAGAAGACAGCAGGGGCCAGTGGGATCGTTCAGCGCAAGTCGCGCATGCGCAGTAGGGAACCAGGAAGTGAAGCCGCAAGGCTTCACTTCCTGATTCCCTTACCGAAGATGGCGGGGCTTTCACCCGAGAGCTGAAGGACGGGTCGGCTTCAGGTGAGGACATCGCGGGCGCCCTGGGCAGGTAAGTGTCCATATTTTAAAAGTCAGCAGCTGCAGTATCTGTAGCTGCTGACTTTAAAAAAGAATAAAAAATTAGGCGGAACTCCGCTTTAAGTGGTTAACTGTGGGCAGCTAAAGCTGCTGCCTGTTCACGTCCTGGATTTACACAGACACACACCTCCAGCTCTGCAGCTCTCATTGGCCCTCTTATGACTCATCCCCCCCATCCCTTCCTGGCAAACTCCCATTAGAGAGAGAGCTGTGCATGATGTCATAAGCCTAGGGTAATGACCAGACAAGAAAGAGGAAGTGGGCTGTATACGGTATTTATCGACAGAAAAAAAAAATGTTTTACTATCCAAAGATAAAAGAACAAGGGCAGGGGATTTAATAGATGGAAAGATGAAAAAATGACTGAAGTTCCACTTTAAAGTCAATGGGACTGTGCTGCTGTTGGGTTATGGTGCTTTAGTTTAGTGTAAATCCCTGTTTTAGCAAATAAAAGACAAAAAAAAAAAACAACAGAAATCAGGAGGCGGCAGGATCCTAAGTGCCTGGAAGTGTCTACTGTACCGCCCTATAAAAAGCGATCCACCCTGCACTGCACAGAGATCAGGCTGGGTTCTACATACTGCCCAGCCTTAGTCCATGCGCACAGGGCCCCGCCCATCCTCCAGGATTATAGAGCTCCGCCCACACACCTGCGCACAGCCCGACCTCCCCGCAACTGGTATCTCCGAGGAGGGCGCACGGAGCTGAGACAATCTTATTGGAGGGCTGGGAGCCGGCCCCCGCTGCTGATTGGACGCTGGTCATGTGAAGAGAAAAGTTCTGGAAGAAAGTTCTCAGAGGCGGAAGAAGGAGGGGTGTTGTCCGCGTGTACCGAGAGGATGGAGAAGGAGCAGGTAATGAGGAGCTGTGTACAGGGAGACCTACCGGGGGGTCCATCACATCTCATCCTACAAGATGTTATTTCTTGTATCTTCCTGTCCTCTATTGGATGTCCTGTCATTGCATCGTATGGGGGGATTACATTGTGCAGTGTACATGTTCTCCTGCAAGCTGATAGGCCTTGGGGCGACTCTATTATCTTCATGAGAATAGACTTACATAGGAAGCTTTATAATGCACTGCATTCATTATACCAGGATATATTCCTCTACCCCCCCCCCCCAGAATTATTATAATAATTAGGATTGAATGTTATTATCTGATATAATAATTGAAATAATAAATATATCATTATAAAAGGAAAAACACGAATTAATTATAGTAAAAAGAATTAAAATATCATAATGTATATTATTGCAATAATAAATATATAATTATGAATAAAAATACTGATTAATTATAATAATAAGAATTAAGAAAATATTATAATGTAAATAATGTAATAATATATAAATATATGTGTGTATAAATATATAACCACTCCCTGCCCCCCAGATCAAAACAAACAGGCCTAGCCTGACGCATATTCCTGTCCAAATGTACCTGAACTGACACTTTCCATTACAAAATCCTCACTCTAGCACCTACCTATGGTAGAGGAAATATTATAATGTAAATAATTGAAATGATATATAAATATATGTGTGTGTGTGTGTATATATATCTATATCTATATATATCTATATATATATATATATATATATATATATATATATATATATACATACATACATACATATACTGTATCTCCCAAAAGTGAGTACACCCCTCACATTTTTGTAAATATTTTATTATCCGCTTCAGCCCCGGAAGATTTTACCCCCTTCCTGACCAGAGCTTTTTTTTGCGATTCGGCACTGCGTCGCTTTAACTGACAATTGCGCGGTCGTGCGACGCTACACCCAAACAAAATTGACGTCCTTTTTTTCCCCCACAAATAGAGCTTTCTTTTGGTGGTATTTGATCGCCTCTGCGATTTTTATTTTTTGCGCTATAAACAAAATAAGAGCGACAATTTTGAAAAAGAACGCATTATTTTTTACATTTTGCTATAATAATTATCCCCCAAAAATATATAAAAAAAACATTTTTTCCCTCAGTTTAGGCCGATACGTATTCTTCTACATATTTTTGGTAAAAAAAAAATCGCAATAAGCGTTTATTAATTGGTTTGCGCAAACGTTATAGCGTTTACTAAATAGGGGATAGTTTTATGGCATTTTTATTAATAATTTTTTTTTACTAGTAATGGCGGCGATCATCGATTTTTATTGCGACTGCGACGTTATGGCGGACATGTCGGACATTTTTGACACATTTTTGGGACCATTGTCATTTATACAGCGATCAGTGCGATTAAAAATGCACTGATTCCTGTGTAAATGACACTGGCAGTGAAGGGGTAAAACCACTAGGGGGCGGGAAGGGGTTAAGTGTGTCCTAGGGGAGTGATTACTAACTGTAAGGGGATGGGCTGTGTGTGTGATGTCACTGATCTCTGCTCCGATGACAGGGAGCAGAGATCCAGTGACACTGTCACTAGGCAGAACGGGGAGATGCTGTTTACATTAGCATCTCCCCGTTCGTCCTCTTGGACCCGACTTACGGAGCTCCCAGCCGGCGCGCGCACGCAATGGCACGGGGGGGAATTCAAATGGACGTACAGTTACGCCCATTTGCCCAGCCGTGCCATTCTGCCGACGTACATCGGCGTGCGCCGGTCGGGAACCAGTTATATCTTTTCACATGACAACACTGAAGAAATGACACTTTGCTACAATGTAAAGTAGTGAGTGTACAGCTTGTATAACAGTGTAAATTTGCTGTCCCCTCAAAATAACTCAACACACAGCCATTAATGTCTAAACCGCTGGCAACAAAAGTGAGTACACCCCGAAGTGAAAATGTCCAAATTGAGACCAAAGTGGGAATATATTTTGTGCCCTCCATTATTTTCCAGCACTGCCTTAACCCTCTTGGGCATGGAGTTCACCAGAGCTTCACAGGTTGCCACTGGAGTCCTCTTCCACTCCTCCATGATGACATCACAGAACTGGTGGATATTAGAGACCTTGTGCTCTTCCACCTTCCCTTTGAGGATGTCCCACAGATGCTCAATAAGGTTTAGGTCTGGAGACATGCTTGGCCAGTCCATCACCTTTACCCTCAGCTTCTTTAGCAAGGCAGTGGTCGTCTTGGAGGTGTGTTTGGGGTCATTATCATGTTGGAATACCACCCTGTGGCCCAGTCTTCGAAGGGAGGGGATCATGGTCTGCTTCAGTATGTCACAATACATGTTGGCATTCATGGTTCCCTCAATGAACTGTAGCTCCCCAGTGCCGGCAGCACTCATGCAGCCCCAGACCACAACACTCCCACCACCATGCTTGACTGTAGGCAAGACACACTTGTCTTTGTACTCCTCACCTGGTTGCCGCCATACACGCTTGACACCATCTGAACCAAATAAGTTTATCTTGGTCTCATCAGACCACAGGATGTGGTTCCAGTAATACATGTCCTTAGTCTACTTGTCTTCAGCAGACTGTTTGCGGGCTTTCTTGTGCATCATCTTTAGAAGAGGTTTCCTTCTGGGTCGACAGCCATGCAGACCAATTTGATGCAGTGTGCGGAGTATGGTCTGAGCACTGACAGGCTGACCCCCCACCCCTTCAACCTCTACAGCAATGCTGGCAGCACTCATACAAGCTGTATACTCACTACTTTACATTGTAGCAAAGTGTCATTTCTTCAGTATTGTCACATGAAAAGATATAATTAAAATATTTACAAAAATGTGAGGGGTGTACTCACTTTTGTGAGATACTGTATGTATACATGATTCTGCACTTCCCCCTAGGGGGCGCGTGCACGCCTCTGGCGATACTGTATATGTAATATAGGCAGCAAAACCTGTATTACATATAGTCTAAAAGAGAGAGCGGCACTCACAGGTGGAAGATTTTATATATATATATATATATATATATATATATATATATACACTACCGTTCAAAAGTTTGGGGTCACATTGAAATGTCCTTATTTTTGAAGGAAAAGCACTGTACTTTTAAATGAAGCTAACTTTGAACTAGTCCTAACTTTAAACAAATATACTCTATACATTGCTAATGTGGTAAATGACTATTCTAACTGCAAATGTCTAGTTTTTGGTGCAATATCTACATAGGTGTATAGAGGCCCATTTCCAGCAACTATCACTCCAGTGTTCTAATGGTACAATGTGTTTGCTCATTGGCTCAGAAGGCTAATTGATGATTAGCAAACCCTTGTGCAATCATGTTCACACATCTAAAAACAGTCTAGCTCCTTCCAGAAGCTACAAAACTGACCTTCCTGTGAGCAGATTGAGTTTCTGGAGCATCACATTTGTGGGGTCAATTAAACGCTCAAAATGGCCAGAAAAAGAGAACTTTCATCTGAAACTCGACAGTCTATTCTTGTTCTTAGAAATGAAGGCTATTCCATGCGAGAAATTGCAAAGAAATTGAAGGGAGTAGTACACACCGTTGTAGGAAATCTTCAGAGGACAGCACAAACAGGCTCTAACCAGAGTAGAAAAAGAAGTGGGAGGCCGCGTTGCACAACTAAGCAAGAAGATAAGCACATTAGAGTCTCTAGTTTGAGAAACAGACGTCTCACAGGACCCCAACTGCCATCTTCATTAAATAGTACCCGCAAAACACCAGTGTCAACATCTACAGTGAAGAGGCGGCTGCGGGATTTTGGGCTTCAGGGCAGAGTGGCAAAGAAAAAGCCATATCTGAGACTGGCCAATAAAAGAAAAAGATTAAGATGGGCAAAAGAACACAGACATTGGACAGAGGAAGACTGGAAAAAAGTGTTGTGGACGGATGAATCCAAGTTTGAGGTGTTTGGATCACAAAGAAGAACGTTTGTGAGACGCAGAACAAATGAAAAGATGCTGGAAGAATGCCTGACGCCATCTGTTAAGCATGGGGGAGGTAATGTGATGGTCTGGGGTTGCTTTGGTGCTGGTAAGGTGGGAGCTTTGTACAGGGTAAAAGGGATTCTGAATAAGGAAGGCTATCACTCCATTCTGCAACGCCATGCCATACCCAGTGGACAGCGCTTGATTGGAGCCAATTTCATCCTACAACAGGACAATGACCCTAAACACACCTCCAAATTGTGCAAGAACTATTTACAGCAGAAGCAGGCAGCTGGTATTCTATCGGTAATGGAGTGGCCAGCACAGTCACCAGATCTGAACCCCATTGAGCTGTTGTGGGAGCAGCTTGACCGTATGGTACGCCAGAAGTGCCCATCCAACCAATCCAACTTGTGGGAGCTGCTTCTAGAAGCGTGGGGTGCAATTTCTCCAGCTTACCTCAATAAATTAACAGCTAGAATGCCAAAGGTGTGCAATGCTGTAATTGCTGCAAAAGGAGGATTCTTTGATGAAAGCAAAGTTTGATGTAAAAACAATGTTATTTCAAATACAAATCATTATTTCTAACCTTGTCAATGTCTTGACTCTATTTTCTATTCATTTCACAACGTATGGTGGTGAATAAGTGTGACTTTTCATGGAAAACACAAAATTGTTTGGGTGACCCCAAACTTTTGAACGGTAGTGTATATATATATATATATATATATATATATATATATATGTGTATATATATATATGTGTATATATATATATATATATATATATATATATATATGTGTATATATATATATATATATATATATATGTGTATATATATATATATATGTATATATATATATATATATATATAATGTTTTCAGTGCAGGCTGTTTACATCTATGCGGTGCGATTCTGATCTGGTTTAAAAACGGGGTCTTGTACGAGTTTAAATTAGTGTGGTGGGAATTTCATATCCATAGACTTCAGTGGGACTGGATTAACTAGTTACGGACCGCCCACTGCAGTTTTACTGCGGCAAGGTGGCTGCCCTGCGAAAATTGCCGTCATTGTACGTTGGGCGCATAGATGTCGATTTGTGGGCGCATGCCCATTCGCGAGTGGGGGAGCCAACCAGCGGGACCAGCGGATTCGATGTCCGCCGGCCACCCGCGATCGCTCCAGAGACAGGCAGAATGGGCATCTGTCAGTGAGGCAACTATAGTAATATTATAATAACAAGCAAGCAAGTTGCATGAATGTGGACCAGACCAAAAAAAAGGTTGCCCACCCTGACCCATGGTCACGGGCCTGTGAGACTCTAGGCTGGTCCATTTTTCAGGTAGCGGTGGTAAAATCCCAATAGTAACTGTTTTTCTTATTGCAACAGGTCTGGCTCACTTTAGTGAACAGAAAGAATAAAGAAGCACTTTCACAATGGGTGAGAGAAAATAATGTCATCCTTCAACAGATCAATGGTCAGAGAATTTACCGTGGGCACACTGCAGGTATGTGGCACTGATGAATTCCTATGTACGGGTCTGTTCTCATCTAAGCACATGCGGCAATACTTTATATGATTGTGTGCTTTTCATTTGGTTGTGACCAGTGTTATTTCGCCGGCGAAAATATATTCATCATAGTTTTCGTCAGCTGCATGTTTTCTGTGCCGAAAACTAAATGAAAATAAAATTCAAATTAAGTAGGGGTGCAACGGATCGTTGCCGATCCGTGATCCGTACGAATCACCCTCCGCGGATTGGCACACCCGCGATCCGCGGAGCACTCTGCGGCCTCAGCCATAGGAAAGGCCGCGGCTTCGACCTAGCTCCGGAGCGGCGGCCATCTTGGTACACCCGGAAGCGGCCGCTGTCTCGACAGGAAGTGACGTTTCGTCGCCGCCATCTTGCTACACCCCACACTCCTGCACAGTACAATAATGATAGAGTGAGAAGTTGGCAAGCGGACATCTTGTTACACCCACTGGAGTTTTAGATTTAAAAGCTATTTTCAACACAAAACTGAGCTTATATGCACAAATACTGTATTTATGCATATAAGCTCGGTTTTGTGTTGAAAATAGCTTTTAAATCTAAAACTCCGGTGGGTGTAACAAGATTTGTGTGTTTTTTTGTTTTGTTTTTTTTTTTTTTGCTGATCCGAAAATGATCTGATCCGTGACTCTGATCCAAGGATCGATCCGATCCGTGAGATTTTTGATCCGTTGCACCCCTAAAATTAAGTCATCCTTAAAGCGGAGTTCCGCCCAAAAAAATAAAAAAATTTAAAAGTCAGCAGCTACAAAACAGCTACCTGTCCCATGATCCAGCAATGCGGGCTTATGAAGGCGGCATTCTTACCGTGGGCTGTGGCTGTGGCTTCACAGCCGGGCATGTGCAAGCCGCGCTGTGAATGTCCGGGCAATCTTCTGCGACCTGTGACGTGTCCCAGAAGATCGCAGGGGGGGAGAGGTGAACTTCCTTCCAGTGCTGCGGAGCCCCAGGAGAAAGTGGGAGCTGGATGCCTCTAAAAAGAGGGTATCCGCCCCCCCCCCCAAAAAAAATGGGGGGGGGGGTCACCATCACTTAAAGTGGAAGTTTCATTTTTGGGTGGAACTCCGCTATAAGATTTTTCTACAACTTGATTGGAGTCCACCTGTGGTAAATTCAGTTGATTGGAAATTATTTGGAAAGGCACACATCTGTATATATAAGGTCCCACAGTTAACAGTGCATGTCAGAGCACAAACCAAGCCATGAAGTCCAAGGAATTGTCTGTAGACCTTCAAGACAGGATTGTATCTAGGCAAAGATCTGGGTACAGACTTTAAAGGGTACAGAAAAAATTCTGCAATATTGAAGGTCCCAATGAGCACTGTGGCCTCCATCATCCTGTAAATGGAAGAAGTTTGGAACCACCAGGACTCTTCCTAGAGAAGGCCGCCTGGCCAAACTGAGCGATCGGGTTAGAAGGGCCTTAGGGAGGTGACCAAGAACCCAATGGTCACTCTGACAGAGCTCCAGTGTTTCTCTGTGGAGAGGGGAGAACCTTCCAGAACAACCATCTATGCAGCACTCCACCAATCAGGCCTGTATCTTAGAGTGGCCAAACAGAAGCCACTCCTCAGTAAAAGGCACATGACAGTCCGCCTGGAGTTTGCCAAAAGGTACCTGAAGGACTCTCAGACCATGAGAATCAAAATTCTCTGGTCTGATGAAACAAAGATTGAGCTCTTTGGCCTGAATAGCAAGCGTCATGTCTGGAGGAAACCAGGCTCCGCTCATCACCTGGCCAATAACATCCCTACAGTGAAACATGGTGGTGGCAGCATGCTGTGGGAATGTTTTTCAGTGGCAGGAATTGGGAGACTAGTCAGAATCGACGGAAAGATGAATGCAGCAATGTACAGAGACATCCTTGATGAAAACCTGCTCCAGAGCACTCTGGACCTCAGACTGGGGCAAACGACCCTAAGCACACAGCCAAGATAACAATAATGTCCTTGAGTGGCCCTACCAGAGCCCAGACTTGAATCCGATTGTACATCCCTGGAGAAACCTGAAAATGGCTGTGCACTGACGCTCCCCATCCAACCTGATGGAGCTTATGAGGTCCTGCAAAGAAGAATGGGAGAAACTGCCCAAAAATAGGTGTGCCAAGCTTGTAGCATCATACTCAAAAAGACTTGATGCCAAAGGTGCTTCAACAAAGTAATAAATAAGCAAAGACTGTGAATACTTATGTACATGGGATTTTTTTTGTTTTTTTATTTTTAATAATTTTACAAAGATTTCAAACAAACTTCTTTTACGTTGTCATGGGGGAAATAATGAATTTAATCCATTTTGGAATAAGGCTCTAGCATAACAAATGTGGAAAAGGTGAAGCGCTGTGAATACTTTCCGGATGCTCTTTATATCACAACGGCTAAATCTGTGTCTGTAGTGCATATTCAAACCTTAATACCATAAACAATAACACGTTATAAAATTTTTACTCTAGGAGCATATAATGAGTGGCGATTCTGGAGAAATGTTTAAAGTGGAAGTAAACCCATAGATTTAACAGTTTCAAAAAACAGTTACATTTCTGGCACATGCTGGGAATGTAACTATCCCAGTGATTGTGCTCTCAATCAAACTGTCAAACCACCCAATGGCTGGTGTCTTAACTGATCACATGTGCAGCATCATGGCAGCTGTAGATTAAAACAGAGGCCAAGATGGCAGCTTCCTTGGCTGAAAATGTTAGGAAGATTTACTTCCACTTTAAGTAATACATCACAATTGAACTAAAAACCCATTCAAATTTAGTCAACTAAAATGTACTGGAGATTTTAGTCGACTAAAACAATTCGAATTACTAAAATAGGACTAAAACTAAAATGGCATCTTAGTTTTGCGCAAATCAATTAATATACGCTTATTGGGATTTTTTTTACTAAAAATATGTAGCAGAATACGTATTGACCTAAATTGATGAAGAAATTAGTTTTTTACATTTTTTTTATTGGATATGTTTTATAGCAGAAAGTAAAATATATATATATATTTTTTTTTCAAAATTGTCGGCTTTTCTTTGTTTATAGAGCAAAAAATAAAAGCCGCAGATGTGATCAAATACCACCAAAACAAAGCTCTATTTGTGGGAAAAAAAGGACATCAATTTTATTTGGGTACAGTGTCGCACGATTGCGCAATTGTCAGTTAAAGTAACGCAGTGCCGTATCGCAAAAAATGGCCTGGTCAGGAAAGGGGGAAACCTTCCGGGGTTGAAGTGGTTAAAGGATTAGTTCACCTTTTGAAAAAAAATAAAGAATGCACATTTTTTGCAAGTAAAAAAATGTGGATTTTTTTTTTTTCTTCTAAGGAGCCTTAGAAAAGCAGCAGACTGCGGGTGCAATGCCAAGCTCCTGCAGGCTCTCAGGATAGCTGTCTGCCCGTACCTCTGATACGGGTAGGAAGTCACTTGAGAGCAGGAAGATCAGTGAACTATGAGAGCGCTCACCAGCGCCGTCGCAGTTCATTGAGAACTACAAGCCGTCAGCCGCAATGGATGATGGTACTTCTAGTCTATTCATTCACAGGAAAATGTTGATGAATGATGCGTCCATGTGGGTGGAGCCCCACGTAGCCACGCTGTTTTCAAATCTGTCACCAGCCATATACTATCATATAGGGGGCTGTTCGTCCCCATGTGATAGCAATAATTATATGTGAAAAAGAAACGTTTTAAAACATTAAAGTGACATACAGTATTTCACAAAAGAGAATACACCCCTCACGTTTTTGTAAATATTTTATTATATCTTACAAGTAAATACTGATACTTTTTTTCAAGTACTCGCTGATACCGACTACCGATACTTTTTTTTAATGTCATGACAGCAGCACTGATAGGTGGCACTGATAAGGTGTGGACTGTGTCAGTAGTTTGTTTTATTTTTTACAATTTTTTTTTAATATATTTTTTTTTAATGTATATATTTTTTTGTTATTATTTTTACAGTACTTTCTTTTTTTTGGGGGGGGGGGGGGGGGGAGTGGACAGTGTCAGTGTTTTTTTTAATCTTATTTTTACAATTTTACTTTTAAATATTTATTTAATAAAAATTGACATTTTTTGTAAACCCTATTGGAGGGGTGGGGGGCTTTGGTGAGATATCAGGGGTATAACTAGACCCCTGACATCTCTTTGAGACAGGGAAAGGGACTGAGGACACAGATTCGCCAGTCCCTTTCTCTGTAGCCTCAGCTGCACTGAAGATGAATGGACAGGAGATAGCGGCTCCTCTCCATTCATAAACTGACAGATTTACTGGCTCCTTCCTCCACTCTTCATCCTGACAGATCTGGGGCAGGGGTTACCTGAGGAGGACATGCAGGGGGGACCGGAGGAGGACACGCAGGGGAAGCTGAGGAGGACACGGAAGGGGACCGGAGGACACGGAGGGGGAGCGGAAAGGACAGGGGGGGGGCGGAGAAGGACAAGGAGGGGGGTTAGAGGGGGGGAAAGAAAAAAAGGGGGGGGGGGGGCGGAGAAGGACACGGAGGGGGAGTGGAGAAGGACACGAGGGGGGTCAGAGGAGGACACGGAGGGGGAGTGGAGGAGGACACGGAGCGGGAGCGGAGAAGGAGCAGAGGAGGACATGGAAGGGGAGCGGAGAAGGAGCTGAGGAGGACACAGAGGGGGAGGGGAGAAGAACACGGAGGAGGACACGGAGAAGGAATGGAGGAGGACACGGACGGGGAGCGGAGGAGGACACAGAGGGAGAGCGGAGAAGAACACGGAGGAGGACACGGAGAAGGAGTGGAGGAGGACATGGAGGGGGAGCGGAGGAGTACACGGAGGGGGAGCGGAGAAGGAGCAGAGGAGGACATGGAGGGGGGAGCGGAGAAGGAGCTGAGGAGGACACAGAAGGGGAGCGGAGAAGGAGTGGAGGAGGACACGTAAGGGGAGCGGAGAAGGAGTGGAGGAGGACACAGAGGGGGAGCGGAGAAGGAGTGGAGGAGGACATGGAGGGGGAGCGGAGAAGGAGTGGAGGAGGACACGGAGGGGGAGCGGAGAAGGATCTGAGGAGGACACAGAGGGGGAGCGGAGAAGAACATGGAGGAGGACACGGAGGGGGAACGGAGGAGTGGAGGAGGAGCGGAGAAGGACACAGACGGAGAGCGGAGAAGGAGTGAAGGAGGACACAGAGGGGGAGCGGAGAAGGAGTGAAGGTGGACATGGAGGGGCAGCGGAGAAGGAGTGGAGGGGGACACGGAGGGGGAGCGGAGAAGGAGAACACGGAGGGGGAGCGGAGAAAGAGTTAAGGAGGACATGGAGGGGGGGGAAGAGGACATGGTGGGGGAACTTAGGAGCATGGAGGAGGATGCAGGGGACAGTCGGGGGTGATCAGTGCGGCGGTGGGGGAGTTACAAGCACCGATTTCCCTGTGTAGATTTCATTAGAGCAGCTAAAAGCCGCGGGAGGGAGAGGAGGAGAAGCGGCTGTCAGCTGCTTTATTGAAATCTATACAGGGAGATTGGTGCTTGTAATGGCCCCCACTGCTGCACTGATTGCCCAGGTATTGGATCAGGAATCGGAGCATTTGCATGAGTACAAGTACTCATGCAAATGCTCAGTATCGAAAGCGATGGCGATACTAGTATCAGTATCAGTGCAACCCTAAGAGCCCTTTCACACTGGGGCGGCGTCGGCGGTAAAACGCCGCTATTATTAGCGGCGTTTTACCGTCGGTATGCGGCCGCTAGCGGGGCGGTTTTACCCCCCGCTATCGGCCGAGAAAGGGTTAAATACCACCGCAAAGTGCCTCTGCAGAGGCGCTTTGCCGGCGGTATAGCCGCGCCGTCCCATTGATTTCAATGGGCAGGAGTGGTAAAGGAGCGGTATACACTCCGCTCCTTCACCGCTCCGAAGATGCTGCTGGCAGGACTTTTTTTTACCGTCATGCCAGCGCATCGCTCCAGTGTGAAAGCCCTCGGGGCTTTCACACTGGAATGAAAGCAGCGGCACTTTCGGGTCAGTTTGCAGGCGCTATTATTAGCGCAATAGCGCCTGCAAACCGCCCCAGTGTGAAAGGGCTCTAATTGTCACCATAGCTTGTAGACTATATAACTTTCACACAGACCAAATAATATACACGGATTTTGGTTATTTTTACCAAAGAAATGTAGCAGTATAAATTTTGGTCAAAATTTATGAAGAAAAATTACTTATTTGCAAAATTTTATAACAGAAACTAAGAAAAACATGTTTTTTTCCCCCAAATGTTCTGTCTTTTTTGATTTTTATAGCGCAAAAAAATAAAAAACCCAGTGGTGATTAAATACCACCAAAAGAGAGCTCCATTTGTCTCAAAAAAATAATAATAACGATTTCATATGGGTACAGTGTTGCATGACTGGGTAATTATCATTCAAAGTGCAACAGCGCTAAAAGCTGAAAATTAGGCCTGGGCAGGAAGGGGGTGAAAGTGCCCGGTATTAAGGTGGTTAAAATGTGTGCTCAAAAAATGAATCTGGCAGCAAAAGGGTTAAAGTGTATGTAAAGCCATAACCATATTATCTAATATTGCATAGAATAGGGAAGTTTTAGAACTCCTGACTGGTTTTTCTGCTATCCGGGAGTCTGTTAAAAAGATTTCCCTTCTTTTCTTGTCCTGCTGACAACAGTTTCACCATACAGAAATAAGGGAAAATCTGCAACATGGACAAAGACAGAAATAAAAATCTGACACGGGTTCTAGCCTTCCCATACTCTACCCTTTACTTCCTGTCTGCTAAAATGTCACAAGAACAGGAAGTGAAGGTAAATCTCCCTGAGGGAGACCCAGATAGCAATAAAACATTACAGAATGTTTACTTCTTCCTTATGTTTAATTGTAATAATTATATCATAATTGGTTATATAGTGTGCCGGGACCCATTGGGGCAATATTGGGCATAATGTGTTTGCTCAGAGGTAGTGTTTGATTGAACAATATTATAAAGTGAGCCTAAGGGAAAAATGAAACTAATAAACTAACATCTGTAACAGCTGACAGAAGAAGCTGAGCACTTATCTTGTGTTTTAGGATTTCTCTCTCTAGCTTAGTCTGAAGCCCCTTGAAGTACCTTCACTCATAGTGTAGAATAGGCATTGTGCTGTCCATTGCCTGAGTGCCCCATACCCGGGATCAGCTATTACCGCATGAGAGGCGCCCGGCGAATACCGACCATAAGAATCCAGTTCCTGCTGGAGTGACGCATTGTAAAACAAAAGATATTTTGTGACAATGAATACTGTCAGCTGTTTGCTGCAGCTGTTTACTAAGCTAATTTTCCCCACAGGTTCATTTGAAATTGCTGACAGCTATGTATTGGGCAATTTGATACTGTAAGTGTCTCCGCAGGTGTACTGGAATATAACGAGTACTGATTGTCTCAATCACAAACCTGGGCCCTTCAGCCTGAGCCTGGGAGGAAGAAATGCATAAGCGAAGAGTACAGTCAGAGGAAGCCACAGATGGGAAAGATAAGCAGATGCCAAAATTAAGGCAGCTGAATTTGTCTGCATATCTTAAATTTTCCTATAAAGACAAGCTTGGCCTTCTCTGCCCTACCTAGACGTTAATATAACCCCTTCTTATGACTATTTTTTCTGGGCAAATTATCTGCCTTTACTTAAAGCAGAACTCCAGGATTTTCAAAAAAATTCCCCATTAGTACACCCCCACACAAAACACTAAACAGTTATTACATTTGTGAAATTTTTCACCGTTTAAGAGATATGACTGATTTAATTTTCAGCAAGTCAGCTCTGTGATTCAAAAAATGCATCACCTTTTCTGGCAGGGAGGATCTCTTAGAACAGGGATTGCATCATATCCTCTTCTCTCTCTCTAACTGTAATCAGCCTACATTTCCCATGAATCCTTGGGATGGGAGTGAATGTGGGAGGTACACTAGGCCTGTACATGTAAATGTGAACTCGCCCACTTCAACATAAATCACACCCCTCATTCTGCAGCCAGCAAGCCATACATAACACGCGGTATGATAGGTTACAGCCTTATAAATACAAAGCATTTTAATATAAATGCACACCAGTGCAACGTGTCAGTGTCCACCAGTGCCGAATGTCAGGGACCACAACTGCTGAATGTCAGGGACCACCAGAGCCAAATGTCAGGGACCACCATTGCCGAATGTATGTCAGGGACCACCAGTGCCGAATGTCAGGGACCACCAGTGCCGAATGTCAGGGACCACCAGTGCAGATTATCAGTGCCCATTAGTGCGGTGCCACCAGTGCAGATTATCAGGAGGAGGGAGCAGAGGAGGAGGATACCACCTCTATGCGCAGCACAGACCAGGGGCTGTGAGACTCCTCCACCCACTACAGCGAGCCAGGTGGAAATAGAAGTCCCTGCTCGATTTCAAAGGACTACAAGGGGGCCGTATCAGACCGCTGGCTGGCATTACTGTAAGGCTGCTTTCACACTGGGGCGGTAGGGGGCGCCGGTGGTAAAACAGCGCTATTTTTAGCGCTGCTTTACCGTGGTATTCGGCCGCTAGCGGTGCGGTTCTAACCCCCGCTGGCGACCGAAAAAGGGTTAAAACCGCTCGTATAGCGCGGCTATAGCCGCGGTATTGCCGCAGTATAGCCGCGCTGCCCCATTTATTTCAATGGGCAGGAGCAGTTTAGGAGCGGTGAATACACCGCTCCTTCACTGCTCCAAAGATGCGGCTTGCAGGAGATTTTTTCTTCTCCTGTCAGCGCACCGCTTCAGTGTGAAAGCCCTCGGGCTTTCACACTGAACAAACAGCAGCGGCTGTTTTGGGTCGGTTTGCAGGCGGTATTTTTAGCGCAATAACGCCTGCAAACCGCCCCAGTGTGAAAGGGGTCTAAATCACCAGGCAATAATGTTTTTTTCAGCAAGCTATTGCAGAGGAACTGCAGAGCTCAGAAGAACATAGCTGACATAGCTGGTGAAGGTACCAGATCAGCAACGAGAACATGGAAAAAAGCTTTTGCCCGGAGTTCTGTTTTACCCACTTGCGACCGCAATACGCATACAGTAGCTCACAACATGATAACAACCCCAAACACACCTCCAAGGCGACCACTGCCTTGCTAAAGAAGCTGAGGGTAAAGGTGATGGACTGGCCAAGCATGTCTCCAGACCATTGAGAATCTGTGGGGCATCCTCAAACGGAAGGTGGAGGAGCACATGGTCTCTAACATCCACCAGCTCTGTGATGTTGTCATAGAGGAGTAGAAGAGGACTCCAGTGGCAACCTGTGAAGCTCTGGTGAACTCCATGCCCAAGAGGGTTAAGGCAGTGCTGGACAAATAATGCTGACCACACAAAATATTGACACGGGCCCAATTTAGACATTTTCACTTAGGGGTGTACTCACTTTTGTTGCCAGTGGTTTAGACATTAATGGCTGTGTGTTGAGTTATTTTGAGGGTACAAAAAATTTACACCGTTATACAAGCTGTACACTCACTACTTTACATTATAGCAAAGTGTCATTTCTTCAGTGTTGTCACATGAAAAAATATAATAAAATATTTACAAAAATGTGAGGGGTGTACTCACTTTTGTGAGATACTGTATATATACATGAATCTGCACTTCCCCCTAGGGGGCGCGTGCACGCCTCTGGCGGGCCGCATCTGCTGTGATTACTCACAACAGAAGCTGATCTGCGGGTATCTGGCGGTGGATGTCCGCCGGCACCCACCGATCGTCAGGCAGAGACACAAAACAGAGTTCTGCCTATAAACAAGGCAGAGCTCCAGTCTGACGGGGAAAGTGATGGATTTCGTGTCCCTGCAAAACATGAATTAAAATCCATCGCTTTCCTGAGTAAAAGCAGCACACATAGTACATTAAAACACTGGCTAGGCACACAGTAAACCCTTTGATCGTCCTACATGTCATGTTTAACCCCTTCCCAGCCAGTGTCATTAGTACACTGACAGTGCATATTTTTTAGCACTGATCACTGTATTAATGTCACTGAATTCCACAAAGTGTCAAAAGTGTCACTCGGTGTACACTCGGAAGTCGCTGATCGCCACCATTACTAGTATAAAAATAAACAAATAAAAATTCCAAGTATACTGTATATGTTCTAGTTTGTAGACGCTATAACTTTTACACAAACCAATCAATATATGCTTATTGGCATCTTTTTTTTTTTACCAAAAATATGTAACGGAATACATATTGGCCTAAATTTCTGAAGAAATTTGATTTTTACAGTTTTTTTTTTTTTTTTATTGGGTATGTTTTAACCACTTACCCACTGGGCACTTAACCACTTCAATACTGGGCATTTTCACCCCCTTCCTGCCCAGGCTAATTTTCAGCTTTCAGTGCTGTCACGCTTTGAATGACAATTGCGCGGTCATACAACACTGTACCCATATGACATTTTGATCATTTTTTTCCCACAAATTTAACTTTTCTTTTGGTGGTATTTGATCACCTCTGCGGTTTTTATTTTTTGCGTTATAAACAAAAAAAGACTGACAATTTTGAAAAAAAAACAATATTTTTTACTTTTTGCTATTATAAATATCACAATTTAAAAAACAAAACAAAACATTTTTTCCCTCAGTTTAGGCCGATATGTATTCTTCTACATATTTTTGGGTAAAAAAATTGCAATAAGCGTATATTGATTGGTTTGCGCAAAAGTTATAGCACCTACAAAATAGGGGATAGATTTATGGTCTTTTTTTTTTACTAGTAATGGCGGCGATCTGCAATTTTTGTCTGGACTGCGATACTGCGTCGGACAGTTTTGACACTATTTTAGGACCATTCACAAATATACAGCGAACAGTGCTATAAAAATGCACTGATTACTGTAGAAATGCCACTGGGAGGGAAGGGGTTGACACTAGGGGGCGATCAAGGGGTTAAATGTGTTACCTAGAGAGTGATTTTAACTGGGGGGAGGGGACTGACTGGGGGAGGTGACCGATCGGTGTTCCTCTGTACTGGGAACACACGATCGGTCTCCTCAGTTTACACACACAGATCCACGTCCCTGCTCTGTGACCGGCAATCGCGGGTGCCCGGCGGACATCGCAGCCGCTAGGCACGCGCATCGGCTCCTGAGTGACATGGTAGACGCACGCCCCATAGCAGCTGGGAAGCCGAGGACGTCATAGGACGGCCGCCCAGGATAAGAGAGACACCTTGCGGCCGTCATTTGTCTATACGCGGGATGGGAACAGGTTAAACCCCCTTCCTACCCAGACCAATTTTTAGCTTTCGGTGCTCTCACATTTTGAATGACAATTACTCAGTCATGCAACTCTGTACCTATATGAAATTTTTGTCCTTTTTTCACACAAATAGAGTTTTCTTTTGGTGGTATTTAATCACCGCTGTTTTTTTTTTTTATTTTCTGCGCTATAAAAGAAAAAAGAACCGAAAATTCTGGAAAAATATGCATTTTTCTTCGTTTCTGTTATAAAATTTTGCAAATTAGCATTTTTTTTTTTCAGAAATTTTGGCCAAAATTTATACTGCTACATATCTTTGGTAAAAATAACCCAAATTAGTGTATATTATTTGGTCTTTGTGAAAGTTATAGAGTCCACAAGCTATGGTGCCAATCTCTGAAAATTGATCACAGCTGATGTACTGACGGCCTATCTCATTTCTTGAGACCCTAACAAGCCAGGAAAGTACAAATACCCCCCAAATGACCTCTTTATGGAAAGCAGGCACTCCAGGGTAAAAATAGTAAGAGGCATGGTGAGTTTTTTTTTCCCCACAATTCTTTGCAAAATCAAGAATTTTTTTTTCTTTTTTTTTCACAAAATTGTTATATTAGCAGGTTAGTTCTCACACAGCATATGCATACCACAAATGACACCCCAAAACACATTCTACTCCTCCTCCTGAGTACAGGGATACCACTTGTGAGACTTTTACACAACGTGGCCACATACAGAGGCCCAAAATACAGGGAGCCCCATCAGGTGTTCTAGGAGCATAAATTACACATCATTTTTTTGACTACCTCTTGCACTTTTGAAGGCCCTGGAGCACCAGGACAATGGAAACGCCCCAAAAATGACCCAATTTTGGAAAGAAAACACTCCAAAGTATAATCTATGAGGCATAATGAGTCTTTTGAATATGTCATTTTTTTTCTACAGGTTTTTGGAAAGAAAATGAAAACGCTTTTTTTTTTTTTTTTTTTTTTACACAAAGTTGTCCATTTATACAATATTTCTAACACAGCATGTACATATCAAAATTTACACCCCAAAATAGATTCTCCTTCTCCTCCTGAGTATAACGATATCACGTGTGAGACTTTTCCACAGCCTGGCCACATAGAAAGGCCCAACATACAGGGAGCATCATCAGGTGCATACATTTCAAATCTAATTTGACTACCTATTACACTTTAGTTAGGCACTGTAGTGGCATGGATGAGAACTGATGTGGGATGGATGAGCCGGGGATGGCTGAGTATGGATGGGATGGCTGAGTATTGCTGTCAGAAACCATGAATCCGACAGAGACAGAAGTACAGTTAAATCACACTAGTTTAATAATAATAATAATAAAAAAGTAAACATAGTGAAAACATAGCCAGAGTTCAGGAACCAAAATGGATAGTCAGACAAGCCAAAATGTCAGGGAGCCAGAGATGAGCGTAGTAGAACAGCAAGCAGGATCTGGAGCCTGAAGGAATGTCAGCCAAACAAGTCTTTAACCACTTGCCGACCGCCTCACGCCTATATACGTGAGCAGAGCGGCACGGGCAGGCAAAATCACGTACCTGAAACGTGATTGCCTTCCCGCGGGTGGGGGGTCCGATCGGACCCCCCCCCGGTGCCAGCTGCGGTCGGCATTTGGTTGGAAGCGATGGGAGACGAGGGGGAGGCCATCCGATCGTGGCCCCCCCCTCGCGATCGCTCCCAGCCAATGACAAACATCCCCTGCCTCTGTATAGTACACAGAGGCAGAGGATGTGATGTCATCTCTCCTCGGCTCGGGAGTTTCCGTTCCAGCGCCGAGGGGAGATGACATGTAAGTGCACCAACACTACACACACACACAGTAGAACATGCCAGGCATACATTACACCCCCGATCGCCCCCCGATCCCCCCCCAATCACCCCCCCCCCCCCTGTCACAAACTGACACCAAGCAGGTTTTTTTTTTTTTTGTTTTTTTTTTCCTGATTACTGCATAGTGTCAGTTTGTGACAGTTAGCAGTTAGGGTAGTGACTGTTACCCCCCTGTAGGTCTAGGGTACCCCCCTTACCCCCCCTAATAAAGTTTTAACCCCTTGATCACCCCCCGTCACCAGTGTCGCTAAGCGATCATTTTTCTGATCGCTGTATTAGTGTCGCTGGTGACGCTAGTTAGCGGCGTAAATATTTAGGTTCGCCGTCAGTGTTTTATAGCGACAGGGACCCCCATATACTACCGAATAAATGTTTTAACCCCTTGATTGCCCCCTAGTTAACCCTTTCACCACTGATCACCGTATAACCGTTACGGGTGACGCTGGTTAGTTTGTTTATTTTTTATAGTGTCAGGGCACCCGCCGTTTATTACCAAATAAAAGTTTAGCCCCCTGTAGGTCTAGGGTACCCCCCTTACCCCCCCCTAATAAAGTTTTAACCCCTTGATCACCCCCTGTCGCCAGTGTCGCTAAGCGATCATTTTTCTGATCGCTGTATTAGTGTCGCTGGTGACGCTAGTTAGGGACGTAAATATTTAGGTTCGCCGTCAGTGTTTTATAGCGACAGGGACCCCCATATACTATCTAATAAATGTTTTAACCCCTTGATGGCCCCCTAGTTAACCCTTTTACCACTGATCACCGTATAACCGTTACGGGTGACGCTGGTTAGTTTGTTTATTTTTTATAGTGTCAGGGCACCCGCCGTTTATTACCGAAAAAAGGTTTAGCCCCCTGATCGCCCGGCGGTGATATGCGTCGCCCTAGGCAGCGTCAGATTAGCACCAGTACCGCGAACACCCATGCACGCACCGTACACCTCCCTTAGTGGTATAGTATCTGAACGCATCAATATCTGATCCGATCAGATCTATACTGGCGTCCCCAGCAGTTTAGGGTTCCCAAAAACGCAGTGTTAGCGGGATCAGCCCAGATACCTGCTAGCACCTGCGTTTTGCCCCTCCGCCCGGCCCAGCCCAGTCCAGCCCACCCAAGTGCAGTATCGATCGATCACTGTCACTTTTTTTTGTAGCGTTTTGGTGAACTGGCAAGCACCAGCGCCCTAGTACACCCCGGTCGTAGTCAAACCAGCACTGCAGTAACACTTGGTGACGTGGCGAGTCCCATAAGTGCAGTTCAAGCTGGTGAGGTGGCAAGCACAAGTAGTGTCCCGCTGCCACCAAAAAGACAAACACAGGCCCGTCGTGCCCATAGTGCCCTTCCTACTGCATTCGCCAATCCTAATTGGGAACCCACCGCTTCTGCAGCGCCCGTACTTCCCCCATTCACATCCCCAACCAAATGCAGTCGGCTGCATGAGAGGCATTTTCTTTATGTCCTCCCGAGTACCCCTACCCAACGAACCCCCCCAAAAAAGATGTTGTGTCTGCAGCAAGCGCGGATATAGGCGTGACACTCACTATTATTGTCCCTCCTGTCCTGACAATCCTGGTCTTTGCATTGGTGAATGTTTTGAACGCTACCATTCACTAGTTGAGTATTAGCGTAGGGTGCAGCATTGCACAGACTAGGCACACTTTCACAGGGTCTCCCAAGATGCCATCGCATTTTGAGAGACCCGAACCTGGAAGCGGTTACAGTTATAAAAGTTACAGTTACAAAAAAAAAGTGTAAAAAAAAAAAAAAAACACAAACAAAAATAAAAAAAAATAGTTGTCGTTTTATTGTTCTCTCTCTCTATTCTCTCTCTCTATTGTTCTGCTCTTTTTTACTGTATTCTATTCTGCAATGTTTTATTGTTATTATGTTTTATCATGTTTGCTTTTCAGGTATGCAATTTTTTATACTTTACCGTTTACTGTGCTTTATTGTTAACCATTTTTTTGTCTTCAGGTACGCCATTCACGACTTTGAGTGGTTATACCAGAATGATGCCTGCAGGTTTAGGTATCATCTTGGTATCATTCTTTTTAGCCAGCGGTCGGCTTTCATGTAAAAGCAATCCTAGCGGCTAATTAGCCTCTAGACTGCTTTTACAAGCAGTGGGAGGGAATGCCCCCCCCCCCCCCCACCGTCTTCCGTGTTTTTCTCTGGCTCTCCTGTCTCAACAGGGAACCTGAGAATGCAGCCGGTGATTCAGCCAGCTGACCATAGAGCTGATCAGAGACCAGAGTGGCTCCAAACATCTCTATGGCCTAAGAAACCGGAAGCTACGAGCATTTTATGACTTAGATTTCGCCGGATGTAAATAGCGCCATTGGGAAATTGGGGGAGCATTTTATCACACCGATCTTGGTGTGGTCAGATGCTTTGAGGGCAGAGGAGAGATATAGGGTCTAATAGACCCCAATTTTTTCAAAAAAGAGTACCTGTCACTACCTATTGCTATCATAGGGGATATTTACATTCCCTGAGATAACAATAAAAATGATTTAAAAAAAAAAAAAAATGAAAGGAACAGTTTAAAAATAAGATAAAAAAGCAAAAAAATAATAAAGAAAAAAAATAAATAAATAAAAAGCACCCCTGTCCCCCCTGCTCTCGCGCTAAGGCGAACGCAAGCGGCGGTCTGGCGTCAAATGTAAACAGCAATTGCACCATGCATGTGAGGTATCACCGCGAAGGTCAGATCGAGGGCAGTAATTTTAGCAGTAGACCTCCTCTGTAAATCTAAAGTGGTAACCTGTAAAGGCTTTTAAAGGCTTTTAAAAATGTATTAATTTTGTTGCCACTGCACGTTTGTGCGCAATTTTAAAGCATGTCATGTTTGGTATCCATGTACTCGGCCTAAGATCATCTTTTTTATTTCATCAAACATTTGGGCAATATAGTGTGTTTTAGTGCATTAAAATTTAAAAAAGTGTGTTTTTTCCCCAAAAAATGCGTTTGAAAATCGCTGCGCAAATACTGTGTGAAAAAAAAAAAATGAAACACCCACCATTTTAATCTGTAGGGCATTTGCTTTAAAATAATATATAATGTTTGGGGGTTCAAAGTAATTTTCTTGCAAAAAAAAATAATTTTTTCATGTAATCAAAAAGTGTCAGAAAGGGCTTTGTCTTCAAGTGGTTAGAAGAGTGGGTGATGTGTGACATAAGCTTCTAAATGTTGTGCATAAAATGCCAGGACAGTTCAAACCCCCCCCCAAATGACCCCATTTTGGAAAGTAGACACCCCAAGCTATTTGCTGAGAGGCATGTCGAGTCCATGGAATATTTTATATTGTGACACAAGTAGCGGGAAAGAGACAAATTTTTTTTTTTTTTTTTTTTGCACAAAGTTGTCACTAAATGTTATATTGCTCAAACATGCCATGGGAATATGTGAAATTACACCCCAAAATAAATTCTGTTGCTTCTCCTGAGTACGGGGATACCACATGTGTGGGACTTTTTGGGAGCCTAGCCGCGTACGGGACCCCGAAAACCAAGCACCGCCTTCAGGCTTTCTAAGGCCGTAAATTTTTGATTTCACTCTTCACTGCCTATCACAGTTTCGGAGGCCATGGAATGCCCAGGTGGCACAACCCCCCCCCAAATTACCCCATTTTGGAAAGTAGACACCCCAAGCTATTTGCTGAGAGGTATAGTGAGTATTTTGCAGACCTCACTTTTTGTCACAAAGTTTTGAAAATTGAAAAAAGAAAAAAAAAATTTTTTTTTCTGGTCTTTCTTCATTTTCAAAAACAAATGAGAGCTGCAAAATACTCACCATGCCTCTCAGCAAATAGCTTGGGGTGTCTACTTTCCAAAATGGGGTCATTTGGGGGGGGTTTGTGCCATCTTGGCATTTTATGGCCTTCAAAACTGTGATAGGTAGTGAGGAGTAAAATCAAAAATGTATGCCCTTAGAAATCCTGAAGGTGGTGCTGGGTTTTCGGGGCCCCGTACGCGGCTAGGCTCCCAAAAAGTGCCACACATGTGGTATCCCCGTACTCAGGAGAAGCAGCTGAATGTATTTTGGGGTGCAATTCCACATATGCCCATGGCCTGTGTGAGCAATATATCATTTAGTGACAACTTTTTGTAAATTTTTTTTTTTTTTTTTTTTTTTGTCATTATTCAATCACTTGGGACAAAAAAAAAAAATATTCAATGGGTTCAACATGCCTCTCAGCAATTTCCTTGGGGTGTCTACTTTCCAAAATGGGGTCATTTGGGGGGGTTTTGTACTGCCCTGCCATTTTAGCACCTCAAGAAATGACATAGTCAGTCATAAACTAAAAGCTGTGTAAATTCCAGAAAATGTACCCTAGTTTGTAGACGCTATAACTTTTGCGCAAACCAATAAATATACGCTTATTGACATTTTTTTTACCAAAGACATGTGGCCGAATACATTTTGGCCTAAATGTATGACTAAAATTTAGTTTATTGGATTTTTTTTATAACAAAAAGTAGAAAATATCATTTTTTTTCAAAATTTTCAGTCTTTTTCCGTTTATAGCGCAAAAAATAAAAACGGCAGAGGTGATCAAATACCATCAAAAGAAAGCTCTATTTGTGGGAAGAAAAGGACGCAAATTTCGTTTGGGTAGAGCATTGCATGACCGCGCAATTAGCAGTTAAAGCGACGCAGTGCCGAATTGTAAAAAGTGCTCTGGTCAGGAAGGGGGTAAATCCTTCCGGGGCTGAAGTGGTTAACAGGAACACAGGAGTGCGTCTCTAGAGATGTGACCAAGGCGAAGGCAGAGATCATCTGGGCTGGACGGCTTAAGTAGGCAGGACTGACGAGCAGGATATCATCAACAGGTGAGTCACTGTAGAGAGAAAGGAGCTGGCAATTAGCCAACAGCTGAGCGGCCAGCGTTGAGACTCGGTGGCCACGTATTCTCCTGTGTGCGCGCCCCAGGGGAGCGCCATTCTGGGAGGACGTCAATGTACGCCCTCCAAGAGTTATCGTGCCACGATGTAGCCGTCATTCGTTAAGTGTTAAAGTAGAAAGTAAAAATTAATTGTTTTTTTTTTCTCAAATTTGTCGGTCTCTTTTTGTTTATAGCGTAAAAAATAAAAAACGCAGAGGTGGTCAAATACCACCAAAAGAAAGCTCTATTTATGGTGGAAAGAAATACACTATTTGGGAACAGCGTTGCATGACCGCGCAATTGTCAGTTAAATTAACGCAGTGGTGTATCGCAAAACATGGTCTGGTCATGAAGGGGAGGTAAATCTTCCGGAGGTCAAGTGGTTAAAATGTCATATCTCTCCAAGCTATTGTATTTTTACTGTGTTCTGCCACTACCCATCCCATCGCATATCCTTCGCATCGAGCAGTAAAAGAAAAAATGGAAAATTTATTTGGGGTCCACAGAAGTCACGTCTAGCTGCCCACATCATGTACTGACACAAAATGCTCATGGGGCTTAGTGTCCCCAATTTAGGAAAATATTACACTGCAGCCCAGATGACACCATTATCTTCACTTCCTGCTACTTCAGATCTTCCTTTATGGGCGAGTAGGAACACCGCACTGTGATTGTTAGCACATTGCATCTGGTACACAAAGTAATCATTAAAAAATAGTTTAAAAAACAAAAAAGTGTCCCTAGTGTCTAAACTGTCCCAAACAGTAGACCCTATACCAGTGATAATCAGCTTACTTGATGTAAGAGGCCTCAAGTGTGGCCCCTGACCAAAGGGCCACACATAATATTTGATAAATGTCATGCTAAAAAAACTGTCAGAGACTGCAGACATGCAGGAGGGAATGGTTACAGACTACGGGTCGGGTATGGTACAAGAGATGATTTAGGTCCCTTTCACACTGCAGCAATTTTACCGCGATTTTGACATGATTTCACGGAATGCCTGTGTAAACTTGAGGTCTATGGACCTCAGCTGGCATCAAAGTCAGGCCAAAGTAGTGCAGGGACTTTGTAGTCGGTGTGACTTGAAGTCGCACAGATATGAATTGTTATCATTGGGAATCGTGGGGTACAACTTGTCATGCGACTTTGCACTCCCCAAGTCGCAGGACAAGTCGCACAAGTGTGAAAGGGGCCTAAAGGAGTTGTAAAGTCCCGATTGTTCCAGTGTCGAGGACGAGCCCGGCAGCTCCAGCCACTGTCTCGGGTTCTCATTGGATAGACTGATAGCAGCAGGAGCCATTGTGTCAATGGACGCAGCTGCAGAACTCGGGAGCGGGCCCACACGAGTGCCTCCATGGAAAGCGGCTCTCCGTGGGGGCACCTGATGAAGAGGAGGAGCCAGGAACGCCGCCGGGGGACCCCAGAAAAGGAGGATTGGGGCTGCTCTGTGTATAACCCTTGCACAGAGCAGATAAGCATGACATGTTTGTTATTAAAAAAACAAACAAAAAAACCCCGAAACTTTAGGCTTCATGTACACAGGACGTTTTTACAACCTCTCCTGAACGATTTAACTTGACAGATAGTAACCCAGGTTTAAAACGTCCGTTTTGGCGCATTTACATGCCGCATTTAGCTGCGTTTTGCCGCGTTTGCATTTTAGGAGCGTTAAAAATTTTTAAATAAAATAATTTATTTAAATTTTTTTTAAAAAATAGCCAAAAATGAAAAACGCCTGTAAACGAAACGCGGCTAAACGCGAGTTGCCACGTTTAGAAGCGTTTGGCGCTTGAAATGCCTCTAAACTCAGCTTCTGAACCCATTTTTTTTGCGTTCCAAAAAAAGCCTCTAAACTCAACTGTCTAAAACTAATATAAAAGGACCCTGAGTACATGGACAGATAAGATAAGAGGAGAGTTCAGGAGCAGTTGAAAAACATGCCCAACTGCTCCTAAACGTTCATTTACCAGCAGCAGTGTACATGAGGCCTTATTACAATCACTTTAAAGACAGATGAAGATATTTTCCTGTTCAATTGTGTAGCCCATTCGTTCTGTGACAAACCATGTACTAATACCTATGTGAACAACTGTGTATATGCATCGCTTGTACTGTAAATATCGAAATAGATATTTCTTTTCTTGTGAAAAAAAAAAGACAGATGAAGATGATCAAAGATTGCAAACATGCTATGGGAGTTGTTGGAGACTGAGGATGTGCTTTGGGTGACAGCCAAAGACTGCAGGCACATTGAGGTTAATTTACTAAAGGCAAAAAGACTGTGCACTTTGCAAAGTGCAGTTGCCCTCTGCAAGTGCAGTTGCTCCAGAGCTTAGTAAATGAGCAGAAGCTCTGCTGACTTACACCATCCAATCATGCTTAAGCAAAAATGCTGTTTTTTTTTTTTAACCACTTAAAGACCGCTCACTGCATATTTACTGTGGCAAGGGGCGGCTCTATTGCGTGAAACAACGTACCTGTACGTCAATTCGTGCAATAGATACTGTGGGCGTGCGCGTTGCACGGAGGGGGAGCCAATCAGCGGGTCTGGCAGACCCGATGTCCGCGGCCACCCACAATCGCTCCACAGAGAGGCAGAACAGGGATCTGCCTTTGTAAACAAGGCAGATCCTCTTTCTGACAGGGAAGTACACAGAGATCTTCTGTTCTTTCTAAGCAGGAACATCATCTCTGTTTTTCCTGTCAGTCCATCCCCTACACAGATAGAAAACACTCCCAGGGAACACACCTAACCCTTTAATTGCCTCTGATGTTAACCCCCTCCCCTCCCTTACAGTGTCATTTATACAGTGTCAGTGCATTTTTTTTGGAACTAATCACTGTATTGGTGTTACTGGTTCCCAAAAAGTTTCACTTCGTGTCAGATTTGTCCGCCGCAATGTCCAGTCCCACTAAAAATCGTTGATCGCCGCCATAACCAGTAAAAACAATAAAAAATAGTAGTCTGTAGACGCCATAACTTTTGCGCAAACCAATCAATATACGCTTATTATGATTTTTTTTTTTTTTTACCAAAAATATTTAGAAGAATACATATTGGCCTAAATTGATGAAGAGATGTGATTTAAAAAAAAATGTTTTTTTTAGATGTGTATTATAGCAGAAAGTAAATATTGTTTTTTTCAAATTTGTCGCTCTTTTTTTGTTTTATAGTGCAAAAAATAAAAAACTGCAGAGGTGATCAAATACCACCAAAAGAAAGCTCTATTTGTGGGAAAAAAAGGACATCAATTTGATTTGGGTACAGCGTCGCACAACTACGCAATTGTCAATTAAAGTAACGCAGTGCCATATTGCAAAAAATAGCCTGGTCATTAAGGGGGTAAAACCTTCCGAGGCTGAAGTGGTTAAAGGATTAGTTCACCTTTTGGAAAAAAAATAATGAATGCACATTTTTTGCAAGTAAAAATCATATGACTGTGCGCGGTAGGGAAGTGGTTAAATCCTGCCTGTACGTTTGACCAACTTCTAAATCAGGTAGACCCTTAATTCATTTGTTTGTAAATGTAATTCCAACAAATCACATGTGATTATGAATCTGACTTTGTGTGGTCAGTGTAACAATATCATAATAATCAGAAATCGGGAAAGGGTACAATATGGGTACTACTTTAAAATATGAAAAGGTTATTTACCAGCACCATGGATGTCCTGCTAAATTTGAGAGGATTTGGGGAGGTTGGCTTGATGCACCAGGCTTGGCCCCAGAAGACCTGATTAAAGATAGGATATTGGGGTAGAATGCTGTTGGTTACTCAATGCGTGTGTTCAATATGTTCAAATAAAACCTTCTTCTGATAAAAAAAAGAATTAGGCAAAGGTTACATTTTTCTTTTCAACCTTCTAAGTTTGTTTTTTGTACTTTTTGTTTTGTTTCTGGTAGGTTTTGTTGTAGAAGCTCCTCCATTTGGCACAGAAGTATTCATTGGCAGCATCCCACAAGAAATATATGAAGATAAGCTGATTCCTCTCTTTGAAACCGCTGGGAGACTTTTTGAGTTCCGGTTAATGATGACATTCAGTGGCCTGAACCGCGGATTTGCTTACGCCCGCTATTTCACCAAACGGCAAGCAGGTCTGGCCATCTGCCGACTAAACGGCTACCAAATACAGAACGGCTGCAAGATTATGGTGTGCAAAAGCACAGAAAAGTGCGAGCTGATCCTAGATGGCCTTACTTGTATTTTGGATCAAAGTGCATTAACCAGTGCCCTGTGTGAAATTACCGCTGGCATAGAAACAATTTCCCTCTTTGCCAGCCCTTTAGCAGACATGAAAAATATTGCCATTGTAAAATACAAATCCCACAAAGAAGCCGCCTTGGCAAAGAAAAGTCTGTGTGAAGGTTTGTGATGATTTTCAAACTTTTTAAAGCCTAATTCTAGTCATTTGTTCATTAGTTTGAATAAAGTGAGATTTATGTCTAGTAGAGCGTGCTCTACTAGATCTGTAAGTGCTTCTAATGCCGCGTACACACGATCGGACTTTACGGCATACTTGGTCCGGCGTACCGGATTTCGTCGGACAATTCGATCGTGTGTTGGCTCCAGCGGACTTTGTTTTATCAAAAGTTTGACGGACTTAGATTTGAAACATGTTTCAAATCTATCCGACGGACTCGAGTCCAGTCGAAAAGTCCGCTCGTCTGTATGCTAGTCCGACGGACAAAAACCGAGGCTAGGGCAGCTACTGGCTATGAACTTCCTTGTTTTAGCCCGGTCGTACGTCATCACATACGAATCCGTCAGACTTTGGTTGATCGTGTGTAGGCAAGTCCGTTGTAAAGTCCGTCAAAGTCCGCCGGGCAAAGTATGCCATAAAGTCCGGTCGTGTGTACGCGGCATTAGGCTTTTTCACCTTAACGAGGAGCTGGGAGAAGGAGGGTTACAATTTTTTTGGTTTGGCAGTGTCCAGTTTTCCTGTAGGCAGCAGTATAGCCATCATTCTCTGAAATACTGTGTCCCTCAATGGACTCCAAGAAATAGTTTTACAATAAGTAGGAAAAAACTATTTGTATTTACTTGCAATTTGCCTTTAAACTTCCTAGAAAATTTGACTACCAAATTAGACAATTCCCTAACACAGCCCCCCTTCCTTTCTCGACATAGCTCTCTCCTCTTCTTGGAATGTTTAAAGCGGAGTTCCAGTCATTTTGTTTGTTTATTAAAAGTCAGCAGCTACAAAAAGTGTAGTTTCTGACTTTTAATAAATAGCCACTCACCTGTCCCACGGTCCAGTGGTGTACTCACCATAGCCGTGTTCTCCCCGTGTCCTCCCTTGGTGGCGCCGGCATCTCTGATATGGGCACCCGGCTGTGACAGCTTGCGGCTTCACAGTTGGGTTCCCACTGTGCATGCGCGAACGGCGCTGTGGTCTGTGACTGGTCCCCAAGTTTTCTAGGACCTGTCATATGTCCCAGAAGACTTTGGAAGGGAAAGCTTCTGCTTATGCCAATTTCAGGTACCTGCTCCCCCCCCCTCCTCCCCAAAAGCTCAGTTTCTGTGCTATCCCAGCTTCTCCACCACTCACCTTTCTACATAACCTTATATGTTGTTGCTGGGGTAGGAGTGAAAGGAAATACTACTGAATGTCATTTGAGTGACAGCTGTGTGTTTGCTGGGGCTGCTGACATCACATCTAAGACAGTGGTGCCCAGCAGCAGTCTCAGGTGTTTGAATGTCTACGAAAAGGAAGCTTTTACAAAGATAGGATGCATGAAATACATTAACCACTTGCCTACTGGGCACTTTCACCCCCTTCCTGCCCAGGTCAATTTTCAGCTTTCGGTGCTGTCACACTTTGAATGACAATTGCACATTCATGCAACACTGCATATCTGTCAGAGCTCTGAGCTTAGCTGTCGGTTAATTGCCAATACTTCTTCATTCCACAGTGAATCACCTGGTCTTCATTTCCTGCTCATCAGCAAGCCCTGCTGGCTTATTAAACTGCCTCGATCAGATCTCCTGTGCCTTTGCCTGGTCAACATATCCGGTTACTCTCTGTTGTGTTTTTCTGTTAAAGACTTTTGTCTGGCTGACTTTCCTTCTGGTTCCTGATCCTGTTTACTGCCTCTACTACGCTGATCTCTGGATTCCTGTTTCACTGGCGTGTTCCGACTACCTGCTCTGGTTACTGAACCCTGGCTATGTTTTGACTACCTTTACTCTGTTTGTACCATGTTACCATTTTATTAAAAAGTGTGATTTTTTTTTTTTTTTACTGCACTTCTGTCTCAGTCTGATTCATGGTTCCTGACAGTAGGCGAAGGCCATGAGATCAGAAGATGCAGGCAATCCACATTGGTAATATTTTTTCCAGATTGGATGAGCAGGATCACTGCATGGATCAGTTTTCTATAGCGTTATGGACGCTCCTGATTCGCACTGCTCACCTGGAACCTCCCACTGAGGCTGTTCTGGTACATCATGTGTTGTAGGCCATCCCTGCTGCTGCTCCACTCTCTGTGCAGGCACCGGCCTCGATTATATTCCCTCTATAAGAGGTATGTCTGGTTCTACACCACTTCCCCAGCGATTTGGGGGCGATCCAGATCAATGCAGAGGGTTTTTCAACCAGGTTGGGATATACTTTGAGATGCTACCCCAGGCGTTTCCCACGGAGAGAAGCAAAGTAGGCTTCGTGATTTCTTTGCTTTCTGAGAGAGCCTTGGTCTGGGCAAACCCTCTATGTGTGATGCAAAACCCTATTGTCCTAAGTTACCCAAAGTTTGTGGCTTCTTTAAAAGGGTATTTTATGTTCCTGCATACTCCACTACTGCTGCCAAGAGCCTCATGTTCATCAGAGTACGAGAACTGTTGCCGATTAGGCCATTGAATTCCGTACTCTGGCAGCAGAGGTTGCTTGGAACAATGAGGCTCTTGTGGCTGCTTTTTCTTATGGTCTCTCAGATACCATCAAAGATGAATTAGCAGTCCGAGACATACCCACTGTGCTGGAGAAGTTGATCATGTTTGCCATTCTCATTGACTCCAGACTCTGAGAGAGACCTTCCTTTAAGGAGCGCTTGTGGAAGCCTCCTGTACGTTATGCTCTGAGCTTTGCAGTCCCACCCTTGCCTCCCTCACCTCCCATGCCTCCTGGTACCGAGTTTGCCAGTGAAGTAGAACCCGTGCAGTTGGGCTTCACGCGTCTCTCTGCGGAGGAGAGGGCCTTTAGGAGGAGGGAGAGATTGTGCCTTTATTGTGGCTGGGCAGGTCATCACCGGAAGTCTTGTCCTACCCGGAGTTACGGAGTTATTTGAACGTCTTAAGGGAGCAACAGTTTTCATGAAGCTTGATCTGAGAGGGGCATACAATCTCGTGAGGATCAAGGAGGGCGACGAATGGAAAACTGCGTTTTTAATACCAGAACAGGTCATTTTGAATACCTTGTAATGCCGTTTGGTCTTTGCAACGCCCCGGCAGTTTTCCAGGAATTTAGCAACGATGTCCTCCGAGATTTGTTGCAGCTATGTGTTGTGGTTTATCTCAACGACATCCTCATATTTTCCGAGTCCCTACAGAGCCACCACACAGATGTCTACCGTGTGCTTCAGAGGCTGAGAGATAATAACCTGTATTGTAAATTGGAGAAGTGCGAGTTTCATCGTGAACAGGTTAAATTCCTGCGTTATGTCATTTCCACTGCTGGTTTTTCGATGGACCCAGAGAAACTTTTGGCAGTTCTACAGTGGCCCCGACCCATGGGTTTACGTCCATTGCAACGTTTTCTTGGCTTTGCCAATTATTATCGTAAGTTTATTCGTAACTTCTCGTCTCTGGTCAAACCCCTGACTGATATGACCAGAAAGGACGGTAACCCACAGAATTGGTCTGCGGATTCCATTAATGCCTTTGAGAGTCTCAAGGCTGCCTTTGTTTCTGCTCCTGTGTTGGTACATCCTGATCTTACGTACCTTTCATCCTTGAGGTTGATGCATCCGAGACTTGAGTTGGTGCCCTACTGTCTCAACGTCCTACCTTTGAGAGCGCTATGCATCCTTGTGGCTACTTTTCCAAAAAATTGTCTCCTGCGGAATGCAATTATGAGATTGGGGACAGAGAGTTGTTAACGATCATTTTAGCCCTTAAAGCGGGATTCTGGCCGTAAAAAAAAAAACTTAAAAGTCAGCAGCTACAAACATTGTAGCTGCTGACTTTAAATAAGTACTTACCTGTCCTGGGTGCCCGCGATGTCGGCCGCCCGAGGCCGACCCGTCCCTCGGCTCTCGGATCCCGGCACCGCCATCTTAGGTAAGGGAAACAAGCAGTGGAGTCTTGTGGCTTCACTGCCAGTTTCCTACTGCGCACGCGCGAGCAGCGTGGCACTCTGTGAATGGCCCCGTGTTCTGGGAACACACACAGTTCCCAGAAGACAACGGGGCTGCTCAAGGAGGAGCAGAACACGCCGCGGAAAAGGAAGAGGCAGGTTAGGAAGACTGCCTAGCAACAAGGGTTTAGGTAAGTTTAAAAAAAATTTTTTCAAATGTTTTTTTTTTTTTTTTCTTTAGGATTTTTGGTTTTTTTTTTTTTTTTCAGGGTGGCCCTCCACTTTAAAGAATGGAGGCATCTTCTCGAAGGTACCACTGTGCCGGTTCTTATTCTGCAACGATGGGCTCTTTTCTTGTCAAGCTTCAATTACATAGTCTCATTCTTACCTGGTACTAAGAATGTAAGGGCTGATGCTTTGTTGCAACAGTTTTCCTCCGCTTCCAAGATGGAGTCAGTTCCTGTTCCTGTGATACCTCCCGATCGTATTCTGGCTACATTTCGTACCAGTCTCACTTCTATTTTGGGTGACAGAATTCTTGCTACTCAGGTCCATTCTCCTCCTGAGAAACCTTGTGAGCGCTGCTTTGACCCTGAGAGTCTCTGTGCTGCCGTGCTCCAGACTTGCCAAGCTGCTGGCCACCCAGGGAAGAATCAAAACATTTGGGCTATTTCCCAACAATTCTGGTAGCCTAGTCTATGCGCTGATGTAGCCGCCGTCATAGCTACTTGTGCGAGCCTTTTGTGCACAGGTGGGAATTCAGCTTTCCTTCTCCTCTGCGTATCACCCGCAGTCCAATGGGGCCACAGAACGAGCCAACCAGTCCTTGGAGCAGTTTTTATGTTGCTACATTTCTGACCACCATAACAACTGGTCAGACCTCTTACCTTGGGTGGAGTTTGCTCACAATAGTGCCGTCAATACCACTCCCAGATTGTCTCCATTCATGCCAATTATGTTTTCCAACCATCCATGTTGCCTGACTCATTTGTTCCTCAGAGTATTCCTGCATTGGTGGAGCATATTCGTGGTCTTCGTTCCACTTGGGTACAGGTCCAAGAGTCCTTGCGATGTGCCAATGATAGGTACAGACTCCATACTGACCGCAGGTGCCTACCTGCGCCTTCCTACCAAGTTGGGGACAGGGTCTGGCAGTCATCTCGCAACCTCCAAGTTCCCTCACTGAAACTGGCACCATGGTTTATTGGGCCTATCCATATTCTCCGTAGGATCAACCCAGTGGCTTACAATTTAGACTTTCCTTCTAATATGTGTATTTCTAATGTATTTCATGTCTCCTTATTAAAACCTTTGGTATGCAACCTCTTTACCACCTCGGTACCACATCCTCACCCAGTTCAGGTTGAGAACCATGAGGAGTATGAAATAAAATCTATCATTGATTACCGTAGGTTCAGTGGGTTTCATTCTCGGACGTACGTGCTCCTGTCCTCTTCTGTGCTTTCCATAGACGTTTTCCCCTCAAACCTGGTGGTCCTCCGAGGGGGAGGGGTCCTTGAGGAAGGGGGTACTGTCAGGGCTGGGCTCAGCCCTTCCTTCTCAAAGCTCTGAATTCAGCTGTCGGTTAATTGCCAGTACTCTTCATTCCACAGTGACTCACCTGGTCTTCATTTCCTGCTCGTCAGCTAGCCCTGCTGGCTATTTAAATTGCCTGGATTAGATCTCCTGTGCCTTCACCTGGTCAACATATCCGGATACTTTCTGCTGTGATTTCCTGTTAAAGACTTTTGTCTGGCTGACTTCCCTTCTGGTTCCTGATCCTGTTTGCTGCCTCTACTACGCTTATCTCTGGATTCCTGTTTCACTGGCTTGTTCTGACTACCCGCTCTGGTTACTGAACCCTGGCTATGTTTTGACTACGTCTGCTCTGTTTTGTACCATTTTACCATTTTACTAAAAAGTGTGATTTTTTTTTACTGCACTTCTGTCTTAGTCTGATTCATGGTTCCTGACAATATCAAAGTTGTATAATTTTTTTTTCACACAAATAGTTTTTTTCGGTGGTGTTGAATCACCACTGGGTTTTTATGTTTTGCTAAACAAATGAAAAAAGACCAAAAATTTAGAAAAAAAACAAAACGTTTTTTTCTGTTTCTGTTATAAAATTTTGCAAATAAGTAATTTTTATCTCACTGATGTGCACTGAAGAGGCTGCACTGATGGGTACTGATAGGCTGCACTGATGAGGCTGCACTGATAGGCAGCACTGATATGTGGCAGTGATGGGGCTGCACTGATGATCAGTGTCCTGTGTACATGCCCCCTGTGACACGGGTCGGTTACTGGCTCTGCTTTCATCACGTGAGGAAAGTACTGGGCGGCAAAGTGGTGTAGTGGGTAGCACTCTCGCCTAGCAGTAAAAAGGGTCGCTGGTTTGAATCACAACCACGTCACTACCTGCCTGGAGTTTGCATGTTCTCCCTGTGCCTGCGTGGGTTTCCTCCGGGTACTCCGGTTTCCTCCCACACTCCAAAGGGATGCTGATAGGTTAATTGTCTTCTGTCCAAAAAATTGGCACTAGTAAATGAATGGAGTTTGGGACCTTGGATTGTGGGCGCCTTGGGTAGGGACCGATGTGAGTGTGTGATGTATGTGTGTAGCGCTGCGTAAATTGACGGCACTATATGGGAACCTTAAATAAATAATAATTATTATTAATGAGACACAATGGATAGGGACAATTGTAGACACGCACCCACATTTACTCAGGTTCATGTTGAACTGGATGGACTGGTGACTTATTCAACCTTACTAACTATGTAACTACTGCTCATAACGGGTAAGTCTGTTTACATTGTGATCAGCTGTGATTGGACAGAGCTGATCACATGGTAAAGGGCCACCGTGATTGGCCCTTTACCCCAATCTATGATCAGCTGTATTCGAAGGACACAGCGATCACAGAGCGTGCCCCAGGGGGCATGGTTCTGGGAGGATGTCCATGGACACCCTCCCACAACAACAGAGCCGCGCTGCAGCTGTCTTTCGGCGATCGCATGTTAAGGAAGTGTTCAAATGCAATTAAAATGATGGTCTGGCAACGGGGTCTCCTAATTGTCTCAGCATGACCTTTGAAAGATAACGACCTGTGATTGCTGAACAATCTCTCTGAGTGGAAGGTGTTTAGCCCTTTCCTGGAGGACCTGGTTAAAGTAGACCTATGCTTTCCCCATGCAGGGTTCAGTCTTCTCGGGGCAGTAAAGCGACTTATTTAGTACTTCAGGGTATGAGGGAGTATGTATAGTAGCTGAAACCCCTTTCTTCCACCTGAGTTGGGCCCCCTGTGCTATCAAATGGAGACAAAAATCCCCAATATATGTATCAACTCCACATTGTCAATTGATGGTGAACAGAGCAGTGATGGAGCGAAAGTAAGGCAATTTATAAGCAGCTAAGGCAGGGATCCTCAAACTACCGCCCTCCAGCTGTTGCGGAACTACGCGTCCCATGAGGCATTGTAAAACTCTGACATTCACCGACATGACTAGGCATGATGGGAATTGTAGTTTCTGAAGAACTGGAGGGCCATAGTTTGAAGACCCCTGAGCTAAGGGCTGGCATTAAAGTGGACCCGTTGAATAGGCAAAGCACAGGTTCATGTTAAGGGCACATTCATGCTGTTTTCGAGGACAAAGCAGGTGGTTATGTTGCCTGCCAGGGAAAGGGAAGGACACAAGGAAGGGAAGGGAGTGCTGCTCACCCCTATTGGTCAAGACAAAAAAGGAAAAGATTCCCCAAGTGGGGTTTTTAGGCAGCACAAAGGAGGTGATAGGCCAATGTATGTAAAAATAAATTAATTTTATTATACAAAAATAGCT
Source organism: Lithobates septentrionalis (assembly GCA_037952835.1). Lineage (NCBI taxonomy): Eukaryota > Metazoa > Chordata > Amphibia > Anura > Ranidae > Lithobates > Lithobates septentrionalis. Next base: position 454,762 of record JBBDGP010003092.1, on the reverse strand, counting down.
TCAACACACTGGTTAAAAACTGAGCTCCAATACAGAGTGTTTACAAATCTCCTGACACTCAACACATACAATGTAAGCACATATTCATAACAACATTGTGCATGTATTGACAGTATTAGAGATGTAGAACTGACGCGTTTCGACCTATAGATTCCAGGTCTTCTTCAAAGGTCAATCTGCTAAAATTTGTACAACAAAGGTGCATATGTCAGAAAAATAATTAATTATATAGATTTCAAAAACAGGTATACCATTATATTAACATGACATAATTACCCAATGATGAGTGTCCTATAGCGAGACGCTTTCTGTAAAAGGAGTCCCCTTAAAATCAAAAGATTGCCTGTTCACTTTCCCCTAGAGATCCCATGGCACCACTGCTGCAGCCTCCAATCCCAGGGGAAGGTCCTAAAGATGTGGCTTACGAGAGATCACACAATGAAGCGCCCCCTATCTGTAAGCACGGACTCCACGGCCAGTCAGGTGGGGAGGACACCTGCAGCAACAACCCAGAAAGAAAACGACAATTTGGAAAAGTATGCATTATATGCACTCCAAAGTTGAGTCTAGAGAATATGGCCATATATCAGCCCAGTTATAAGGTACTATGGATACATGTGTACACCCATTGAACAGGTCAGAGCCTTGTTGTGCTGGGTGTAGGTGTGTGTGTAAAAACAACACACATATGTATATGCACATATATATATATATACATGTCCATACATATAGTTTGTAATTAAACTTTTATCATGGAGAATATCTCTAGGTGCATGCATAAGGTATATCAAAGTGGAAGAAGAAGGGATTAATTTTGTAAAAACACCTCAACCATGTAGGTGAGGGGTATAAATAAACTAGGCAATACAGGTGGTGGGAAGTGACAAAAGGGGGTGAAGTGTTGAAAAAAGGTGTGGGGGCAACAAACCGTGGGTCCCTGGTGTGGGCAGCAAGGGTGGGTGGAGAGTGAACGCACAGAAAGTGTCATGCAGTACCAAAATAGGTGATAAGTGAATAAAAATGGAGAAAAAGTAGTGAAAAAGTACCCACAAACCAAGTCAATAAAGTGTATTACCTAATGAAGAGGTGAAGATAAAATGTAAAGGCCGCACTGTGTTGCCCTATATGCTTACAATCGTTTGTGACCTGACCCGGGATTGGTCATAGCCTTGAACTGGGCTCAATAGACGCCCGTCCAAGTTGACATTTAGCAAGTCTGAAAATAAATAGTAAGGAAATATTGTATCCATTCAAGCATTTAAATGCATATAAGGTCATTGTAATAGACCGAGTATCCTGTAAAGGACAGCAACAGAGCGAAAACATATTATCATAGTGTGTACTTACAGAGTGAAACTGCAAGGGAAGCCACCAACCAGACAGAAAGATTCACAGTGTGATATGGAGAAGGATGAGAGGGTATATATGCCCTTGATTTGGGGCATGTATCTAACGAGGGTTGATTGGAGACAGGTACAAACGCCTCCCCCATCTAATAGGACCGATCATAGGAGACCGTGCTAAGGGGCATGGCAGCCAAATGGCAGCCTCGTGTGGCCTCCCCGGCGTTCGGGGCGGGTCGAGACTCCGTCAACTGACGTCATCGCCGCCGCAATCGCGTGACGCATCCGCATCACGTGGCCCGCGCGGGGCCCCGCGCATGCGCAGTGAGCGGAAATGTCCGGGGATGTCCCCGAACGCCGCCGGCAAGGAGAGAATCCCCAACGTGGTAGCCAGGACCAGCCTGGGTATCCAATGGGGAAAGGGGGGAGGAGGGGCCGGCGATGCCGGTGACCCTCCCCCCCCTCCCTTGCCGGGAAGACACATCTGGGGAAAAAGAACCCTGGTGTGAGGGCAGCAGTCATGATGACGGCTCTTGTGGGGGGGGAGCGAACAAGGCATGGGGGAAACACAAGGCTCAATTGGTGTACAAGATTGAGAAGGAAGATACATATGGACTGGCGGTCCATCGCATATATGGACACATCATCCTATATTGATACATACATTAATTGGCAGAAAAAATTGTTGTACATGAGATATCCATGTGTGTAGAGTCAATTCACATGCCTAGGTATATGAGGAACAAAACACATATTTAAAGCAAGAACAAAAAAAAGGACAACAATAAAATATAAAAATATGCAAAAAGAAAAAAATCAATACATAAATGTCGTAAATGCCGTTAGGCTACCAGGGGGAAGGGGGAAGGGGAGAAAAGCACAAAAGAATATTCAGAGATGGAACAGGGGGAAGGCCCATAACAGGCAAGATTACTCTATGTTGCCTACAGGGGGCCAAGAGGGCTTTACTGAGTCTTGCCCGAAACAAACCCTTTTAGGAACGGGGCAAATGAGATGGCCTCATTTAATCCCGGGGGCGAGGTGGCATTTAATTTAAATATCCACCTCTGTTCGTGTTGCAACAGGATTTTGTTCCAGTCACCGCCTCGATTTGGTATATGTACCCGATCGAGGGCGGTGAAGGACACTTTTGGCATTCTATAGTTGTGTACTGACACTACATGTCGGCCTAATGGTAGATAATGGTTGCCAATCTGCATGTGATAAATGTGCTTAGACATCCGGCGGTGGAATTCCTGCTTGGTCTTACCAACATAGTAAGCACCACACTCACATGACATAAGATATACAATACCTCGTGTTTGGCAATTAGTGAAGTGTTTGGGCCTGAATAATGCCCCATTTGGAAGACGGAAGGTTTTATCACGTCTGATGTATTGGCAAGATGAACAGTGTCCGCAGGGAAAAGACCCCAAAATTGAACAGTGTTTGGATCTTTTTTGTTCATCCTTGAACTCACTTTGAACCAGTTTATCTCACGGGAGGTGAAAACATGAGCTCCAGAGTGTAGGGTTCTTCATATGTTTTCTATTGGTATTTGCAGTATATTAGGTATTTAATTTCAAAATGAGTAACTATCAGGGAGAGGAATGGGCCAATTTAATGTTGGAGTACGAGACGGATTTTGAACAGGGTGATCGGGTGAAAACCTCAATCTCATCCTTAGTTCAAAAGCTGAACAAAATCCTGGAGAAAAAGTCAGCACTTTTTTGGCACGTGAAATCTCTAAACAGATACATTGAAGAAAAAATTAATCCCCTGGGACTACGGATCCAGGTGTTTCCTAACCTGGATCAAATCAGTGCCGACCTCAAAAACGAATGGGAGGCCAATCTTGATGCATGCTCTCGGGAGATGATGGCCATCCTCACCCGAGAGTATAATAAACAAATAGCATCATTAGATGTAGAAATCAACCATATAGAAGTAGCGTTAAAACCCTATGCACAGCATGCCCTCCTCTTGGAGCTGCAGGGGAACCTTCGGGATAGCCTGTCAGCCTATAATAGGGGCATCTTACAGAAAAAAGAGTCCAAATTCTGGAGGGACAAATCGGCATTTACAGATGGACGGGCATATAAATGGAATACTCATATTTCGCGAAATTTAAAAAACAAACAACATACACTACAACAACAACCCAGGAACACGAACAATAAAAAGAATACAAATAATGTATCCAAACCCAACGATAAATCTGCTCCCATTCAGAATCAAAAGGGATCCCTTAAGGGACCTGGGAAGTTTAAAAGAAATCGGAACAACAGGGGCTCACCCGAGCAAGATAGGAAAAAACGTATTGTGGATACCAATGTGGAGGAGGTACATGACACCCCCGCGATTGAACAATCCATATTTTCCAACTTTAGATCTGATAGCCCAACCATAGGAACGAGCGAAACAGATCTTCCACCTTTGAATACTCCCACGAATACTATTCATACAAATCAAACATTAGGGCGCCCGAAAATTGGACCTCAGTGTCCTTTAAACCCGACACGGGGACCTCCCCTAGCCCAGACAAACAGGGGAACAGGAAATTTGGACGCTTTTGTCACAAGGGGACATCAGAATCCCTCAGCGTAATTAATCTGTCCTCCTATCCCTTGTCTACAGCAGAAATTAGTGTACTGTCACGCGGCCTGACTTTTTGCCCACAAGACAACCTTGACATCTTTTGAGTGATCACTGACCTGCATCTCTTTGCACGACGGCTACTACTCAAGAGCCTCCATGCAAAAGTAGATGAGAACATCGATACAACTGATTGGGCCAGCTTCAGTATGAGAGAGTTCAAGGCCCTACGGGACTTAACCCTTCTCTTTCAAGAAAGTAACACCTTAGATCTCATTGACCAAATTGATTTGGAGACCTTACTCTCCACTGCCAATGAATCTACAAAGAATCCCCTCACACGTTTCAAAAAACCGTCTGCAAAATTCCCTCCCCTCAATCTGAATCCAAGCATAGAGATTTTTGTCAAACAAACATTAAGAGATATTCTAAAGCTCCAACATAATAAAAATGTACGCCCTCAAAATTTAACCATAAAAGAATCCCAAGCCCTTGACTCCCTATGCAATAACACCAAAATTACAATCAAACCATCCGATAAGGGAGGCAACGTAGTCCTGATGAACAATGAGGACTACGTACGTATGTGTTAAAACATTCTTGATAATGGTGAATGGTATAAAAACATTCCCATCAGACTCATACAAGCCTCCTACACTGAATTTTACAAAATGATCCAATCAGCATTTGAAAAAGGAGTAATTACTAAGGACCAATACGAGTTCATCTGGATTAAACACCCAAGGGTGGCAACATTTTATAGCTTGCCCAAGATACACAAAAGTCAGATAGACCCTCCCGGACGACCAATTGTCTCTGGGAATGGGGGTATATCAGAAAACCTGAGCCGAGTTATTGACTCCTTCTTGCAGCCCTTTGTTTTGAGTATGCCCTCGTTCTTGAAGGACACAATACACCTGTTACAATCAATTGAAGGGCTTACTCTCTCAGCGGATTCGTTTCTGGTGGCTATTGACATCGAGGCCCTGTACAGCTCGATCCCCCACACTCAGGGGATCGCTGCTGTGCGGGCGCTATTGCATCGAGACCAAAAATATGATGAGGCATTGAATGAGTTCATCATTGATGGACTCGACTATATCCTGCACCACAACTTTTTTTGTTTCAACAACTCCCACTACCTCCAGGTGCAGGGCGTGGCCATGGGCACTTGTTGTGCCCCGGCCTACGCCAACCTGTACCTGGGGGAGTGGGAGAAGGCCCTCCTAGATGATGGGGACCTCGCGGTGTACACGGGCCACATATCCTTGTGGTTACGGTACATCGATGACGTCCTCATCATCTGGGAGGGCTCAGAGGGAATGCTACTCCAATTTCTGAACTGTATCAATCAGAATAAACACAATCTAAAATTTACCACGACGTATGATCGTGATCAAATGACATTTTTGGATGTCAAGTTGGAACGCACTCCCGACAATAAGATCTCAAGCACTCTTTTTCGAAAAAGCACGGCTGGCAACACAGTGTTGCACGCCGAGAGCTTTCACCCTACAGTTTTGAAGAGGTCAATTCCATATGGACAGTACCTGCGCCTACGCAGGGACTGTTCGGATGATGCCCTCTTCAAACAGGAAGCTTACAAGTTACAAACTAGATTGCTGGCACGAGGTTACAGCCGCTCTTGCCTATGGAAGGCATATAACAGAGCGGCTGCACAATCCCGGTCTGAACTCCTTTCCAAAAAAAGGTCAATGGAGGGCCCCAACACCGGCCCTACCAGGATCATTCTACGCTTCTCTAGGCAACATCAGGTGGTCAGCAATATCATTCAAAAACATTGGCCTATATTGATGAACGATTCGAAGGTCCGCAACTTTATCTCTAATAGACCATCAATTATCTATAAGCGCGCAATGTCGCTAAGAGATAAACTGGTTCAAAGTGAGTTCAAGGATGAACAAAAAAGATCCAAACACTGTTCAATTTTGGGGTCTTTTCCCTGCGGACACTGTTCATCTTGCCAATACATCAGACGTGATAAAACCTTCCGTCTTCCAAATGGGGCATTATTCAGGCCCAAACACTTCACTAATTGCCAAACACGAGGTATTGTATATCTTATGTCATGTGAGTGTGGTGCTTACTATGTTGGTAAGACCAAGCAGGAATTCCACCGCCGGATGTCTAAGCACATTTATCACATGCAGATTGGCAACCATTATCTACCATTAGGCCGACATTTAGTGTCAGTACACAACTATAGAATGCCAAAAGTGTCCTTCACCGCCCTCGATCGGGTACATATACCAAATCGAGGCGGTGACTGGAACAAAATCCTGTTGCAACACGAACAGAGGTGGATATTTAAATTAAATGCCACCTCGCCCCCGGGATTAAATGAGGCCATCTCATTTGCCCCGTTCCTAAAAGGGTTTGTTTCGGGCAAGACTCAGTAAAGCCCTCTTGGCCCCCTGTAGGCAACATAGAGTAATCTTGCCTGTTATGGGCCTTCCCCCTGTTCCATCTCCGAATATTCTTTTGTGCTTTTCTCCCCTTCCCCCTTCCCCCTGGTAGCCTAACGGCATTTACGACATTTATGTATTGATTTTTTTCTTTTTGCATATTTTTATATTTTATTGTTGTCCTTTTTTTTGTTCTTGCTTTAAATATGTGTTTTGTTCCTCATATACCTAGGCATGTGAATTGACTCTACACACATGGATATCTCATGTACAACAATTTTTTCTGCCAATTAATGTATGTATCAATATAGGATGATGTGTCCATATATGCGATGGACCGTCAGTCCATATGTATCTTCCTTCTCAATCTTGTACACCAATTGAGCCTTGTGTTTCCCCCATGCCTTGTTCGCTCCCCCCCCACAAGAGCCGTCATCATGACTGCTGCTGCTGCCCTCACACCAGGGTTCTTTTTCCCCAGATGTGTCTTCCCGGCAAGGTAGGGGGGGGGGAGGGTCACCGGCATCGCCGGCCCCTCCTCTCCCCTTTCCCCATTGGATACCCAGGCTGGTCCTGGCTACCACGTTGGGGATTCTCTCCTTGCCGGCGGCGTTCGGGGACATCCCCGGACGTTTCCGCTCACTGCGCATGCGCGGGGCCCCGCGCGTGCCACATGATGCGGATGCGTCACGCGATTGCGACGGCGATGACGTCAGTTGACGGAGTCTCGACCCGCTCCGAACGCCGGGGAGGCCACACGAGGCTGCCATTTGGCTGCCATGCCCCTTAGCACGGTCTCCTATGATCAGTCCTATTAGATGGGGGAGGCGTTTGTACCTGTCTCCAATCAACCCTCGTTAGATACACGCCCCAAATCAAGGGCATATATACCCTCTCATCCTTCTCCATATCACACTGTGAATCTTTCTGTCTGGTTGGTGGCTTCCCTTGCAGTTTCACTCTGTAAGTACACACTATGATAATATGTTTTCGCTCTGTTGCTGTCCTTTACAGGATACTCGGCCTATTACAATGACCTTCTATGCATTTAAATGCTTGAATGGATACAATATTTCCTTACTTTTTATTTTCAGACTTGCTAAATGTCAACTTGGACGGGCGTCTATTGAGCCCAGTTCAAGGCTGTGACCAATCCCGGGTCAGGTCACAAACGATTGTAAGCATATAGGGCAACACAGTGCGGCCTTTACATTTTATCTTCACCTCTTCATTAGGTAATACACTTTATTGACTTGGTTTGTGGGTACTTTTTCACTACTTTTTCTCCATTTTTATTCACTTATCACCTATTTTGGTACTGCATGACACTTTCTGTGCGTTCACTCTCCACCCACCCTTGCTGCCCACACCAGGGACCCACGGTTTGTTGCTCCCACATCTTTTTTCAACACTTCACCCCCTTTTGTCACTTCCCACCACCTGTATTGCCTAGTTTATTTATACCCCTCACCTACATGGTTGAGGTGTTTTTACAAAATTAATCCCTTCTTCTTCCACTTTGATATACCTTATGCATGCACCTAGAGATATTCTCCATGATAAAAGTTTAATTACAAACTATATGTATGGACATGTATATATATATATATATGTGCATATACATATGTGTGTTGTTTTTACACACACACCTACACCCAGCACAACAAGGCTCTGACCTGTTCAATGGGTGTACACATGTATCCATAGTACCTTATAACTGGGCTGATATATGGCCATATTCTCTAGACTCAACTTTGGAGTGCATATAATGCATACTTTTCCAAATTGTCGTTTTCTTTCTGGGTTGTTGCTGCAGGTGTCCTCCCCACCTGACTGGCCGCGGAGTCCGTGCTTACAGATAGGGGGCGCTTCATTGTGTGATCTCTCGTAAGCCACATCTTTAGGACCTTCCCCTGGGATTGGAGGCTGCAGCGGTGGTGCCATGGGATCTCTAGGGGAAAGTGAACAGGCAATCTTTTGATTTTAAGGGGACTCCTTTTACAGAAAGCGTCTTGCTATAGGACACTCATCATTGGGTAATTATGTCATGTTAATATATGGTATACCTGTTTTTGAAATCTATATAATTAATTATTTTTCTGACATATGCACCTTTGTTGTACAAATTTTAGCAGATTGACCTTTGAAGAAGACCTGGAATCTATAGGTCGAAACGCGTCAGTTCTACATCTCTAATACTGTCAATACATGCACAATGTTGTTATGAATATGTGCTTACATTGTATGTGTTGAGTGTCAGGAGATTTGTAAACACTCTGTATTGGAGCTCAGTTTTTAACCAGTGTGTTGAAGCTATTTTTGTATAATAAAATTAATCTATTTTTACATACATTGGCCTATCACCTCCTTTGTGCTGCCTAAAAACCCCACTTGGGGAATCTTTTCCTTTTTTATGTTGCCTGCCAGGTGCCTTGCAGATGATGAGTCTAAATTTATTCACATAGATTTATAACTGTTTACTTTATTCAAAACGAAATAAAGGATATTAGATATAATTTAAGGTAATGGAACAATCATATGCAATACGATTGATATCATTACTATTAACTGCATCATACACAAACTCTAATGCATGATCCCATAAAACTAGATGGGGAGTGAACTGTAAACAGCTCAGAACATTGGTCACTCCAAAGTGGGCAGATCTGTGTTTTAAAATGCAACAACTGTGGAAAATTGGGCATTCAGCACTTCAAAGTTGTTTTGCCCTGGTATTCTATAATTGCTTATTTGCATTTAAGGTTCTTTGGCAGCTTTCTGCTTTGTAGGGATTAATATGGCATTTTCAACATAAGTTAATTTGATTCACATTTTTTTTAAATCCTAAAAACCCAATATGAATTCATTATATATGATTGTAGTTTTTTTTTTTTAAAATAACAAATATGTCATACTTACCCTCTCTGATTTTGCAAAGAGCGACCCCAAACCTCCTATTTTGGGAGCCAGCTTTTAATCAGGCAGCTGGGCAGATCCCAACAATATGGTCGGGATTCATCCAGATCCTGGAGTGGCTCTATCACAGCAGCTGATAGCAGGCAATAGCCTGCTATCAGCCGATTCTGGGTCACAGGAGAACAAAAGTTCAGTTCTGTGGCTCACAGGAAAAGTATTTCCAAAAAAAGCTTTGGACATACTTTTCTTTAAACCAAGTCCCTGAGCATAAATTATAACTGTGCCCAGGCTATGGATATTTGCACATTCCTAAAGCTGAACTCCAGCTCCATTCTATTCCTCAATAGCCACAGAGGATATAAAAGTAGTTGTAAACCACGGAAATGAAACATGAACAAAGCACATCCTATATTTGCCTCTATCCAAAGCACCTAGTGTGATTTTTGTTTCCTCTCTCATTGCTCTGCTATCTGCATGAGTTGCTTCTGACAGTCTATGGACATCACAGAATTCTAGGAAATGGAGCCGCCCTTTCCTCCAGCACACAACAGGTGATTGACAGCCTCAGCTGTACATGTTTCCCTATGAGACTGTGTAGAGAGAGGGAGTGTCCATTCCGTCCACTCGGGTTTCAGATTACACTCAGATCCCTGCTCTATGCTGTGCAGTGTGTGACATCTGATCCTCACTTCCTTCCTTCTGGAGCTCAGAAAATAGCCTTGAGCCCCCTTTCACATTGGGCCGATTTGACATGTCAAATCGCATGCCAAATTGGAGCCTATTGCTGGCAACGGCACCGTCCGAATCGGTGCGATGCTGTCTTTGCGACGACGCACCAATTCCCAAAAGTAGTTCCTGCAGTACTTTAAACGACTTTGGGGGCGATTTCAATAGACATCTGTGCATGAACCTGCAAAGATGTCTCTCAAATTGCCCCCCCGAAGTCAGACTGAAATGCCGGTTTGAAATAGTGCGAGTTTAGCTGAACTTGCATGATTTCAAACCCGCTTTCAGTGTGGAACCAGGCTTAGGCTGGGTTCACACTGCAGACGGATGTGGCTGACGGCAGGGGTGCGATGCGTCCCTATTCTCCGTTTCAGGGAGGAATCGGGTCCAAATTTTTGCCTGAATTCGGACCTGAAACAGAGCCAAAGACGCACAGGACCTCTGTGCAATTCGCTCCGCAGCCGCTCCAGAGCTGTGTGAACCGGCACCATTGAGAGCCAGGCACACTCTCCTGTCATGCAAATTGGATGCGTAGAAACCCTCATCTAATTCACACTAGTGTGAACCCAGCCTCAAGCTGTGTGTGCAGCTGTACAAGAGAGAGGCCTGTAGATAAACGGGTACAACTTATGTAGGAGGATTTGCTTCATCTGTGTATCACCTGAGGCCAGTCACTTCACTGAGTATTTATGAGGGTTTACAACCCTCCGGCAGGAGGGAGGGATCATGGTGACCTGGACTGCTGAGAGAACAAATTCTGCTGTCATTGCTCCTGCAGCTACAGAGGTCAGTGAGGGCCTGTTTTAAAGTGCATTTGCTCATGTTAATAATATTTAAATGTCCGTAGCCTGGCCACAGGTCTACATTAAATAACTCAATTTCTATTTATAACAAACAATTCTTACCTGCTCTGTGCAATAGAATTGCACAGGGTGACCCCGAACCTCATCTTCTTGTGTCCCCCGCCGACACGCCTGGCTCCTCCTCTTCCCGGTGTGCCACCATGGGAAGCTGCTTCCTATGGTGGCACACCTGCGGGCTCAATCCCGAGCCATGCTGTCTGTGTCTATGGCCCGGCCCCGCATTATAAGAGAAGAATGGCATTTTTTCTAGAACATACTCACCTAGATGGACGCAGCATTAGTCCAAGGCTGCATCTGCCCCCCCGCTGGCTCTAACACTGAGAACTGAGCGATCAAACACCCCGCGCCCCCCCCCCCCCTCACACACACTCACTGCAGCTCTCGGCTGTGGAGGGGAAGGAGCATCCAGGCTCTTAGCAGCTCGCTGAGAGGTTCAGCCCGGTGGCCATCCAGGCATGTGGGTGGATCCCGACTTCATTGCTGCGATCTTGCCCGAGCCTGGACTGGCTCTGTGATGTCAGCTGACAACTGTCTTCAGCCTGCTGTCTGCTGAAAACGGGTCACAGGAATAAAGAACGGACTACACCCCTGTGTTCCACAGGAGAAGTACAGCCAAACGAGCTTCTCCTTTAACCACTTGAGCCCCGGACCATTATGCTGCCTAAGGACCAGAGGTCTTTTTCCAATTTGGCACTGCGTCGCTTTAACTGCTAATTGCGCGGTCATGCAATGCTGTACCCAAACGAAATTTGCGTCCTTTTCTTCCCACAAATAGAGCTTTCTTTTGATGGTATTTGATCACCTCTGCGGTTTTTATTTTTTGCGCTATAAACGGAAAAAGACCGAAAATTTTGAAAAAAAATGATATTTTCTACTTTTTGTTATAAAAAAAATCCAATAAACTAAATTTTAGTCATACATTTAGGCCAAAATGTATTCGGCCACATGTCTTTGGTAAAAAAAATGTCAATAAGCGTATATTTATTGGTTTGCGCAAAAGTTATAGCGTCTACAAACTAGGGTACATTTTCTGGAATTTACACAGCTTTTAGTTTATGACTGCCTATGTCATTTCTTGAGGTGCTAAAATGGCAGGGCAGTACAAAACCCCCCCAAATGACCCCATTTTGGAAAGTAGACACCCCAAGGAAATTGCTGAGAGGCATGTTGAACCCATTGAATATTTATTTTTTTTGTCCCAAGTGATTGAAAAATGACAAAAAAAAAAAAAAATATTTACAAAAAGTCGTCACTAAATGATATATTGCTCACACAGGCCATGGGCCTATGTGGAATTGCACCCCAAAATACATTTAGCTGCTTCTCCTGAGTATGGGGATACCACATGTGTGGGACTTTTTGGGAGCCTAGCCGCGTACGGGGCCCCGAAAACCAATCACCGCCTTCAGGATTTCTAAGGGTGTAAATTTTTGCTTTCACTCTTCACTGCCTATCACAGTTTCGGAGGCCATGGAATGCCCAGGTGGCACAAAACCCCCCAAAATGACCCCATTTTGGAAAGTAGACACCCCAAGCTATTTGCTGAGAGGCATATTGAGTCCATGGAATATTTTATATTTTGACACAAGTTGCGGGAAAGTGACACTTTTTTTTTTTTTTTTTCATAAAGTTGTCACTAAATGATATATTGCTCACACAGGCCATGGGCATATGTGGAATTGCACCCCAAAATACATTTAGCTGCTTCTCCTGAGTATGGGGATACCACATGTGTGGGACTTTTTGGGAGCCTAGCCGCGTACTGGACCCCGAAAACCAATCACTGCCTTCAGGATTTCTAAGGGTGAAAATTTTTGATTTCACTCTTTACTGCCTATCACAGTTTCGGAGGCCATGGAATGCCCAGGTGGCACAAAACCCCCCCAAATGACCCCATTTTGGAAAGTAGACACCCCAAGCTATTTGCTGAAAGGCATGGTGAGTATTTTGCAGCTCTCATTTGTTTTTGAAAATGAAGAAAGACAAGAAAAAACATTTTTTTTTTTCTTTTTTCAAATTTCAAAACTTTGTGACAAAAAGTGAGGTCTGCAAAATACTCACTATACCTCTCAGCAAATAGCTTGGGGTGTCTACTTTCCAAAATGGGGTCATTTGGGGGGGGTTTGTGCCACCTGGGCATTCCATGGCCTCCGAAACTGTGATAGGCAGTGAAGAGTGAAATCAAAAATTCACGCCCTTAGAAAGCCTGAAGGCGGTGCTTGGTTTTCGGGGTCCCGTACGCGGCTAGGCTCCCAAAAAGTCTCACACATGTGGTATCCCCGTACTCAGGAGAAGCAGCAGAATGTATTTTGGGGTGTAATTTCACATATTTCCATGGCATGTTTGAGCAATATATCATTTAGTGACAACTTTGTGCAAAAAAAAAAAAAAAAAAAAAAAAAAATTTGTCTCTTTCCCGCAACTTGTGTCGCAATATAAAATATTCCATGGACTCGACATGCCTCTCAGCAAATAGCTTGGGGTGTCTACTTTCCAAAATGGGGTCATTTGGGGGGGTTTTGAACTGTCCTGGCATTTTATGCACAACATTTAGAAGCTTATGTCACACATCACCCACTCTTCTAACCACTTGAAGACAAAGCCCTTTCTGACACTTATTGTTTACATGAAAAAGTTTTTTTTTTTTGCAAAAAAATTACTTTGAACCCCCAAACATTATATATTTTTTTAAAGCAAATGCCCTACAGATTAAAATGGTGGGTGTTTCATTTTTTTTTTTCACACAGTAATTGCGCAGCGATTTTTCAAACGCATTTTTTGGGGAAAAAACACACTTTTTTTAATTTTAATGCACTAAAACACGCTATATTGCCCAAATGTTTGATGAAATAAAAAAGATGATCTTAGGCCGAGTACATGGATACCAAACATGACATGCTTTAAAATTGCGCACAAACGTGCAGTGGCAACAAAATAAATACATGTTTAAAAGCCTTCAAAAGCCTTTACAGGTTACCACTTTAGATTTACAGAGGAGGTCTACTGGAAAAATTACTGCACTCGATCTGGCCTTCGCGGTGATACCTCACATGCATGGTGCAATTGCTGTTTACGTTTGACGACAGACCGCCGCTTGCGTTCGCCTTAGCGCGAGAGCAGGGGGCGACAGGGGTGTTTTTTTTTTTTTTTTTTTTTTTTCTTTATTATTTTTTTGCTTTTTTAATCTTACTTTTAAACTGTTCCTTTCATATTTTTTTTTTTTAAATCATTTTTATTGTTATCTCGGGGAATGTAAATATCCCCTATGATAGCAATAGGTAGTGACAGGTACTCTTTTTTGAAAAAATTGTGGTCTATTAGACCCTAGATCTCTCCTCTGCCCTCAAAGCATCTGACCACACCAAGATCGGTGTGATAAAATGCTTCCCCAATTTCCCAATGGCGCTATTTACATCCGGCGAAATCTAAGTCATGAAATACTCGTAGCTTCCGGTTTCTTAGGCCATAGAGATGTTTGGAGCCACTCTGGTCTCTGATCAGCTCTATGGTCAGCTGGCTGAATCACCGGCTGCGTTCTCAGGTTCCCTGTTGAGACAGGAGAGCCAGAGAAAAACACGGAAGACGGTGGGGGGGGGGGGCATTCCCTCCCACGGCTTGTAAAAGCAGTCTAGAGGCTAATTAGCCGCTAGGATTGCTTTTACATGAAAGCCGACCGCTGGCTGAAAAGAATGATACCAAGATGATACCTAAACCTGCAGGCATCATTCTGGTATAACCACTCAAAGTCGTGAATGGCGTACCTGAAGACAAAAAAATGGTTAACAATGGTTAACAATAAAGCACAGTAAAGTGTAAATAATTACACACCTGAAAAACAAACATGATAAAACATAATAACAATAACAATAACAATAAAACATTGCAGAATAGAATACAGTAAAAAAGAGCAGAACAATAGAGAGAGAGAATAGAGAGAGAGAGAACAATAAAACAACAACTATTTTTTTTTATTTCTTATTTTTTTTTTTTTTTACACTTTTTTTTGTAACTGTAACTTTTATAACTGTAACCGGTTCCAGGTTCGGGTCTCTCAAAATGCGATGGCATCTTGGGAGACCCTGTGAAAGTGCGCCTAGTCTGTGCAATGCTGTACCCTACGCTAATACTCAACTAGTGAATGGTAGCGTTCAAAACATTCACCAATGCAAAGACCAGGATTGTCAGGACAGGAGGGACAATAATAGCGGGTGTCACGCCTATATCCGCGCTTGCTGCAGACACGACATCTTTTTTGGGGGGGTTCGTTGGGTAGGGGTACTTGGGAGGACATAAAGAAAATGCCTCTCATGCAGCCGACTGCATTTGGTTGGGGATGTGAATGGGGGAAGTACGGGCGCTGCAGAAGCGGTGGGTTCCCAATTAGGATTGGCGAATGCAGTAGGAAGGGCACTATGGGCACGACGGGCCTGTGTTTGTCTTCTTGGTGGCAGTGGGACACTACTTGTGCTTGCCACCTCACCAGCTTGAACTGCACTTATGGGACTCGCCACGTCACCACGTGTTACTGCAGTGCTGGTTTGACTACGACCGGGGTGTACTAGGCCGCTGGCGCTTGCCAGTTCACCAAAACGCTACCAAAAAACTGTTAGCGATCGCAGGGATCAGGCCTGACTCTGCGAACGCTGCAATTATGCGTTTAGTGTTTTGTAAGTGACAGTGATCGATCGATACTGCACTTGGGTGGGCTGGGCCGGGCCGGGCGGAGGGGCAAAACGCAGGTGCTAGCAGGTATCTGGGCTGATCCCGCTAACACTGCGTTTTTGGGAACCCTAAACTGCTGGTGACGCTAGTATAGATCTGATCGGATCAGATATTGATGCGATCAGATACTATACCACTAAGGGAGGTGTACAGTGCGTGCGTGGGTGTTAGCGGTACTGGCGCTAATCTGACGCTGCCTGGGGCTGGTGCTTGCCAGTTCACCAAAACGCTACAAAAAAAACTGTTAGCGATCGCAGGGATCAGGCCTGACTCTGCGAACGCTGCAGTTATGCGTTTAGTGTTTTGTAAGTGACAGTGATCGATCGATACTGCACTTGGGTGGACTGGGCTGGGCCGGGCGGAGGGGCAAAACGCAGGTGCTAGCAGGTATCTGGGCTGATTCCGCTAACACTGCGTTTTTGGGAACCCTAAACTGCTGGGGACGCTAGTATAGATCTGATCGGATCAGATATTGATCCGTTCAGATACTATACCACTAAGGGAGGTGTATGGTGCGTGCGTGGGTGTTAGCGGTACTGGCGCTAACCTGACGCTGCCTGGGGCTGGCGCTTGCCAGTTCACCAAAATGCTACCAAAAAAACTGTTAGCGATCGCAGGGATCAGGCCTGACTCTGCGAACGCTGCAGTTATGCGTTTAGTGTTTTGTAAGTGACAGTGATCGATCGATACTGCACTTGGGTGGGCTGGGCGGAGGCACAAAACGCAGGTGCTAGCAGGTATCTGGGCTGATCCCGCTAACACTGCGTTTTTGGGAACCCTAAACTGCTGGGGACGCTAGTATAGATCTGATCGGATCAGATATTGATCCGTACAGATACTATACCACTAAGGGAGGCGCATGCTGCGTGCGTGGGTGTTAGCGGTACTGGCGCTAATCTGACGCTGCCTGGGGCGACGCATATCACCGCCGGGCGATCGGGGGGCTAAACCTTTATTCGGTAATAAACGGCGGGTGCCCTGACACTATAAAAAATAAACGAACTAACCAGCGTCAACCGTAACGGTTATACGGTGATCAGTGGTGAAAGGGTTAACTAGGGGGCAATCAAGGGGTTAAAACATTTATTAGGTAGTATATGGGGGTCCCTGACGCTATAAAACGCTGACGGCGAACCTAAATATTTACCTCACTAACTAGCGTCACCAGCGACACTAATTCAGCGATCAGAAAAATGATCGCTTAGCGACACTGGTGACAGGGGGTGATCAAGGGGTTAAAACTTTATTAGGGGGGGTTAGGGGGGTACCCTAGACCTAAAGGGGGGTAATACTCACTGTCCCAACACAGTAACTGTCACAAACTGACACTATGCAGTAATCAGAAAAAAAAAAAAAAAAAAAAAAAAAACTGCTGGTGTCAGTTTGTGACAGGGGGGGGGGGGTGATTGGGGGGGGGATCGGGGGGCGATCGGGGGGGGGATCGGGGTGTTTTGTGTGCCTGGCATGTTCTACTGTGTGTGTGTAGTGTTGTGCACTCACTCACATGTCGTCTCTCCTCGGGCCGGAACGGAAAATACCGACCCGAGGGGAGATGACATCACTTCCTTTGCTGCTGTTTAGCATACAGCAGCAAAGGAGTGTTCTCATTGGCCGGCGGCGATCGCGAGGGGGGGGCCACGAACGGATGGTCTCCCCCTCATCACCGATCGCCGCTGGACAAAAGACGACCGCCTCGGGCACCGGGGGGGGGTCCGGTCGGACCCCCCACCCGCGGAAGGCAAATCACGTACCCTGTACGTGATTTTGCCTGTCCGTGCCACTTTGCCGACGTACATCGGTGTGAGGCGGTCGTCAAGTGGTTAAGGTAAAAAAAAATATTTAGGCTTTAGAACCACTTTAACCCAACACCACCCTTTTCCTACTAACCCAAAAACCTATACTGAATCATGAAGCTCAGTGACAAATTGTTCTACACCAAAATAACTGTGTGTAAAGCTCATGGTCCATCACACAGGGATGTAGGTTAAGTCTTGGGACATTTAATTGGGTACAAGAAGGCCGGTCTGTGTGTCCCCCTGCCTGGTGAGATGTGCAAGGCTGTAAGACTGTAAACGCACTTATGAATACTCATTGTTATTTTTTAATGGAGGTATTGGGTGCGTGCATCTTTACCGCACTGCTCATGTAGTCTTCAAACCAAACTCCATGTTAGGACCCCATTTCTAACTAGGAAAACTGTGTAGTGGGCAATATTTGGAGTTTGTGCAGTTGCAAGGGATTTCTACTCACTTTTTGTAACCTAGCATTTTCTGTTTTTTGTCATATTGACTGTAGGGCACTAATATAATTATTTAATCATTGTTCGTTGATGGATCTTCTCTTTTTTTCCCCACAGGCTCCCAGCTGCTGTATGGTTGCCCCTTCAGTGTAGACTGGCTGAAGCCCCAGATGAAGCAAAAAATGCAGTCTGGCACTCTGCTGCAGCCCCATGTGTACCGTCCTGAAAGGTGGAGCGGCAGCAGTGTCAGGCAGGATAAAGCGTTTGCAGGCAGCTGTGTTCAGACTCTGCACGTTATCTGCGAGCAACTGAAGTTTGGCCAGCCATCTTACCAGATTCAGTTTTTGGGTCTGGGCTCCTGTGGATGGATAAGGTTCAGCTATGTGGTTGCACTGCCAAACCATTCTGTTCCATTTAGTGGATACGACTGGCTGGTGGGCGAGTACCTTACCCCTGGGGAGCAGTACCAAAAGGCAAAGGAGATAGTGGCCCTACGAATACTAAAGAAGTTAGGTGAGTGTAAGAGTGTCCTATTGACTACTTCATGTCCATCAGGTTTACTACATTCATGACCAGGAAGGTGTTTAGAGATGTGACATTTTTAAGGTTAACCACTTGCTTACTGGGCACGTAAACCCCCCTCCTGCCCAGACCAATTTTCAGCTTTTAGCTCTGTCACCCTTTGAAGGACATTTGCGCGGTCATACAACACTATACCCAAATGAAATTTTTATCATTTTTTTCCCCACAAATCGAGCTTTCTTTTGGTGGCATCACCTCTGGGCTTTTTATTTTTTGTTAAAATTTTTTTAAAAAGACCGAATTTAAAAAACAAAAAATACAAAACTTTTATATTTTATTAAATTTTGCAAACTGGTAATTTTTCTCCTTGATGTACGCTGATGAGGCTGCACTGATGGGCACCGATAGGCTGCATTGATGGGCACTAATGAGGCGGCACTGGTGGGCACTGAAAGGTGGCATTGGTGGGCACTCAGGTGCCACTGATGGGCGGCAATGAAGGGCATTGATAGGTGGCACTGAAGGCTACTAATAGGGGGCACTGATCGGCACTGGTAGGTGACACTGATAGCAAAGAACAGAGAGAAGCACACCGCTGCAGGCAAACTCAGGTGCAGGATGGATCACAGGTGCAGACCTCGGCTCACCACCATGGAAGAAGAACAAGAGAAGGAATTGGTCGCACACTGGAACTCCAAATTATCTCAATGTCATCTTTATTGTCAAAAAAGGGTCAGACAGATACAGGCAATGGTAGACGTTTCACAAGCAATAGCTTGCTTGTTCACAACCCAGGTGGCACTGATAGGCAGCACTGCTAGGAGGCACTGATTGGCACCACTGGTGGGCATTGATAGGTGGCACTCGTGGGCACTTTTTGCTGGCACTGTTATGCACTAGTGGGCACTGATTCGTGGCACTGTGGGCACTGGCAGGCGGCACTTGTGGGCACAGATGAGATGGCTGCTGGACCAGCGTCCCTTGCACAGAAGCCAGTGATCGGCTTTTTTTCTCTCCTCTCATTGACTCAGTGATCACAGCCCTGCAGGGGGTGCGCGGGGAGCGTGCAAAGGGGAGGACAGCCTCCCGGCAGAGTAGGTCCACGCTGTAGCCGTCATTAACCACTTGCTTACAGGGCACTTAAACCCCCCTCCTATCCAGACCAATTTTCAGCTTTCAGCGCTGACACCCTTTGAATGACAATTGCGCGGTCATACAACACTGTACCCAAATGAAATTTTTATCATTTTTTCCCCACAAATAGAGCTTTCTTTTGGTGGTATTTGATCACCTCTGCAGTTTTTACTTTTGTTAAAAAAATGTAAAAAAAATGAATTTTTAAAAAAAATTTATTTTTATTTTTTTATATTTTGTTATAAAAAATTTAAAACGGGTCATTTTTCTCCTTCATTGATGTACGCTGATGAGGCGGCAGTGATGGGCACTGATAGGCGGCAGTGATGGGCACTGATGGGTGGCAGTGATGGGCACTGATGGGTGGCAGTGATGGGCAGCACTGCCAGGTGGCACTGATTGGCACTACAGGTGGGCATTGATAGGTGGCACTTGTGGGCATTGATAGGTGGCACTTGTTGGCATTGATAGGTGGCACTGTGGGCACTGTTAGGTGGCACTGTGGGTACTGTTAGGTAGCGCTGTGGGCACTGTTATATGGCACTATTAGGTGGCACTGATGAGGCAGATGTGCCTCTTCCACTTGGGGACCGATGTCCCTCACATCCGAGCCGGTGATCGGCTTTTTTTTCTACTCACGCTGTCAGCGTGAGTAGAAAAAAAAAAACGATTACCGGTCTTTTGTTTACATCATGTGATCAGCTGTCATTGGCTGACAGCTGATCACATGGTAAGGGGAATTCAGGTCCGCGCTGTGGCCGTCATTCGCCATAGCGCGGATGTGTAGTGGTTAAGCTATAGCGCGGATCTGAAGGGGTTAAGGCAGCTATAACTGGGCAGCTGATAAGGACATACCTGCCTGTTGACTGTAGTGATAGGACCTGTTATGTCTGCTTGTGGGACTTGGCCCCAGAATTGAAGCAGTACAAGTTTGTTCTTCTCTAAGGTGTCCGTTTATGAAGCAGTGATCAGCGGTGATCCCGAGGATCGCCGCTGATCACAGTCCATAAACAGTTTATGAAGCAGTGATAATCGGGGGAGAACATGTTTGAACTTGTTCTCCCGCCGATTATCTCTACACAGGGAGAATCCTCATAGATGACACAGTAACGGCCAGTTTATGAAGCGGTGATCTCACCGCTTCACTGGCGATCTGAGTCAGAATTCACACTCCCAGGTTCACCAGCTCAGAGCTGGTGAATCGGGGAGTGAAGAGGAAATCTGGGGGGATCTGAGGGGGAAGGAGGAAGTTTTTTAACTTCCTTATGCCTCGTTCAGACCCCCCAACACTGTAAGCATGTCCCCCTGTCATATTTATGTGTATACATATATATACATATATACATATAATGTGTATATGTATATATATATCATGTGTGTGTATATACATGTATATATAATGTGTGTGTGTGTATACATATGTGTATAATGTAGGGGGACTCTTTATTTTACTAACATTAATCCACGCCGTTGAGCGGTGATAATTTATCACTGCTTAATAAACTGACATCTGGTGCTGTAATCTCGTAAAGTCTCACGAGATTCCAGTATCAGGGGCCATTCTCCACTGTTTGAAGCATTTGTAGATCGCTTCACTCCTCCAAAGGTGAAGCGATCTACACCGCTTCATAAACTGGCACACAGAGGAGAAAAATCTTCACTGTGAATGCCGGAGAATGAAGCAGTGAATAGATTTCACTGCTTCATAAACGGACACCTTTATATGGAAGTCGTTCTTTGCCCTGGTCTTCTTATATTCACCTTCCTTTCTTTACCCTTGCATTCCATTCACCGGCGTAAGCAAAGAGAAGAAGCCATCTGTACCCTCCCAGCAATTCTGGTTGGAGTTTACACAAGGCTAAGGATTCTCTGTAAGACTTTATATGACAGGGAGAGGGCCTGCTGATTGGCTATTCCTGCATCCAGCACAGTTTTCCTTTAAGAGGAAGACGGATTATCCAGGTCACACTGAGTTTCTCCAACACGTTAACTAGAAAAGTTGCCTTTAGTAAGAACTCCACCCAAAGGCAAATTAATATAGTAAATTGATCCAATTAAACAATTATATAATTGTACAATAAAGCCAAAGGCTGGTTAACTAAAGTGGCACTGGGTCCTAGAGATGAGAATCTGCAACTGCATATAGCAATACTAGTAATAGACGAGACCCATATATACAGTATCTCACAAAAGTGAGTACATCCCTCACATTTTTGTAAATATTTTATTATATCTTTTCATGTGACAACACTGAAGAAATGACACTTTGCTACAATGTAAAGTAGTGAGTGTACAGCTTGTATAACAGTGTAAATTTGCTGTCCCCTCAAAATAACAACGCACAGCCATTAATGTCTAAACTGCTGGCAACAAAAGTGAGTACACCCCTAAGTGAAAATGTCCAAATTGGGCCAAATTAGCCATTTCTCTCCCCGGAGTCATGTGACTCGTTAGTGTTACAAGGTCTCAGGTGTGAATGGGGGGCAGGTGTGTTAAATTTAGTGTTATAGTTACATAGTTACATAGTAGGTGAGGTTGAAAAAAGACACAAGTCCATCAAGTCCAACCTATGTGTGTGATTATGTGTCAGTATTGCATTATATATCCCTGTATGTTGCGGTCATTCAGGTGCTTATCTAATAGTTTCTTGAAGCTATCAATGCTCCCCGCTGAGACCACCGCCTGTGGAAGGGAATTCCACATCCTTGCCGCTCTTACAGTAAAGAACCCTCTACGTAGTTTAAGGTTAAACCTCTTTTCTTCTCATTTTATTGAGTGGCCACGAGTCTTGTTAAACTCTCTTCTGCGAAAAAGTTTTATTCCTATTGTGGGGTCACCAGTACGGTATTTGTAAATTGAAATCATATCCCCTCTCAAGCGTCTCTTCTCCAGAGAGAATAAGTTCAACGCTCGCCACCTTTCCTCATAACTAAGATCCTCCAGACCCTTTATTAGCTTTGTTGCCCTTCTTTGTACTCGCTCCATTTCCAGTACATCCTTCCTGAGGACTGGTGCCCAGAACTGGACAGCATACTCTAGGTGCAGCTGGACCAGAATCTTGTAGAGCGGGAGAATTATCGTATTATCTCTGGAGTTGATCCCCCTTTTAATACATGCCAATATTCTGTTTGCTTTGTTAGCAGCAGCTTGGCATTGCATGCCATTGCTGAGCCTATCATCTACTAGGACCCCCAGGTCCTTTTCCATCCTAGATTCCCCCAGAGGTTCTCCCCCCAGTGTATAGATTGCATTCATATTTTTGCCACCCAAATGCATTATTTTACATTTTTCTACATTGAACCTCATTTGCCATGTAGTCGCCCACCCCATTAATTTGTTCAGGTCTTTTTGCAAGGTTTCCACATCCTGCGGAGAAGTTATTTCCCTGCTTAGCTTAGTATCGTCTGCAAATACAGAGATTGAACTGTTTATCCCATCCTGCAGATCGTTTATGAACAAATTAAATGGGATTGGTCCCAGCACAGAACCCTGGGGAACCCCACTACCCACCCCTGACCATTCTGAGTACTCCCCATTATCACCACCCTCTGAACTCGCCCTTGTAGCCAGTTTTCAATCCATGTACTCACCCTATGGTCCATGCCAACGGACCTTTATTTTGTACAGTAAACGTTTATGGGGAACTGTGTCAAATGCTTTTGCAAAATCCAGATACACCACGTCTACGGGCCTTCCTTTATCTAGCCTGTCAGTGTTTAGACCATACGCTGCATCAAATTGGTCTGCATGGCTGTCGTCCCAGAAGGAAGCCTCTTCTAAAGATAATCCACAGCAAACAGTTTGCTGAAGACAAGCAGACTAAGGACATGGATTACTGGAACCATGTCCTGTGGTCTGATGAGACCAAGATAAACTTATTTGGTTCAGATGGTGTCAAGCGTGTGTGGTGGCAACCAGGTGAGGAGTACAAAGACAAGTGTGTCTTGTCTACAGTCAAGAATGGTGGTGGGAGTGTCATGGTCTGGGGCTGCATGAGTGCTGCTGGCACTAGGGAGCTACAGTTCATTGAGGGAACCATGAATGCCAACATGTACTGTGACATACTGAAGCAGAGCATGATCCCCTCCTTTCGGAGACTGGGCTGCAGGGCAGTATTCCAACATAACGACCCAAAACACACCTCCAAGACGACCACTGCCTTGCTAAAGAAGCTGAGGGTAAAGGTGATGGACTGGCCAAGCATGTCTCCAGACCTAAACCCTATTGAGCATCAGTGGGGCATCCATAAACGGAAGGTGGAATGGTGGCCACACAAAATATTGACACTTTGGGCCCAATTTGGACATTTTCACTTAGGGGTGTACTCACTGTTGTTGCCAGCAGTTTAGACATTAATGGCTGTGTGTTGAGTTATTTTGAGGGGACAGCAAATTTACACGGTTATACAAGCTGTACACTCACTACTTTACATTGTAGCAAAGTGTCATTTCTTCAGTGTTGCCACATGAAAAGATATAATAAAATATTTACCTAAAAATGTGAGGGGTGTACTGTATATCCAATCACGTGCAAGCCAAAATGCTGTGTTTTTTTTTTCCTTGCACGTGATTGGGTATTCTCTGTAAAGTGAAGCTTTCCTCATTTACTAAGCTCTGGAGCAAATGCCCTTGCAGAGTGCAACTGCACTTGGAAAGTACACAGTCTCTTTGCCTTTAGTAAATTACCCCTATGATTTCTAAAATACAGATATATAAATGAACACATAAAAAACAAAGTTTTGCGGTAACATATACTTCAAGTTTCAGTGTTCACATTCTTGCAGCTGTGACTGGTTCTCTTTAGGTTCTTACTTTCTCTAATGTAATGTATTACCTGTCTATGCCGGTTGGTTACCTAGTATTACCTCTTACTGAAATATTGTTTTGTTTTACAGAGATTATCTCTGGTTAGACTATCCTGGCTTCCAAAATGAAAACCCAGCGCAAATTTTACTTTTATTTTTGTTTCAACACATAAGAAGACCTGTGAAGCCCAAGAGTAACGCGTGGATATGAATGCTAAGGGAATGGGACCTTTCCAAAATGTATAGTTTTTCAAGTTTCAACTAGCACTTGTTCTTTGTGTGATGACACTACTAATGTTTTTTACTCACATTGATAATCCCTAAAAGAACTAAACCTTGTTTATAAGAGTTGGCTGAAGAAAGAACTGACTGTGCTGCCTACAGCAACCAATTATTTTCTCTCTTTTGGGTTTATGTCGGGCTGGAAAATTTAAGGGAGAATCTGGTTGCTGTAAGGGTTACACAGTTGCAAGCAGTTTTTTTTTCTATCAGACACTGATATGCAGCGAAAAAACACTAAGGGATTGATTTACTAAAGGCAAGAAGAAGGTGCACTTTGCAAGTGCAATTGCTCCAGAGCTTAGTAAATGAGCAGAAGCTCTGCTGACTTCCATCATCCAATCATGTGCAAGCAAAAAAAAAGCTGTTTTTTTTTTTCCTTGCATGTGATTGGGTACTCTTTGCAATGTGAAGCCGTACCTCGTTTACTAAGCTCTGGAGCAACTGCCTTTGCAGAGTGCACAGTCTATTTGCCTTTAGTAAATCAACCACTAAGGGTCAATCTGTAAAAAAATTGCTGTGTGAATGTGTCAATCATTCACACAGGCACAAGTGAACCTCACCGTAATTGTGTTAATATATTTATTTCTAATATCCTCAGCACCACCTAATGGCTATAATAAATAATTTTTCCTGAAATAATTCATTCAGCAATAATACTGCATTATTGCTTCTAGATGGCGCTGACAATCCTACAAAGTGTAAATGTATTAAGAAAATTACGGAGAACATTCCTTGCACTTGAGCAAATGATTGACACATTCACACTGCAATTTTTGTTTTTTTTACATAGATCCCATACTGTTTAGTACAGTGATAAAGGAAAGTCTGAGATTGGTTGCCAGTGCAATGTTGTCCCTTTGTGTTATCACATGGGTTTTCTATTGTTTGAAAAGTTAGCATCTGATTCAGACTCTTCTGTGTGGCACCAGAGGCACCAAACCCCCTCACTCTGAATGAAAACTGACTTAATGATTTGTTTTAATTTTCCAAAAAGCTGACACTTAAAGGATAAGCGCATTTTAAAACTAAATGCACTAATCCTATCCCCCTATCCTAACCTAACCCACTCTACAGATGCATATTTACCTTAATGCAAAGGCTGTGGCTCAGCTGTTTGTCTTACATGCAGAGCTGCAAGCCTTCATTGTCCTTGCCTACTCATTACAACCCATGGGGGGGATTATTTACGAAAGTTAAATCCACTTTGCACTGCAAGTGCATTTAAAATTGCACTGAAAGTGCACTTGGAAATGCAGTCGCTCTAAATCTAAGGGGTAGATCTGAAATGAGTGGAAGCTCTGCTGATTTTATCATCCAATCATGTGCAAGCTAAAATGCTGTTTTTTATTTTCCTTGCATGTCCCCCTCAGATCTACAGCGACTGCACTTTCAAGTGCACTTGCAGTGCAAAGTGGATTTTCCTTTGGTAAATAACCCCATAGACTTCTATGGAACCATCTCTAAACGTCTCAGACACAGCCCCATGGAAAGCCAAAGGGGTTGATTTACGAAAGGCAAATAGACAGTGCGCTTTGAAAGTTGTTTCTCCAGAGCTTAGTAAATGAGGGGAGGCTCTGCTGACTTCCATCATCCAATCACATGCAAGCAAAAATGCTGTTTTAAAAAAAAAAATTCCTTGCATGTTATTTTTTTTTTGCAAAGTGAAGCTTCAACTCATTTTCTAAGCTCTGGAGCAAATGTCTTTGCAGAGGGCAACTGCACATGCAAAGTGCACAGTCTATTTGCCTTTAGTAAATCAACCCCTATGAGGTGCATATGTGTAGGTGAGGTCAGGGCAGTGAAGACTTGCACCAATGGATGGAAGCACGTCCATCAGAGTAAGGTGAGGATGCTTCTGTGGAGGGGGGCGATGGGTTGGGTTAGGTAAGGGGAGATTAGGTCAGGGAAGGAGGGGTAAAAAGAATAAGTGCACTTTGTTTTAAAGAACATCGATCTTGAACTATAGAAACTTTACTAAGTGTGGTTGATTGACATCAAGACGGTATTCGGTATTTGTAGCTTTGTTAATGGCTGTCCATAAGGAGCAACAAGTCACACACAGGGGTTGATTTACTTCAAGGCAAATAAACTGTGCACTTTGCAAAGTGCAGTTGCAGATGCTCCACAGCTTAGTAAATGAGCAGAAGGTCTGCTGACTTCCATCTTTCATCATCCATCATGTGCAAACAAAAATGATGTTTTTTTTTTTTGTTTTTTTTTTTTAATTTTCCTTGCACGTGATTGGGTATTCTTTGTAAAAGGAAGGTTTACTTAATTTTCTAAGCTCTGGAGCAACTGCACTTTGTGAAGTGCACAGTCTATTTGCCTTTAGTAATTCAACTCCATAGAGTTCTCCCAGGTGTACGAATATGTTGCAACTTTTAAAGGGAGGCTGCAGTTATTATTAGATTCACTGACATATAAGTAGTACACAGTTCAAGGGGCTCTCACTTTGACTTCACTAGCCACATGT
The DNA here is from genome assembly GCA_037952835.1 of Lithobates septentrionalis. Classification (NCBI taxonomy): domain Eukaryota; kingdom Metazoa; phylum Chordata; class Amphibia; order Anura; family Ranidae; genus Lithobates; species Lithobates septentrionalis. Next base: position 427,717 of record JBBDGP010003092.1, on the reverse strand, counting down.
TTGTACCAGGTCTGTGATTTAGGAGGCAAGGCAACCAGCATTTTTAGGAGTCAACCATGGCATCTTCGTATATTTTGCCAGTACTCATTTTTTCTTTATCTGAACTGGGTTCACACGCATTTAAATAAAAATAACACATTTGCTGTAGCCATTGTGGAGAGCATTCCTCCTGGTGATCCCAAGCCAGTACCATGTTCGTTGAGATTTCATCAGCAATCAAGAGCTAAAAGGGGGAACACTAAGGCCCCTTTCACACTGGGGCGGTTTGCAGGCGTTATTGCGCTAAAAATAGCGCCTGCAAACCGCCCCTAAACAGCCTCCGCTGTTTGTTCAGTGTGAAAGCCCGAGGGCTTTCACACTGAAGCGGTGCGCTGGCAGGAGAAGAAAAAATCTCCTGCAAGCCGCATCTTTGGAGCGGTGAAGGAGCGGTGTATTCACCGCTCTTAAACCGCTCCTGCCCATTGAAATCAATGGGACAGCGCGGCTATACCGCGGTAATACCATGGCTATAACCGCGCTATACGAGGGGTTTTAACCCTTTTTCGGCTGCCAGCGGGGGGTTAAAACCGCACCGCTAGCGGCCGAATACCGCGGTAAAACAGCGCTAAAAATAGCGCTGTTTTACCGCCGACGCCCCCTACCGCCCCAGTGTGAAAGGGGCCTAAGAGGGGCAATAAAAAACAGACTACATGTGCTGCGGCTATCTATATATGTATATGTATATATACGAGTGGTCTTCAAAAAGCTTCCGCACTTTTTTTATATTTAATATTAAAAGTGCGGAAACCTTTTGAAGAACCTCTCTCTCTCTCTCTCTCTCTCTCTCTCTCTCTCTCTCTCATCTCAAGCATGCTCAGTTATCAAAACAGTTCCATGATAGGCGTTCTTTAAAAGTGCCTGCATATTTGTATATCCGAAAATGCCTCATGGACCAGCAAACTATTCAGCCAAGTTTATTAACATTTGCTTTTAAGCTTTACATTTTAAACTTTTTGAAGTTATTGATAGAGGGCACTTTCCTAAAAGGAGACTTTTTATGGTTTTCCTTGCCCTGTGCAGCATAGTTATGCTAATGAATGCAGAGTTTAGATGCAGACATACCTTAATATGATAGCTGTGGCCTTCCTCGAACATGCCGCTGCAGGCTGTGCCTCCTTGAAACTAGTTTCTCTTTGTTGCCAGGGGCCCGACAGCAGGGCTAAAACCTGGCAACTGCTATCTTCCCTTTCGAATGAGTCTACCCCATAGCCAAAGGGAATAGTAGTCTGGGAGGGAAGTTAGAGACCTAGTAACAAAGTGAAACTGGTTTCAGAGGGGCACATTGAAGAAGGTTTTCTGGCTAACAAAGGTAATGGCAAGCAGGATTTTTAATTTTGAAAATTTGGAAAATGGTGAAAAAATTGTGAAAACTCATAGAAAACCCAAAAAATGTGGTTACATGGAGAGCTGTCTAGCAAGGGCTGTAATGTTCAAATACCATAAAACCCCTTTGAAAGAAACCAGCCAGGATGGAAATCTGGATGCTGGCATTACTCACTTGTGTTTAAGGGTGTGTGTGTTCCTTGGCTGGCATTCATAAGTTTTCTTCACTAAACAGTGAGGTGGATTTACTAAAGGCAAATAGATTGTGCACTTTGCAAAGTGCAGTTGCTCCAGCGCTTAGTAAATCAGCAGAAGCTGTGCTGAATTCCATCATCCAATTATTGGGTATTCTTTGCAAAGTAAAAGTTTACCTCATTTACTAAGCTCTGGAGCAACTGCACTTGCAGAGGGCAACTGCGCTTTGCGAAGTCCACAGTCTTTTTGTCTTTAGTAAATCAACCCCATTAAGTCATTGACCGGAAAAAGTCAGCAGGTGAAATTCCTGAATGAAACAGGTCGGGCTGGTGAGCCATGGGGAAGGGGTGACAGTTCATTGCTTAGATCTACAAAAACATGTCCGAAATGATAGCTGCTAGATTTTTATCTCGACAAGTTCCCTTTAAATGGCAGGTTTTAGCATGTATGACATGGAAGGATAGGAACACCTTGCTCTTGGAACCTATAATATAGAGGTTTTTGGTTCATATCTGCAAAATTTGGCCTCTGCACTAAAGGGCTTTATGAATGAGGTTGCTAAAAACAGGCACGCCATATATATATATATATATATATATATATATATATATATATATATATATATATATATATATATATATATATATATATATATATATAAAAACATGACTTTAGAACTTAAAAATTAATAATGTTATTTCAGATCACTGGTTTTGTTTTCTTTATTGTTTTGTTTTATGATTCCTTTTTAGCACTTGAAGACTTTTTTTTAATATTAGGCCAACTTTTAGTCACTTTAGCAAATGTTTACTTTTTGCACTTGGAATTCATGTTGTATAATGTTCATCATGTACCAGTGACTTGCTGACAGCACTATGTCTGCAATACTGGTGTGTCTGCAGCACAGTGGGTATAGCACATGGAGTTATACATGCGCTGCCCACGGATAGTGTTTATTACCTCATATGCTTTGCCATATCATGGAGCAGTCCTGAAAATGTTACTATGTTTGTGTAATAACTTTAGATTTCTTTTATAGTCTTTTTGTATATCCTTATATATTTCATATGTCTTCAGTTTTTTTTGTATTATGTGACTTATGAGACAAAATATATGATTATAAAGAAAAAAATTGTCATCTTTTTTGTTGATTTAAAGCAGGGGTCTCCAAATTTTTTAAAGGGTTTGTAAAGGCAGAAGGTTTTTTTATCTTAATGCATAGCTATGAATAAGCGCCATGATAGGGCGTGAAACGCATTAGCTATTTTTCCTGTTCCTCCCTGTACATGAGGTTACTGCATTTGGATTTTATTTCTTCATATCAATAAAGATGCCTTCTATGGTGTGCGGCCGTCCAGGATCTTTTTCTTTCCTCAAGCTTGTGCAGAGCCAGCACCTGTGAGTTCTATTAGGGCGGGTGTCTTGTTACGGATTTGAGAGATTGGAGCGGCAATCTTTTGCTTGAGATACTTGGACGCATCGCATCTCAGAGAATTGGGTGCAGAAGGTGTTTTTTTCCTGCCTCCTTGGTTTCTCTTCTGTTCTCCAGCCTTCCTGTGTAACTGCACAGAGTATCAGATCTCCATCGAGCCCTCTTGGGTCTGCTGGACCAAGGTATGATTGCCCTATTTCCTGTGGCAAAACATATTCAAGGATTTTACTTTAAACCTGTTCGCCATTCCCAAACCGAAATGGTGCATGCAGCGGATTTTGGATCTCAAAGCTACCAATGTCTTCTTTTAAGATCAGAAAATCTACCAGGTCTGTCATCGCCTAACTCCACCAGCAATACATTTTGGCTTCTGTGGTCATCAAAGACACATACCTACATATGCTTATTTTTACAGTGCATCAGCGTTTGCTATGTTTTATTATTAACCACTTGCTTACTTGGCACTTAAACCCCCCTCCTATCCAGACCAATTTTCAGCTTTCGGCGCTGATGCACTTTGAATGACAATTGCGCGGTCATACAACACTGTACCCAAATGAAATTTTTATCATTTTTTCACCACAAATAGAGCTTTCTTTTGGTGGTATTTGATCACCTCTGCGGTTTTTACTTTTTATTAAAAAAATGTAAAAAACCGAATTTTTTTTTTAAAAAAAGTTTATTTTTTTTATATTTTGTTATAAAAAATTTTAAACGTGTAATTTTTCTCCTTCATTGATGTACGCTGATGAGGCGGCAGTGATGGGCACTGATAGGCGACAGTGATGGGCACTGATGGGTGGCAGTGATGGGCACTGATGGGTGGCAGTGATGGGCAGCACTGGCAGGTGGCACTGATTGGCACTACAGGTGGGCATTGATAGGTGGTACTTGTGGGCATTGATAGGTGGCACTTGTGGGCACTGTTAGGTGGCACTGTGGGCACTGTTAGGTGGCACTGTGGGCACTGTTAGGTGGCACTGTGGGCACTATTAGGTGGCACTGTGGGCACTATTAGGTGGCACTTTTATTGGGCACTGATGAGGCAGATGTGCCTCTTCCACTTGGGGACCGATGTCCCTCACATCCGATCCGGTGATCGGCTTTTTTTTCTACTCGCGCTGTCAGCGTGAGTAAAAAAAAAAAACGATTACCGATCTTTTGTTTACATCATGTGATCAGCGGTCATTGGCTGACAGCTGATCACATGGGAAGGGGCCGGGAACGGCCCCTTACACAGATCGGTGATCAGCCGAGTCTCAGTGACTCGGTGATCACAACGCGCCCGGCGCGCGCCCTGCAGGGCGCGCGCAGGGAGCGTGCACAGGGGAGGTCATCATATGACGACCTCCCGGGAATGTAGGTCCGCGCTGTAGCCGTCATTCGGCTATAGCGCGGATGCCAGATGGTTAAACAACACTTGGAATGTGGTATCCTATCTGCGTGAGTTTACTACCCATCTGACCCAAACCGAGGGAAATCCTACTAATATTTATCATGTACACCCTGCAAAGTCCCAACAAGAGTTGGAGTTACCTCTGTCTGGGTCATATAATGCCACTTCCTCCACTAATCACATCCCAATAGCGAGATTGTTTTTAAAATGTTTAATTATATAGTATTTCATAATACTATGACAATCAAAATATTTTAAAGATTGACACACATTGAATTATCAGTTAACATTTTTCCTGCAGGACATGATTATACAGCTCTAATCTTGTTGGTGTTAATAAATACTATACATTGCATTATGTAACAAAGTCATCAGTCATCTCATTTGCAGATGCACTTAGTTTTTTCCAGATATTCCAATATAGTACGCAATACAATCATGCAGTTTTTGTACCAAATACATTTTTTATTTTTGTATAGAATCATAGCCATATCTAGATGGCAAATAACAATGACAGGATGCTGAACTCTCCTTATAAAGAAATAGATGCCTGATAATTTAATGTAAATCATTTCTATCTCTTGGTGGTAATGTGGGGATCAATGTGATCAACTTTGTGTACATCATAACTAACAATGTTACCCAAGGCTATATTACCTGTTCTGTGTGTGTCAGTCTTTGATACATTATGATACATATGAAGTGATTAGTGGAGTAATGCCGCGTACACACGAGCGGACTTTACGGCGGACTTTGCCCGGCGGACTGGATTTCGTCGGACAATTCGATGTGTGTGGGCTCCAGCGGACTTTGTTTTCTCAAAAGTTGGACGGACTTAGATTTGAAACTTGTTTAAAATTTATCCGTTGAAATCGAGTCCGGTCGAAAAGTCCGCCGTCTGTATGCTAGTTCGACGGACTAAAAAGCCACGCTAGGGCAGCTATTGGCTACTGGCTATGAACTTCCTTGTTTTAGTCCGGTCGTACGTCATCACGTACGAATTCGACGGACTTTGGTGGATTGTGTGTAGGCAAGTCCGTTCATTCAGAAAGTCCGTCGTAAAGTACGTCGAAAAATCCGCCGGGCAAAGTCCGCCGTAAAGTCCGCTCGTGTGTACGCGGCATAAGGGGAATTATATGACCCAGACAGTTAAAAAAAAATCCTGATCTTTCAGAAATCAACACTGGAACTAAAGCTGGCCAAAGATTATATGATTTGCTTTCCTGCAACCATAGGTTGCAAGAAAGAAAATCGCTAGATTGCCAATCAACACAGTGTTGATGGGGGAATGCCTCCCGCAGAACTGTTGTGTTCACCCGGGGGGCATGGGGAGCCATCCCTGCCGGGAGAACACAGTGGTTATTGCTAGTGGTTACAGCCTGCGGCAAAAGTCGCATCCTAAAAATCCGACATGCTGCTTGTACCCAAGTCAATCGATGGATCGACTTGGGTACAATCAGCCTGCCCATACATGGTTCAAATCTCGACCAATCCCTGCTGAACCGGCTGAGATTCGAATTATCTATGGATGACGTAACATGTTTGGAGCTTCTGAGTCTTGTCCTGGACACAGCTCAAGCCAGTGTTTCTTCCACAAGAGAAAATTTAGACTCCTTGATCTCAGATTTAAGATCTTCAGTCTAGGAGTCGTCCAACTCCCTGCTTTTGCATAAGTCTTGTGCTCGATTCTCTTTGGCCAAGCTGCAGTCCAGACCTCCACAACGCAACCTTCTGACATTGTGGGGCGAGGTAATCAAGTCCCTGGACATAACAATCTGTTTGGTACCAAGAACCGGATTGTCTCTGGCCTTATGGCTCAGGAATCCCAGCTCTGGAATTCGGGAAGTTATTCATCTTTTGGAAGATCCTCACAAAGTACTAGGTCAATGGAGGAATGTTGTTTACTTTACCACATCCTGGATGTTTGGGTGATTTGGTTGTTTCAGTTTGACAGTGTCACAATAATGGTGTACATCAACAGCCAAGTAGGAACCAGAAGCCTTGCTATGTAAACAGAGGTAGATCCGATCCTGTTCTTTGCAGAACTTCGCATTGCAGCCTTGGCTGTCTTGTATATCATTGTGTATCCCAGGTATACAGTACCAGGATCTAGGGGAGTGGCCCTTGCACCTGGAGGTGTTCCAGGACCTGTGTCACACATGGGGCATGCTGGATGTGGACCTCTTGTCCATCAGTTTCAACAACTGGGCAAGTTTGTCTCCTTGTACAGGCATCCTTTAGTGGAAGCAGTAGATGCTCTGGTAGCTCAGTGGGATCAATATACCCTGATCTATTGCCTTCTTCCCCTAAAACTTCTATTTCGACTGAGTCAATGGATTGAAATTGAAGGCATTTTGTTGATTCCTATTGCTCTGGAAAAGGCCAGGGTGGATGTGGTACACTAACCTGGAAAGACTCCTGGTGGACATCTACAAGAGATTCAGGATCTTTTGTCTCAAGGATTGACTTACTGTTCTGCTTCACAGTCGCTGGTTGTTGAAGCCCAGGATTTTAGAGAGGACAACATGGAATCTACCATTGGACGTGGAAGACTTACCTATTTAGTGTGAGTCTAGGGCCTTCCATCCTGGAAATTTTCTCTGTAGGACCAATTCTCCTTTATGTAGCTGTTGTTTGTCTCTCTGCATTCTCAAATGCCAGGTTTCTGCCCTATCTTGTTTAAAGAGACCCTTGGCCTCTCACTCCCTGATTAAAGGATACATTCACCTTTTAAAATAAATCATAAATGCACATCTTTTTGCAGGTAAAAAATGAATTTTGTAAAACATTGTACTCGCGAAAAGCAGATCACGGGTGCAATGCAAGGCTCCCTCAGACTGTCAGCATACCTGTCTTCCTGTACCTCGTATGGGCAGGCAGTTACTGAATGACAGGAAGATCCAATGAACTACCAGGAGTGCTCATTTATTGAGAATTACAAGCCGTGAGCTGCAATGGCCAATGGTAGTTGTAGCTCTCCCATTCACAGAACTTTTGCATTTTTTTCAAATAATATTATTATTATTATTATACAGGATTTATATAGCGCCAACAGTTTGCGCAGCGCTTTACAACATGAGGGAAGACAGTACATTTACAATACAAATCAATACAGGAGGGATCAGAGGGCCCTGCTTGTTAGATCTTACAATCTAGGAGGGTGGAACAAAAGGTAATAACTGTGGGGGGTGAGCTGATGGAGAAAATGAAAATACAGTTGTTAAGTGTGGGTAAGGTAGGCTTCTCTGAAGAGAAGGGTTTTCAGGGATCATCTAAAAGGTAATAGAGAAGGAGATAAGCAGACAGATTGGGGTAAGCATTCCATAGGACTGGAGAGGCTTTGGAAAAGTCCTGGAGGCGAGAATGGGAGGAGGTGATGAGAAAATTTAAAAAAATAATTTTCAATGTAACAAAAGACATTACAGCAATGTACAATTACAAAAAGAACAATGTGAAAATAAAATCAAGAAAAAAAAAAACTAGAGTCACAGGACCACTGGTCCCCAGCACAAATTACATAGGATCCAAAACTAAAGTAGGAAGGCTTTGTATGACAAATCTGTCAGCCATGTAAATAACTTAATGGTTAAAGAGCCCAGTTAGCGAGACCATCATAAAGAGAACACATACTTCGGATTGAACCCTGACACCCAAAAAGACTGTACATGGTGGCTCAACTAAGCCCGGGTACAAGGGACACTACCACCTTGCAAATAAAGCCCCATGGATGGGAACGCTTTTTAAAAATTGTGACAACGGATGTGAGGAGAAGATCCCTGGCCCACTGTCACAACGGGAACTTGGGGGGGGGGGGGCGCTCCTCAGTTAGTAACATGTTATATGTTATACCCTAAATATTGGCGTAACATGTTACTAAGGGTGAACTTATCCTTTAAGACCTTTGTAAAGGAAGTTTCTCGTGTAGTTCGCTTTGTCTGTTCCTATGTGGTATCTAAATTTCTCTCTCTCTGCACTTCCGGAACCACCATATGAACCTATTATAGACATTCCTCTTTCTACTCTCACCCACAAGATGATATTCCTTGTTGCCATCACCTCTATATGCCTGAACTTGTGGCCTTATCGTGTGAAGAATCCTTTTTGTTTTGAATAGAGACATGGCGGTGTTTAGGTCCAGGACTTTTTTGTCTAAGGTAGTTTTTGTCTTTCACCCCAACCAGGACATTGTTCTCCTGTCCATCAGTCTGCATTCAGTTGACCAAAAGAAGATTACCTCTCAGCTAATGCTTACTTGATCAATTTCCTTTTTCGTATTCCCAGATGGACCATTAGTAAGGGTGCTGTGGCTTTTTGCTCCATCATCTCTAGGGGACTCAGGCAAACCAAGATCCAAGCTTATGGTTTCAAGTATCAGGTTTCATCCTTCCTCCTATCAAGATGTACGCTACTTCACTCTATGTTTGGACCTTTTGGCCTCAAGCAACTGTTTCCCAGGGTTTCAAGGCTTCTACCTGATTTTCTGTTTTACACGTTCTACCAGGTGGACGTTGTGGCCTCATTGGATTCCTGATTCATGTGTAGTGCTCTTTAAGCTCTTTTGCCTGTTCAGTTTGCACCAGATCATCCGAACAGGCAAAAAATTCGGAAGACGCCATGAACACCGTAAAAGTCTATGGGACACGAACATGGAAAATAAAAAGTTCTCGTTTTAAAGGCTTATATGCAAGTTATTGTCATAAAGTGGGGACCAATGCAAAAAAAAGTTTTAAAAACGACAGTTTTTTCAGAAGGAGTGATTTTATTAATGCTTAAAGTGAAACAATAAAAATGAAATATTCATTTAAATATTGTGCCTGGGCGGTGTTTATAGTATACCTGTAAAGTGGCGCAGTTTTCCCGTGTTTAGAACAGTACCACAGCAAAATGACATTTCTAAAGGAAAAAAGTAATTTAAAACGGATTGCGGCTGTAATGAATTGTTGGGTCTCGGCAATATAGATAACACTCATTGAAAAAAATAGCATGGGTCCCCCCCCCGTCGATTACCAGGCTCTTTGGGTCTGGCCTGAATATTAAGGGGAACCCCGAACCAAAATTCAGGTCTGATATAGAAATGAAGGGGAACCCTGCGCCAAAATTTAAAAACAATGGCGTAGGGGCCCCCCAAAATCCATACCAGACCCTTATCTGAGCACACAACCTGGCAGGCTGCAGGAAAAGAGGGGGGACGAGAGAGCGACCCCCGAACTGTACCAGGCCACATGCCTGCAACATGGGGAGGGTGCTTTGGGGTCTGACCCCAAAGCACCTTGTCCCCATGTTGATGGGGACAAGGGCTTCATCCCCCAACCCTTGCTCAGTGGTTGTGGGGGTATGCGGGCGGGGGGCTTATCGGAATCTAGAACCCCCCTTTAACAAGGGGACCTTAAGATCCCGGCCCCCCCATGTAAATTGGTAACGAGGTAAAGATACAAAAATAAAAATGTCCCGCGATATAAATCCATGCCGCCTGACGGACCGAAAAAGCAAAAAAAAAAAGCCGCAACAGTTCTGCCTCCATGGGAGGCTCCCACTGAGTGACGCTACGTCTGGGTGACAGCTGTAATATAGCTGAGGGCGGGGCCACCCGGTGACGTAAATGGGTGACCCCGCCCCCCTCAGGGGCTTCCCCTTGTTAATCTGGGGGTCCCCTTGTTAAAGGGGGCTTCCAGATTCCGATAAGCCCCCCGCCCGCATACCCCCAAAATTACCGGGCAAGGGTTGTGGGGATGAGGCCCTAGTCCCCATTAACATGGGCACAAGGTGCTTTGGGGTCAGACCCCAAAGCACCTTCCCCATGTTGAGGGCATGTGGCCTGGTAAGGTTCAGGAGAGGGGAGTGCTCTCCCCCCCCTTTTTCTGCGGCCTGCCAGGTTGCGTGGTCATAATTTTTTTTTACATTTTGGTGCAGGGTTCCCCTTAAAATCCATACCAGACCTGAAGGGTCTGGTATTGATTTTGGTGGGACCCCTACGCCATTTTTAAAAATAATTTGGTGCAGGGTTTCCCTCAATTTCCATACCAGACCTGAAGGGCCTGGTATGGATTTTGGGGGGACCCCCCATTCAATTTTTTTTAAATTTTTGGTTCGGGGTTCCCCTTAATATTCAAAGGGCCTGGTAATGGACTGGGGGAGGGGGAACCCATGCCGTTTTTTTCAATGAGTTTTATCTATATTGCCGAGACCCGACAATTCATTACAGCCGCAATCAGTTTTCCTTTAGAAATGTCATTTTGCTGCAGTACTGTTCTAAACACGGGGAAAAAAGCGCCACTTTACAGGTATACTAGAGACACCCCCCAGGCATTATATTTAAAGGAATATTTCATTTTTATTGTTTCACTTTAAGCATTAAAAAAATCACTACTCCCAAAAAAAAGGCCGTTTTAACCACTTCAGCCCCGAAGGATTTGGCTGGCTAAAGACCAGAGCACTTTTTGCGATTCGGCACTGCGTCGCTTTAACTGACAATTGCGCGGTCGTGCGACGTGGCTCTCAAACAAAATTGACTTCCTTTTTTTCCCACAAATAGAGCTTTCTTTTGGTGGTGTTTGATCACCTCTGCGATTTTTATTTTTTGCGCTATAAACAAAATAAGAGCGACAATTTTGAAAAAAACGCATTATTTTTTACTTTTTGCTATAATAAAAATATATAAAAAAACATTTTTTTTCCTCAGTTTAGGCTGATACGTATTCTTCTACATATTTTTGGTAAAAAAAAATCGCAATAAGTGATTATTGATTGGTTTGCGCAAAAGTTATAGCGTTTACAAAATAGGGGATAGTTTTATGGCATTTTTATTAATAATTTTTTTTACTATTTTTGGCGGCGAACAGCGATTTTTATTGTGACTGCGACATTATGGCGGACATGTCGGGCATTTTTGACACATTTTTGGGACCATTGTCATTTATACAGCAATCAGTGCTATAAAAATGCATTGATTCCTGTGTAAATGACACTGGCAGTGAAGGGGTTAACCACTAGGGGGCAGGGAGGGGTTAAGTCAGTACTAGGGAGTGTTTTCTAACTGTAGGGGGGTTGGGCTCTGTCTGTCAGTACACTGATCTCTGCTCTGATGACAGGGAGCAGAGATCGAGTGACACGGTCACTAGCCAGAACGGGGAGATGCTGGTTACATCAGCATCTCCCCGTTCCTGCTCTCCGTGAGACGATCGCGGGTATACCCACGGCGATCGAGTCCGCGGGACCCGCGACCCGACTCACGGAGCTCCCGGCCGGCGCACGCGCGCGCACGCAATGACAAGGCGGGAAATTCAAATGGACGTATATATACGCCCATTTGCCCAGCCGTGCCATTTTGCCGACGTACATAGTCGTGCGCCGGTCCTTAAGTGGTTAAAAAATGTTTTTTTGCATTGATACATGTCCCCTGGGGCAGGACCCAGGTCCCCAAACACTTTTTATGACAATAACTTGCAAACAAGCCTTTAAAATTTGCACTTTTGATTTTTCATGTTAGTGTCCTATAGACTTTAACAGTGTTCCGGCGGCTTTCAAATTTGCCCCGAACACAGCATATTGTTCGGTGTTCTCCGAACATCTGACCAAACAACCGACCAAACAAAGTTCGGCCCGAACTTATGCTCAGGCCAAACCGTTCGCCCATCCCTAGTGCTCTTTAGGCAGATATTTGAGCTTCAGAAAGCCCTTAGTTCTCTGTTGTCTTTTCTTAGGCCTGTTAGCATCTGTTTGCTATGTTCTCCCTTCAGTTGGAGTGCTTTTGGACATCCCAAAGATAAAAAGTCTTTCTTTATCCCTTGAAAGAGAACTGCAGGAATGTAGAAAAGACAAACACACATATTCACCTAGATGGTTGCAGCATCGATCGAATACTGTAGCTGTCCCCTGCCGTCTCTACACCGAGAACTGAGCGATCAAAGACTGCTGATTGCTCAGTCTCCTCTGAGCACCGAGTGGTGACTGTCAGTCAAAGCTCTCTGCTCTTCCCTTTAATGTTTATGTTTGTGATCATACCCTCGATACTGTTTTTCTACAAAACTGTTATGTTGGTAGTAGGAGAGGTTGTCCTAGGCTGGCCTACTTTTTTATTTGCCAGTGTCCAATCCTTCTTTAGGTGTCAGTATAACCCCTGAGGGAAAGATTTTGTGTGTTCCTCAATGGGCTGTATGAAAAGGATTTTACGGGGAGTGCAAAAAATGTATTTATTTTCAGAGAAACTGTGCATGTGGAACATATTTCTATATATGATAATACATTTTTTTTTAAATATTTTCTTTTTACCTTTTTTTCTATTCAGAGTGTTCTGGCAGAACAGACATTTAATGATAGTTGTCCTTTAAGCGGTTGCTTGTTGACAGACTCCGGTTATTCTAGAAAATACAAAATTGTAAAGGAACATTTCTCTGAATCCATACAAAGGAAGCTGTGTGTTATAATAGTGACAGCTCACTATCTTTTCATTAGTGTGTTTTTATAATACAATCATAACTCAGCCAACCTTCCATAGGGAAAACTGAAAGTAAAAATAATTTACATTCCATTTCTGTTTTCTAGCATAAATAGAAAACCAAGAGATTAAAAAACACATCCAGAAAGGGCAAGGAAAAGCAGATGGTATTCAATTCTCCCATTATAATAACAAGCTGTTTTAAAACATTTCCAAGTAATTCCCACCTGGGAAATCGAATACTATTTGAGAAACCATTTTCTAAGTTTAGTTTAAGTGCTCACACAAAATATGTACACAGAATTAAGGTTAGTACACTGTCACAGATCCGTCACATCAGAGGCGTAACTACAACTTTCAGGGCCCCGATGCAAGAAACCATGAAGGGCCCCCCTGACCTTTGGTCCTGGGCCTGGATCCCTTTACTCTCATTGTGGGGCCCTTTATTAGGATCTCACAGTGGCCCCCTTTCTGCCATCAGAAAGGAGGCCGCTGATGCACAAAGTGCAACCTTTGTGACCCTGGTAGTTCTGCCACTGTGTTCCACCTGCATTTAGGTACTGCCATAAATGTGATAGATTTTACCGGCATGTAAGACCTGCACTCCCAGCATCAGAAAGGCTTTTAAACAGGATGTTAGTGACAGGCTCAGTGAGTGGACACTGAGCAGATCACCCATGACAGGAGAACCAACATACCCGTTGCCGACCCCAGGAATATGAGCTGCAGTGGTGCAGGAGGAGAGCTCTGACAGCAAGTGGCTCACATTGGGGACACTGATGGAGGTTGGAATGTCAGATTGGCAGCACTGGGCTAGCAGCAGTGGGGGGCCAAGTGAGGAGGAGGTTATCAGTAACAGAAGAGCCGATGCAAGAAATTTTGTCTACACAGGCGAAGGTGCATTTCGATTTTTGATGCTCTACCACTTCACCTGCCACCCCCTCCCCTCCACAATGCAACCCCCCACCCCTACTGTCCACAGCCACGCTGGGACCTCCTTCACATTATGCCTGTGTTTGTGATGGGTGCAACATAAAGGACGTCTCTTCAAATCCCCCCAGGACAAATCCATCCCCACCCAATCCCCCTCTCAGCAAAAATCCTCTCCCCACCTCTAGCACAGATCCTCTCCTCCAGGTCCTCCCTCCCAGCAGAACCCCCTCCCCTCTCATCCTGGGTCAAATACGCTCCCCCCCCCACCGCACGAATCCTCTTTCCCCTATGCCAGCATAAGTACTCTCCCCAGTTCTGTCACAAATCCTACTACCCAAATCCCCCTTCTCAGTACAAACCCCCCCCCCCCCAAAAAAACACAAATTATCTCCCCTTCTAATACAAATCCATACTTCCCAACTGTCCTGGTTTTGGTGGGACCTTCCTGAAATACAAATGAAATCCTGTGTATCCGGATTAAGGGTCTGTTTATACCAGAATGCTGTGAGGGAAACCTGCGTTTTTTGTGCATTTCCCACACTGCATTCAAAATGCACTGCCATAGCGATCTGTAATGGGTGTCAACTTAACCTCTTCACGCTGTGCCCCCTGGCAGTCATGTGATCCGAAAACTCCTGACGGCTTCCAGTGATCGGGAGCTTTCAGTGGGCACTCAAGGCGTGTACATTGCTACTGATCACAATTCATGCAAATATGCGGCCTCTCTGTGCCAAGGCCCAGGTGCCGAGAGGCTGTATATTTGTGTGTGGCAAGTGGTTAAAGACTACCCAAATGCAGGTCACAAAAGCAGTGTTTGCCTGCGCTAGATTGTTTGATCAACAGTACCATGCGATCCAGTTGCTGTGCGTTATATAAAGCAGCGTATGCACATGCTCAGTGCAGACCGACATGGTTTCAGCCAATTAAAATGAAAGGGCTGAAATCGCACAGCACCTGGAAGGCATGTGAATTGCAAAGGAAAGCACAGTGCGTTCCTATGTGATTTGTGGTGTGAAACGGCCCTAAATCTTGGGGCCCAGTGCTAAAAAAACAGTTCAGGCACTTGTCTCCACTAACTTGCCTGACAAGGGGGCACTAGCATAGGTACCTGGAGCAATTGCCCTAAATCTCTAGCAAGGTGCCCAGGATCCCAGACACATAAAGCACCCCCTCAATAGCAGCCACTTTGTCTTTTAAGAAAGGGGGAAGGGGCAAGTTATCAAAGAAGAATACATGCAGTGATTTGGGGGGGATAAGAGGATGCTTTATGTGCTGGGGGGCACTTTGTGAGGGGAGAGAAATTGTGCTGGAAGAGGTGTTAATTAAAAAATCTGACCCCCCCCCCTCCCCCATCACACCTTTTCTTCCTACCTCAAAGTGCCCCCTAACACATAAAGCATCCTCCTATCCCCCCCAAATCACTGCAAGTGTTCTTCTTTGACAACTTGCCGCTTCTCTGAGTCCCCTTCACTGTCTCCTTCCCCTGCCAGTGCCAAGCACAAAGATTCAGTACAAACCTCAGATCAGCATGTCCCTGTTCTGTTGATGCTGATTGCTGTGTCCATTCTCCTCCGAGCGAGGAAAAGGGGGAGGGGACTTCAGTCCGTGTGTTAGTGTGAGGTGGGCAGGAGGGGGGAGAGAGGGAGAGATGCCGTACAGTGTAATCGCAGCGTGTGGGAACAGAAACACCCAATCACTGGAGCCGGAGGTGAGAGACGCAGCAGCCGCTACACCAGGTGCCGGACCGGAACTCTTTCGTGCGGTCTTGGGGGCCCCTTACAGTGGCGGGATTTGCCAGGGCCCAGTCGCAGGTGCAACTGTTGCGACCCTGGTTGTTCCGCCACTGCGTCACATTCCAAAAAAATTACCATTGCGTTGGTCAGATGCAAAAATGTGACTACACTATTCAAATGCAACTTTGGCGTGACTCAAGGAGAAGCACACCGCACTTGGTCACCACCCCACCACTTGCTGCAGGGTGCCCCATGCTCTTGACTCTTCATTCTATGCTAATAAGCTCACCAGCATTTTGTTTTTTTTTTTCATCTCAATCATTTTTATTGCACATATACCGATAATTTACAACAATGTGAGGTAAAAGCCAGGTCGACCCACACAGGGGCTTTGTCTGGCAAAAAAAAAAAAAAGCATAGTTTCAATCGTTCACATTATATTGTAGAGCAAGACATGGTACAGAGTGTGTAGTTTATGTAGTCCTATTCTCGTGTTCCCGCCCTTCCTCCATACAAAATCATATCTCTATTGCTAATTCTTTCCTCTATTTCCCTTATTCTATTCCAACCCTCCCCTCCACCCCTCCCCACCCCACCCCCCCTCCGTCACAGCAAACCTTTCATATTACCTTTGATGGTTCTTGCACCACGTATGCAGCTACCGCAAGTTTCCCTCCTATCCAATGTTCTTGTTTATCTGATTATGTTGTCATTAATTTTACAAGGCATCTTCCTGTTCCTCCTTCTCCCCCCCCTGTGTACATTACTCTCGCTTTCCTTCCCCTCGGGTATCTCACTCTCGTTCTTCCTCTCTACATCACCCCCCCCCAGTCACTACATCTGGAGCCTCTCTGCTATCAATTGATGTGGGGCCAGGTCCGCATCCCCCAGCCATGGGTGCCATATCTTGTTAAATTTACTCCGGCCGTTTCTACGGGCGTAAGCCAGTCGTTCTCTAGGGAGAAACGAGTTGACGTAGGCAATCCATTGCTTAGCTGTAGGGACAGTTGGGGCCATCCAGTACTTTGCAATAAGTTTCCTAGCGAGGTACATCAGTCTAGATACCATGAAGTACTTTCCTCCCGGGTATATCTTTGCACTTATAGCTCCGAGCAGGTATACGGTCGGATTAAGGGGGATGGGGACCCGCGCCAACCTTGAGATATGTTGGGAAACCTCATCCCAGTACCTATGCAGCTTTGGGCACCTCCAAATTAGATGGATAAAGTCCCCTCTGTGTACCTTGCACTTGGGGCACAGTGGGGAGTCTCCTCGACCCCATTTATAGAGCTGTACTGATGTCCTATAGGCCCTATGAAGAATGAGTAATTGTGACAGTCTTTGGGTTGCTGAGAGTGACACCACTGGAATAGCCTCAAGCGCCATTTCCCATTGTTTTTCATCTATTTCACCAATGTCCTCTACCCATCTATTTCGGCACTTTAACAAAGTATGATCCTGGGCTGAGCTCAGCAACTCCTTATATATTTTGGATATTAACCCTTTCCTTGTGTCTGCCAAAAAGATCTCATTCAGTAGTGAAACTGCCGGTACTGTCTGGGAGTGTGTTATATGTTGTGCCTGTATCGCATGGCGCAATTGGAGGTACTGGAAAAAGCCCCTCGGGTTCAAATGGAATTCCCTACATAATTGTTCGTATGTCTTCAATGCCTCTCCCTCATATAATTGTGAGAAGAACTGAATCCCCTTTTCTTGCCATCGTATGAACCCCTGTAGTCCCTGGATCTCAGAGTATCTGCTATTGTGCCAGATCGGCGTGAATGGAAGCACGCCTGTTATCTTTAGGATTTTCCGAACCTCACCCCATACCTTTTTAAAAAGCGTACCTATTGGCTCTACCCCCTTCAGACTTGGCAAATCCATTTCCAGATGAGAGGCCGCTTCTAGTGTGGGGTCCATCATGGTCACCAATTGGTATGTAGGGTCCTCATTTCCCTTTCGACCCCATCCTGCCATTTGTTGAAATTGTGACGCCAGGAAATATAGCCTAGAGTTGGGTATTGCAAGCCCTCCTCTATCCTTTTCGTATTGCAGTGTTTCTAAGCTAATTCTGGGTGTCTTTTTTTTCCATATCAATTCCCTCATTAGTGTGTCAATTTGCTTAAACCATTTTTTTGGTATCCATGTCGGAGAGTTGTGGAAGACATATAGTTGCTGTGGTGCCCACACCATTTTTATTAAGTTTGCTCGTCCTATAACTGATAGGGGGAGCCTGCACCAGCTGTTGCTTTTTTGTTTCTGCCTAGAAAGCAATGGTTCCAGGTTCAACCGGAGATACTCGGCCGGGTTCGGGGACACCATCACTCCCAAGTACTTAAAACTATCAACTATTGTTATTTGTTCCATACCCACTGGTAGTCGGTCCCTCTGCTGGTCTATAGGCATTAGCGTTGATTTTGACCAGTTAATGACAAAGCCTGCGAAGCTGCCATATTCTCTCACTATCTCCATCACTGCCCGCAAGGATGAGGTCATGTCGCCCAGATATATAAGTGCATCGTCTGCATATAAAGATATTTTTTCTTCTCTCTGATGTCTACAGAACCCCACCACCTCCATTGAGTTCCGGATCTTTATAGCTAAAGGCTCTATTGCCAAGGCGAACAGTAATGGAGATAGTGGGCACCCCTGTCTCGTCCCCCTATGCAATTCAAATGGAGGCGAAAGGTCGCCATTAATACGTATTCTTGCTCTGGGTTTAAAATAAAGTGTCTCTACCCAAGCTACAAACCTACTTCCCAACCCGAATCTTTTCAGTGTTTCCATGAGGTAGGGCCACTCCACGCTATCAAACGCTTTTGAGGCGTCGAGAGATAGAATGGCCCTACTCCCTGGGTTGTCCACTGGCATCTGAAGGTTCATGTAGAGTCTCCTTATATTATCTGATGTAGATCGGGTAGGTATAAAGCCAGACTGATCACGGTGGACCAGCTTGCTAATCACTCGAGATAACCTTTTGGCCAGGACGCATGCGAGCAGTTTGACGTCCGCATTTAGTAGCGAAATTGGGCGATATGAATCTAATAGAAGATTATCTTTCCCAGGCTTTAGAATTACTGTTATTATTGCCTCACGCATGCTATCCGGTAGATAACCCAGTTCCTCAGCCTCCCTTATAGCCTGCAGTAATGGTGGTAGGAGGTCCTCTCTATAGTAGGAGTATACCTCTGCCGGAATCCCATCTGGACCTGGTGATTTATGGTGGCCTGTCCCCTCCAGTGCTTCTCTTAATTCCACTAATGTGATTGGGCAGTTCAAGAGTTCCCTGTCCGCTTCCGATAATTGCGGGAGCGGACAGGTCTGCAAAAACTGCATCAACTCAGACGGGTTATATCTAGTTTTGCTGGAGTACAAGTCCCCATAAAACTGTTGAAAGCTGCTCAAGATATCTGAGCTACGGGTCTGCCTCTCCCCGGATTTAGCCCTCACAGCCAGGATAGTAGTAGGATCTCTTTGCTCTCTGGCTATAAGGGCCAGAAGGCGGCCAGTGTTTTCCCCCTCTTCAAAGTAACTTTGTTGTTGAAAGTATCTTCTCTTCTCTGCTGCTGATAACCAAACCGAGCTATATATCGCTTGTACCTCTCTCCAGGCTTCTTGATTAGATTTTGATGGATCTCTTATCAAACCCTGTTCCCTTTCTATCAGTTCTTCCCGTACCTTGTTTTCCCATTCCCTGGAGCGTGTTTTAATTCCCGCAATTTCTTTAATAAGACATCCCCTTAAGAATGCCTTAAGTGTATCCCATATTACCATAGCGCTTGCAGACCCCCTATTAAATTGCAGGAACTCCCGTAGCGCCTCTCTTGTACTGTCTGTTTGGGGAAACAGAGATAACCAGTATGGGTTCACCTTCCATAATGGTCGCCCCAGCTTTCCAGTGGTGCCTAGCCGTACCCAGAATGGCGAGTGGTCAGATAATAAGCGTGGCTCATACGCTGAGTCCTCCACTAACTGCAGGAGTGCCTCATTCCCTAGACCCAGGTCGATACGGGAGAGGACATCATGTGTTGCAGAATAACATGAATAGCATCTATCCTCCTCATGTCTCTCTCTCCATACATCCCGGAGTCCTATTTCCATAAGCAGGGCTGCAAAAGCTGTCCTGCCAGTTGTCTGTTTCATAATTCTAGATGTCAGAGACATTCTATCCTGGGAGTTGTCTAAAATGTTATTGTAGTCGCCCAGTGCTAATACCGGCACATCCGGGTATGAGGCTATGAATTGTGATAGACACCCGAGTGAAGCTGGTGAGAATGGCGGTGGAATGTATATCGATGCAATTATGCACGTTAGACCGTTAATTTTACATAGCAAGAAGACAAATTTTCCTTCCCTGTCCACCCTCTGTTCTATGCATTCAAAGGAAACATCCGAGGAGACCACTATACTGACCCCTCTTGAGTGTGAGGTGTACATGGAGTGGAACTGAGTCGGGTATCTCCTTGAGCGCAATAGGTGGACAGAGTTGGGACACAAATGTGTTTCCTGTAAACAGATTATCTGAGGTTTCATTTTGTCAAAATATCTAAACATTGCCCTTCTCTTGTCACCCTCCCCCAACCCTCTCACATTCCATGTTAACAAGAGTAGGCCTTTCCTTTTCCCAGTTTCCTTACTCTTGTAGGGGATCATACAAATTCAAATAACTATAAAGCAAGAGACACAACATGAGCAGGGAATAAAAGTACAGTTGTCCCTCAGAATTTTACCTGCCCCTTGGGTCCCCTCAGTGAGCAATACATAACAGACAGCATTCCTCCTAATCCCCTTACCATCCTTGGTGGAACGTAGGAGGTATTTGTATATGATTTTGTATATGTGGTGTTTTTCATTATTTGTTTGAGTTGTGATTTCCCCACCCACCTCTCCCCATCCTCCCCCACCCAACTCCACCCCCCCTCCCACCCCCCTCCCTCCTGTCTCCCCCGCCCCCTCTCCCACCCACCTCCTTCCTTCCCTCCCTGCCCAGCTGGGCCTACCCTAGGGGCCATGTTCCGGACCTCCCACTTGCTCTCATTCCCCATACTACACTGGCATGCCTTGCCAGTGCCAAACATTTACGCTGCCCCTTTAACCCAGGGATCCCTATCCCACCCCCTCCCCCCCTCCCTGACCCTATTAGTACTATTCAAGTGTTCTAATTTATTATACGTGTAAGCTAAAATCGTTTATCGTGGCAGCTCCGTGTATTCTCGATAGTGAATATCCAACTAGTGCTAATTTATAGTCCTATTCCTTCAACCTTGTTAGTGCTGTTCATGTGTTTTTAATTTTGGTGTACATATGAGAGATAATCTGTCGTGTCAATCCAGTGAATTAAGTAAGTGTATACTATCCTTTACTACTTTATGCTCTGTCCCTGTGCCTCTTTCTCAACTCTATCTGCAACACATCATTTACTTAATTCTTTAGTGTGTTACTCATTGTTTCACCCTCCCCTCTTCTCTTCCCCCTCCCTGGTACCACGGAGGGACAAACAACTAAAAAAAAAAAAAAAAAAAAAAAAAAAGGGGGGGGGGGGGGGGGAGGAAAAAAAAGAGGGACCCAAGGGAGCAAGAAAACAAAACAACCCCTCCACCATGATCTAATCAGTCTCTAGTCTTTCCTCTCCTTCATTCCGTGTTGTTCTCTCTGCATTCTCCAGCCAGTCTTCCACTTTGCGGGGAGAATCAAAGAAGAATGTCCCATTCCTGGTGGTTATTCTCATGCGGGCGGGGTACAGGAGTGCATAATCCATCTTTTTTTGCTGAAGCACACGTTTAGTTGGCATGTATGCCGCTCTGAGCTTTTGCAGGTCTGGGGAGAAGTCTTGATATAGTGAAATTCGCGCTCCCCTGTACAGGATTTCTCTCATTTCTCTCGCTTTCCGAAGCAAAGACACCTTATCTCTGAAATTGAACATTTTCATAATTATAGGTCTTGGGTACTCCTTGCCCTGCCGAGGTTTGGAGGGGATTCGATGGGCGCGTTCAATGCCAAAAAAAAGAGAAAAAGATGTAGCCCCAAATGTCTCCTTGATCCATCTCTCCAGAAATTCAATAGGATCAGATCCCTCAC
This sequence comes from Lithobates septentrionalis, assembly GCA_037952835.1. NCBI lineage: Eukaryota > Metazoa > Chordata > Amphibia > Anura > Ranidae > Lithobates > Lithobates septentrionalis. The sequence continues at coordinate 406,154 of JBBDGP010003092.1, read as the reverse complement.
TCCGTTCAGGCATGCCTATTACTCTTATGTTGTTTCTTCGATTTCTATTTTCTAGTTCATCTATTTTGGCGGATTGATTTTCTATGCGTTTCTTCATGTCAGTCATATCTTGTCTAAGCGGAGATAGTATGTCTTCCACCAAGCTTAGTCTTTCCTCTAGGGCTGTTGTTCTTCCCTCTGTTTCTTTCAATCTGCCACCCAGCGCTATCAGTTCTTCTCTTATGCTTTTTAGTTGAACATCCAAACCAGAGATTGATTCCTTACATGCCGTAATCGCATACAGGAGGTCCCTCATTGATGGCTCCACCACTCCTCCACTTTGGCTACTCTCCATCCCGGACTCAGTTGTGTTGGGTAGCCTTTTAAGGTCTGTGTCACTGCTTGTAAGGGCAAATTTTCCTGCTCCGTGACCTTTTGAGGGCGGAACTGCGAGTGGACTTGTTGCGGCCGATATTGGCCCGCTGCTTTGGCTTTGACTTTTCCTACTTGCCTGGGTACTCGCTTGAGTTAACTGTTGGGATTTTGCTGGTGATAAAGATGTCCTGGAAAAACGCTCTAATTTTGCTGCTGCCGCTACTGCAGCTGCTGCTGCGACTTTCGCTTGGTTTGTCTGGTTTCTGGCAGAGCGTGTAACCTGGCCTCCTGCTTGATGCGACTGATTTTGTAACTGGTGCTGGTTTAATTTTTCCTCTGCTGCCCGCTTCCCAGCCATGCTATTATGCCATGGGGAAGGGGGAAGGGAAAAAAAAAAAAAAAAAGGAGGGGGGGGGGGCGAAAAAAAAAAAAAAAAAAAAAAAAAATTTCCTTTCCTTTTAGCAAAATTGAGATATAAAATTGTTACAGTCCCGGACTACTAGTTTTGCATGGAGACGAGAAGAAAAGAGGTAACACCAAGATAGCCCTCCGTATCACTCTGCCAGCGTCAGATCACTAACTCTTGGGACAGTGAACAAGTGCTTGAGCAACGCCGTTTCACTTACAGCTGATATTTATAATAAGCAGCTTACATCACATAGTTCCACTGGTTCTATTATTGTTTTAAAAAACAAAAAGGAGAAACCTCATACGCCAGTACCCCGTCCGTCTCCCACTTCGGGCTGGGGTTGCTATTTTCCTCTGTTCCAGGTGTTACTTCAATGGGATAAATAAGCTCAGAAAATAAGCATGTTTCTATTTAGGCCAGGTTTCACATTACAGACTCAGATAGGTTTCTTCAAGAACCAATCGATCAATCAAAGGCCAACTCACCGGCCAACTCTTTAACCAGAAACCAGGGAAAAAAGTCATCCACCACAAACATAGTATATAAAAAAGAAGTAGGAAAGTTTTCACCTATGTCTGAGGTCTTCTTAGCGACTCTCCAGGATCACAGCGTTGCGATGTTGATTCTGACGGCTTACTTCGTTCACTGCCCCGCTGCTGTTGCCGTGTTCGGCCAAGTATGATTGCTGCTGATAACCCGGGGAGGAGGAGGGCCTCTCACGCCGCCCCTATGGCTCCGTCTTCCTGGCTCTCCACCGCCACACTCACTGACGCCGCCACTGCTGGTGCTGCTATAGCCGCCACTGAGGCATCCCCTCACCCGGCCGCCACGGGGGTCTCTCACACCCCACCTCAGCTCCGTCCACCGCGTCTGCGCCGGGGTCCGATCTGCTCAATAGTGCTATAGTTAGCCGGACACCGCTGCTTACATTGCCGCTTATGCTGCTGCTGCACACGCCGGTAGTCTCCTCAGCTCGTGGCTTAGCTGGTCAGGGAGGGGGGAGAGGAGATCTCTCACACACTCTCACTCCCACATCCGGTCACGCCCCCCCCCCATGCTTTCTAACAGCAACCCACCAGCATTTTGAATAGTAAATTCCCTAGCACATCCCCTTCCTCCTTGCGCATCATAGCCTTCTCTTCTGTGCTGATCCACCACCTCAGTCCCTCACGTCCCGACATACCCTTTTATGTAGCAGGTGGTGGAGGAGTGAAGGAGAATACTATGGAGTGTCACTTGAGTGGAGCAGCAGACAACACATCCAAGATGGTAGCACCCAGCATCAAATTCAGGCTGCATCCCCACCTCAGCATTTCAAAGTTGCGCTTTTTTGGGTGCCTTTTTTGCTGCGATTTTGTACAGGTCACCAATGTAAAAAGCAGAAAAAGAAGAAAGAAGAAGCTTGTGTTCTTTTTTTGAACTTAAGGCGTTTTTCAGGCGTTTTGCTTCAGGTGACAAAAACGCTCAGATGTGAACAGATGCCATTGAAATGAATGGGATTTTGCTTGTTGGGCATTTTTCAGGCGTTTTTATCGGCGTTTTATGAGCTGAAAACGCTCAGGTGTGAATGCAGCCTCAGGGTTTTAGTTGTCTACAAAAGAAAATCTTTTACAGGTAAATAAAAGACATGCCTAAAATGCACATTTAATCTTATGGGAAGATTGTTGTTGAAATGGATGGTCTGGCAACAGTCTCTTTAAAGGCTAAGTTAGCCTTTTTTTTTTTTTTGTTCTAAAATCCAGCTCCCCTATGCACCAACTGAGATGGAACAGCTTGGGACCCTGCTTGGGTGCTTCCTTACGCCAAACAGTGCCCCCTGCTCTCCAAACCCTTCCATCAGACTGAGAGCTAATACCAGACCGTCTACCCCAAGCAACATAGACAGACAAGATGTTGGGATAAGAACCAAAGGAATGACTGTTTATTGAACAGAAATACAGGCTTTTTATACACTTGAAAAGTAGGTCAGTCATAGTTACATAGTAGGTGAGGTTGAAAAAAGACACAAGTCCAACCTATGCGTGTGAATATATGTCAGTATTACATTGTATATCCCTGTATGTTGCGGTCATTTAGGTGCTTATCTAATAGTTTCTTGAAACTATCGATGCCCCCCCGCTGAGACCACCCCCTGTGGAAGGGAATTCCACATCCTTGCCGCTCTTACAGTAAAAATTAGAAGGGAAAGCCGCTCACAGGGCTACCACTCCTGGATAATAGTTAACGCCCTCACTCAGCCTCACAGGTGCTGGCTCTGCACAAAATGTAGAAAGCTCTTACAGTAAAGAACCCTCTACGTAGTATAAGGTTAAACCTCTTTTCTTCTAATTTTAATGAGTGGCCACGAGTCTTGTTAAACTCCCTTCTGTGAAAAAGTTTTATCCCTATTGTGGGGTCACCAGTCCGGTATTTGTACATTGAAATCAAATCCACTCTCAAGCGTCTCTTCTCCAGAGAGAACAAGTTTAGTGCTCATAACCTTTCCTCATAACTATGGTCCTCCATTCCCTTAATTTGTTTTGTTGCCCTTCTCTGGACTCTCTCCAGTTTCAGCACATCCTTGCTGAGGACTGGTGCCCAGAACTGGATGGCATATTCCAGGTGAGGCCAGACCAGAGTCTTGTAGAGCAGGAGAATTATCATTTTATCTCTGGAGTTAATCCCCTTTTTAATGCATGCCAATATTCTGTTTGCTTTGCTTGCAGCAGCCTGACATTGCATGTCATTGCTGAGCCTATCATCTACTAGGACCACAAGGTCCTTTTCCATCCTAGATCCCCCCAGAGGTTCTCCCCCCAGTGTATAGATTGCATTCATATTTTTGCCACCCAAATGCATTATTTTACATTTTTCTACATTGAACCTCATTTGCCATGTAGTTGCCCACCCTATTAATTTGTTCAGATCTTTTTGCAAGGTTTCCACATCCTGCGGAGAAGTTATTGCCCTGCTTAGCTTTGTATCATCTGCAAATACAGAGATTGAACTGTTTATCCCATCCTCCAGGTCGCTTATGAACAAATTAAACAGGATTGGTCCCAGCACAGAACCCTGGGGGACCCCACTACCCACCCTTGATCATTCCGAGTACTCCCCATTTATCACCACAATCTGAACTCGCCCTTGTAGCCAGTTTTCAATCCATGTACTCACCTTATGGTCCATCCCATCGGACCTTATTTTGTACAGTAAACGTTTATGTGGAACTGTCAAATGCTTTTTCAAAATCCAGATACACCACGTCTACGAGCCTTCCTTTATCTTGATGGCAACTCACTGCCTCATAGAAGGTTAATAGATTGGTTTGGCAAGAACGATTCTTCATGAATCCATGCTGATTACTGCTAATGATACTGTTCTCATGACTATAATCTTGTATATAGTCCCTTATCATCCCCTCCAAGAGTTTAAATACTATTGATGTTAGGCTAACTGTTCTGTAATTCCCAGGGATGTATTTTGGGCCCTTTTTAAATATTGGTGCTACATTGGCTTTTCTCCAATCAGCTGGTACCATTCCAGTCAGTAGACTGTCAGTAAAAATTAGGAACAATGGTCTGGCAATTACTTGACTGAGTTCCCTAAGTACCCTCGGATACAAGCCATCTGGTCCCGGTGATTTATTAATGTTAAGTTTCCAAAGTCTAATTTTAATTCTGTCCTCTGTTAACCATGGAGGTGCTTCCCGTGATGTGTCATGAGGATAAACACTGCAGTTTTGATTACTGAAGTCCCTTGATTCCCTTGTGAAGACTGAGAAGAATAAATTCAATACCTTCGCCATCCCCCCATCCTTTGTAACCAGATGTCCTTCCTCATTCTTTATGGGGCCAATATGGTCTGTCCTCCCTTTTTTACTGTTTACATACTTAAAGAAATTCTTGGGATTTTTTTTGCTCTCCTCCGCTATGTGTCTTTCATGTTCTGTCTTAGCCGTCCTTATTGCACCCTTACATTTCTTGTTGCATTCTTTATAAAGTCTGAATGCTGATGATGATCCCTCAACCTTGTATTTTTTGAAGGCCTTCTCCTTTGCTTTTATATGCTTTCAGTGCTGTGAATAGGGACATATAGCGATGATCATGGGTTGCAGTGTATATGCTAGTGGCTCAATACTGGGAATGTACAATGATGATAGGGGGGTTGCAGGGTGAACATTGGGGACTTAGTTCTGGGTATGGGGTAGATATCATAGTGCAGGGTATAGGTTAGTGGCTGTAGGGATGATCGTGGAGTTGCTGTGTATGTGGGAGGCTTAGTACTGGGAATGTACACTGATGATGGGGGTTGCAGTGCATAATGGTGGGTTATATGTGCTGAAAAGAAATCTGGAGTGTATGACGGCAGGTAATACATGCAGGAGAGGAGTGTGAAGGGTATGACGGAGGTTAGCATGTATAGGAGAGCAGTATGGAGAGTAGTTGAGGGGCAGTAAAACCCTGTAATTGAGCTGCACTTTTATATACGTTAAGCATGTATAGATGTTGTAGCCGCAATGGTTTGCTTTGCTTTCAAGTGAATAGGGCCACTCTGCAACTCTGCGCTAGTGTGGGGTTAAAGCAGGCAGTGGGGAGATCATACAGTGCCTCTTCACAGCCCCTCAAATGCTCTCTAAAGAGAGATCCAAAAACAGAATGCTCTTCAAAGAGCACTGCTAGTCTGAAAGAGGCCTCAGAGGGTGGTGTCTGAAGAGCAATCTGCATTTGGGTCTCTCTTTGGACAGCATTTGACAGGCAGTAAGGAGGCATTGTATCGCCTCCACACCGCCTGGTTTAGCCTTTTGATCCCTACAGTTGCAGGGCAACATTTACTCGAACGGTTCACTTTCAGCAGGCACTAAGCCTGCTGAAAGCGACAGGGGCTATAATTCCTACCATGGATGCAAAAGCAAAACATTGCGGCAGCAGCAAATGTACACCCTTGGCTGCTGCCTCTGAGGCAGCCTTTGGGAGGGGGGGGGGGTGTAAATTCAAACTCAAATGCAGAGGTTTACTGCCCCCCCAACCACTAGTGTGAACAAGACAAAATTCACTGCAGAGAACAGTGGTATGCACAGAGCAGTTGCATTAGTGCTAGTTCAAGGCCAATCTGTACTCTCCTCACAAAAATGAATCCTGACATACCAAAAAATAACCACTTACTATACAGCCAAGTCTCCCAGCACACACTCCTATTCCTCCCACAACAGAGCAGCCGGCAACATGGAGTCTCCCTCCTGCAGTCAGTCAAAACAATGGCAAAATATAGGCTCTGCCTCCATGTCCCTTTGATGGCCAATCAAAGCTGTCAGTAAAATGGAGATCCGCCCCTATGTCCTGTCTGCAACCAGCGCCGAAGCTCACTGATCGGACATGCAGAGACGGGAGGGAGAACCTTGGGCCAGCAATTGCCCATGGGACTTTTAAAGAGCACACCTCAGAACGTACCAGGTAAAATTTATAAATGATTTATTAACACACATTTAAAAACAACACGTAATACAGAAAAGAGAAAAAATATTAGACATCAACATATTGGTAAATTTTACATTCATGGAATAAACCTTTCCATGAGACCTGGATATGTCATAAGGATGACTGTCAGTAGTCTGGGATGGCTGTGCTAGTTCTCTATGCGTTTCGCGAGAGGAGTCTCGCGAAACGCACAAATGAGTAAATAGAGCAAAAAAAAATTCTACTTTTAATTGATGAGAAGCTCCTGGCCTACTGGCATAGTATAGATTACTCTTTGTAAAGTAGTCCAAAAATTGGTGTATATGGGTGGGTATACCACCCTAAATTTATAAAAGAAACATCAAAACAAGACGTCCATAAAAGTACATGGATAAATGTATAAAATGCCAACCATGCCACCAAGCTTCCCCTGGGAGCTGTATGAGGGCGGGGAGATGGAAACCAGTGAGAAGCCACAAGAAACTGGAACCTGTATGAGGGCAGGGAGATGGAAACCAGTGAGAATCCACAAGAAACCGGAACCTGGGAGAAGGATGTAAATCCCACAAAGGAAGTTCAAAAAATTTGACTAATAGAAACAATGTTGAATGAAATAAGTGAGTGTGTGATGAGAGTGCCTGTGTGCTGACATGATGAAATCCAAATAGTTGTATGGTGAATGAAATGTGTGAACGAAATAAGAGATAAACTGTACGAAATATTGTTATATAGATAAGATAATATAAAAAGTGTATGCAATGAAAATGAAATAAAAATGTACATATGTTAAAATACTGAGATACGGTAATTTTGTAATGTGGTTGGAAGCGCATTTAAATAATACCATCAAAAAAACAGTGCAAGTATGGGTAATCTGTGATCAAGTGTGTATATACTAAGAGACAACCATCATGAAAAATGTCACTATTGAGGTACAAGATAGTACTGAATAATTGTGTGTCAATTACTGAGTCTGAAAAAGTGAGTCCAAAGAAGAGAGAATATATCCTTTTAGATGTCCGTACTGGTGAGCAAAAAATGAATAAGGGATCTTTCTCACGGGGCGGATCAGTGATGATCCGCCCCGTGAATATCCGCTTGCTCAGCGGGGATCACTCCGCCGATCCCCGCTGAGCAGGAAGATGACAGGTCCATCGCTGCACACTGTGCGGCGACGGACCTGTCAGAGCGCCGCTCTCCCCTATGGGGGGATCGGATGATGACGGACCGTAGTGTCCGTCGTCACCCGATCTGATCCGAAAACGGATGGAAAAGTAGGTTTTTCCTCTGTTACACTTTTCGGATCGGAGCGGGTCGGATGTCAGCGGACATGTCACTGCTGACATCCGACGCTCCATAGAGATACATGTATGTCCGTTTTTCATCCGAAAACGGAAGGGTGAAAAACGGACATACGGATCGTTAGTGTGAAAGAGGCTTAAAACGAACAAAAAGTAACCAGAAAAAACACACCAACAGAGAACCAGCTGGATCCCCATGGAGATGGATCAGGCTGGCATGTGAACCCTTCAAACACAAAATCACTTACTCTGAGAGGGAAACAGACTTAGCACCTGGTGGCCGGTAGCTTGGCAGACTGCACTGTAACCAGGCAGTGGTCTGAGCTAAATAGCTCAGACCACTGGGTTAGCCCCGCCCGAATAGTGTCCTCATGGTGGAAATCGGCTCGCATAAAAATGGGGGGAGAAGTGGCGATAGCTCATCCCCATTCATGGCGGCCAGCTGGTACCTATAGCCCCCAATGGTGACACAGCTAATTCAGCTGTGTTATTGATGGCGACGCCACTAGTTACGGCATCGCGATCCGATGCGTGATCGTATCGGCATCACACCCCCGACTCGGGCGCCGCCGCCGTTTACACCAAACATATGATGGTGCACGTGCAGTGACGCCGAAGCGTCAGCGCCCCGGCCATGAGCCGAATGACGCGGCGCAAACTGCGGCAAGCAACCAGTGGTGCATGCGCGGTGATGTCCAGATGCCACGCCAGAAGGTTAGCACGCCCACCGCTGCCTGTATCTCACTCAGAAGGGCGGACATGCAGCGGCCCCGGCGTGGTGACATCATGCCCGCAGTTAGAAAAATACGGCACTAGGGAAAAAGGACGCCAATCCCACCGGTCTCCAAACATCAGTGGTGGAAAGAGACCTGTGGTATCCAAATCCCTCATTAAGACCCCCACGCCACTCAAAAGAGAGATACCTCCCCATGGGCGTGTGTGTGCGAGGTGTAGAAGGAGGGGCCTGGAAAACCAGGAGGGATCGCAACTCCCGGGAAAAAGAAAACGGGAGAATAGGAGGCAGGGCACCACAAAAAAAAGAGATTGAGTTGATATAAATAATGATGATACTTAAGGGAAATCCCAGAAATCTAAGCACTGATCTCCAAACATCATCATATACCCAGAGTAGGAAACAGCATCATACATGGCACATAACACAGGTCCCTAAATGGCAATAACAGTAAATATTTGAAGTAATACATAATTATCACACCCTAAATGGGCAAATAGGATTTGAATGAGGTGGCTTCATTCAAACCAGGGGCCTTAGTGGCGCCCAGTGAGAATATCCACTTCATTTCTCTCTGGAGAATAACCCTATCCCAGTTTCCCCCACGTGGATCCTGTGTGTTCAAGACACAAACAATAGAACTTTAGGAGAACCATATGCATGGTCCTGGGCTGCATGCCTCCCTATAGGGAAATGTAGATCACCTATTTCTATGGCATATGTGTGGTCGTAAACACGTTTCCAAAATTCCCTAAAGGTCTTCCCTACGTAAAATGCACCACATTTGCAAGTCATCAAGTATACAATTGCTTTAGTTTAACAATTTGATAATTTTTTGGGGAAAAGTCTATTCCCATTCGGTAAGATCAAATTTTGGCCTGTATTAATATATTCCCAATACGGGCATCCCCCACATTGGAAAGTACCCTTGAGCGAATGGGTTTTGGAACTTGGTCGGCTGTGCACAACTTGTCCTTGAGAGACGCGGCCCGTCGGTATACTACCAATGGTTGTGGAGGGACAAACCCAGGGATGACTGGATCGCCTGTCAGCAAATACCAGTGTTTTTGTAATATGGCTTTAAAATCCTCATGTTGGGAGCGCGCCAAACGCTTCTATTTATTATGAAAACTGAAAGTCTGCCTTAACACGTGAACTTATCCTTTAACCACAAGGACTGGGCCTTTTTTTCAAACTTGTTGTTTACAAGTTAAAATTATTTTTTTTTGCTAGAAAATTACTTAGAACCCCCAAACATTTTATATATATTTTTCTAACATCCTAGAGAATAAAATGTCGGTCGTTGCAATACTTTTTGTCACACCGTATTTAAGCAGCAGTCTTACAAGCGCACTTTTTTGGAAAAAATACACTTTTTTGAATTAACAGTAAAGTTAGCCCAATTTTTTTTTATATTGTGAAAGATGATGTTACACCAAGTAAATTTCTACCCAACATGCCACACTTCAAAGTTACACAGCTCGTGGAATGGCGACAAACTTTTACCCTTAAAAATCTCCATAGGCGACGTTTAAAAAATTCTACATGTTGCATGTTTTGAGTTACAGAGGAGGTCTAGATGCGTTCGCTTCTGTGCATGAACTCGGCAGGATGGGGCGCGTTTAAAAATTTTTTTTTACTATTTATTCTACCTTTTATTTTTTACACTGTTCTTTAAAAAAAAAGTGTCACTTTTATTCCTATTACAAGGAATGTAAACATCCCTTGTAATAGAAAAAAAGCATGACAGGTCCTCTTAAATATGAGATCTGGGGTCAAAAAGACCTCAGATCTCATATTTACTCTAAAATGCAATAAAAAAAAAATAAAAAAATGTTGTTTGAAAAAAAAAAAAAAGTCTCTTTAAGAGCTATGGGCGGAAGTGATGTTTTGACATCGCTTCCACCCTGCAATGGTATTTAGCCGGGTGGGGGTCATCTTCCCCTCACTCAGCTCTATACCACAGAGGAGAGAGGACGTGATCGCCTCCACCCCTGCCAGCGGCTCCGGTAAGCGGCGGAGGGCACTGGATCGCAGCTGGGGGGCCCCTTCCCCACCGCCGATAAAAGTGATCTCACGGTGAATCCGCCACAGAGACCACTTTTATCTCTTATCTAAAAGCGGACCACCCGCTGAAGAAGAGGATACCGGGGTTATGGTAGCTAGCTGCTGCCATAACAATGATATCCCTCTTCAAAGTGCCGGAGTATAACGACAGTGGGCGGTCCGTAAATGGTTATCCACTTGAGTGCTGTGTTTTTCTTCCTACATCCCTTTCAGTCCCAGAACATTTTTTTTTTCTTGTTAGTGTTGTCTTGTAAAAGTATTCATACCCCTTGACATTTTCTACTTTTTGCCATGTTACAACCAAAAATGTAAATGTATTTTATTGGAATTTTACGTGATAGACCAACACAGAGTGGCACATAATTGTGAAATGGAAGAAAAATGATAAATAGTTTACCAAATTTTTTACAAATACATTTTTTAAAAGTGTGGTGTGCAATTATATTTAGCCCCCTTTACTCTGATAACCCTAAGTAAAATCTAGAGGAACCAATTGCCTTCAGAAGTCACCTAATTAGGAAATAGAGTTCACCTGTGTGTAACTTAGCCCGGTTTCACACATGTGCGGTGCGAATTGAAGCTCAGGTTTCACTGGGGAGATAAAAATCTCCTGTTCAAAGGATTCATTGCGTTTTTGCTCAGGATTAGAGAGCAAGGAGAGGGGGAGGTGTAGTGAGGAGAAAGAGAAAATCCTTGTTCAGAACGCAATGCATCTGCGAATCAGATGCGTTCCCATAGGAGATAATAGGCTTGTAGTTCGCACCGCAATGCCCAAAAAACGCACATGTTTTTTGTGCAATGCGCAGTGCGAATGCAACGCACATATGTGAACCAGATACATTCATATGAATGTATTTTAAAATGTCCTGCTAATTAGATGCAGTGTAAGAATCAGCTGACAGCGGGCTAGTGCTCGCTATCAGCTAACGTCACTGAGCGGCTCCAGGCTCTGGAAGGACCTCGACTATATTATCGGGATCCATTGAGCTGCCTGATTGACAGCTGGTTCCTGCTCTCAGCGTTCAACCTTACATTTAGTTTTCTTTAAAAAGTAGTAGAAAAGCCGGTCACCTGCCAACAGCTGCAGAGTAGGACTCTTGTTGTTTGTGGGGAAGCAGTGTTCTCTTTGCTAGATTTCTTCAAATCAGCAGGGAGCAAAAGCTTTTCTGATTGCAGAGCTGTAGGTCTGACTTAGCATTGGGTTGTTGAACCCCACAGAGATAGAATATCCCACTCTGCAGCATGCTGGCAGAGGACAGGTTTTTTCACTCTGGCTGTAGCTGTGCAGATAGTGTCTTGCCAGGAATTCAAATGGAGGACTCCCAGTGCTGGAAGGCAGAAGTGCTAACTGCTAAGCCACAGTACTGTGACATTCCCTATATCAAAAGTATTTTTGGGTGGACTGATCCACTTCAGCTCTGGAAGATTTACCCCCCCACTGTCCTGACCAGGCCATTTTTTTGTGATACGACACTGCGTTACTTTAATTACCAAATTGCGCAGTCATGCAACACTGTACCCAATTAACATTTTTGTCCTTTTTTTCCTGCAAATAGAGCTTTCCTTTGGTGGTATTTGATCACCTCTTAATTTTTAATTTTTTACGCTATAAACAAAAAACGACTGACAATTTTGAAAAAAATATATTTTTTTACTTTCTGCTATAAAACATATCCAATAAAAAAATTTAAAAAATTGAATTTCTTCATCAATTTAGGCCAATATGTATTCTGCTACATGATTTTGGTAAAAAAAATCCCCAATATGCGTATATTGATCTGTTTGCGCAAAAATGTTATAGTGTCTACAAACTATGGGATGTATTTATGGAATTTTTATTTATTTATTTATTTATTTGTTTATTTTTAAACATACATTTTATTTAATTTTTCAGACAGACAGAGAATAAATCACATTACAATACCTTTTGGCATAGTCATTTAACAGTGGAACAATCTGTTGTGTAAACACACACTTATAGCAAGTGCAACAATTATTACAATAGTAAATGATAACTTGGCATTTACAATAGTACCCAAAATATCAGTTAAGGACTTAGGGGCGAGGAAGGGGGGGGGGAGAAATAGGGGGGGAGACATGGGAAGGAAATGGGGGGAGGGAAAGGAGAGGAGGGAGAAAGGGGGGGGGGAGAGGGGGGAGGGCGGGTCTCTCTAAGTCCAACTTTGCATTTAATTCCTATGAGTGGATTGAAGTTTGAAAGTGATCGCACAGGAAGGTGGTGCTAAAGGGGAGATGGCATGGGGATAGTATAGCTACCAGAAATTATTCTAGGGACAGGTGTCTCGCTTTAACCCTACAGGCCCATATCTTATCCAATTTATGTGGGCAGTTTCTTCCTAGGTACGTTAGTTTGTAGAGGGGCAGGGCGGCATTTACCTGGGACAGCCAGAGTTGCTTAGTGGGGGGCTGAGTCTGATTCCATTGTAGAAGAATAGCTTTCCTCACATAAAAGGACACATAGAAAACAAATAGTTTCTTCCTCTGGGGGTCTTCAAGGAAATCGCATATACCTAACAGGAGCGGAATAGGGCTAAATGGGACCATGACCTTACCTATAGAATTAATCTCAGATAGGACTTCCCTCCTGAATCCCTCCACAAAATTCAAAGGTGTGCCACATGGTTAACGAAATAAGGTATAATGTCGTTAATAGGTACCATCATCCTGAATATGAATAAGGCAAAAAATGGGGTTGAAAGAGAAGTCAGAGCAAGGACCTCTCCAATTGGGTCCTACCTCTTTCGGGAGAATTGGGACTATTACGGTACCAGAGGGATATGAATAGACTTTTATAAAAAAATATAAGATTTATATCAAGATAACAGTAAAAAGTCCTACATAGGACACATCATATACATTATCATGGATTAACATACACAAAAAAACAGTGATTGTTACAGCATTGTTGACACTTGGTTGGTAAGACTAATGCCCACACAGATGTATGGAAACAGGTTATATAATATAATACTTGCAGACGTGACCTCTACAGTTTCGCGGTCACAGCCACTTCTTCAGGAGGCGTCTGATAGTATATAATCAACCTATAACCACAAGGGTTTGGAGCGATACTGTGAGACACCCTCAAGAGGCGTTCCCCCGGGGGCGAGCCAGGGAGGCAATTAGGGGTGATACGTTGCTGTACTATTAAAAGCAAGATTCAAAAGCCAATGACACCCAGAGTAAAGTGACTAGTGGCCGGTGAGCCGGACCGCAATGCCATGGGGAGCCGAGGGGCTCCAAGTGGCGTTGATGAATTGCTGGGTGTCTGCCTGATAATGTATATGATGTGTCCTATGTAGGACTTTTTACTGTTATCTTGAAATAAATCTTATATTTTTTTATAAAAGTCTATTCATATCCCTCTGGTACCGTAATAGTCCCAATTCTCCCGAAAGAGGTAGGACCCAATTGGAGAGGTCCTTGCTCTGACTTCTCTTTCAACCCCATTTTTTGCCAGAATCCCTCCACCACAGGACAGGACCAAACCACATGGATGAAGTCTGCATCATCTGAACCACATTTAGGGCATATTGCCGATGTACCCGGGTAAATCATTGCCAAGCGTGCTGGGGAGTAGTAGGCCCGATGAAGAAATTTTAACTGGGTGTATCTGTCTCTGGCTGAAATCATTAGGGGTAGATATTGCTGAACACCCTCCTCCCAGTCCTCGTCGGTCAGGCCCAGGATATCGTTCTGCCATGTTGTGTACAGTCGTGAGACCCTAGAGGTATCCAGCACGGCCAGTCTATTATAAATGTTAGAGAGTGCACCACCACCGTCTAAAGACCGCAGCATGTTTTCTAAGTCAGATAATTGCAGATCTATCAAAGGGGGGAATTGAGAGCGGTATGCGTGACGTAATTGGAGGTACCCAAAGAACATGTGGTTCGGCAGGTCCCTGTTACGTTTTAGGGCATCAAAAGTAAGCAACTGTCTCTCGGAAACAATGTCTCCCAGACTTATAATTCCATATCTGACCCATATGTTCGGGTCCGGCATAGAAGCAAAGTGGGGTAAACGGGGGTTGCCCCACAGCGGGGTCGAGGGGGACCACGTATTCGGTTTCCCCATCTTCAAGGCGACCGTGTCCCATACTTTAATCGTCGTCTTCATGAGCGTAGTCACCCGGAGGCTAGATTTAGGGCCCTTGTGTATTAGGACGTTTAGCTCCTCAAGGGAGCCCAACAGCGCCACCTCTAATTTAGACGCGGGGTTAGCCGGTGTTTTTGACAGCCACCATCGAACGGTAACCAGGACCGCTGCCCAGTAATATTTTATGAAGCATGGTAGTTGCAGCGTTGTTTTAGCTATCCTAGGCATTGCTCCCTTCCACACGAAGGAGGTAAGTATGCTGTCTAGCTTATTAAAGAAAGAAACAGGTATAGGTATAGGAGTGTGCCTAAAAAGATAGGTGAACTTGGGCAGCACATTCATCTTAACCAGATTGACCCTACCCACAGGTGTGAGCGGAAGATTTTTCCAAACTACACACCTATGGGACAGCTGGGAGACTACCGGGGTCAAGTTTAGGGGAATAAATTGCTTTAGGTCTCTGTGTATCTCCACCCCCAGGTATCTGAACTGAGAAACCCTCCGGAGCTGCTCATCCGGGGGGGGGGGGGGGGACACAGTGCCGGGATGAAGTGGGAACAGTATGGATTTACCCCAGTTTATACACACCCCTGAGTACCTCCCGAATTCATCAATAACCGAGAGCGCAGTCCGCAGGGAAATGCCGTCATCTGTAAGATATAGGAGAGTGTCGTCGGCATGTAATGATATTTTTTCGTGGAGGGGGCCTATAGGAATACCCTGTATCACAGGGTCGGAGCGAAGGAGGATTGCCATGGGCTCTATCGCAAGTGCAAATAGCCCCGGGGATAGGGGGCATCCTTGTCTCGTTCCCCTACTTAGAGAAAAGGGTGCAGAGAGGACACTACCGGTGCGGACCCTGGCCGTCGGAGCCCTATACACGGCCTCGACCCAGGAGACGAAGACTGGACCAAATCCGAACCTGCGGAGGACCTCCCACAGATATTGCCACTCGACCGAGTCGAAAGCTTTCTCTGCATCCAGGGAGGCCACTACCGCAGGACAGCTGTCTCTGATCCCCGAGGCCAAGACCGAGTACAGTCTACGGAGATTGATATCCGTACCTTTGCCAGGCATGAAACCCGATTGGTCTTCATGCACCAAAGTGAGTATCACCTCATTCAGACGTCTAGTAAGGATTTTTGTCAATATTTTAGCATCCGAATTAAGGAGGGATATTGGCCGATATGACGAGCAAAGCTGAGGGTCCTTACCCGCTTTGGGAATCACTATTATAATAGCTTGAGCCATGGAGGGACGAAGGGCCCCCGCCTGCAATGTTTTGGTGATCATATAATGCAGCCTGGGTGCTAACGCTTCTATATTCTGTTTATAAAATTCTGATGGGAATCCATCTAACCCCAGGGTTTTACCTGATTGCATTGAGGCTAGCGCAGTTTGTACCTCCTCCAGGGTAATCGGGGCCTCCAAACTTTCTCTCGCTGAGGGGGAAAGAACTGGGAACGATACTCTATCTAGAAACTCACATAGCTCTCCAACAGAGTAGTTTGCCCTAGAGGAATACAATTTAGAGTAGTACTCCACGAAGCAGGCATTGATTTCCACCGGGGCAGCCACCAATGTCCCGTCCTCTTTCCTAAGCCGTGCTATAGTGGAAACTGTGGACTGCTCCTTAGAAATCCAAGCCAGCAGTCTGCCCGTTTTATCCCCCTGCTCAAAAATTCGCTGGGTTTGAACTAGTTGCCGCTTATTTACCTTAGCCACCCTAAGTAACATCACCTCCCTATATGCCACCCTCATATCTTGACCTGTGATGGGATTGGCGGTCTGAGCATAACGAGCCTCAAGGGCCTGGGCCTTTGCCTCCGCCTGTTCCAATGTGATCAGATCGTTTTTGCGTTCAGTGGCAATTGAGGAGATATAGCAACCTCTAATGTAGGCCTTAAAGGCCTCCCAATCGTTCCCCGGTGAGGTGGTGCCTGCATTTAGAGTCCAGAATTGTTTAATTAAACTAGTTATTTCAAACTCTATAGTGGGATGTGTTATCCAAAATTTGGACAGGCGCCAGATCCTATCCGCTGAGGGCGTTGTAGTTTGGATGCAACAAAGCAGAGGAGAGTGGTCTGATATACCGCGGGGAAGCATACTGATATCCTGTAGTTTGGGGAGCATACTGACACTTGCGTATAGGAGGTCTATACGGGAAAGTGAGTTATGTGATGAGGAGTGACAGGTATACATGCCGTCTGAGGGGTGCTTCCACCGCCAGACATCCACCAACCCAAACACCTGCGCCCATCTAGAGAGGACAGACTCTGTTTGGGGGTGTGACGAAAGCTTATCCAAAGATGGGTTAGGTGGGATATTAAAATCTCCAACTAGGAGAACGTTATCTGTGGGGAATTGTGACAACAGAGAGGCAATAGATTGGAGGAGGGATAGAGTAGCAGGAGGTGGCAAGTATACACCAACGATCACCAATTCAATCATGTCAATAAGCACATGCACCAGCACGTATCATCCCTCCAGGTCCAGCTTTACCCAAAGGATCTCACAGCCCAGGGTTTTATGTATCAAAATACTAACCCCACGGGAGTAACTCAAGTGGGAGGCATGGTAATGATGTCCCACCCAGGGACGTTTAAGATTTATAATTCTGCTGCCTACTAAGTGAGTTTCTTGAAATATACAAATTTGGGGGTTATACTTTCCTATATATTCGAAGACTAAGGAGCGTCTGATTTTATTGTTGAGACCTGACATTCCACGATAGGATTTTCAATGGAGCCATATTATAGAAAGATGGGGGGGATAAGTAACAGGAGATCCTTGTAGCCAGGACCCGAAGAGACTGACACATCCACCAAGCCCAGAACCACAGAGAGCCTGCTGATCCATAATATCCAGATTAGTAGCGTAGAGCACCACAGATTATGCCTATTTACCATTACTATACTCTGTCCGATCAAATGTGAGCAAACAAAACAAAGATGTAGAACAAAAAGAAAGAAGAAAAAAAAAGAAAAAATCGAAAAACCAAACAAAAAACATAAAAGCCCACCCAACCCACCCCACACCCTGATAAACATATCTCAGAGTGTCTGCGTACCCGAACCTATCCCAACAAACACTTATATATCTATAGTTTAGGAAAGATTCCTGTGGGGGGAGTGCGTAAGAGGGAACACACCCAGGACATCTTCCTGAAGGCGGGAACAGGACACTCCGCCACCTGTTATGTCTGAAGGCAACTTGTGATAGTAATACACATATATAGGAACATATCTATCTAGAACACTCAGCATGCTACACTTTGATCAAACTAAGGGCTCAAACTTAGTTACCATTTAACCTGTCGTGACCGATTAAATACTCTATAAGAAAAACTAAAACTCAGAGTAAAGAGGAAGGATAAAGTCTCCCAAAGTTCTCCATGTACACCCCCACCTCGAATTCCCGGAGTGCCACAATGTGTGACAGTGAGTCCCGACATAGCCACAATCCTTGAGCAGGGATTAAAGTATAGTTACATGTGAGTCCTGCAGCTGTAGAGGTAGTAGGTCCGGAGTCCATCCCTCACCCCCCGACCGATCATTATGTGTAGGGGGGCCATTAAAAATTCCTTCCAGGAGATAAAATAAAAAAAAGGGGGGGGGGGATCCCCAGCTCTATCTTGCAGGGGAGACACAACACAGAAGGTGTCCAGCGAACCAGGCTATGACTGTTTGCCCAAACATTTTCTACTCAGCACATGGAAAACAGAGCAGTATACGGGGGAGAGTGTGTCTCAACCGCTTACCGTAAGGACCTCCTGTAACCTCCCCAAATGTCGGGTCGGAAGTCTCCACTCGCCGGATAACATAAACCTCCAGTCACCGGGGAGGGGCGCACCTCCCGCTGCAGAGTCTCACCAAAACGAGGAGGGATTATAGCCACAAGGGATCAGTGAGTCTAGTGACGTCTATGCGGGCAAAGACAGCATGTGACCGGGAAGGAGAAATGGAGATGGACTCAGGGCGGAGAACGGGATCAACGAGCTCTAGGGAGGGATTCCAGCCAGCGGATTGCCTCTTCAGGGGATGTAAAAAATTTAGATGACTCACCATGCACCACCTTAAGTCTGGCCGGGAATAACATATTGTACTTCATCCCCTTCGCACGTAGCTGGGCTTTGATGTGGTCAAAAGTACGCCTTTGCCTCTGAGTTTCCATAGAATAATCTGGGAACAGCATAATTTTTACATTCTCATAGCGCAGCTCCTCCAGTTTACGTGCCTCACGAAGCACCAGATCACCGTCTCTGAAATTGAGTAGCCTGAAAATAAAGGTCCGAGGTGGAGCCCCCGGCGGGCCCCTAACGGATGGCATCTGATGCGCTCTCTCCACCGCAAAGTAAGGGGAGAAAGGAGCCTGTGGCAGTAGCTCGCGCAAGAGTCTCTTCGTGTATGCAGCCGGGTCGCGGCCCTCGGCACCTTCAGGAAGGCCCACCAGGCGGAGGTTGTTCCTCCGATTCCTATTCTCCTGATCTTCCGCTCGAGATTCCACGGCCTTCATCTTAAGTTGCAGAGTGCGGAGGGAGGCACCATGCTCTCGGATTGTGTCCTCTGTGTCCCCAATCTTTCTCTCAGACTCAGATAACCTGTCACGAAACTTATCCATGTCTCTTCTCACCAGCCCCATCTCCATCTGAATCTGTTCAATTTTCGCCATAAGCAATGTCTGGCAGCCCATGATGGCTTGCATTAGAGCATTGAACTGCTCACTCCCCAGTGCGGACGGGTCTGACTGATCAGTTTGAGACGCCATGCTGATCTTGTCGAGAGCACGTGTACCCCGGGGCAGCGGCGGGGATTTAGAGGTAGGATTCCGCTTGCGATTCGATCCAGAATTTGCCTTTCTCATGCCCGAGATCAGCCTGCACCTCTCGGTCAGGATAGGAAGCGATAGTTCTATGAAAAAAGGATAATTTAGCCTCTCAGATGCGGAGCGCCCGACACACACGTCCTCTCAGGTCGCCATCTTAACCACGCCCCCCTATTTATTTATTTTTACTAGTAATGGTGGCCATCAGAGACTTTTAGTGGGACTGCAATATTGTGGCTGACAAATTGGACACTAGCTGACACTTTTGACACTTTTTCGGGGACCAGTGACACTAATACAGTGATCAGTGCTAAAAATATGCACTGTCACTGTACTAATGACACTGGCTGGGAAAGGGGTTAACATCAGGGGCGATAGTTAGTGTATTAGTGTAGTGGAAAGGCATAGATTCGTGTCCATGCCTTCCTTACTGACAGAACGGCGTTCTGCCCTGTTTACATAGGCAGATCGCCATTCTGGCTGTGTCTTGAACGATCAGGGGGTGCCGGCAGACATCAGGACTCGCACCCGATACCCGGAAGTGCGGGATTACGTGTATATACAGTTAAGTCAATATATATTTGGACAGGCACAATTTTAGTTGTTTTTAGGTATTTACCAAAACATATTCAAGCTATAGTTATATGATGGATATGGGCTGAAAGTGCACACTCTCAGATTTATTTGATGATGTACATCCAAATTGGAGGAAGAGTTTAGGAATTACAGCTCTTAAGAATAGCCACCCCCCCCCCTTTTTCAAGGGACCAAAAGTAATTGGACAATTGAATCAAAAGCTGTTTCATGGCCAGGTGTGGGCTACTCCTTTGTTATTTCTTCATCAATTAAGCAGGTAAAAGGTCTGGAGTTGATTCTAAGTGTGGTATTTGCATTTGGAATTTATTGCTGTAAACCTACATCAAGCGTTCAAAAGAGCTGTCCATGCAAGTGAAACAGGCCATTGTAAGGCTTCAAAAATGAAACAAATCTATCAGAGAGTTAGCAGCAACATTAGGAGTGGCCAAATTAACAGATTTGTACATTCTGAGGAAAGAAGAACGCACTGGTGAGCTCAGCAACATAAAAAGGCCTGGGCGTCCACGGAAGACTACAGTGGTGAATGATCGCAGGATCCTCTCTGTGGTAAAGAAAAACCCATTCACAACATCCAGACAAGTAAAGGACACTCTCCAGGAGGTGTGAAATCATTGTCAAAGTCTACAATCAAGAGAAGACTTAACGAGAGCAAATACAGAGGGTTCACCACAAGGTGAAAACCATTCATGTGTGATGGCATGGGCACGCATGACTTCCAGTGGCACTGGGTCATTGGCGTTTATTGATGATGTGACAGAAGACAGAAGTAGCCAGATGAATTCTACAGTGTTTGGAGATATACTGTCAACCCAGATTCAGCCAAATGCAGCAAAGTTGATTGGACAGCATTTCACAGTACAGATGGACAATGATCCAAAATACACTGCAAAAGCAACCCATGAGCTTTTGAAGGAAAAGAAGTGGAATATTCTGCAATGGCCGATTCAATCACCTGATCTCAACCCAATTGAGCATATATTTCACTTGCTGAAGGCAAAACTAAAGGCAGAAAGACCCAAAAAGAACAACTGAAGAGAGCTGCAGTTAGAGCCTGGCAAAGCATCAGAAAGGAGGAAACCCAGTCTTTGGTAATGTCCATGGGTTCCAGACTTCAGGCAGTCATTGCCAGTAAAGGATTCTCAAAATATTAAAAATGAACATTTTATTTATGATTATACGAGGTGTGTCTATTAAATAACAAGACTGTGATCCCACCTAGTAAAAAAGCAGTCAGAACCGGTAATAACTGCATGCATGGCAGTGGCGGGACAAGGTATTTCAGTGCCCAGGGCGAGGATGCCAAAATGCGCAGGAATCGCACCGCATTCCACAAGATTCTTTGCAGTGTGATATGGGCCCATTCATTTTGTATGGGCTCATATCTTACCACAAAGGTTTCAATAACTGGTATCAGTGAGTACTTGAGCACAAGTATCGGTACTCGCAGAGGCATAACTAGAATCTTTAGGGCCCCAGTGCAAGAAACAATGAAGGGCCCCCACCAGGGGCGTTGCTAGGTCTACAAAAGATCTCGGGCTAGAGCCCATAGCAACGAAGTAAAGAAAGTCATACGCTTGGGCATACACATGTATATAATATACATGCGTGTGTGTGTGAATATATATACATAGTGCGGATCCCCCCTTACATTAGGGTCCCCAGAGAGCCTTCCCTAACATCAGGATCCTCAGAGAGCCTCCCTACTTACGTTAGGATCCCCAGAGAGTCACCCCCTTACATCAGGGTCCGCAGAGAGCTCCCCTCATACATCAGGGTCCCCAGAGAGATCGCCCTTACATCAGGGTCCCCAGAGAGCTCCCCCTTACATCAGGGTCCCCAGAGAGCTCCTTCCTTACATCAGGGTCCCCAGAGAGCTTCCCCCTTACACCAGGGTCCCCAAAGAGCCTGCCTTTGCATCAGGGTCCCCAGAGAGCCCCCCTCTTACATCTGGGTCCCCAGAGAGCCCCCCTCTTACATCAGGGTCCCCAGAGAGACCCTTCTTTACATCAGGGTCCCCAGAGAGCCCCCCTTACATCTTGGTCCCCAGAGGGCCCCACTTACTCCAGGGTCCCCAGAGGGCCCCCTTACTCCAGGGTCCCCAGAGGCCCCCATTACATCAGGGTCCCCAGAGGGCCCCCTTACTCCAGGGTCCCCAGAGGCCCCCCTTTAGGGTCCCCAGAGAGCCCTCCTTACACTAGGGTCCCCAGAGGGCCCCCCTTACTTCAGGGTCCCCAGAGTTCCCCCCCTTACATCAGGGTCCCCAGAGAGCCCCCCTTACATCAGGGTCCCCAGAGACAGCCCCCTTACATCAGGGTCCCCAGAGACAGCCCCCTTACAACAGGGTCCCCAGAGACAGCCCCCTTACATCAGGGTCCCCAGAGGGCCCCTTCCTTACATCAGGGTCCCTGGATAGCCCCCCTTACATCAGGGTCCCCAGAGAGTCCCCTTACATCAGGGTCCCTAGAGGGCCCCCCCTTACATCAGGGGCCCCAGAGGGCTCCCTTCCAGAGGTTCCCCTGTACCTGGCTGCTCTCCGCTGTTCACCTTGGACCCCCAGCACATCTCTGTACCCCCCTCCACCTGGGGGGAGGTGTGAGTGGCGGGGCTTGTAGTTCTCTCTCTGACTGTATCCACTGGAGAGGGGAGGGGCCTCTGACCCAGGCATGTATCATCAAGAGCGACTCACTGAAGAGTGAAGCAGATACATGCCCGGGTCAGAGGCCCCTCTCCACTGTATACATTCAGAGAGAGACAACTACAAGCCCCAGGGAGATCCCGCGGCTCGCTGGCACCATAGAGCTGCCGATTGCTGTCTCCCACCCCCCTGCATGTTAAACGGACAGCCAGGGTTGCAGGGGAGATGCCGGGTCTTGGAGCCCCCCCCCTCACAGCAGTAGAACGGCAGGGCCAAGTCGCAAGTGCGACCGCAGCGACCTCTATAGTTCCACCACTGGGTACTCGTAATTGTCAGTACAAAACAGGTATTGGCGCAACCCTAGTGTGTACCCAGCTTTATACAGTGTGTCAGGGTGATAACGATATATAGGTGTTATAAAGCTAACAGGGAAAACATTTGTCATTGGTAGTACTCATGAACAAGAACACTATCCTGTAGGTAAGCATACACTATACAATCTGATTGTGCAGAGATTGTACAATCTCCTTTAGATTTACCAAAACTTTGTAATATATGGACAAACCTAAACAATTAATTTAAGTAGTATACAATCAGGCAGGCCTTTGTACTACATAGTTGGTGGTAGATCCAAAGGTTATTGTACAATCAGCTTATATAGTGTATGGATCAGTTTTTTTTTTCTTTTATTTATCAGTCCATGTCTGATAAAAAAAAAACTGAGCAGATCCATCCATCTATGGCCAGCTTTATTAACTGCTATGTAAAATCCCTGTTGTTTTCTTATGCCTGGGGAGCCAGGAGCTCACCAAGCATCCATGTACAGGAGTTCTTTAGGGTCCATTCACATGCAATGCAGACATGTGTGTCCTGTGCAGGGCTCTCTTATCAGTACAGTGTGTGCATCCCTGTGCCAGCTTCCTATTTACTTCTATTTGAACCCGCACCTGTATGTCATATTAGGATACAGCGGCTGTGTCCATGCAGCCTCATGTCCCAGCAGAAATGAATGGGTTGCTGGCATGGGGATACAGCTCTGCATGGGAGACGCATTGTTTGCACCCCTTATGAATGAATGTGCATGTACTAAAAATAGAATGTGAAAGAACAGTTGTCTTCCACAGCAATGAAGAGAGATATGAAGCCTGAAAATGTTACCTGTTAGCTGAGAGACAGAGAGAACACCACTTAGTTTGGCCGTGCGGCTAGCGAGGGGTGATCCGAGGGAAAGGGCACAGGAGGAGGGGTCACTATACAGAGGAGTAATGGGCTCTGAGATGTCCGGAGCAGGGAGAGATAAGAACTGGAGGCTGGGGAGAAGGCAGAGGTGGTCATGTTGTCCCACAGACATCGGACACTGTGAGAGATAAGGCAGGAGAGATAGAGATGACTGGAGAGGGAGGAGAGAAGCCGCTGTCCAGGCAAGGAGAGGAGCAGAAAAGTTAATCAAGAAGAAAGCATGGACAACTCCTGATGTGCCCGCCTGCTCCACTCTCCTGTCATTCAGACAGTAGTACAGTGTACTGTGCAGGCAGGGGGCGGGTGTAGTGCTACGATGTAGCCTACATGCAAGGACAAAGCTGCTCTCTGCCTGTGTTACATTCCACAGCATATTCTATGCTGGAAGGGTTGTACCCAGCAAACTGCGCTCTCTTCCCACAGGAAATAACTCCGCCCAGGGCAGCTGCCCCTCCCGCCCACCCCTAGTACCGGCCCTGATGCATGGTGACCTTGAACATGTTTGAACCTGCATGACACTCTATGACGTGCAGTTGATTGTGAGTCACCATTAATTTGGTTGTGTTTTCTGTAGTGTGCCGAAAAAATGCTAAGTTTAAAATTTGAACGTGTCAATTTGAAATTTTTTGTAAAATTGCACAAAACACCAACAGAACGTTTTCAAATGCTTACTTCAGCTTACGGGAATAACGGCCTGTTCTGTGCGTGTGTTTAAAGTGGAGTTCCACCCACTTTTACAACTCTTCAGCATCCCTCACTAAACTGTGCACTGTAAACGAATTGGATATTTTTTTATTTTTTTTCCCAGCACCTACTGTATATCTGCTGTATTCATTTTTCACTTCCTCCTCCCTGGCCGTGGCCCATCGCATCATTTCCTATTTGCAATGCCTTCTGGGAAGGGGCGGCAACTTCCTCTGACACTGCCGTTGCTATGGAAACCTGACCTGAAACCTATTACACTGCTTGTGCTGCACTGAGCATGTGCGAGATCTGCAAGGATGAGATCCAGGAAGAAATACAGTCTGGCTTCAGATGCCCACACTTAAGATGGCCACGGCCTGCTGTAAGTTTATAAAATAACAAACTACTGCTATAAACTAACAAAACAGACCTTAGTTTACAGACTAACTTTACTAGAATACATTAAGCTTGTGTGTTATATGGGTATTTTTATTTAAAAAGTATAATTTTGGCTGGAACACCACTTTAAGTGGCTCTAAAGATTCAGCGAGGGACGTGAGAATGAATTCCCAACAGTTAAATCAGTGCTTAACCACTTCAATACCAGGCACTTTTGCCCCTTCCTGCCCTGGACAATTTTCAACTATCAGTGTTGTCACACTTTTGCCGCATACACACAGTCGGAATTTCCAGCAACCAGTGTCGTCTCCAGCTTTCATATTTAGGGGACATATGGGGGGACAGGGACAAAAGTAGGGGGGCAACTATAAAATGCAATTATATATATATATATATATATATATATATATATATATATATATACAGTGGCTTGCGAAAGTATTCGGCCCCCTTGAACTTTTCAACCTTTTGCCACATTTCAGGCTTCAAACATAAAGATATAAAATTTTAATTTTTTGTGAAGAATCACCAACAAGTGGGACACAATTGTGAAGTGGAACGAAATCTATTGGATATTTTAAACTTTTTTAGCAATTAAAAAACTGAAAAGTGGTGCGTGCAAAATTATTCGGCCCCTTTACTTTCAGTGCAGCAAACTCACTCCAGAAGTTCAGCGAGGATCTCTGAATGATCCAATGTTGTCCTAAATGAATGATGGTGATAAATAGAATCCACCTGTGTGTAATCAAGTCTCTGTATAAATGCACCTGCTCTGTGATAGTCTCAGGGTTCTGTTGAAAGCGCAGAGAGCATCATGAAGACCAAGGAACACACCAGGCAGGTCCGTAATACTGTTGTGGAGAAGTTTAAAGCCGGATTTGGATACAAAATGATTTCCCAAGCTTTAAACATCCCAAGGAGCACTGTGCAAGCGATCATTTTGAAAAGGGAGGAGTATCAGACCACTGCAAATCTACCAAGACCTGGCTGTCCCTCTAAACTTTCAGCTCAGACAAGGAGAAGACTGATCAGAGATGCAGCCAAGAGGCCCATGATCACTCTGGATGAACTGCAGAGAACTACAGCTGAGGTGGGAGAGTCTGTCCATAGGACAACAATCAGTCGTACACTGCACAAATCTGGCCTTTATGGAAGAGTGGCAAGAAGAAAGCCATTTCTCAAAGATATCCATAAAAAGTCTCGTCTAAAGTTTGCCACAAGCCACCTGGGAGACACACCAAACATGTGGAAGAAGGTGCTCTGGTCCGATGAAACTAAAATCAAACTTTTTGGCCACAATGCAAAACGATATGTTTGGCGTAAAAGCAACACAGCTCATCACACTCAACACACCATCCCCACTGTCAAACATGGTGGTGGCAGCATCATGGTTTGGGCCTGCTTTTCTTCAGCAGGGACAGGGAAGATGGTTAAAATTGAGGGGAAGATGGATGCAGCCAAATACAGGACCATTCTGGATGAAAACCTGTTGGAGTCTGCAAAAGACCTGAAACTGGGACGGAGATTTATCTTCCAACAAGACAATGATCCCAAACATACAGCAAAATCTACAAAGGAATGGTTCACAAATAAACGTATCCAGGTGTTAGAATGGCCAAGTCAAAGTCCAGACCTGAATCCAATCGAGAATCTGTGGAAAGAGCTGAAAACTGCTGTTCACAAACGCTCTCCATCCAACCTCACTGAGCTGGAGCTGTTTTGCAAGGAAGAATGGGCAAGAATTTCAGTCTCTCGATGTGCAAAACTGATAGAGACATACCCCAAGCGACTTGCAGCTGTAATCGCAGCAAAAGGTGGCTCTACAAAGTATTAACGCAAGGGGGCCGAATAATTTTGCACGCCCCACTTTTCATTTTTTTATTCGTTAAAAAAAGTTTCAAAAATCCAAAAGATTTCGTTCCACTTCACAATTGTGTCCCACTTGTTGGTGATTCTTCACAAAAAATAAAAATTTTATATCTTTATGTTTGAAGCCTGAAATGTGGCAAAAAGTTGAAAAGTTCAAGGGGGCCGAATACTTTTGCAAGCCACTGTATATATATATATATCCTGGGGCCCTTTACTATGATCCCACAACGGGCCCTTTTACATGTTCTGCAGTGAGCTCCCTTCCTACTGTATTGGGGCCCCCCAAAGTGGCAGAAAACAAGAGATATATGTCACCAGCATACCAAGAAAATATAATGGTCCAAAGCTGTGGGAGAACTATCAGGGTTGCAAAGATTGTCTTGCCACGGGCCCTGGTGTTCTGCCACTGTGGGGTTCCCCAGCCTCCCATTGCTGTCCTGCCCCTGCTATTGACAGCGCTGGTCTGGCACCTCTTGGAATTTACAGGCTGGTTCTCCTGTCCTAAGGTCGGGAGAAATCAGTCTGTTTTTTCAGTAACTGAGAGTCCTGGTGGAGTCCTTCCTGCAACTCACTCTTCTCCCTGCCAATGAGGATGCAGGGGAAGGAGCAGATAAGGCGGCAGTGGTTGTGTGAGCACTCGCATTATGCAGTGTCAGCGAGCAGAGGGAGGGGGGAGGAGTCACCCGCAGGAGCTGACTGGGGACGCTCTCCCTCTCAATAGAGACTGTGTTACTCCAGCGGCGGCGCGAATAAGATGCAGCGCATCCGCTACAATTGCAAACAAAAAGACATTGCCTTTTTGTAAAAAAAAAAAATTAATGGGGGGGCACATGGTGGGGCACATCATAATGTTGGGGGGTCAGGGCCCCCTCTGGCCCCCCCTAGGGACGCCATTGCCGAAATTTCCGACAACAAATGTTTGAGTGCTGGATCTCAAATGTTCCGACAAAAAAATTTGTTGTTGGAAATTCCGAGTGTGTGTACCCAATTCCACGGTTCCGTGAAAAAAATCCACGGTTTTGTTGTCGGAATGTCTGATCGTGTGTACATGGCATTTGAATGACAATTGCGTGGTCATACAACATTGTATCCAAACTAATTTTTTTTATAATTTTCTTCCCACAAATATAGCTTTCTTTTGGTGGTATTTGACCGCCTCTGGGGTTTTTATTTTTTGCTAAACAAACTAAAAAAGACCAACATTTTTGAAAAAAAAAAGTTTTTCTTCGTTTCTGTTATAACATTTTGTTTTCTCCTTCACTGACGGGCACTAATGGGCATTGGTGAGGTGTCCCTTATAAGGTGGCACTGATGAGGAGGCACTAATATGCAGCACTGATGGGCACCGATAGGCTACACTGCTATGCAGCACTGATGGGCACTGATAGGTGGCACTGATTGGTACTGATAGGCGGCACTGATGGGCACTAATAGGTGGCAATAATAGGCGGCACTGATGGGCACTGACAGGTGGCACTGATGGGCACTGGTAGGTGGCACTTTGATTGGCACTGACAGGCGTTTTTGATGGGGCACAGATTGGCAGCTTATGGGCACTGATTGGCAGCTAATGGGCACTTCTGATGGGGGCTGTGCTAATAATCAATGTACTCATTATCATTGCAGGCCCCCCCATCTGATAGGGAGAGCCGCCGATCGCTCTCCCTGTCAGCGCGAACCGAGGAAAGACGTTTACCAGCACTTCCTGGTTCACGCGATGATCAGCTTTGATTGGTCACAGCTGATCATGTGGTAGGGAGCCTCTGTCAGAGGCTCCCTACCACAATTGGAGATGCGGTGTGTCAGACTGAGACACAGCACCACTGATCGCTCCGCTGCACGCCCCCCCGAGGGCGTGCGCCGGCATGTTATCCTGCTGGACGTCATATGACGCCCAGTTAGGATAACAGAACCACCACCCGGCCATTATTCTGATATAGGCCGGGCGGGAAGTGGTTAAAGGGACACATTTTTGAGTCAGTTGATGCTGTAAAGAAGAAAACAGCGGATGTGTTGAAACAGCTGACAGAAATAGATTTTCTCCATGCCTTCGACCAGTGGGAAACAAGACTGCAGCAATGTATTAGTGCAAATGGGGAATATATTGAAAGGGACAGGCATTAAATTTGAAAAACATATAAATAAAGGTGAGTTATTTAATAAGTCTCGTTATTTAATAGACACACCTCGTATTCATTTGTCAAATTACATTTTAGCCCCTGAAAATGGGGGGACTGTGTATAAAAATGGTTGCAGTTCCTAAAATTTGTACTTGATATTTATGTTCAACCCACTTGAATTAAAGCTGAAAGTCTGCACTTCAAATTCATTTGGATTGTTTTGTTTTAATTTTATTCTGGTGGTATACAGAGCTAAAAGTATTAAAATTGTGCCTGTGTCCAAATATATATGGACCTAACTGTATACGTGATCCTGCGCAGCGTTGCTACTCTGTAGCAGTAAAACTGCTATACGGCGGTCGGTAACTGGATAAATAGGTATAGAAGTGTGCGATAATTGTTACAGAAGCCCGGTAGACGTGGCAGTCAAAGGGTGAAGTGGAGCTGGTTTTAAATAATGAACATCCCAACTTGCCTGCCTAAGTAAGTGAACCGAACTGAGAGCCAAAGTCTGCTGTGCTTTAAGCTCCTTTAAGTTAAGGTCATTAAAGGCTGATTAAATTCAGACTTCCCAACATGCAGTGTTACAAAAATGCTTTGTTATCATTATTGTCTCTGACCTGTGGCATTCAAGCTAACCATGGGTAACTAATCACCTTTGCAGAATGGCAGGCTTGCCAAAAAATGCTTCTTTGATTTTATGAGGACAGTTTTCCCTTTGTCCACTAGATGGCGCTTGAAATCCACTCAGAGCCCATAAACTTTCAGAGGGAGTTTATCCAAAACTTCCAGGCTTTGGCGTGCGATTCTCTATCTATCGCACCATCCAGTACAATTGGGTAGAAGATTGTCACATTGACTTAGATTAACAAAACAGATAATGATTGTGCAGTTATTTTTGAGTTTCAGGCCTGCCAAGTATACTCCTGGAGAAACTCCTGACTGGTGCTGAATAGCAAGGCGCGGGATGTGGACACAATGGCAGATCTCATCTGGGTGACTGGCAGCTCCTGAGGTCATTCCATAGATTAAAAGGAGCAAAATGGTTATTAAAAAGAAAAAAAACATGGGTTAGTGTGCAGACAGCGTATAGACGGCATTCACTGGGCATGAGAGATGTGAAAAGGTATTTATCACTGTCAGTCCATATTGCTTAATGCTTATCATTCCTGCATTGTACAGTATACTTAGCACTTTATAGTACAGTATATATGAATGGGATTAAATTAAATATGAAGTCTACTACTTTGTAACATTGGACAGCATATATAAGGCTTTTGTCTATATTTTATTCTGCTCCGGACTATAAAAAACTTATTTTTATTATTATTCCTTCTTAAAGTGGGAGTAAACTCCCATCTCTTACTTTTACCTATACAGTATCTCACAAAAGTGAGTACACCCCTCACATTTTTGTAAATATTTTATTATATCTTTTCATGTGACAACACTGAAGAAATGACACTTTGCTACAATGTAAAGTAGTGAGCATACAGCTTGTATAACAGTGTAAATTTGCTGTCCCCTCAAAATAACTCACAGCCATTAATGTCTAAACTGCTGGCAACAAAAGTAAGTACACCCCTAAGTGAAAATGTCCAAATTGGGCCCAAAGTGTCAATATTGTGTGTGGCCACCATTATTTTCCAGCACTGCCTTAACCCTCTTGGGCATGGAGTTCACCAAAGCTTCAGAGGTTGCCACTGGAGTCCTCTTCCACTCCTCCATGATGACATCACAGAGCTGGTGAATGTTATGCCGCGTACACACGACCGGACTTTCTGGGAAACTAGGTCTGACGTTCTTCCCGCCAGACTTCCGGCGGACTACCGCCGGACTTTCTGAACGGACGGACTTGCCTACACACGACCGGACTTTCCAGCAGACTAGGTCCGCCGGTCTTCCCGACGGACTTTCGCCGGAGTTACTGCAGACTTTCAGAATGAATGGACTTGCCCACACACGGCCAAGTCTGTTCATTTTGAACGTGACTTGGGTACGACGAGACTAGAAAAGGAAGTCAATCTCGCCGCTTTTATCGGTGAGATTGACACCTTGCCAGCCCCGTCGCAGGGCATACCAGGCCCTTAGGTTTGGTATGGATTTTAAGGGGAACCCCCTACGCCAAAAAAAGGCGTGGGGTCCCCCCCCAAAATCCATACCAGACCCCTATCCAAGCACGCAGCCCGGCCGGTCAGGAAAGGGGATGGGGACGAGAGCGAGCACCCCCCCCTGAACCGTACCAGGCCGCATGCCCTCAACATGGGGGGTGGGTGCTTTGGGGAAGGAGGGTGCCCTGCGGCCCCCCCACCCCAAAGCACCTTGTCCCCATGTTGATGAGGACAAGGGCCTCTTCCCGACAACCCTGGCCGTTGGTTGTCGGGGTCTGCGGGCGGGGGCTTATCGGAATCCGGGTGATGTTGACCACGCCCCCTAAAACGTCACAGTACCAGCATGTCCAGGGACTGTGACGGCATAAGGGGGCGGGGTCGCCGCCTATATAATTCACATCGGAGCGCTCAGAGTGCATACCAGCCGGAGATAGCGTCGTGTCAACATCGGAAGAAAAGAAGAAGGCAGAAGGCAGAATGCCGGGCTCCTGCTAGCAAAAGAGCGGCAAAAGATAGCGGAGGAGCCCGGCAGAAGACCCGGAGAGCGCGGAGAAGAACCGGAGAGACACCCCAAGCCGGAAGAAGACCCCCGAAGTTGGAAGAAGACCCCCGGAGATGTCTAATAAATTACTTTAAAAACCTGTGCAGTGTGTTTTTTTTATTGACACTTTTTCCCTAGGTGAATGGGTAGGGGTACCATGTACCCCATACTCATTCACATAGGGTGGGGGGGGCGGGATCTGGGGGCCCCCTTATCAAAGGGGGCTCCCGGATTACGATAAGCCCCCCCGCCCGCAGACCCCGACAACCAACGGCCAGGGTTGTTGGGAAGAGGCCCTTGTCCTCATCAACATGGGGACAAGGTGCTTTGGGGTGGGGGGCCGCAGGGCGCCCTCCTCCCCCAAAGCACCCACCCCCCCATGTTGAGGGCATGCGGCCTGGGACGGTTCAGGGGGGGGGCGCTCGCTCGTCCCCACCCCCTTTCCTGACTGGCCGGGCTGCGTGCTCGGATCGGGGTCTGGTATGGATTTTGGGGGGGACCCCACGCAGTACCCTGCCCTTGCGTCGTATCTGGTCCGTCAGATCAGCATACAGACGAACGGGCTTTCCGTCAGGAACTGAGTCCGGCGGAGTTATGACGTAAAGATTTGAAGCGAAACGGTCTGTCGGAAGTCCGATGCAGGCCACACACGGTCGGATTGTCCGCCGGATTCGGTCCGTCAGCGTCCGTCAGACCAGTTTGGGCGAAAAGTCCGACCGTGTGTACGCCCCATTAGAGATCTTGCGCTCCTCCTGCTTCCATTTGAAGATGCCCCACAGATGCTCAATAAGGTTTAGGTCTGGAGACATGCTTGGCCAGTCCATCACCTTTATCCTCAGCTTCTTTAGCAAGGCAGTGGTCGTTTTGGATGCATGTTTGGGGTTGTGTTTGGGGTCATGTTGGAACATGCTCTGCTTCAGTATGTGACAGTACATGTTGGCATTCATGGTCCCCTCAATGAACTGTAGCTCCCCAGTGCCAGCAGCACTCATGCAGCCCCAGACCATGTCACTGCCACCACCATGCTTGACTGTAGGCAAGACACTCTTATCTTTGTACTCCTCACCTGGTTGCCACCACACACGCTTGACACCATCTGAACCAAATATGTTTAACTTGGTCTCATTAGACCACAGGATAGTTCCAGTAATCCATGTCCTTAGTCTACTTGTCTACAGTAAACTGTTTGTGGGCTTTCTTGTGCATCATGTTTAGAAGTCCTTCTGGGACGACGGCCATGCAGACCAATTTGAAGCAGTGTGCGGCGTATGGTCTAAGCACTGACAGGCTGACCCCCCACCCCTTCAACCTCTGCAGCAATGCTGGCAGCACTCATATGTCTATTTTCCAAAGACAACCTCTGGATATGACGCTGAGCACGTGCACACAACTTCTTTGGTCGACCATGGCGAGGCCTGTTCTGAGTGGAACCTGTCCTGTTAAACCGCTGTATGGTCTTGTCCAACGTGTTGCAGCTCAGTTTCAGGGTCTTGGCAATCTTCTTATAGCCTAGGCCATCTTCATGTAGAGCAACAGTTCTTTTTCAGATCCTCAGAGAGTTCTTTGCCATGAGGTGCCATGTTGATCTTCTGGTGACCAGTATGAGAGAGTGAGAGCGATAACACCAAATTTACCACACCTGCTCCCCATTCACACCTGAGACCTTGTAACACTAACGAGTCACATGTCACGGGGGGAGGAAAAATGGCTACCAATTTGGACATTTTCACCTAGGGGTGTACTCACTTTTGTTGTCAGCGGTTTAGACATTAATGTCTGTGTGTTGAGTTATTTTGAGGGGACAGCAAATTTACACTGTTATACAAGCTGTACACTCACTACTTTACATTGTAGGAAAGTGTCATTTCTTCAGTTTTGTCACATAAAAAAGATATAATAAAATGTTTACAAAAATGTGAGGGTATACTCACTTTTGTGAGATACTGTATGTGCTCCTATATGGAGGCTCTCACAAATTTTTAGAGTTAGGACTGCAAATAATACTGGGGTGCCGTGAAGTGGCTCTGCAGCTTACGCATGTATTTCCAAATGCGTGCAAACTAAACCCCTGTTTTTCACGCATACTGTTAGACAGGATAATTTGGTTGGTTGCAGACTGGTTGGTGAGCTGAGCTGGGAATTTTGCTATTTATTTTATTTGACATGCGTCTCCCTTCCATGTGCTCCTTGCTGTGAAGGCCATTTATAGGTGGGGGCAGTGGCCATTTGCTTGTATTTTAGGAAGAAGGCAAGCCAGCAGAGGCAGTGTGATGCTTTGGACAATGTTCTGATGGGAAGCCTTGGGTCCTGCCAAACATGTAGATATTACTTTGATACGTACCACCTACCTAAACACTGCTGGTGACCAAGTACAACCCTTCACAGAAACGGTATTCCCTGACAACAGGGGCCTCTTTCAGCAGGATAATGCGCCCTGCTACACTGCAAAAATGGTTCAAGAGAGGTTTGAGGAACACAACAATGAGTTTGAGGTGTCAACTTGACCTCCAAGTTCTCCAGATCTCTGTCTAATCGAGCATCTGTGGGATGTGCTGGAAAAAAAAGTCTGATCCATGGAGGCCTCACCTCACAACTTACAGGACTTATAGAGGAAGTAAACCCTGGTTCTTTATTCCCCTGCAAAGTAAAAGCATAATGGGCTAGTATGCATTGCATACTAGCCCATTATGTGCCACTTACCTGCAAACGAAGCCCGCAAAGTCCCCGCTGGTGGAAGCATCTCATCTTCCTTCCGGGGCCACGGACTTCGGCTCTGTGACTGACCGGGTCCGCGTATCGTCACTCCCGTGCATGCGCGTGGGAGCCGCCGCCAGTCACGGCACATGCTGGGGAAGAAATTGCAAGGAGGGCCGTTTCTTCACAGCACGTGCGTTGATGACATCAGCGGCTCAGTGTACATGAAATATCTCCTGTACGGCGAACGTTCAGGAGATATTTTCAGTACATATAGGTAAGCCTTAAACTCTCTCAGGTGGGTTTACAACCACTTTAAAGGATCGGCTTGGTGCCAGACACCACAGCAGACCTTCAGAGGTCTAGTGGAGTTCAAGCCTCGATGGGTCAGGGCTGTTTTGTTGACAAGAGGGGGACCTACCCAATATTAGGGGGGTGGTCATAAAGTTATGGCTGATCGCTGTATATCATTGAAAGTGTTTTGTTATATCCGTTCCATAAGTGCAAAAAACACCTGGTGATCCTGAAAGAAGTCTTGTAAGCCACCAACTTTCTGTGCCCTCTGCCTGAGCAGTAATTAGATAAATGACATTGTTCCCAGTTTCTCTATGTGGACTACAGAGCACTCCCCCTATGACAAAGAGGGTTCTGTAGGCCTGTACTTAGGTGGCAACACTGCTTTTCCATAGATACAGCATGATGAGCGAGCATTGCCACCCTAGCACAGTGATAAGGAAAATGACAACCTCTGTTTTCTAAAGAGCAACGCATTTTGGCTGCGGGGTGGGGGTGGGGGGGGCAGTAGCCCATGCGATTTACACGTGCTCCCGCACCCACAGTACTGTGAACGTAGGCTAAATGGTGAACCGCTTTCAAAGTTTATTTAGAAGAGAAAAGTTACAAAGTAAAAGTATAGATTAGAAAGTAGAGAAATGAACATGCGTGTTTAAGTCCCTATTGACTTTAACAAGGACCTTCCGTCTTTATCAATACGGGAGGACTTTCTAAATATAAAGATTTGCATATTAACCATTTGCCGACCAGCCGCTGCAGTTATACTGCAGCAGGTTGGCTCGGCTGCGCAAATCGCAGAAGATGTGCGTGAGGCTCGTACACGGCAAATCGTGGGCCGGCGCGCTCGCGCGCCGATTGGCCGACGGGGGGGAGCCAATCAGCGGATCCAGTGGACTTGATGTCTGCCGGTCACCCGCGATCGTTCCCCACAGTGACAGAACGGGGATCTTCCAAAGTAAACAAGGCAGATCTCCGTTCTGTCAGGAGATGACACACAGATCCTGCTATGCAGGACGACAGATCTGTGTGTTGTCCCAGGCAGCCCATCCCCCATAGCTCTCAACTGTCCCTGATTTTTAAGGGACTGTCCCTGATTTGGAGCAATGTCCCTCTGTCCCTCATTCCTCCTCATTTGTTCCTCATTTTGGTCTGATCTTTAGCCCTCATGCACATGGACGTTTTAAAAAACCTGCTGTAAAGCTAGGTCCGACGCCTGGAAAAAGCAGCGTTAAAAAACTGGATTTTTACCGCGTTTTGCATTAGCGTTTTTGCGCATTTTTTAGCGTTAGCGTTAAGTAGCGTTTTTTTAAAGAAAAACACATCTCTCAGCTGTATGCACTCCCAAATTTCCCACAATGCCACAGAAACCAAAGAAAAAAACATCGGAGCTCAAAAACGCGCAAAAACGGCGCATCAGCGTTTTTGTGCGTTTTTCCGTGTTTCGCGTTTTTACAGCTCTAGCGCCGCGCCACGGATCGCACTGGTCCTGGGTTTTTTTTACAGCTTAAAAACGCCTAGGTGGGCATGAAGCCATAGACTAACATAGACAGGCGTTTTTAAGCTGCAAAAAAACGCCCAAACAAGCGGCCTTAGAGTTGATAATAAAATGCACTTTTTATCTTTCAAAAAGTGTTTTCCAGTGCTAAACTTTTCATCTGATTTCTAAATTGCTGCATTTGTAAATTCCAAAAGCCAATATAAAGGAATAGTAGTGGTAAAAAAAAAACACTTGTGGGTTTAACCAATCTTGTTTGTTTTTTTTGTACAATTCTCCTTTAAGGGGGTGTGTCCTATGTCTACATACTTTTGCTGATAGGTGTCCCTCATTCCCATCTCAAAAAGTTGGGAGGTATGCATGCTCCATACAGTAAGTAAATACACTGAAGGAGCACATTTAACCCCTTGATCACCCCTGATGTTAACCCTGCCAGTGTCATTAGCACAATGTCAGTGCATAGTTTTAGCACTGATCACTGTAATAATGTCACTGGTTCCCAAAAAAGTGTCAAAAATGTCAGTTAGGTGTCCAACCTGTCCGCCGCAATGTCGCAGTCCCGCTAAAAATCACTGATCACCGCCATTATTAGTAAAAAAAAATGCCATAAATCTATCCCCTATTTTGTAGACGCTATAACTTTTGCGCAAATCAATCAATATACCTTTATTGGGGTTTTTTTTTACCAAAAATATGTAGCAGAATACATATTGGCCTGAATTGATGAAGAAATTAGATTTTTTTTCTTAAAAATATTGGGTGTGTTTTATAGCAGAAAATAAAAAATATTGTTTTTTTTCAAAATTGTCGGTCTTTTTTTGTTTATAGTGCAAAAAAAAAAAAAAATGAGAGGGAACATTGGGGAAATTTCCCTTCATTTTCTATCCCATAGCTAAATCAGCAAATCAGAGGAAACATTGGGGAGATTTCCCTTCATTTACTATCCCATAGCTAAATCAGCAAATGAGAGGGGACATTGGGGAAATTTCCCTTCATTTTCTATCCCATAGCTAAATCAGCAAATCAGAGGGAACATTGGGGAAATTTCCCTTCATTTTCTATCCCATAGCTAAATCAGCATATGAGAGGGAACATTGAGGAAATTTCCCTTCATTTACTATCCCATAGCTAAATCAGCAAATGAGAGGGAACATTGGGGAAATTTCCCTTCATTTACTATCCCATAGCTAAATCAGCAAATGAGAGGGAACATTGGGGAAATTTCCCTTCATTTACTATCGAATAGGTAAATCAGCAAGTGAGAGGGAACATTGGGGAAATTTCCCTTCATTTACTATCCCATAGCTAAATCAGCAAGTGAGAGGGAACATTGGGGAAATTTCCCTTCATTTTCTATCCCATAGCTAAATCAGCAAGTGAGAGGAAATCAGAAAGTCAGGGAATCCCTTGACTGTCACCAGAACTAGTGTCCCCATAGGAGGATTTTCTTTCTCTTCTTGTTTTGGTGACAACTCATTATTTGGGATTTTCTTTCACTTTTCAGTGATAACAGTCACCAGGACACATGGGAGGGGGAATCTCCCTGACACAGACAGCAATAAAAACCTGACAGGGGGTCTAATCCTTCTCTACTTCATCCAAAACAAAAAAGAACACTTTTTTGTCTTTAGTTATAGTTTAGAATGAAGTGTCATATGGGGGAAATTTCATTGCAGACTAAAAAGTTCTGTTCTGAATATACTGCTTGACATTTAATCTGCCCGATCAGCAGTTTCTGGGTGACTTCTGTCTGTTTTCATGACTCAGGATGACTTCTGTGATTTGGACTATATCAGAACTCCTATTAGGTAGTATCTGTTCCCATCATCTGTCTGCTCAGACACCGGCCTGTAGACTTTGTTCCTGCTCACTCTATCACTTCCATCATCTGTCTGGCCTGTTAGTCGGCTGTCACCCCCGGTGACACAGTGGGTTCAACGAATCCCGCGACGCTTTCTGATAAAAATGTAAATGAAAAATGATCGTCTTCCTCGAGGGCTCTATCACGCTGTCTGCATCATACTGTTAAATGCAGCAGGTCCTGTGTACATTGCTGTGCATTGTGAAGGAATTCAACGTGCTGCAATTTTGGATGCTTTTCCCTGTAAGTCCCAATAACGTCAGTTCATTGGGGTTCAAACCAAGCACAGTGCACCTGAAACTGCATGTGGTAGACATGTGCACTGCCAAAAAATTTGTTCGTTTTCGTTGCATTCGATTTTTGTTTTTTGTTTTGTTTTTTTTTGGGTCATTCGTTATGATCGCAATTTGTAAATTTGTAAATTTGAAAATTCATAAATTTTTGAAAATTCGAAAATCTGAAAATAAGAAAGAAAATCCAGAAATTTGGAAGAATAGCTAACTAACTAATAATAACTAACTATTAAATTATAGGTATTGGAATTTCCTTTGAAATTTGGCTGTTAGTAAATGTAACGAATATGAATTTATCCGAAGTTACGAATTATCTGAAATAACGAATGCCGCATTTAAACAAATGAAACTGAACAAATTAATAATGAATAATAAAAAGTTTTTATTACAGTAAAACCTCGGGTTGCGAGTAACGTGGTTTATGAGCGTTTCGCAATACGAGCTGTTTTAAAAAAAAAAATCCTGATTTGATTTGCGAGCGTTGTCTCGCAAGACGAGCAGGATTCAAGCCTCTGGGGTGTGCAGTACTGCATGTGGCCAGAGGTGGGGGGGGGGTGCGGGAGACACTCGGGGGCCGATCACGGTTCCCGAGTGTCTCCGAGCGTCTCTGAGTGTCTCCGAGCATCTCCGAGTGTTTCTGAGTGTCTCTGGCACCCCACTACCTCTAGCCACATGAGGTACTGCATACACCAGCAGTGACACTGGAACTAATTATCTGAGTTTCCATTGATTCCTATGGGGAAACTCGCTTTGATATAGGAGTGCTTTGGATTACAAGCATGCTTCTGGAACGAATTATGCTCATAATCCAAGGTACTACTGTATTATTATTATTATTATTATTAATAATTTGTTACATTCCATTCGTTTAGATACAGCATTCGTTATTTCGGATAATTTGTAATAACATAATTTATGCGTAACTGCGGATAAATTCATATTTGTTACGTTCACTAACAGCCAAATTTGAAAGGAAATTCCAATACCTATAATTTAATAGTTAGTAATAGTTAAGTTATTATTATTTATTATTTCAGATTTTAAAATTTTCGGGTTTTCGGATTTTCGAATTTTGAATTTACGAATTTTCGAATATTCAAAATCACAAATATTCGGAAAACTTTGTTAAATGGGTTTTCATTAATTCAGATATTTCCGAATGAACGAATTTGTCTAATTTGGAACGAAACGTATTGTACATGTCTAGCATGCAGCAACATACTTCACCATAACACATGTTATAGTATGAACAAACTCTAATGCAGCGTACACACAATCTGGAATTTTGGTTGGAAAAAGATA
The DNA here is from genome assembly GCA_037952835.1 of Lithobates septentrionalis. Taxonomy (NCBI): domain Eukaryota; kingdom Metazoa; phylum Chordata; class Amphibia; order Anura; family Ranidae; genus Lithobates; species Lithobates septentrionalis. The sequence goes on along the minus strand of JBBDGP010003092.1, from coordinate 366,784 downwards.
TGATGTTTTTTCCGACAGGATTCCGCTCAAGCTTGCCTTGCATACACACGGTCACACAAAAGTTCGCTGAACTTACGACCGCCAAGAACGCGGTGACGTACAACACTACGTCGAGCTGAGAAAATCAAGTTCAATGCTTCCAAGAATGCGTAGAATTGTTTCCGAGCATGCGTAGGAATTTTGCGCGTCGGAATTGCCACAGACGTTCGCATTTTCGGATAGGAACTTTTTCCGACCGAAAAATTGAGAACATGCTCTCAATCTTTTGCTGGCTGGAATTCGGCCAGCAAAGGTCCGATGGAGCATGCACACAGTCATCGGTCTTTTGGTGGCCGAACCATTGACGTCAATAGGACTCACACAGCGTGCGTTCAGGGACATGCACCAGCGCACACCTGCTCCCAGTGCTGGATTTATAAGGGAGCAAAAAGGGCAACTGCCCTGGGCCCCTGACAGAAGGGGCCCCCCTCTATACAAATATTATAAAACAATATAAAAAATAAAAAATAATAAAATATATAATAATAAAAAAAATGACTTTCTTTTATTAACCACTTCAATACTGGGCACTTTAACCCCCTTTCTGCCCAGGCCAATTTTCAGCTTTCAGCGCTGTTGCACTTTGAATGACAATTGCGCCGTCACGCAACACTGTAGCTGTTTTTCTTTTGCTAAATAAGCAAAAAAGACAATATATATATATATATATATATATATATATATATATGTTTTTCTTTGTTTCTGTTGTAAAATTTTGCAAAAAAATAATATTTCTTCATAAATTTAGACCAAAATGCATTCTGCTACATTCCTTTGGTGAAAATAACTCAAATCAGTGTATATTATTTAGTCTGTAGAAAAATTATAGAGTCCACAAACTATGGTATATAACTGAAAATTGATCAATCCTCATGTACTGACGGCTATCTCATTTATTGACGCCCGAAAATGCCAGAACAGTACAGATATTCCCCAAATGACCCCCTTTTTGGAAAGTAGACTGTCCAAGGTATTTAGTAAGAAGCATTGCAAGTTTGTAATGTGGTGCCACAAAATTTTATTTTTTTTATATACGGTCACCTGTGCAGTACGGCGTCATCATATAACTGGCGTGGCAGCGATCGGGGACAGCAATGTCAAAGGAAAAGTTCCATAAGCCGCACATCATGAAGCAGAAAATAAATAAAACTTTTTTTCTTCAATTTCTTTTCTTTTTTATTAATTTTTTTCTTTTATTTACGATTTTTCTTAACACACTGTGACCAGAGCAATATAGTGTTACCATAGTAACATTGTACTACTCTTGGTAACTGATTTTATTTTATTTTTTACACATTATGCTTGCTTATACCAGTTAATTTCACTGGTATAGGCAACCATTTTTAGTTTTACTAAATAAAATTGATTCAGAAGATTTCGGCGAGAGGGTGGGCCTGGATGGAGGAAGATTTCACCTAACAGAAGAGGCATCAGCACGAGGGACATGACCTACTGACTGTAAGTTATTTAACTTGTGCTGATTTTTGTGTTTTTTTTTTAAATATTGGCTGCACTTAGTCTTTAAGCCCCTTATGCCTATGTAAAATTTTTGGGAAAAAAAACACTTAACATGACAGGTATTTGTTGACAGTAGGCCATCAGATTATTAGTTTTTTTTTTTATTTGTAAGTTTGCCCTGTGTCTCATCAATAGTGTGACAGTGCTGTGCCATTTCATAGTGTCAGAAGGGTTAGATGTCACCCAGGGTTCTCACTTATGCAGGTTGAAGCTCTTCAGGATGTCTGTTCTGAGTGGAGAATACGAGTTTTGCAGTTTTCTCCAGGACTGGTAACTCCTGGATTGGGTTCTGGAGCCCAGAGGCTTTGTAGAGATTGGGAGGGATAAAACCTCTAACGCTGGACACTAGCATCCTGGTTCTGCAGGTGTGCACAGCCCTTTTAGGAAGTGCAGCATGTGTGAACAGACCCTGGGAGATTGTCTACCCTGGTCTCAAGGAGAGATGATCTGATCAGGGTGTCACCTGAGAGAGGTATTAACCAATTCGCGCTCGGCCTATAGTCAAATGACGGCCGGACGGGGCATTCGTCGCTCTGGGTGGACTTCATATGATGTCATATATCAGTAAAAATGGTTGCTTATAACAGTGAAATTCACTGATATAAGCAATCATAATGTGTAAAAAAAAAAAATCCTGATCACTTCCCCAGAGTAGTACAGTGTTACTATCATAACACTGTATTGCTCTAGTCACAGTGGGGTTGATCTAACCACCTCCCATCCGAAAGATGGCTGCAGCATGGACCTAATTTGCTGGGAGGGCCTCCATAGATGTCCTCCCGTGCTCAAGCGGCTTGCGCACTCCCTGCAGGGCGCGTGTGGCATGCTCTGTGATCAGTGAGTCTATGAGACTCGGCTGATCACAGATCGGAGTAAGGGGTTGATCCCAACCCTTTACCATGTGATCAGCTGTCAGCCAATGACAGCTGATCGTGTGATGTAAACAGAGCCGGTAATGAGCTATTTTTTCTCCTCACGCTGGTAGTGTGAGGAGAAAAAAAAGCCGATCACCGGCGGCTGTGAGAGGGACATCAGTCCCGATCGTGGAGAGCCTCTGCAGAGGCTTTTGTGCCACCTACCAGTGCCCACCAGTGCCACCTACCAGTGCCCACAGTACCACCCATCAGTGCTCACAGTGTCACCTATCTGTGCCTACAGTGTCACCTATCTGTGCCCACAGTGCCACCTATAAAAGTCACCACCAAAGTGCCTCATCACCAGTGCTGCCTATCAGTACCGCCTACCAGTGCCCATCAGTGCCACCTACCAGTGCCCATCAGTGCCACCTATCAGTGCCATCTTTCAGTGCCACCCATCATTGCCACTCATCAGTAAACAGGAAGAGCCGTTTATCGGCTTTTCCTCTCTCGCGTCTGACAGACTACGCGGAACATCAATGGCATTGGATGCCCTTGGGGCACTTGGAGCGGCGGTCAAAGGTTTTTCTTCACCCCATGTGATTCCCATTTCCTCTGGAAACTGGTGGAGTGTCAGCTTGACTTTGATGCGGCGGATGAGATGGATATCGGGAGAGCGGTGAGCTGTATTGATTCCTCTTCCCGGCTGCGAGGTGTTTACACACATACACACTCGCTTGCCCCATAGAGATACAACAGCCCGTCCCAATCTGTTGCTGACAACTTGGATAGCTACTACACACTCATACACCTGGGGGAACCCTGAACACTCCTGCCATGTCCATTCTGCTTGACCTGCACCACTAGGAAATGATACTCCCATTCTATCACCATATTTGCTATTTGTGCCTTTTCAATTTTCAATCTGTCTGACCGGGATTAAATGTATGAATTGCTCCTTAATATCATCTATCCATTTCAGTTGTGGACAGGATAAATGCTCAATGTGTGGTATTCATGCAATACTGAGCGGATTGCTCTAAACCCAGCTCTATCCAGGTCCACACTGGGACTTTATTATGAGAATCAGCAATCCATGATATCAGCGAGGGGTGTGTGTCTGCTTGTGGTGGCCATCTGTGTTATAAGACAACGTTGTCTATTTTTACTGTATGTGGTGAAGGTATGTCATTTATACATTCATTAGTTACTAGTGTTTATGTGGATTTTTTTCAATAAAGAATTATTTATATTTTTGATAATACCAGCTGTTCCTCTCTGAAGAATTACTTGGGAAATTTCCTTCTCCCCCTCTTTTTGTGTGTTAAATTTGGTGTTATCGCTCTCACTCTCTCATACTGGTCACTGGAAGTTCAGCATGGCAAAGAACTCTCTGAGGATCTGAAAAAAAATTGTTGCTTTACATAAAGATGGCCTAGGCTATAAGAAGACTGCCAAGAACCTGAAACTGAGCTGCAGCACGGTGGCCAAGACCATACAGCGGTTTAACAAGACAGGTTCCACTCAGAACAGGCCTCGCCATGGTCGACCAAAGAAGTTGAGTGCACGTGCTCAGCGTCATATCCAGAGGTTGTCTTTGGGAAATAGACGTATGAGTGCTGCCAGCATTGCTGCAGAGGATGAAGGGGTGGGGGGTCAGCCTGTCAGTGCTCAGACCATACGCCACACACTGCATCAAATTGGTCTGCATGGCTGTCGTCCCAGAAGGAAGCCTCTTCTAAAGATGATGCACAAGAAAGCCCACAAACAGTTTGCTGAAGACAAGCAGACTAAGGACATGGATTACTGGAACCATTTCCTTTGGCCTGATGAGACCAAGATAAACTTATTTGGTTCAGATGGTGTCGAGCGTGTGTGGCGGCAACCAGGTGAGGAGTACAAAGTCAAGTGTGTCTTGCCTACAGTCAAGCATGGTGGTGGGAGTGCTGTGGTCTGGGGCTGCCTGAGTGCTGCCGGCACTGAGGAGCTACAGTTCATTGAGGGAACCATAAATGCCAACATGTACTGTGACATACTGAAGCAGACCATGATCCCCTCCCTTCAGAGACTGGGACGCAGGGCAGTATTCCAACATGATAACAACCTCAAACACACCTCCAAGACGACCGCTGCCTTGCTAAGGAAGCTGAGGGTAAAGGTGATGAACCGGCAAGCATGTCTCCAGACCTAAACCCTATTGAGCATCTGTGGGGCATCCTCAAACTGAGGGTGGAGGAGCGCAAGGTCGCTAACATCCACCAGCTCCGTGATGTCGTCATGGAGAAGTGGAAGAGGACTCCAGTGGCAACCTGTGAAGCTCTGGTGAACTCCATGCCCAAGAGGGTTAAGGCAGTGCTGGAAAATAATGGTGGCCACACAAAATATTGACACTTTGGGCCCATTTGGACATTTTCACTTCAGGGTGTACTCACTTTTGTTGCAAGCGGTTTAGACATTAATGGCTGTGTGTTGAGTTATTTTGAGGGACAGCAAATTTACACTGTTATACAAGCTGTACACTCACTACTTTACATTGTAGCAAAGTGTCATTTCTTCAGTGTTGTCACATGAAAAGATAGAATCAAATATTTACAAAACTGTGAGGGGTGTACTCACTTTTGTGAGATACTGTATGTAGCACAGATTTTGATGGGTAGCTGGTATGAGTGCTAGGAAATTGTTGTTTTTATTGTTCTCTCAACTGCCCTTCCCATGTGTACCTTGCTTTAAAAAGCTAACTATACAGTAAATTGATTGTAGCAGTTGCCATTTCTGGTATGCTTACTGGATTTGGTCGGAGACATACTGGAGGTCTTCAGCTGCCATTGAGCTGTGCAGGACTTCTGGTGTGCCTCTGCACCTTAATGGTCTACTTACAGACATACCTGTCCTCAATTTATTCATTGCTATATACTGTACTGTACGTTCCAATATGGGAGTTCTGTTACAGTTAGGAACTTCATAGAGGGACCATGACAAGGCAGCGTGGCTTTCACATGTAGTGGAAAATGTATGCAACTTTTTTAACACAAACTGTTGAAGCAGTGTATAAGTGCTGGGATTTTTTTTTACTTTGTCCATGTGCACTTTATTTTAAAAAGCTAGTTCTAAATTAATGTGACTTGAGCAGTTGTCATTTCTGTTCTAAGTGCAGCCAAAATAAAAAACACAAAAATCAGCACAAGTGACATAACATACAGTCATTAGGATGTGTCCCTTGTGCTGATGCCTCTTCTCTTCTCTCTCCATGTTGCCCCCCCCCCCCCCATCGCCATAATCCTCTAGAGCGGCTGGGGTTAATAGAACGAAGGGGCTGTCATAGGAAGTACTGGAAATGTTATTAAATTTATATAATTTAAAAAAAAATTGTTATACTACTAATGACGGTGATCAGCAACCTATAATGGGACTGCGATAGTGCGGCGGGGCAATCTGACACTAACTGACGCTGGTAGGACCTGACTAACTGCCACTGACATCATCAGTGACATTAATATAGCGGTTGGTGATAATACTATACACTATCACTGTACTAATGACACTGACTGGGAAGGGGTCAACATCTAGGGAGATCAAAGGGTTAACTGTGTGCCTAACTATGTGTAGTGTGTGTAATATGTGCTGCTTTACTACTACTAGATGTCTGAGTGAGAAACTGACAGATCACTCTCTGTACAGAGCTCTGTATTGTATATCAACACAGCGCTCTGGCCTTTGATTGCACACAGCCGATCAGCAGATCCTGGCCATCAATCATTGGCTGGGACTTGCTGACAGGCTCCTGCTGTGTACAATCACAGCGGGTGCCAGGCAGGGGTGGGCTAGTATGCATCTCAATACTGAAATACTTACCTTAGAATGAAGCCTTCCAGTGATGCGCTGTGACCACCAACAGGGCTTCTGTCTTCCCCCAGGTGTGTGAGTGGCCAGAGCCGCGGTGATGTCACTACCCCGCGCATGCGTGCGGGAGCCCTCGGTTTCTTGCAGGGTGCTGTGAAGGACCTTCAGAGCGCATGCGCCGGTGATGTCACCGGCTGCATGTAGTGTGAATATCTCCTAAACGGTGCCCGTTTAGGAGATATTCATTTTACCTACAGGTAGGCCTTATTATAGGCTTATCTGTAGGTAAAAATTGGTGTACTAACGCATTAATTTACATTATCCTTTCTCTTTCTGCATATGGATGATGGCACTGTAATTAATTTAATCCAGCGCAGGACCACCAGATGTGAAAGTAGGTTGCCTGGCTCCCTGAATTCCTGGAAGCACATGGGGGATAAGGAGGGAGCCAATTTGGTGACCCGCACAAAAGTCATATACCAGTGTGAGAGAAACTTGTAGGCGTTCTCTTGGGCGAACATGTTCCGGGAGCACTTGGATGAGGCTAGCCAGATTTGCTTCCAAGGTGGTTGGTCTAAGGGTCTGTCCAATTCAGCTTCCCACTTCAATACATAGGAGAGTGGCCCAAATTGTCTGTAAGTTAGGCTTATAGGTCAGACACAAAGCTTTTCAGAATGGGGTCGGCATTTGATTTATTTAAATGGACTTCCAACACACCAGAGCAGACAAATAATCATACCTGCTATTGTGGCCCTCTGGAAGTACCAGAGGTCCACTAGAGGCTATCTATATATTTCAAGTTGACTAATGCCCCGTACACACGGTCGGATTTTCCGACGGAAAATGTGTGATAAGACCTTGTTGTTGGAAATTCCGACCGTGTGTAGGCTCCATTACACATTTTCCATCGGATTTTCCGACCCACAAAGTTTGAGAGCAGGCTATAAAATTTTCCGACAACAAAATCCGTTGTCGGAAATTCCGATCGTGTGTACACAAATCCGACGAACAAAGTGCCACGCATGCTCAGAATAAATAAAGGGATGAAAGCTATTGGCCACTGCCCCGTTTATAGTCCAGACGTACGTGTTTTACGTCAACGCGTTCAGAACGATTGGATTTTCCGACAACTTTGTGTGACCGTGTGTATGCAAGACAAGTTTGAGCCAACATCCGTCGGAAAAAATCCTAGGATTTTGTTGTGGGAATGTCCGAACAAAGTCCGACCGTGTGTACGGGGCATAACACTGATGAACCACTAAACACCACTAAAGCCACACTACTGTTTTATAAATGTCCCCCTAAGTTGTTCTGATTTCCTGGACAAGACAGGAGCATAGGCAGTGTTATAACAGTATAGGAGGATGTTCATTATTGGAGGGTCATTCCACCCAAAACCTTCAGTAAAAGATGGAGGAACGTTATGCTACCTAACTGTTCATTAGATTTTGTGATGAGATGTCTAGAAGTGAGATCCCAGCCATTACAAGGGCGATTGACTCTCCTGAATGAGTGATTCAGTTCATTGGATGGTGCATGCAACAGGAGAAATGGGAACACCTCACTGTGGGCAGGAACAGAGCAAGAAACTATTGTATGGTGATGACATAAAAGGCCAGCGGGAGACTAAGCTCAACAGACTCCACTTTTTTTTTTTTTTAAATAATCTTTATTTACATTTTATTTACATTTTTCACAAACATATGGTATGCAAAAAAAAGAAGAGAAAAGCGCCCAAAAGGGCAGCAAGAAGACATCATAAGTCACAATCATTCAAAGATGGTATTAAAGGCTCATCAGTGCATTCAGTTGCGTATAACAGGTAATGAATCCAATTTCTTCCCCAAACAATACGGGGGGCGCATGAGCTAAACTTTCATATATGAAATCGGGAAAAGATAGGGCACTGATATGTGGCACTGATGAGCACTGATAGGCGGCACTGATGGGCAACGTTAGGTGGCACTGATGGGCACTAATAGGCGGCACTGGTGGACACTGATAGGCGGCACGGATAGGCGGTACAGGTGGGCACTGATGGGCATTGATGGGTGGTACTGATGGGCAACACTGATGGGCATTGATCGACAGCAGTGATGGGCATTGATGGGCAGCACTGATAGGCGGCACTGATTGCCAGCACTGACTTTTTTTTTTATTGCTCTTAATTGTAAATGTGAGATCTGAGGTCTTTTTGACCCCAGATCTCACATTAAAGGAGTCCTGTCATGTTTTTTTCTATTAAAAGGGATGTCCTTGTATTAGGAAAAAAGTTACCCAAATTTTTTTTAAAAAAGACAGTGTAAAAAAAAAAAAGTAAAAGCGCCCCGTCCCGCCGAGCTTGTTTGCAGAAGCGAATGCATATGTAAGTCATGCCTGCAAATGAAAACAGTGTTCAAACCACACATGTGAGGTATCGCCACAATAGTAGAGTGAGAGCAATAATTCTAGAAAAAGATCTCCTCTGTAACTCAAAACTGGTAACCTGTAGAAATTTTTAAACGTCGCCTATGGAGATTTTTAAGGGTCAAAGTTTGTCGCCATTCCACGAGCGGGGGCAATTGTGAAGCGTGACATGTTGTGTATTAATTTACTTGGTGTAACATTATCTTTCACAATATAGAAAAAAATTGGGCTAACATTACTGTTGTCTTATTGTTAAATAAAAAAAAGTGTATTTTTTCCAAAAAAATTGCGCTTGTAAGACCACTGCACAAATACGATGTGACATAAAGTATTGCAACGACTGCCATTTTATTCTCTAGTGTGTCTGAAAAAATATATATATATATAATGTTTGGGGGTTCTAAATAATTTTCTACCAAAAAAAAAATGATTTTAACATGTAAACAAGTTTAAAAAATAGGCCTGGTCCTTAAGTGGTTAAAAGATTGAAATTACTTTTAAAATGACATTACATGTTAAAGATTATATGAGATTTTAGGGATTGAATTTACATACATCTTGCTCCTGTTCCCCTGACGTCGCGCTGTGACGTGAAACGCATTGGGTGGGGCCATGAACGCGTGACACTAACAGGCCCGCTGATGCTGGCTTTTGGCGAGGCTCCATGCTGTTTAAATGCTTTTTATTGTCCAGGATCATGTGAGCACCTTGTGGTGTTTTTAACAATAAATGTGTACTAGCAGTATTCACGCTATGTGCGGTCTATGTTCCTTTTCGTCTATGGTGGCTGTCTAAGTTAGATCCGAATTCGTGGCTTTGGTATTGTGGAATATCATATGTTGAAACCCAGTGGACTCATTTAAAGACACTCAGAGGGGTCCATTATTTCTCATGCGTGTTTGATCTCTGTAAGTGGGGATCCCAACCATCTGGTAAGAGGCTTGAATTACAGTGGAGGGCACGTGTGTATGGTGGAATTCCTTACCAATTCACGTGGTTTGCCACAATATATCATTATCTTGAGAAGAATTAGATACACCTTCAATATGCCACTACCTGTATATGCTTTCATTGTTATTGATACATGGACCTATTGAACTTTATGGACTATTCAATTCACTGTTTAATTGTACATTGATATGTTTTTTATATTTTATTTCTTGCATAGTAGCCAGAAGCGCACTATTGTTTATGTACATATAAAAAAATTATAAACTAATAAGGCAAATAATAAAATTCTATACATTGTTTTAACCACTTGCTTACTGGCCACCTAAACCCCGCTCCTGTCCAGACCAATTTTCAGCTTTCAGCGCTGATGCACTTTGAATGGAAATTGCGCAGTCATACAACACTGTACCCAAATTAAATTTTTATCATTTTTTCCCCATCATTAGAGCTTTCTTTTGGTGGTATTTGATCACCACTGGGGTTTTTTATTTTTTGTTAAACAAATTAAAAAAAACTAATTCAAGAAAACAAAATACAAAACCGTTTTATATTTTGTTAATAAATTTTGCAAACAGATAATTTTTCTCCTTCATTGATGTACGCTGATGAGGCTACACTGATGGGCACTGATAGGCTGCACTGATGGGCACCGATAGGCTGCATTGATGGGCACTGATAATGTGACACTGATGGGCACTGATAAGGCGGCACTGATGGGCACTAATAGTCAGCAATGGTGGGCACTGATGCGGTGGCACTGGTGGGCACTGATAGGTGGCATTGGTGGGCACTGAGAGGTGGCACTGATGGGCATTGATAGGTGGCACTGAAGGGCATTATTAGGTGGCACTGAAGGGTACTATTAGGTGGCACTGATAGGTAGCACTGATAGGCACTGATGGGTGGTAGTGATGGGCACTGATGGGTGGCAGTGATGGGCACTGATCGGCACCAGTAGGTGACACTGATAGGCAGCACTGCTAGGTGGCACTGATGAGGCACTGATTGGCACCACTGGTGGGCATTGATAGGTGGCACTTGTGGGCATTGATAGGTGGCACTGATTGCTGGCACTTATGTATTGGTGGGCACTGATTGGTGGGCACTGTGGGCACTGATTGGTGGGCACTGTGGGCACCGATTCGTGGCACTGGCAGGCGGTACTGGTGGGCACATATGAGGCGGCTTCGCCTCTTCCTCTTCGAGACCGATGTCCCTTCAACAGAAGCCGGTAATCAGCTTTTTTTTCTCCTCACGCTATTAGCGTGAGAAGAAAAAAAGTAACAATTACCGATCTTCTATTTACATCACGTGATCAGCTGTCATTGGGCTGATCACGTGGTAAGGGGTCGGGATCGACCCCTTACTCCGATCTGTGATCACCCACGTCTCCTTGACTCGGGTGATCACAGCGCACACCGCGCGCGCCCTTCAGGGGGGCGTGGTAAGCATGCAAAGGGGAGGAAGTCTATTGACAGCCTCCCGGCAAAGCAGATCCGCGCTGTAGCTGTCATTCGGCTATAGCGTGAATCTGAAGGGGTTAAAGCAGGGCACTTCATTTTAGTTATCTAAAAAAGTCAGGAACAAAAAAAAGCTCATTATTGTTTAACTGTGAATTAGCTCCCAGCATATCCTGACGTATATTTATAATAGGAAATGTGTTTTATAGAGATTTACCCCCCGATGAGATGCAGAAACACACTACCTCAGCTGAACCAACACTTATTTCATGTGGAGAGTAAGGCATCACAACGCACTTAAAGCAACTGATTTTTTATTTTTATTTTTTCTGTGCTAAAAATATATTTATTATTAATGCAGGCAGACCTCTGGTAAATTACACATACAGCATGAAATTGTCAGTGGATCAATACCATGAACTGAATTTATATTAAAAATCATCAAGCGTCGCAGAAGAACTAGAGAAGTTTGGTTTTATATGCATCTATTAGTGAACTATGCATATTATTAATAGTGTAATAACTACGGTACTTTGGATAATTAAAGAAAAAAAGTGGACTTTTAAAACACCTTAGCTCCTTTAATATACCCAGGCATATCTATCAAGTTTGTATTTATAACCTATCATTATTTTTGTTTTGTACATGTATAGCTGTGCTGGGATCATCAAGGATCTAGACCGCTCAAATCTTTTCCCTTTTCCTGACTGGATGTACACACGGGGATCTGGCACAAAAAATACTCCTCTAGATGCTTATTCTTCCTAGAATGAAAAGCAATTGGCTGGCAGGGAAAAGCAAGGAGATCATTTAGACCAGTGGTCTCCAAACTGCGGCCCTGGGGACGAATGTGGCTCTTTGCTTGCCTCTATCCGGCCCTTGGGGCACTATTTCATCCACAACTGACACCAATGATGGGGCACCATTCCTCCCACTGACACCAATGATGGAGCACTATTCCTCCCACTGACACCAATGATGGGGCACTATTCCTCACACTGACACCAGTGGTGGGGCACCATTCATCCCTCCGACACCAATAATGGGGTACTATTCCTCCCACTGACACCAATGATGGGGTGCTATTCCTCCCACTGATATCAACAATGGGCCCTATTACCCACACCAAAACCAATGATGACACATTGCTTACTCCCACTGACGCTGGGGCATTTTCTACTCCCACTGGCCACAGTCCGGCCCCCCTAATGTCTGAAGGATAGTAAACTGGACCTTTGTTTAGAAAGTTTGGAGACTCCTGATTTAGACTATTCCTTATGATAGCACACTCATTGTAAATTAGGCTTAATGGGGGAATTAAGAGAGTGGTGCAAGAAGAATGTTTGTACCACTCTTCTAGACATAGAAATAAGTGCAAATGCTGCTCTTATATAACAAAGGGGCACATTCTGCTTTATTTTTAAGGAGCAATCAGTTCTCTGTTCTGTGACAGATACAGCACATGGCACAGAGAACAGACAGCTGGCGCTGCATGCTCCAATCTCTCTGCAGTCCCCACCTCCCGTTCAGGCCAAAGCGGGAGGGATGGCGAGGGTTGTTAACCCTGCAGGCTCTGCTTGTGTAGTGTAATCACTGCACAAGCAGATAGGGGATGCTGACAGTTCACATCCCTTACAACAAGGTCACACCTAGAGGGCATCTGTGGCCCTTTTCTATATGCGAAACTCTCACATTCCCTCTGTTAATTAGGTGCAGACCTGCGTTAGTTTTTAGTTCACTCTGAAACAGAGCCTGGCGCAGATAGACCTGGAACTATCTATCTGCTTAGTTAACTGCTTGCCAACCAGCTACTGCAGTTACACTGCTTCAGGTTGACTCGGCTGCGCAAATCGCCGTAAGTGTACATGGAGCTTGTACACAGCTTTCTGTGGGCCGATTGGCCAGTGGGGGAGCCAATCAGCGGGTCCAGCAGACTCGATTTCTGCCAGCCGCCCGCGATCGTTCCCTGCAGAGACAGAACGGGGATCTGCCAAAGTAAACAAGGCAGATCTCCGTTCTTTTAGGGGATGACACAGAGATCCTGTCTTTCTGTTATGCAGGAAGATGGATCTGTATGTTGTCCCAGGCAGCCCATCCCCCATACTGTTAGTAAACACACCCAGGGAACACATTTAACCCCTTGATCACCCCTGATGTTAGCCCCTTCCCTGCCAGTGTCATTAGTACAATGTCAGTGCATATTTTTAGCACTGATCACTGTGATAATGTCACTGGTTCCCAAAAAAGTGTCAAAAATGTCAGTTAAGTGTCCGATCTGTCTGCCGTAATGTCGCAGTCCCGCTAAAAATCGCAGATCACCGCCACTACTAGTAAAAGATAAATAATAAAAATACCATAACTCTATCCCTATTTTGTAGACGCTAGAACTTTTGCGCAAACCAATCAATATACGCTTATTGGGTTTTTATTTTATACCAAAAATATGTAGCAGAATACAAATTGGCCTAAATTGATGAAGAAATTAAATTTTTTAAATATTTTTATTGGGTACGTTTTATATTGTTTTATTTTTTTTTAATTATCGGTCTCTTTTTGTTTATAGCGCAAAAAAAAAAAACCCTCAGAGGTGATCAAATACCACCAAAAGAAAGCTCTATTTATGGAAAAAAAGGACATCAATTTTATTTGGGTACAGCGTCGCACGGCCGCGCAATTGTCAGTTAAAGTAGCGCATTGCCGTATCGCAAAAAATGGCCTGGTGATTAAGGGAGTAAATCCTTCCGGGGCTGAAGTGGTTAATGTGACACACAGGCACAGCATACAGAACAGAGAACAGAGAGCAGTTGCTTTGTCTTGCATGATTGAAGCAGGGGTTCACTTTAAAACAGAACTTAACTCTATCTGTGCACCACATATCAAAAACCCTTTTTAATTCATTTTTAATATTTAAAGCCAATTCACCCATCCAACCATGACTCCGTGATTAACCACTTGTTGACCACCCTATTGCAGTTTTACAGGGGGTGCGGCGCTTCTGCTGTAATTATTCACAGCAGAAGCCGATCTGCAGGAACAAGGCACTCGATGTCCCTCAGCACCCGCTGATCATCGGGCAGAGATTTAGAACAGAGCTCTGCCTATCTAAACAAGTCGGAGTTCGGATCTGACGGGGGGAAGGGATGGATTCTGTGTTCCTGGAAGGGAGAGACTCATATCCATTTCTTCCCTAGTAAAAGCAGCACACGTAGTAAACACAAACATTGGCTAGGCACACAGTTAACCCTTTGATCGCCCTGAGTCAGGGGTGTCAAACTCAATTTCATCGAGGGCCATATCAGCAATATGGTTGCCCTCAAAGGGCCGGTTGTATCTGGGGTGCAGGACGTACAGAGTGCATGGTTCAGGAATGCGTTACGTACAGAGTGCAGAGTTCAGTATTATGCTACGTGCAGAGTGCAGAGTGTAGGAGTGTCTTATGGATTAGGGGTGTGCTCCGTACAGAGTGCAGGATTCAGAAGTGCATTACAGACAGAGTGCAGAGTTCAGGGATGTGCTGTGTACAGAGTGCAGGCTTTGGGGGTGCACTATGCACAGTGCGCTACCCCAACTCTCCCTCCCCCCCAAAGCTTTCTCATATCTCTCTCTCATACCTGGCCTGGCTCTTGTACCTCTCTGCGTAGGCAGCTCTGCCTTGCCTAGAGATCGTTCTCTTTCTCAAATCTGTTAGATCTGGGATTCGCTGAGAGTAAAGCTGTCCCTTGTAAGCACAGAAGGCTTCTATGTTTACAACGGGCAGTGGGGAGTGGGAGTAGAGGGTAAGAGCCGAAGGTGATGGAATGGAGTTTTGCAAAACTGGCTGCGAGGGCCACATGACAAGGCCTGGCGGGCCTGATTTAGCCTGCAGGCCTTGTGTTTGACATATGTGCCCTAGATGTTTAACCCTTTACCTGCCAGTGTCATTAGTACAGTGCATATTTTTAGCACTGATCACTGTATTAGTGTGATTGGTTCCCACAAAGTGCCAGTTAGTGTCCGATTGTTTGCCGCAATATCACAGTCCCACTATAAGTCGCTGATCGCTGCCATTACTATTATAAAAAATAAAAAATTCCAGTATATATCCCAGAGTTTGTAGATGCTATAACCTTCGTAAACCAATCAATATGCGCTTATTGGAATTTTTTTTTATCAAAACCATAAATTTATGAAGAAATTTGGATGTGTTTTGATAGCAGAAAGTAAAAAATAATGTTTTTTTTTTTAAATTTGTCGGTCTTTTTCTGTTTATAGCGCAAAAAATTAAAAATGCAGTGGTGATCAAATAACACCAAAAGAAAGCTCTACTTGTGGGAAAAAAGATACATTTTATTTGGGTACAACGTTGCATGACTGCACAATTGTCAGTTAAAGTAAAGCAGTGCTGTATCGCAAAATGTGGCCTGGTCATGAAGGGGTGTAAATCTTCCGGAGGTCAAGTGGTTAATTTGGTTAAAAAAATCACTTTGAAATCATTATGATTCATGTAGGATTTCCCTCCTGGAATCCATCTGTCCTTAGCACAGGCATGCAAGCAGGAGGGTGGGCTTAGCTGAGAAAACTCCTCCTTCTCTCCTCCAGATGAAATTCCAGAATTATAGAATACCAGGGCAAAATGACTTTGGAGTGCTCTGCCCGCACAGCCATGTCATTCATTCACAGGGATCTGTGAATGAATAAACTAAAAGTCCCCTCTGGCAGACAGACTTGTTCTAAATGGACTGCATAGGATGTATTACATCAGTTTGGCCTACGTCAGAAACCAGAAAGCAACTGAAGAAATGGTAAATAAAATAGTTAAAACAAGTAAATATATTATACCTTCCTATCTATTTAATAATGCTAGCAGCATCTGGATTAAAAGTTGTTAGTGTTGATTAAGAGAGTTTAGTTCCACTTAAATGTTTGTAGTCGTTTTCAGGATGTGGCTTTTTGGTTGTTCTTGTTAGATTCTGAATATATATTTTCATGCAGCAAGCATTTCTCCCATGCTCCAGGCAGCTTCAACCCCGCAATGGCGTTGTCAAGAAATTGTGGAATCAGAGCAAAAAACACTTGGAAATACTCATTCCTTGCATCACCCCCGGATGGGTTACAAAGATTGATGCTTCATTTTACAAATAAGATATTAATACTGACTTACAGCTCTTACTACATCATTCTAGTTGTTGATACCCTAAGCAGGCTTCCCCCCAAGACAAGGGCACTGCTAACAAAGCATTTAATAATCAGGTACACATAATGATGTCTATCTTTTCCAGTTTAGATAAGAAAGTTAGGCAACTGGAAGATCAAATGTCCCAATAGTAATATAAATTATTTTTTTTTTTTGTTTTTTGTTTTTTGTTTTTTTTTGAAAAAATAAAAAAAATTACACCACAGAACAAAGATACAAGTCTGAACCCAAAACTTTTAAATCAACCATTTTCATCTACACTGGAAGCCAACAAATTTTTTGAATGTTTGCAGACTAGCTATATGCAAGTTTGCTCTTACAAGTTAGAGCAATTGGGGGGGGAAAAAAATAAAAAAAATTCTACTTTATTTTTCTTGCACCATTTTAAAGGTGAAACGAAAAAAAAAAATTGTAATTAGTGCTAAACTGTAAGTAATATAAATTTTATAATAAATGTCCAGCCAAAGTCGAAATGTTCACATCCTCCATCCAGCCAATGTAGCACCAATATTTAAGAAAGGGCCAAGATACATCACTGGGAATTACAGGCCAAGTTAGCCCAACATCAATTGTATGCATGAGAAGGACGGTGATGAACCCGCGCAAGGGAGATAGTTAAAATTTAATTTAATTTAATTTGAACTGCTACCTCCACAGATGCGATCGCCACCGAAGTGGCAGCCGCTAGATGAAAGAAAATTTGAATGTGGGTGTGGCGCTGTTCTAATTAAAAAGCAGAAAAACTGTGAAATATATACCGGTATATGTGAAATTTCTATATTCCTGTGGTATATATAGGGCTCTATAAAACCTTGATGTGCTCAAATCGTGGGTGTAAGAGAAAGATTATTGCTCCTGGATAAATGCCAAAAAATGCAAGTGAGCCCAAGCGAAAAAACAAAGAAAAAATGATTTAAAGAAATTAAGGAGAAATAAAATAATAGATAAAATAAAATTGTATTGCCAGGCTGTCCAGAATATTGATACCTTATGTAAATTGATGTGTTCCACTGTGCTACAAATAAGACTTGGCAAACATAGGTGAATATAATCAAAAACAACGTGAGGAGAATTGGGGAAGGGGGTGGGGTTGAGGGAAGGACAAGGGAGGTGGGGGTGGTGTATAATAGTCCAGGTAAAGTGCACACGTGCCTATTACTTATAATATAATTAAAAAATCCAGGTGGAGTGCACTCGTGGCAGAAAGGTGCTGATAGCTTGATTATTCCAATGTGTAAGTGTGTTCAATACAATCCTTCAATTCTTTTTCTTGGTGACAGTGTGTTTAAATCCCGTGCTCTTAATGTGCACACACTCACCAGCTTCTTTAACCCCTGCGGGGGTATTAGGCAGTCACAGTCTGTACTACTGTGCAGCAATTACCGGACCTCTCAGGATCGAATTGATGTTTGTCATAGAAGAGAAGGGATATCCATAGCATAATACCGTTTAAAAAGTGTTTATTGTGAAAAATACAGAGCGGTACTCACAAATTGGTAGCTCATATAAAGCAAGTAAAGATCTCATTCGAACCGTCAGAAGTAATCCTGTTTTCCCTGGGAGATACTGCAACGTAGGTTTAGGCCACACCCAACGCGTTTCGTCATTGGACGTCTACGGGAGCATCCCCCCCCTTCCCCAATTCTCCTCACGTTGTTTTTGATTATATTCACCTATGTTTGCCAAGTCTTATTTGTAGCACAGTGGAACACATCAATTTACATAAGGTATCAATATTCTGGACAGTCTGGCAATACAATCTTATTTTATCTATTATTTTATTTCTCCTTAATTTCTTTAAATCATTTTTTCTTTGTTTTTTCGCTTGGGCTCACTTGCATTTTTTGGCATTTATCCAGGAGCAATAATCTTTCTCTTACACCCACGATTTGAGCACATCAAGGTTTTATAGAGCCCTATATATACCACAGGAATATAGGAATTTCACATATATATATTTCACTGTTTTTCTGCTTTTTAATTAGAACAGTGCCACACCCACATTCAAATTTTCTTTCATCAATTGTATGAAAGCTCTTGGAAGGGATGATAAGGGACTATATACAAGATTTTAGTAATGAGAACGGTATCATTATCAGTAATCAGCATGGATTCATGAAGAATCGTTCTTGCCAAAACCAATCTCTATGAGGAGGTGAGTTGCCATCTAGATAAAGGAAGGCCCGTAGACGTGGTGTATCTGGATTTTGCAAAAGCATTTGACACAGTTCCCCATAAACGTTTACTGTACAAAATAAGGTCCGTTGGGATGGACCATAGGGTGAGTACATGGATTGAAAACTGACTACAAGGGCGAGTTCAGAGGGTGGTGATAAATGGGGAGTACTCAGGTCCGGGGTGGAAAGTGGGGTCCCCCAGGGTTCTGTCCTGGGACCAATCCTATTTAATTTATTCATAAATGACCTGGAGGATGGGATAAACAGTTCAATCTCTGTATTTGTGGACGATACTAAGTTAAGCAGGGCAATAACTTCTCCGCAGGATGTGGAAACCTTGCAGGAATATCTGAACAAATTAATGGGGTGGGCAACTACATGGCAAATGAGGTTCAATGTAGAAAAATTTAAAATAATGCATTTGGGTGGCAAAAATATGAATGCAATCTATACACTGGGGAGAGAACCTCTGGGGGAATCTAGGATGGAAAAGAACCTGGGGGTCCTAGTAGATGACAGGCTCAGCAATGGCATGCAATGCCAAGCTGCTGCAAGCAAAGCAAACAGAATATTTTGGGAATGCTTTAAAAAGTGGATTAACTCCAGAGATAAAACGATAATTCTCCTGCTCTACAAGACTCTGGTTTGGCCTCACCTGAAGTATGCCGTCCAGTTCTGGGCACCAGTCCTCAGGAAAGATGTGCTGGAACTGGAGAGAGTCAAGAGAAGAGCAACAAAACAAATTAGGGGAATGGGGGACCATAGTTATGAGGAAAGGTTACAAGCACTGAACTTGTTCTCTCTGGAGAAGAGATGCTTGAGAGTGGATTTGATTTCAATGTACAAATACCGTACTGGTGACCCCATAATAGGGATAAAACTTTTCCCTGAAAGGGAATTTAATAAGACACACGGCTATTCACTAAAATTAGAAGAAAAGCGGTTTAACCTTAAACTGCGTAGAGGGTTCTTTACTGTAAGAGCAGTTAGGATATGGAATTCTCTTCCACAGGCGGTGGTTTCAGCAGTGAGCATCGATAATTTCAAAAAACTATTAGATAAGCACTTGAACGACCACAACATACAGGGATATACAATGTAATACTGACATAAAATCACACACATAGGTTGGACTTGATAGACTTGTGTCTTTTTTCAACCATGCCTACTATGTAACTATGTAATTATGTAACTATTCGCACAGTTTTTGAGCATTTGTGAATAGTCGGTTATTATAGACAATCTGATTTGCAAAGGTGAAAGGCTCGTTGTTCCAAAATTCCAAAACATAATGGATAAAACAGATGTATCAAAGTATACATGGGAACTGAGAAATGTAAAACAGATCTTTGATATTTTCTTCTGGCCAGTAAGGAAAGCACAAATTGAGAAAATTGTGTTCAAATGTCTTTGCTTACAGCATCAAGCTACAATTCCAACTGTTATATCATCAATGACCTTAGACGGGATGCATCAGATCTTACTGTGCCAGGGAATGCAAGCTATATTCATGTTTTCACTATACACTGTTTTTTTAAATTCAATTCCAGATACACCTTGACATTTTCTGTTATTGAAAAACTAAAAGCATGTTTTAGATCCAGAATTCCAACAGAGTTTACAGTGCCTTGCAAAAGTATTCACTCCCCTGGCTTTTTACCTATTTTGTTACATTACAGCCTAAAGTTCAATGTTTTTTTAATCTGAATTATATGTGATGGATCAGAACACAATAGTCTAAGTTGGTGAAGTAAAATTAGAAAAATATATACATAAATTATTTTTCAGAAATAAAAAACTGATAATTGGCATGTGCGTATGTATTCACCCCCTTTGTTATGAAGCCCATAAAAAGCTCTGGTGCAACCAATTACCTTCAGAAGTCACATAATTAGTGCAATGATTTCCACCTGTGTGCAATCTAAGTGTCACATGACCTGTCATTACATATACACACCTTTTTAAAAGGCCCCAGAGGCTGCAACACCTAAGCAAGAGGCACCACTAACCAAACACTGCCATGAAGACCAAGGAACTCTCCAAACAAGTAAGGGACAATGTTGTTGAGAAGTACAAGTCAGGGTTAGGTTATAAAAAAATATCCAAATCTTTGATGATCCCTAGGAGCACCATCAAATCTATCATAACCAAATGGAAAGAACATGGCACAACAGCAAACCTGTCAAGAGACGGCCGCACACCAAAGCTCACGGACCGGGCAAGGAGGGCATTAATCAGAGAGGCAGCACAGAGACCTAAGGTAACCCTGGAGGAGCTGCAGAGTTCCACAGCAGAGACTGGAGTATCTGTACATAATAAGCCGTACTCTCCATAGAGTGGTGCTCAGGTCTGATGAGACTAAAATTTAACTTTTTGTCCATCAAAGAAAACGCTTTGTCTGGCGCAAACCCAACACATCACATAACCCAAAGAACACCATCCCCACAATGAAACAGGAGAAATTTTTTTTCATGGTGGTGGCAGCATCATGCTGTGGGGTTTTTCAGCAGTCCGTACTGGGAAACTGGTCAGGGTGGAGGGAAAGATGGATGGTGCTAAATACAGGGATATTCTTGAGCAAAACCTGTACCACTCTGTGTGTGATTTGAGGCTAGGACGGAGGTTCACCTTCCAGCAGGACAATGACCCCAAACACACTGCTAAAGCAACACTTGAGTGGTTTAAGGGGAAACATGTAAATGTGTTGGAAAGCCCAGACCTCAATCCAATAGAAAATCTGTGGTCAGACTTAAAGATTGCTGTTCACAAGCACAAACTATCCAACTTGAAGGAGCTGGAGCAGTTTTGCAAGGCGGAATGGGCAAAAATCCCAGTGGTAAGATGTGGCAAGCTCATAGAGACTTATCCAAAGCGACTTGGAGCTGCGATAGCCGCAAAAGTTGGCTCTAAAAAAGTATTGACTTTAGGAGGGGGTGAATAGTTATGCAATAGTTATGCTTTTGTCTGTTATTTTGTCCTATTTGTTGTTTGCTTCACAATAAAAAAAAAATCTTCAAAGTTGTGGGCATGTTCTGTAAATTAAATGATGCAAATCCTCAAACGATCTCTGTTAATTCCCGGTTGTGAGGCAACAAAACAAGAAAAATACCAAGGGGGTGAATACTTTTGCAAGGCACTGTATATCAGACAATGGCCCTCAGTTTGCTTCAACAGTTTAGTCTGTTAAACATGCACTTTCAACTGCAAAATTGAAGAGATCCATACATTGCCATGCTGGGGTGCAGGAATGATTGATGTGACCAGCTCGTTAGCCTTTTCATCTTTGGTCTCAGGTGCAGATTTTCCTATTTTATAGCTCATATCTGAGACTTTGCTGTCTCCAAAGTACATCCTTTGAGAAAGCTTGAAAAGATCAAGACAGGCAGAACCCACAAAATTGCAATTATAGCAGCATGACCCAGAAGAGCATGGTACCTGAAGATATTAGAACTCTAAAAGGACATTGCTGGGTATTGTTTAGCAAGTGGGCCAATTCCATCTACACTGTCAGTGACCCAAATTGTGGCTTGGAAATGAAAAGGTAACATAACTATCTAGAAAGTCACCTTCTGAGATTGTAAAAACTCAATTGTCATTTCCTAAGTCACCACATTTAATAGTATGCTATCTTTTCTTCTGATGTGTGAGACTTTTACGTGATTACATTTTTTTAGGCTCACCTCTTAATTGTTTGAGGTTCTTTGATCAAGGGAGTATCTCTTGTACATCCTGCTTGTTTGTGTAAGTTACCATGTTGGAACTGTCCAAGAGAAGCATTATGCCGCGTACACACGAGCGGACTTTACGGCAGACTTTGCCCGGCGGATGGGATTTGGTCGGACAATTCGATCGTGTGTGGGCTCCAGCGGACTTTGTTTTCTCAAAAGTTGGACGGACTTAGATTTGAAACATGTTTTAAATTAATCCGTCGAAATCGAGTCCGGTCGAAAAGTCCGCTCGTCTGTATGCTAGTTCGACGGACATAAAGCTACGTTAGGGCAGCTAGTGGCTACTGGCTACGAACTTCCTTGTTTTAGTCCGGTCGTACGTCATCACGTATGAATTTGACGGACTTTGGTGGATTGTGTGTAGGCAAGTCCGTTCATTCAGAAAGTCCGCCGTAAAGTACGTCGAAAAGTCCGCCGGGCAAAGTCTGCCGTAAAGTCCACTCGTGTGTACGCGGCATTAGGTTCCTCTTTCGTAGGGTTGGTTGCAAACACATCAAAGGCTACCGAAGTGTCTAAATCTTTCAAT
Source organism: Lithobates septentrionalis (assembly GCA_037952835.1). Classification (NCBI taxonomy): domain Eukaryota; kingdom Metazoa; phylum Chordata; class Amphibia; order Anura; family Ranidae; genus Lithobates; species Lithobates septentrionalis. Next base: position 344,109 of record JBBDGP010003092.1, on the reverse strand, counting down.
TATAGTTTTTGCTTTTCTGTACACTATTAGAAATGGAACTATCCCTGCATGGGTACCCAAACTATATGAAACATTAATGACCAGTTCTATGAAGCTCTCCTGTGTGAAACCCTTGTTCTCAGTTAGTTTAGATTGTAAGCTTTTCACGAGTAGGGTCTTCCTAACCTGTTTGTCTTGGACTGTATTGTAACACTACTGTTTCCCCGTTATTTTGTAAAGTGCAGATGACAGAATATTTCAAAGAAAAGAGCACCCGCCAGCATGCAGGACACTCGCCATTCATGTAAGTACCATCCCTGGTGCTTGTTAACCACTTCAGCCCCGAGCCTCTTTTTGACAATTGTTGTTTACAAGTTAAAATCATTTGTTTTGCTAGAAAATTACTTAGAACCCCCAAACATTATAAATATATATATTTTCTAACACCCTAGAGAATAAAATGGCGGTCGTTGCAATACTTTCTGTCACACCGTATTTGCGCAGCGGTCTTACAAGCGCACTTTTTTGGAAAAAATACACTCTTTTGAATTAAAAAATAAGACAAAAGCAAAGTTAGCCCAATTTTTTTTATATTGTGAAAGATAATGTTACGCCGAGTAAATTGATACCCAACATGTCACGCTTCAAAATTGCACCCGCTCGTGGAATGGCGACAAACTTTTACCCTTAAAAATCTCCATAGGCGATGTTTAAAAATTTCTACAGGTTACCAGTTTTGATTTACAGAGGAGATCTAGGGCTAGAATTATTGCTCTCACTCTAAGGATCGTGGCTATACCTCACATGTGTGGTTTGAACACCATTTTCATATGCGTGCGCTACTCACGTATGCGTTCGCTTCTGCGCGCGAGCTCGTTGGGACGGGGCACTTTAAAAAAAATAAAAAATGTTCTTATTTATTTTACTTTTTATTTTTTATTTTAACACTCTTTAAAAAAAAAAAAAGGGTCACTTTGATTCCTATTACAAGGAATGTAAACATCCCTTGTAATAGAAAGAAAGCATGACAGGACTATGAGATCTGGGGTCAAAAAGACCTCAGATCTCATATTTACACTAAAATGCAATAATAAAAAAAAGTCACTTGAAAAAAAAAAATTCCCCTTAAGAGCTATGGGCGGAAGTGACGTTTGACGTCGCTTCCGCCCTCCCATGCTATGGAGGTGAGCGGGGGCCATCTTCCCCTCAGTCGTCAGCCAAGCATCCACGGGAGAGGACGCGATCGTCTCCGCCGCTACCGAAGGGTCCGATAAGCGGCGGAGACGACCGGAGCGTGGCGATAGGGGGGTGGGCACCTCTCTCGCCAGCGATAAAAGTGATCTTGCGGCGAATCCGCCACGGAGACCACGTTTACCTTAACCACTTTAGCCCCGGACCATTATGCTGCCTAAGGACCAGAGGTCTTTTTCCAATTTGGCACTGCGTCGCTTTAACTGCTAATTGCGCGGTCATGCAATGCTGTACCCAAACAAAATTTGCGTCCCTTTCTTCCCACAAATAGAGCTTTCTTTTGATGGTATTTGATCACCTCTGCGGTTTTTATTTTTTGCGCTATAAACGGAAAAAGACCGAAAATTTTGAAAAAAAATGATATTTTCTACTTTTTGTTATAAAAAAAATCGAATAAACTCAATTTTAGTCATACATTTAGGCCAAAATGTATTCGGCCACATGTCTTTGGTAAAAAAAATGTCAATAAGCGTATATTTATTGGTTTGCGCAAAAGTTATGGCGTCTACAAACTAGGGTACATTTTCTGGAATTTACACAGCTTTTAGTTTATGACTGCCTATGTCATTTCTTGAGGTGCTAAAATGGCAGGGCAGTACAAAACCCCCCAAATGACCCCATTTTGGAAAGTAGACACCCCAAGGAAATTGCTGAGAGGCATGTTGAACCCATTGAATATTTATTTTTTTTGTCCCAAGTGATTGAATAATGACAAAAAAAAAAAATATTTATAAAAAGTTGTCACTAAATGATATATTGCTCACACAGGCCATGGGCCTATGTGGAATTGCACCCCAAAATACATTCAGCTGCTTCTCCTGAGTATGGGGATACCATATGTGTGGGACTTTTTGGGAGCCTAGCCGCGTACGGGGCCCCGAAAACCAATCACTGCCTTCAGGATTTCTAAGGGTGTAAATTTTTGATTTCACTCTTCACTGCCTATCACAGTTTCGGAGGCCATGGAATGCCCAGGTGGCACAAACCCCCCCCCCAAATGACCCCATTTTGGAAAGTAGACACCCCAAGCTATTTGCTGAGAGGCATGGTGATTATTTTGCAGCTCTCATTTGTTTTTGAAAATGAAGAAAGTCAAGAAAAAACATTTTTTTTTCTTTTTTCAATATTCAAAACTTTGTGACAAAAAGTGAGGTCTGCAAAATACTCACTATACCTCTCAGCAAATAGCTTGGGGTGTCTACTTTCCAAAATGGGGTCATTTGGGGGGGTTTTGTGCCACCTGGGCATTCCATGGCCTCCGAAACTGTGATAGGCAGTGAAGAGTGAAATCAAAAATTCACGCCCTTAGAAAGCCTGAAGGCGGTGCTTGGTTTTCGGGGTCCCGTACGCGGCTAGGCTCCCAAAAACTCTCACACATGTGGTATCCCCGTACTCAGGAGAAGCAGCAGAATGTATTTTGGGGTGTAATTTCACATATTCCCATGGCATGTTTGAGCAATATATCATTTAGTGACAACTTTGTGCAAAAAAAAAATAAAAAAAAATAGTTTCTCTCCCGCAACTTGTGTCACAATATAAAATATTCCATGGACTCGACATGAGGGGTCATTTGGGGGGGGTTTGAACTGTCCTGGCATTTTATGCACAACATTTAGAAGCTTATGTCACACATCACCCACTCTTCTAACCACAAAGCCCTTTCTGACACTTTTTGTTTACATGAAAAAGTTATTTATTTTTGCAAGAAAATTACTTTGAACCCCCAAACATTATATATTTTTTTAAAGCAAATGCCCTACAGATTAAAATGGTGGGTGTTTCATTTTTTTTTCACACAGTATTTGCGCAGCGATTTTTCAAACGCATTTTTTGGGGAAAAAGTACACATTTTTAAATTTTAATGCACTAAAACACACTATATTGCCCAAATGTTTGATGAAATAAAAAAGATGATCTTAGGCCGAGTACATGGATACCAAACATGACATGCTTTACAATTGCGCACAAACGTGCAGTGGCAACAAAATAAATACATTTTTAAAAGCCTTTAAAAGCCTTTACAGGTTACCACTTTAGATTTACAGAGGAGGTCTACTGCTAAAATTACTGCCCTCGATCTGACCTTCGCGGTGATACCTCACATGCATGGTGCAATTGCTGTTTACGTTTGACGACAGACCGCCGCTTGCGTTCGCCTTAGCGCGAGAGCAGGGGACGACAGGGGTGCTTTTTTTTTTTTTTCTTTTTTTTTTTTCTTTTTTATCTTATTTTTAAACTGTTCCTTTCATTTTTTTTTTTAATCATTTTTATTGTTATCTCAGGGAATGTAAATATCCCCTATGATAGCAATAGGTAGTGACAGGTACTCTTTTTTGAAAAAATTGGGGTCTATTAGACCCTAGATCTCTCCTCTGCCCTCAAAGCATCTGACCACACCAAGATCGGTGTGATAAAATGCTTTCCCAATTTCCCAATGGCGCTGTTTACATCCGGCGAAATCTAAGTCATGAAATGCTCGTAGCTTCCAGTTTCTTAGGCCATAGAGATGTTTGGAGCCACTCTGGTCTCTGATCAGCTCTATGGTCAGCTGGCTGAATCACCGGCTGCATTCTCAGGTTCCCTGTTGAGACAGGAGAGCCAGAGAAAAACACGGAAGACGGTGGGGGGGGGGGATTCCCTCCCATGGCTTGTAAAAGCAGTCTAGAGGCTAATTAGCCACTAGGATTGCTTTTACATGAAAGCCGACCGCTGGCTGAAAAGAATGATACCAAGATGATACCTAAACCTGCAGGCATCATTCTGGTATAACCACTCAAAGTCGTGAATGGCGTACCTGAAGACAAAAAAAGGTTAACAATAAAACACAGTAAACAGTAAAGTATAAAAAATTGCATAACTGAAAAGCAAAGATGATAAAACATAATAACAATAAAACATTGCAGAATAGAATACAGTAAAAAAGAGCAGAACAATAGAGAGAGAGAGAATAGAGAGAGAGAACAATAAAACGACAACTATTTTTTTTAATTTTATATATATATTATTTTTTTTTTACACTTTTTTTGTAACTAACTTTTATAACTGTAACCGGTTCCAGGTTCGGGTCTCTCAAAATGCGATGGCATCTTGGGAGACCCTGTGAAAGTTTGCCTAGTCTGTGCAGTGCTGTACCCTACGCTAATACTCAACTAGTGAATGGTAGCGTTCAAAACATTCACCAATGCAAAGACCTACGCTAATACTCAACTAGTGAATGGTAGCGTTCAAAACATTCACCAATGCAAAGACCAGGATTGTCAGGACAGGAGGGACAATAATAGCGGGTGTCACGCCTATATCCGCGCTTGCTGCAGACACAACATCTTTTTTGGGGGGGTTCGTTGGGTAGGGGTACTCGGGAGGACATAAAGAAAATGCCTCTCATGCAGTCGACTGCATTTGGTTGGAGATGTGAATGGGGGAAGTACGGGTGCTGCAGAAGTGGTGGGTTCCCAATTAGGAGTGGCAAATGCAGCAGGAAGGGCATTATGGGCACGACGGGGCTGTGTTTGTCTTTTTGGTGGCAGCGGGACACTACTTGTGCTTGCCACCTCACCAGCTTGAACTGCACATATGGGACTCGCCACGTCACCAAGTGTTACTGCAGTGCTGGTTTGACTACGACCAGGGTGTACTAGGCCGCTGGTGCTTGCCAGTTCACCGAAACGCTACCAAAAAAACTGTTAGCGATCGCAGGGATCAGGCCTGACTCTGCGAACGCTGCAGTTATGCGTTTAGTGTTTTGTAAGTGACAGTGATCGATCGATACTGCACTTGGGTGGGCTGGGCTGGGCTGGGCCGGGCGGAGGGGCAAAACGCAGGTGATAGCAGGTATCTGGGCTGATCCCACTAACACTGCGTTTTTGGGAACCCTAAACTGCTGGGGACGCTAGTATAGATCTGATCGGATCAGATATTGATCCGATCAGATACTATACCACTAAGGGAGGTGTACGGTGCGTGCGAGGGTGTTAGCAGTACTGGCGCTAACCTGACGCTGCTTGGGGCTAGTGCTTGCCAGTTCACCAAAATGCTACCAAAAAAATTGTTAGCGATCGCAGAGATCAGGCCTGACTCTGCGAACGCTGCAGTTATGTGTTTAGTGTTTTGTAAGTGACAGTGATCGATCGATACTGCACTTGGGTGGGCTGGGCTGGGCCGGGCGGAGGGGCAAAACGCAGGTGCTAGCAGGTATCTGGGCTGATCCCGCTAACACTGCGTTTTTGGGAACCCTAAACTGCTGGGGACGCTAGTATAGATCTGATTGGATCAGATATTGATCCGTTCAGATACTATACCACTAAGGGAGGCGTATGCTGCATGCGTGGGTGTTAGCGGTACTGGCGCTAATCTGACGCTGCCTGGGGCGACGCATATCACCGCCGGGCGATCAGGGGGCTAAACCTTTATTAGGTAATAAACAGCGGGTGCCCTGACACTATAAAAAATAAACGAACTAACCAGCGTCACCCGCAACGGTTATACGGTGATCAGGGGTGAAAGAGTTAACTAGGGGGCCATCAAGGGGTTAAAACATTTATTCGGTAGTATATGGGGGTCCCTGTTGCTATAAAACGCTGACGGCGAACCTAAATATTTACCTCCCTAACTAGCGTCACCAGCGACACTAATACAGCGATCAGAAAAATGATCGCTTAGTGACACTGGCGACGGGGGGTGATCAAGGGGTTAAAACTTTATTAGGGGGGGGTAGGGGGGTATCCTAGACCTACAGGGGGCTAATACTCACTGCCCTAACACAGTAACTGTCACAAACTGACACCATGCAGTAATCAGAAAAAAAACAAAAAACTGCTTGGTGTCAGTTTGTGACAGGGGGGGGGGGTGATTGGGGGGTGATCGGGGGGGCGATCGGGGGGGGGGGATCGGGGGTGTTTTGTGTGCCTGGCATGTTCTACTGTGTGTGTGTGTGTAGTGTGTTTTCACTCACATTGCACTCATCTCTCCTCGGCGCCGGAACGGAAAATACCGAGCCGAGGAGAGATGACATCATTGCCTTTGCTGCTGTTTAGCATACAGCAGCAAAGGAATGTTGTGATTGGCCGGCGGCGATCGCGAGGGGGGGGCCACGAACGGATGGCCTCCCCCTCACCTCCGATCGCCGGGGGACAAAAGAGGACCGCCTCGGGCACCGGGGGGGGGGGTCCAATCGGACCCCCCACCCGCGGGAGGCAGATCACGTATATCTACGTGATTTTGCCTGCCCGTGCCATTCTGCCGACGTATATCGGCGTGAGGCGGTCCTTAAGTGGTTAAAAGAGAAACGCACGCCGTTCCCGAAAATACCGGCTGCTGCCATAACCCTGGTATTTAGCAGCAAAGTACCGACGTATGAGTATGGCGATTTGCGTGAAGTGGTTAAGAAATAAAAATCACTAAAGTTCAGTTTCAACCTTTACCCCCCCCCCCTTTTCCCTACCCCAGTGGTAGTCAGAAAGTCACTCCTACAGACAGCTAAAAAGATCATTCGTGTCATGCTACTGATTTTTAAAGTGGCATTGGCCCCAGAACTACGCAGGTACCTTCAAATGGGAGGTAAATCAGCCACAGCTCATATAACCCCTATCATCTTGTGGAGGAACCCTTGTTGAGAAAGGTTGAATTGAATTGTTGAATTAGACATTTCCAGAAAAAAAGGGTTTGTAAGGAGGAAGGGGCCATGCGAGGGATTTGGCTCATCCTGGAGTAGTAAAAGTTTTTTAGCAAGTGAACAAAAATAATGTATGGAAACGAAAAACACTGCAAGTAAGCATTTAAGATAAGTATATGTGAAATACAAAGTGTGGATAACCCCATATCAACAGTACCTGCATCCCAAAGTTAATGCAATATATATAAAAAACAAACAGCCAGTATGCAACTTTCACGATACTCAAAATATCTAGACAGAGATATACTGTTAAAATCTGTAATATTTGTAGCACCCTCCTAGATAGGTGCTTGGTTAGGTAAATTTAGTTACTAGCTCACTGTAATCAGTTGAGATGCATGTGATTGTTTTGGTCTGTTCTATGTTTCACTGAATGCAGGGTTGGCTGCTTCCCCCTGTCTGTTTGGAAAGGTTCTGGAAGATAAAGGCTAGGAGAGTCAAATTAGCAGCTGAATATTTATGCAGCCCTGGCCAATCCCTGGGGAGGGTTGCCCAGATGGTGGCTGGGAAGGGATATAAATACCATGAGACCTGGAGCAGAGCAAAGCCTTTTCCTAGAGGAGGAGATCCCATCTTGGAGGGCTGCAGCCCTCCCAGGCAGGCTTGCCGTAAGTCTGCTGTTCATCAAGGTCCCAGCCACGCTAGCTGGAAGGTCTACTTTTCTAAAAGTTGCTGGAGCTGGAGGGTCTTTTGTCTAGGGATCTGGTCTGGTATCGCTGGAAAAGGTGTCTGGAAGATATTGGAAGGAGGTGTCCAACTATCCAAGGATATTAGTGAGTACAGACTGGAGTGAGAGATCCCTGAAAGTGTGCTGCTGCCATTCCTCGGATGCTAAAGAAGGTATTGCTCCTAGGGGACATTGTGCCTGGTGTCCTGGTATTGCTTGTGCAAGGTCTCTGCTCACAATATTAGGAGGAAGATTGGTGCCCTCAGGTTGCTCATCAAGTTACTGGAGTATCCCACAGGTACCCTACTCCTATGCAAGTTCAAGTTCTGCAGTAAAGCATCAGAAAAGCATACCCCTAGACTGTTCATTGAGCCAAAGGAGTGACTGTGTGCCTGGCCTCAGGTGCCACTATGGGAAAAGACCTGGGGACCTTAAAGTAGTCCTAAAGTCTCAAGGCATTGTATGCATGAAAGTACAAAACCTTCTGTGCTCAGCAGCACCCCCCAGCTGAGCACAAAAGGTTTACCTGAGCTCTATCCCGATCCAGCGATATGCAAGAGAGCTCTCCTGGGTCTCTCCCTCCTTATTGGGTGAGACAGTAGCGGTAGCCATTAGCTCCCGCTACTGTGAATCACAGCCAGTGAGCCAATGAGGAGATAGTGGGGGCGGTTATGAGCCACGCTCTATGTGTAGATGGACACACAGAGCAGCGGCATGGGTGCCCCTATAGCAAGCTGCTTGATGTGGGGGCACTCAGTAGGAGGGAGGATCCAGGAGAGCCGACGGGGCACCCGAGAAGAGGAGGGTTGGGGCTGCTCTGAGTAAAACCAGTGCACGCAGCAGGTAAGTATAACATGTTTGTTATTTTAAAAAAAAGCCTTTAATATCACTTTAAACAGCAGACTCCTGTGGGAGTGAGTGCTACATATTTATTATACATCATAATAAAAACATATAAAATGACCATCATTTAAGCATTGTTGCAACCTTATCGCATACACAGCCTTCTTTAGCAAAGCCCTATTCTGTGACAGTTACAAGTATTCATTTACAAAACAACCACTGGCCTGATAGCCTCTCACGTGTTTTGTTAAACCATAGTACATCGAAACAGGGCTTGTACAATCTTGATGCATTTTGTGGAACATGCAGTATGTCCACCTTTTCAGAAATAAAGTGGAGGCAGAATTCTGGAATAACATAACACATTACTTTGGTCTGACATCACATACAAAGTACCATAAATAACATATTGTATAACCTACATGGACATTATTCGCATATTAGTTAAAATGCTTATGCTTAGCTTTTTTATGCTTTTGAACCATGATGACTTCACCAATTCCAATACACTTTCAACCAATCACTCTCAGGATATTGCTGATGTGAAGCATAGACAGTCCCAATTGGGCACAACTAGCACTCATAACGGGTGCACTGGTGCAATTTTTTTTTAGGTGCCAAGGTAACCTCTTTTATAGGGATACCACAAGGAGCCCCTCAATCATAGGAAAATGGCCAGAGAGCACCATAATATATGGTAGGGGAGAATATTGTAGTCCGGACTGGGAAGAACTACATGACCTAATGTGGGTGTAAACCCTCACATATACCGAGTGAAGTGACTAGCATCAGGTGATAAACAGATGAAACAAATCCTACTACACAAAATGTACCTGTTTTTCTGCAGTCTTCCCTATTCTACAGCCGTTCAAAGTGCAGTCTGCAGCTTCCAAAAAGCAGGGGGTGGGAGCTGAAGTTATACTCTGCAAAGCTCAGTGAGAGCTCACTGGATGGAAGGGACACATTCCCCTTCACACAGCACACAGGGACAGAGCTGAGGCTGTCATTCACAGGCTGTGTGATGGAGCTCCCTCCCTGTCACCTTTTTTTGCTTGGTGTCAGGAAAACTTGTCATAAGTGATTCATGCTGATAGCAGAGGAACGGGGCAGCAAACCGAAATTACACTCAGTACTCTGGATTGAGACAAGTGCACACTATATAGGGATATGCTTTGTTCATATTCCATGTAAGAGGTGTACAACGACTTTAAAGTTAATCAACTACTCCTCTTACCAGTTATCAGAAGTAAAAAGACAAGTTTTAGCCTGTGGATTCAAGCTGGCCATACACTGGTAGATTTTTGGATGAATGTTTGTACGAACATTCTCATCGGTACATTCCATGACAGGATAAATGCCATTCAAAAGTATTTAAAAAATGTTTGTTTTCAACATTTGATTTTGGAAATAATTGACTTTCCCGAATTAAAACCACATTCACTTTCAGCAATTGGTTCCTTCGAAAAGAATGTTCCATCCTGCTCCTTCAAATTTCTTGTCACTGCAGTCAAAATCACACGACGATGTGACCCCACTAATGATTACAAAATTGAAGGACCGTTCTTAAAATGAAAATGGGGGAAGGGAGGGGTGCAGGGGACAGAGGACCCTATAGTGGGGGGAGCAGGGGACAGAGGAAGCTACAGTGTGTGTGTGTGTGTGGGGGGGGGTGCTAAGTACAGATGATGCTACAGTGGGGGGGTGCAGGGGACAGAGGACGCTACAGTGTGTGTGTGGGGGGGAGGGTGCTGAGGACAGATGATGCTACAGTGGGGGGGGGGTGCAGGGGACAGAGGACCCTACAGTTGGGGGGGGTGCAGGGGACAGAAGACACTGCTATAGGTGTACAGAAGACACTGCAATAGCGGGGACCCTATTAGGGACCCCATCGCCCCTGGAGACAGGGACCCCTTCTCGCTTGGGGACAGAGACCCCTTCTTGCTTGGGGACAGGAACCCCATCTCCCCTGGGGACAGGAACCCAATCTCCCCTGGGGACAGGGACCCCATCTCCCCTAAGGGCAGGAACCCCATTTTCCCTAGGGACAGGAACCCCATTTTCCCTAGGGACAGGAACCCCATATCCAGACCATGCTGGCTAGCAGGGCTGGCGTCAGCCACTCTTGGGTGCCAGGATGGGGGAGGGGGGCAGTAAAATCTGAATCCCCAGCTAGATACTCCCTCAGGGTGAATTGGCTTTGTATTAGTTAAGCGTCTTAAAGTAAGGTAAACCTGTACTGTTACTGATTTTTATTATCTTCATTTATTAGCAGGTGAATGCGGCCCTCCGTGCACTCACATACATTGAATCCAGCCCTTAAGTATAAAAAGGTTGTTGACCCCTGCTTTAATAGAACCAAATAGAAATCTCTAGATCAATTAAAATACTCCTGTGGGAAAATGTGGTCTTTTACCATCGCAACAACTCACATGTAATCAGCTTTTGTACTTTAGATACAGTATATGCTGATCTGAGGGGTGTTGATATAGGTGCACTGTTCACTGCTGAAATTAGAAATTAGATGTATTTATAAATCGTGAGCCATTAGTGCTCCGGACTTAAATGACTTTGTAAGTTACAAATCATTCTTGAGAGTGTTCCTGATACTTGTGTACAAAGTAATATTACCGATATTTTTTTTTGTCCTTTTTTTTAAACTACCCATGCCAGGTGGGATGGACAGCAGTTCTGATCCCCTTGTATATGCTCCTCTATTGTTTGGTGTTGGGTGGTGGGCAGGGACTCCAGCTGACATCATCGCATTACGATGTCATGGGTAGAGTAAAGGCCACGTGTGGAAGGCTGTTGTTGGTGCAGGATGGGAAGCTGGCAATATGACTGTGTTCACACACCACATGTGGACCATTAGGACGGGACTAATAAAATATAGTTTTTTAGTTAGAGGTCTTTTCTATTAAATGTATACATTTCTTCTCTTATGTTTGATCCGAAGAGTAGAACAATGGCTGAGTGAAATTTTTAACTTGGCCCTCTGTGAAGTTGGACGAGTTGGCTTGGATATGTGAGTACGTCTTCCTCTCCTCCAACTTTTTTTTATATATATCGGGAGACTAATACTGTATATGCATTGGAAATTGTAACATAGGAATCTTTTATAAAATAATATGGGGTCAACTGGAGGTGCACAGGCATCTTGGAACCCAGTGAGGGATCCTCAAGGATAGCCTACTCATCCTGCTCATATATTTTACTTGGATATTGTAAGTAGTATAGTATATTCGTTGTGTGGGGAATTGATTATGCCCATACTTTAGGTCAGTGGTTCTCAATCTATCTAGTGCCGTGACCACTTGATAAAATTTCCCAAGTTGTGGGAACCCCTAACAGTAAAATTATCTCCATAGCGTGGGCTGTCAGCACCCAAGGCAAGACAAGTAATTTGTGCTCCTAACCCACGGACATATAGCGCTCCCTGAGTCCCTTCCACCCGTACAGTATTAAAACCCCTTATGGTACATTTTAGGATGTACCACTCTTTCTCCTTGTTCTCCTTTTATCTCTCTCTATCCTAATTTCTTGTTTTTTCCCCATCCCTCTCTCTAGCCATCTTTCTTGTTCTTTCTCTTATTCTTTCCTCTCCCTTTTTATTTGTTCCTCCCCCTCTTTTCCTCTCCATTCCATGGATTCTCTATTTTTATTTCTTCTCTTACTCCTTGGTGGTGGTGGGGAGTAATGAGATGAGTGGCAGTGTTGGCGGAGAGTTAGGATGAGTGGCAGTGCTGGTGGGGGATGGGATCAGTGGCAGTGCTGGGGGGGGGGAGTTCTGACCAGCCAACTTAGGTGCTCTTGATCAAGGTCATCTGCTGATCTGAGAACTGTAGTGGGGACTTTTAATGCCAACTCTAATCACAGGTAGTGTTACTCACTGTGTCTCCAGTTTTGTGGTGTCTCGTAGCAGTGACATCTATGCCTAAATCAGGAGATAGGGTCTCCTCCAGCCCCTCCCACTTCACATTCCTCACCAATCAGCTAACCTCTAGTCTCTGCCCCCCAGCCGTGCCGTGAACTAAGTAGGCGGCTGCGAAGAGGCTGAGTGCGCGGCCGCAGGCTCCAGGGACAGCCCTGCTGGGCGGGCGCTAAGTGGCTAGGAGAGCAGCGTGGGCTTTAGGAACAGCCCAGGATTTGGTGACCCCTGGCAAATCGTCATTCGACCCCCAGGTTGAGAACCACTGCTCTAGGTGCTTTAGTGAGATACATATACACATATACATATTTCAGGGGTGGGTGCTGTTTTGGTGACATTTCAAATTCTGGATTTTTTTCTTTATTTTCCAATGACAGGGTCACCAGGACAAATATGGAAAGAAGTTCTCCCAAGTGGGGACACAGAAAGCAATACACCAATATATACAAAACTGCAAACATTTTAATTACACTTAAAGCGGTAGAAAACTCTAACGATTTTTTAAAATGGGCCCCCCAGGTTTATGGAATGCCATAATGCACTAGTATGCACCGCAAACTAGCACATTATGACAGACTTATCTTTGTAATGGAGTCCTCTAGGGCTGAATTGTCACTGCTGCCGTCTCTTCCATCATCACCAGGTCTTCCTTCCAGGTTCGCACTCTCTGGCCATTTGGATGGCTGGGTTGTGATAATGTAACTTCCGCATATGTGCACGGGAGTAACGATCATAGCACTCGCTGCATTCAGGGAATACTTAGTGTGTCCTGAGTGCAGAGCACACTGTGCATGCGCAGTGACGTCATCAACTGCGACCGATGTGAATATCTCCTAAACGGCACAAGTTTAGGTTATATTCACAGTATCTGCAGGTAAGACTTATTATAAGCTTACCAGTAGGTACAAGTTTGCTACCACTTTAAAGCTTATTTCTTTTCCTGGTATAGCTTAAAACATAAACATACTACTATGTTGTTTTATTAGTAATGCCATGTACACACAAGCAGACTTTTCGACAGCAAAGGTCCGACCGAACGAATCCGCCGGACAATTCGATCGTGTGTGGGCTTCATCGGACCTTTGCTGTCGAAAAATCAGACGGACTTTAAAAATAGAACATGTTTCAAATCTTTCCGACAGACACGAGACCGGTCGAAAAATGCGTTTGACTGTATGCTAGTCCGACGGACAAAAAGGGACGCAAGGGCAGCTATTGGCTACTGGCTATGAACTTCCTTATTCTAGTCTGGTTGTACGTCTTCACGTTAGAATCAGTCGGACTTTGGTGTGATCGTGTTGTAGGCAAGTCCGATGTGTCGGAACTCCGTCGAAACTCCGTCGAAAGTCCGTCAAAAAGGCCTTCGGAGTTCAGTTTGTCGAAAGTCCGCTCGTGTGTACACGGCATTAGAAGGCGCTTGTGTTAGCACAAGTTTGATTTACTGAATATGGAATTTGTGGGGTACAGACAGTTAAAGGAGAAGTATGGGAATTGAAAATACTAACATACCTCTATGCTGCAGCATAAGTGTGATGCTGCAGCTGTCCCACAGCAGCTCTAAGGCTGATCACATGACTGTGGATTGCTCGGCTCTCGCTCTTCTTGGAGCAGAGAGCAGTCACCACTCTCTACTCTGCCCCTCAAGTGCTCCCTGATGTGCTGGACTGGAAAGGGGTGGGGAGCAGCTGGCTTCACTTCTCAACCGTGCACTGAGAGCTGGAGCCAGCTGTCACTCAGGCAGCTGGGTGGATCCAGACAATATGGTCGGAATCCTTCCAGAGCCTGGAGTGCCTCTGTGAAGTCAGCTGACAGCGGGAAATAGTCTGCTATCAGCTGACTCTGGGTCACCGGGGTGCAAAAGTAAGTGCACACCTGTGACCCAGAAGAGAAGCACGGCCAAAAAAAGCTTTTTTCATACTTCTCTTTTAGGGATGTTGCAGAGACTGCTTTTTGTGGTGCATGGTGCAAAAATAGACAAGAAATAAACATCTGTAATGTAGATGTACTATTGATTTTATATTTTTGACAAGTTAGGCATTCCCTTATTGCATATTTTAAACAATCACGAAATGAGCTTTAAAGCAGGCCCAGCTGACTTCTGTAGCTGCAGGCACTGTGAAGCAATTGATCCTCAAATTCTCAACAGAGGTACTTAAATCCTTCAAGACAGTTCACTGTATTACCTGTTCCCTGTCCCCAGCCACAACTTTTTAAGATAAGGTGAAGAAGGATTTGAACCTCTGTCAAGTTTTTTTGCTAGAGAGCTCTCCCCTCACTTCCTGAAATGTTGACAATGGTTTCACCAGACAAGATATATGGTACTCAATGAAAAGCGTTCATATATGAATACAGGTGAATAGGGCTCAATGAAAAACGTCCATACATCAATATGAGTGACAATTCCTCTGCTAAAAAGCAAGTAAAACGAAATACAAGAAAAAGTCTGTTTTCATGTGCTTCACTGCTCTAACAACAACAGTGCTCCCACCACCGTGTGCAATGCTCGCTCACCTCACTGCAAGACCCGGCAGGGGGTCAAACACACTTTTGCACACAGTGCACCTCTCCTATGGGGAATGCCCTACAGTGGTCCTGGGTGGTTCCTTATGGTCCCTCTAGACAGATAAAGCTCCACAGCAAATAGAATGACCTCCCAGTGAACTGGTTCAACTTAGGCTCCTCAGTCTTTGCCGGTAGTTCCACAACGACATATAAAAACAGAAAAGCTGTGCAGTACCAAGGGGATTAAAAACAGAACCTCACCACCACAGCCAATATTCAACTCACATTTGTTTAAGGATATAAAAACATTGATATAAAATCCATCAGGTGTATCTCACTTGTTGCGACAGGTTCCACCTCCAGGCTCCACCTCTACTAGTTACGCCACCTCCCATGTGGCTTCATCTGGAGGAATTTCCTCCAGATGAAGCCACGTGGGAGGTGGCGTAACTAATACCATATGACAGAGGTTCTAATCCTTCCCTAATCCATCCAAAAATGTGTTGGCTTGACATACTGTATACTCTAAAGATTAGAGGGCTGGCAGGCTGCTAAGTCGCTGCTGGGAGGTGTATCAGGGAGCTAAGCTGGAAAGTTTACCAGGATGAGCTGATCTGCTGAAATGGAATGTTCTTCTAATGAATTACTTTGCAATGCCTGCACCTACAGAGGTCAGCAGTGGCTCATTTTTTAAACTCATTTACTGCTTGTTAAAGTCTAACTTTAGTAAAAAAAAAAAAAAAAAAAACAGAAATCAACACAAGGGATGTTAATTGCTAGTGTCCCTTTCGCTGCTGGCTCCTGCCTTTCTTGAAATCTTCATCCTTGGATCCCCAGCTGCCATAATTTTTTGGTGTGGCGGGGAGTTAATAGAGTGCCTGACCATGCTTGACCTTTCCGGGCAGCTCCTCCATTCATAGAAGCTGTACTATATCTTCTATGAATGAAAAATTGAGGATGGATAGAGAGATTGAATGGTCTGCCTGCTCCATTTATATATTCCATTTCATTCATCAAAGCTGTAATATAGCTTCTATGAATTCATAGTTGGGCAATATTAAAGAGAGGCTATCACAGCTCCCTCAATTCTATTAACCCCTTCCCCACTAGAAGATTGCGGCATCGGGGGTGGAAGGTGGGTGGAAGTTTGAAGATTTAATTTTGCTTAACCTTAGGTTTTAAAAGAGAAGTATGTTTTTTTTTTTGCCCATTCATACTTACCTAGGTGGATGCAGCATCTGTCCTCCGTTGCCTCTGCATTGAGAACCAAGCGATTGAACACCGCCGATGGCTCAGTTCTCACAAATCCCTGAGTGGAGAGCTGCTGACTGTCAATCAGCGTCTCTCCTCTCTGCTCCTCCACACTCACTGGAGCGCTGAGCTGTGGAGGGGCGGGGAGCGGCCATTTCAGCGGCTCTTTGAGAGGCTGCGACAGGTATCAGTCCAGGCACCTGGCAGATCCAGACTTTATTGTCGGGATGACGTGGTGCCTGCACCGATTCCTGTGATGTCAGCAGAGAGCGGACTTTAGACCGCTCTCTGCTGAAAATGGGTCACAGGAGTGCAAATGAATTGCACTCCTGTGACCCATAGAAGAAGCCCATAAATATAAATATTAGAAGAGAACACTAAAAATATGAACTGAAGGGCTCTCTGATTGGATGGTGAGAGAATCCTAATTAATGCAGCTACTACGCTGCAAAGGAAAGCCAACTACTGTTACAGCATATTTTAAGCTCAGGTTCCCCTATGCACCCTATGTAGGGTAAATAATGTATGTGTACTGGGGAGGCAGGGGGAGTGGTAATAAAACAAAAGTAAAGTTTAAAAGAGAAAAGGCTGGAAGTAATAATTCCATATATAACTATATAACCCTTTCAAGTCATTGATCTGTCACATTTTGCAAGCCCTAAGTGCCTACAAGGAGTCCTGTCTCCAGCTGTTGATGACTCTGCTAAATGTTCTTGCTCTGGTCAATAATAACAATAATGTATTGAGCTAATTAAGTTGGAATTCCTCCTGTTAAATGCCTCTGCATTGCATATTGCATGAACATCTCAACGTACTAATGACAAATCATCTGCTTCAGTTTTTCCATTTCATTGGGTTCTTGGTAGGGACAAATAACATTGCTGCCAGCTGGGTTGTTCTATTTATCAGCAAATCCTTTTTTATTTATTTATTTATTTTTTCTTAATACAGTATTGTGAAACTAAATTGGCCAACATAGACATCATTATAAAGGTGAAAGGTCTGCAGATCCTGCATACAACAAAATACTGGAGTACTGTGAGCCAGGGCCAACGTGTAGGGAGCCAGTGGCTGCAGTGTATCCTCCAACCTGAAGGTGGCAGTGTGCTGTTTTCTTCAGGATGGCAGGAGACCTTTGAGGACTAATTGTCCCCTGCTATGGGCACCAGGCAGCCATCTTGGGGAGGACAGAATACTCCAAGTGCACGCATGGAGTGTGCGCTAAGTGCACGTCGGGACCCTATACTGTTACTGGCAGTGAGTTTGCGGTTATACACTGGAAGGTATGGGTGTGGACAGAATATTAAGCATGTCCCAGCATGTCTCATTTTTTTCCCACAAATAGAGCTTTCTTTTGGTGGTATTTGATCACTTCAGCGATTTTGATTTTTTGCACTATAAACAAAAAAGATCGACAATTGTCAAAAAAAACAACAATATTTTTTACTTTCTGCTATAAAACATATCCAATAAAAACATTGAAAATTGAATTTCTTCATCAATTTAGGCCAATATGTATTCAGCTACATATTTTTGGTAAAAAAAAATCCCAATAAGCGTATATTGATTGGTTTGCGCAAAAGTTATAGCGTCTAAAAACTAGGCGATATTTTTATGGAATTTTTATTTATTTATTTTTTTTACTCGTAATGGCGGCGATCAGCGATTTTTAGTGGGACTGTGACATTGCGGCGGACAAATCGGACACCTAACTGACACTTTTGACACTTTTTTGGGGACCAGTGACACTAATACAGTGATCAGTGCTAAAAATATGCACTGCTACTGTACTAATGACACTGGCAGGGAAGGGGTTAACATCAGGGGCGATCGAAGGGTTAACTGTGTGCCTAGGGAGTGCTTTCTAACTGTGTGTGGGGTGCTCTGACTGGGAAAAGACAGAGATCAGTGTTCCTGCCTAGCAGGAACACAAGATCTCCATCTTCTCCCCTGTCAGAACGGCGATCTTGCTTGTTTACCTAGGCAGATCGTCATTCTGCCTCTCCCGGGAACGATTGCAGCTGGCTGGCGGACAACGTGTCTGCCGGACCCGCTGATTGGCATCCCCTGTGTCCAATCAATGCACAATCGTGCCTCCGGTGGCACGCGTGCGCCCGCAGTAACTATTGCCTGAAATGACGTACGTACAGTAAATATGCGGTAGGCGGTCGGCAAGTGGTTGAAGATCAAGCATAGAGCTTGCAGAGAGGCAGTTCAGACATCAATGCGTGCTTAAGGCTTTTTGCATACTTTTTTTTTTCTCTCCCCCCTTGGAACAAGCTTTGCAAGAAAAGTGCACCCAAGCGGAGGTTATAAGAACACAAAAGTGCAACACAAAACTATAGCCTTATGGCTGTATACGCTGGATTGTTTGGTCAATATGCACTCTCAGCCTGTTCCCAGCACAGACTGGCAAAACTTCCCCAGTTCCTCTGTTACACCAGCCTAATGGCCCATACACACGATCCGAAAATCGGACGACAGATCGTCTGTTTTTTATTTTTTTTTTTGCATGCTAGTTATATAAAAAATGGAGCGTTTACTAAAGTTACGAAAATTCTCATATGACAGAATAAAAAATCGGAAGTGATGTCATGTGTTGTAGTGTATTTGTATTGTATTTTTGGATGACAACTGTACCGATTAAACGAAAATCGTACAATCTGGTATCGTACGAGAAAAATTTTCGTGCTTGTCCCATCGGATAATATCGGATGAACTGTCGTGATCGGCTCTCGAAACCTCTGTACCAACGATTCCGATTATCGTACGATCGCGTCGAAAGCGGTATTTTTCATCAGATTTTTGGATCGTGTGTGCGGTCCATAACCTTGTACACCCAGTGTTACAGTACTCTGAGAATCAGGGCAGGAGCGAGCCTGTTATTAGGTAACTTTAGCCAAATGAAGCACACATGATTGGCTTCACAAACTGCTGCACTACACACCGCACCACAGATAAAGCAGCTAAATCTATCTTTTTTTTTTTTTTTGCCTCTTCTCCCTCACACCATGCTGCAAGAAAAATAAATAACAGCTATTTTCTTGCAGCATGTTCAGGTTCTCTGTCTGGATCTGACTACTCTCTTGCCTGTAAAAAAAAAAAAAAGAAGCAAGCAGATGTTTTTTGTTTGCTGGGCTAGTATCTCTCAGCATGGGAATACATGCCTTTTTCTTTCATTTGTTTATTAAAAAAAAACAAAAGAAAAACGATTTGTAGCTCATTCATTCTCTTGTGAACAAGGAATGTTTACATTCCTTATAATAGGAAAAAAAGTGATAAAAAAACAAATAAATAAAAGGAACAGTGTAAAAATAAAAAGTAAAATACATGAGAAAAAAATAATAAAAAAAAGAGCCCCATCCCTCTATGCTCGTGCGCAGAAGCGAACATATACGTAAGTTGGGGCCGCATATGTAAAAGATGTTTAAACCACACATGAGGTATCGCCGCGATCGTTAGAGCGAGAGCAATAATTCAAGCACCAGACCTCCTCTGTAACTCTAAACAGGTAACCTGTAAAAATTTTAAAACATCACCTATGGAGATTTGTAAGTACGGTAGTTTGTCGCCATTGCACGAGCGTGCACAATTTTAAAGCATGACATGTTGGGTATCTATTTACTCGGGGTAACATCATATTTCACAATCTACAAATAAATTGGGCTAAATTTAGTTTTTTGTTTGTTTTTTTATTTTTTATTCATTCAAGTGTATTTTTTTTCAAAAAATTGCGTTTTAAAGACCGCTGCGCAAATACAGTGTGACATAAAATATTGCAACTATTGCCTTTTTATTCTCTGGGTCTCTGCTAAAAAAAAGTTTGGGGGTTTTATGTAATTTTCTAGCAAAAAAATACTAGCAAACAAAAAGTTCCAGAAAAGGCCTGGTCAGCAAGTGGTTAAAGGGTGACAACTGTCTCCCAACTGTGCTTCCCACCCTGTCACATGCTCCCCTAATGAAGACTGCAAGTGACTGCAGATACGTATTGCACAGCCATAGCTCACAATTGTCACTATCAGGAGCAATGTTGTCCAGCCGAAGTAGTAGCAGGTGCCAGAGGCTGGAGGAGATCAATTCAATTTGTTGGACAAACATGAAACCAGCAGAGGGATTGGCAGAGAGGGGTAGCAGACACTGAGCGTCTGGTAAGGTGGATGAGCATGGCAGCAGCATTCACTAAAGGCAAATAGACTGTGCACCTTGCAAAGTGCAATTGCCCCAGAGCTTAGTAAATGAGCAGAAGCTGTGCTGACTTCCATCATCCAATCATGTGCAAGCAAAAATGCTGTTTACTAAAGGCAAATCCACTCTGCACTACAGGTGCACTGCAAGTGCACTTAAAAGTGCACTTGGAAGTGCAGTCGCTGTAAATCTGAGTGGAAGATTTGAAATCAGGGGAAGCTCTGCTGATTTTATCATCCAATCATGTACAAGCAAAAATTCAGTTTTTTTATTTTTCTTGCATGTCCCCCTCAGATCTACAGCAACTTCACTTCCAAGTGCACTTTCAAGTGCACTTGCAGTGCACTTGCAGTGCAAAGTGGATTTGCCTTTAGTAAATAGACCCCTTTAGTGTTCATGTTGACACATAGGGGTTGATTTACTAAAGACAAATAGGGGTTGATTTACTAAATGCAAAAAGACTGTGCACTTTGCAAATGCAGTTGCTCCAGAACTTAGTAAATGAGAAGAAGCTCTGCTGACTTCCACCATCCAATCGTGTGCAAGCAAAAAGGCAGTTTTTATTTTTATTTTCCTTGCACGTGATTGGATATTCTTTGCGAATTGAAGCTTTACCTCATTTACTTTATCTCCCAAGCCTCCCCCATCCTCTGGAACTCCCTGCCCCAATCAGACTGACTGTCTCCTACTCTACCCACTTTAAGGCAAT
The DNA here is from genome assembly GCA_037952835.1 of Lithobates septentrionalis. Lineage (NCBI taxonomy): Eukaryota > Metazoa > Chordata > Amphibia > Anura > Ranidae > Lithobates > Lithobates septentrionalis. The sequence continues at coordinate 323,126 of JBBDGP010003092.1, read as the reverse complement.
CTCTGAAAACCGTCCTCTTCGGAGAAGCCTATCCTGCCTCCACACAGCAACCATACATTTGTTTTCTGCATAACTCAAAGTAAAGTGGTGCTGTTGGCGCTATATAAATCTTGTACAATAAGGGCCCTTTCACACTGAGGAGGGGGCGGCGTCGGCGGTAAAGTGCCGCTATTGTAAGCGGCGCTTTACCGTCGGTATTCAGCCGCTAGTGGGGGCGGTTTTACCCCCCCGCTAGTGGCCGAGAAAGGGTTAAAAACCACCGTAAAGCGCCTCTGCAGATTTGATTTCAATGGGCAGGAGCAGTAAAGGAGCGGTATACACTCCGCTCCTTCACCGATCCGAAGATGCTGCTAGCGGGACTTTTTTTACCGTCCTGCTAGCGCACCGCTCCAGTGTGAAAGCCCTCGGGGCTTTCACACTGGAATCAAAGCAGCGGCACTTTCGGGTCGGTTTGCAGGCGCTATTATTAGCGCAATAGCGCCTGCAAACCGCCCCAGTGTGAAAGGACCCTAATAATAATAATAACAACATCATCCCAGGAAATGTCCAGCCTCTGGCACCTGCTACTACTTCGGCTGGACAACATTGCTCCTGATAGTGACAATTGTGCAACTTGCACTCAGCAAGTGCAATTGCTCCAGAGCTTAGTAAATGAGGTAAGGCTTTACTTTGCAAAGAGTACCCAATCACATGCAAGGAAAAAAAAAACTGCATTTTTGCTTGCAAGTGATTGGATGATGGAATTCAGCACAGCTTTTGCTCATTTACTAAGCACTGGAGCAACTGCACTTTGCAAAGTGCACAGTTTAATTGCCTTTAGTAAATCCCCCCCATTGGGTTTTTATGGTAAGCCATAGAAACAGATTACTATATTTTCTTTTGTACAGGAAATTTCAATTAAAGCTAATTTAACCAGATGCCAATTCAAGGGAATTCAACAGGATACAAATCTGGGATCTGCCATTACTGATTTTCTTTAACCACTTCAGCTCCGGAGGATTTTACCCCCTTCCTGACCAGAGCACATTTTGCGATTGCGTCGCTTTAACTGACAATTGCGCAGTTGTGCGACGTGGCTCCCAAAAAAAATGGACAAAATGGACGTCCTTTTTTCCCCACAAATAGAGCTTTCTTTTGGTGGTATTTGAACAAAAAAATAGCGACAATTTTGAAAAGAACGCATTATTTTTTACTTTTTGCTATAATAAATATCTCCAAAAATATATAAAAAACATTTTTTTTCCTCAGTTTAGGCCGATACGTATTCTTGTACATATTTTTGGTAAAAAAAATCGCAATAAGCGTTTATTGATTGGTTTACGCAAAAGTCATAGCGTCTACAAAATAGGGGATAGTTTTAATATCCCCAAAAAATATATAAAAAAACATTTTTTTTCCTCAGTTTAGGCCGATACGTATTCTTCTACATATTTTTGGTAAAAAAAAAATCGCAATAAGCGTTTATTAATTGGTTTGCGCAAAAGTTATAGCGTCTACAAAATAGGGGATAGTTTTGTGGCATTTTTATTGATAACTTTTTTTGATTAGTAATGGCGGTGATCAGCGAATTTTATCGTGACTGCGACATTATGGCGGACACATCGGACAATTTTGACACATTTTTGGGACCATTGTCATTAATACAGCGATCAATGCTAAAAAATTGCATTGATTACTGTAAAAATGTCACTGGCAGTGAAGGGGTTAACACAAGGTGGCGCTGTAGGGGTTAAGTGTGTCCTAGGGAGTGATTCTAACTGTAGGGGGGAGGGGCTATGTGTGACATGTCACTGATCACCGCTCCCGATTACAGGGAGCGGTGATCAGTTTCAGTGTCATTAGGCAGAACGGGGAGATGCTTGTTTACATTAGCATCTCCCCGTTCTTCCTCACTGTGAGACGATGGCGGGTATCCCTGCGGACATCGAGACCCGCGATCATGGTCACGGAGCTCCCGGTGGGTGCACGCACGCCCGCAATTCGCCCCTTAAAGGGCAACGTACAGGTACGTTAATCTGCCTGTACGTGCCCTTCTGCCGCAGTATATCTGCGTGAGGCGGTCGGGAAGAGGATAAAGGTATGTTTCCAGAAGTGTCCTGCTTATCCCTTATTCACTACTCACTAGTTACTAAGCCATGTACCCAATACAAGGTCACAGTTTGTGGAGTCCAAAACTGCAAAAATGCACACTTGTTCCAAATCATTGACCTGCCAAATAATAATGCAAGTATAAGGATGACTGTCCTGAGTCTGGACCAAAGATGTGCAGCTGAAGAAGTAGTGAATGCCAGAGACAGGAGTATAAAGTATACAAAAAAAAAGGTTAAAACAGCATTTTATTAAAAAAAATGGCAATGATATAAAATGATTTAGTAAACTAAATGTCACCCAGTTAGGGTTCCGATCTACTTTGAAATGGCTTTTGTACAATTTTCAGGAAGGCAAATACCTGTAATAACTGTAATAACTTTTGCCAAAATACTCATGTGTGCGACAGTCATGCTTTTAAAGAAAAAAAAAAAAAGCAGGAGTCTCACCTTAGGCATTTTTCTTGGCAGTAAGGTGACAGTATGTAGAAAAGAAGTCGGTATTTTAGCTGTGTGCCCATCGAGCATAATGTATATTCTCAGCATCCCAGTAAGGATTGGGCTGTTTGTAGACCATTACTCCTATGATGATAGCCTCTCAAAAGCTCTTTGTGTGACTTATGACCTTTATGCAACAGATGACAGAGCCATTACACTAAAGAGATATTTTCTGAGCATTTTACCTGTTCTTTGGAAATGGTTGCCTTTTATTTATGTCCCGTGAGTTATAGCGGAGCACAATTATGCATGCCTTTTTGCTGATCTGCTGGCTGCAATGATCATATTTAGCCAAATGTCTGAGATGCATCTGCACAGGCAGAAATAATGTGATTAAATTCTTCAGCACTGGAAGATCCCGAGATTATTTTCTTTACGATGAACTAAGGGAAAAAAAAAAAACTCTTAGCTACAGAGACTTATTTTCTATTCCGAATGAATGCGAGACAAATTCTCCATCAGGAACACCATGAAGTTTTTAAACTCTGCAATAAAAATGGTTTACTTTTGTTAAAGTAAAACTTCACCCCTACATTTCCTGGCCGGTGCCGTTGAGTTCATGATGACACCTAGGGGTTGATTTACTAAAAGCAAATTAACCATGCACTTTGCAAGTGCAGTCACACTCTTTTTTCCCCAGAGCTTAGTGAGGGGTTGTTTTACTAAAGGCAAATAGACTGTGTACTTTGCAAAGTGCAGTTACACCCCACAAGTGCAGTTGCTCCAGAGCTTAGTAAATTAGGTAAATCTTCACTTTGCAAAGAGTACCCAATCACATGCAAGGAAAATTTAAAAAAACTGCATTTTTGCTTGCACATGATTGGATGATAGAGTCAGCAGAGCTTCTGCTCATTTACTAAGCTCTGGAGGAAATGCACTTTGCAGAGTACATAGTCGATTTGCCTTTAGTAAATCCCTAGCTCTCAACTGTCCCTGATTCCGAGGGACTGTCCCTGATTCGGAACAAAGTCCCTCTGACCTCTCATCTGATTGTGCTTGCATTGTTCTGGGCACAATACCACTTGGCAGAGCCAGCAGCATGACACCAAGAGGTTGATATACTAAAGGCAATTAGACTGTGCACTTTGCAAATGCAGTTCCTCCAGAGCTTAGCAAATGAGCAGAAGCTCTGCTGACTTCCATCATCCAATCATGTGCAAGCAAAAATACTACTTTTTTATTTTCCTTGCACGTGTTTGGGTATTCTTTGCAAAGTGAAGATTTACCTAATTTACTAAGCTCTGGAGCAACTGCACTTGCAGAGTGCAACTGTACTTTGCAAATTGCACAGTCTATTTGCCTTTAGTAAATCCATAGCTTCCAACTGTCCCTGATTTCGAGGGACTGTCTCTGATTTAGAACAAAGTCCCTCTTTCCTCCTCATTTGTCCCTCATTTTGGTCTGATCTATGTAGTTGTATATAAAATGCACTTTTTATCTTTTAAAAAGTGTTTCCCAGTGGTAAACCTTTCAGCCAATTTCTAAACTGTTGCATTTGTAAATTTCAAAAGCCAGTATAAAGGAATAGTACTATTAAAAAAAAGCTCCTGTGGGTTTAACTATAATTTTTTTTGTATAATTCTCCTTTAAGGAGGCGTGACAGGGGACGTGTCCTATGTCTACATACTTTTAATAATAGGTGTCCCTCAATCCTATCTCAAAAAGTAAATCAACCCCATAGTTGCCAACATTGTAAAAAAATGTATAGGGACTCTTTTTGTCTGTAGCCGGAGTCTTTATTATAATTACTGTGCGTGGCATTCGTTTTAAGGTGTGGTGTAGAAGGAAAAGGAAAATGCGGCACGCAATGCGCGCCGTAGCAAGGAATGGGCGTGGTTTAAACTAAATAGTGGGTGTGGCTTAAAGGGGGCATCCAGAGTATGAGATGAACGAGGGATGGAGGGAGAAAGAAAAAAAGAGAAAGGGAGGGAAGGAGTGAGAAGGAAGGAAAGAAGGATGGACGGACAGCAGGGCCAGATCCTACACCACAATAGAAATATGTGTATGCCAGAAAGTTTAACAATCAGCAGATAACGATACTCAAAACATCTGGTGTTAGCGCTTCAATCATTCCGGCACCATGGTTGTTATGGTGTCAGGATGATTGAAGCGCATTATTTCAGGTGTCCCCAGCAGAGTGCCTCCTTACATCAAGTGTCCCTAGCGGAGTGCTTCCTTACATCAGGCGTCCTCAGCAGAGTGCTTCCTTACATCAGGTGTCCCCAGCGGAGTGCCTCCTTACATCAGGTGTCCCCAGCAGAGTGCCTCCTTACATCAGGCATCCCCAGCAGATTGCCTCCTTACATCAGGCATCCCCAGCAGAGTGCCTCCTTACATCAGGCATCCCCAGCGAGGTGCTTCCTTACATCAGGCATTCCCAGTGGAGTGTCTCCTTACATCAGGTGTCCCCAGCAGCGTGCCTCCTTACATCAGGTGTCCCCAGCGAGGTGCTTCCTTACATCAGGCGTCCCCAGCGGAGTGCCTCCTTACATCAGGCGTTCCCAGCGGAGTGCTTCCTTACATCAGGTGTCCCCAGCGGAGTGCCTCCTTACATCAGGTGTCCCCAGCGGAGTGCCTCCTTACATCAGGCATCCCCAGCGGAGTGCTTCCTTACATCAGGTGTCCCCAGCGGAATGCCTGCTTACATCAGGCGTCCCCAGCGGAGTGCTTCCTTACATCAGGTGTCCCCAGCGGAGTGCCTCCTTACATCAGGCATCCCCAGTGGAGTGCTTCCTTACATCAGGCGTCCCCAGCGGAGTGCCTCCTTACATCAGGTGTCCCCAGCGGAGTGCTTCCTTACATCAGGCATCCCCAGCGGAGTCAGGTGTCCCCAGCGGAATGCTTCCTTACATTAGGCGTCCCCAGCGGAGTGCCTCCTTACATCATGCATCCCCAGCGGAGTGCCTCCTACCATCAGGCGTCCCCAGCGCAGTAGAGTCCCTTGGCTCTGCCTCTCACAGACCACTGTTGTGCCAACACCTGTGCCAAAAACCTAATACAATTCAATATAAAACAGAAAACAATACAAATAAGAGGGACAAAACAACAAATTCTTCAGTTGTCTACATGCTCTCTTTTATTGGAAGATAGAGGTGGTTATCAGAATTTTTCCAAGTGCACACAGGCCACAGGGGACCACGTATCCCAGGGGATAGAAGATTGCCAACCACACAGCAGAGTCCTGCTATCCTTTCAGTGCAGCTACCTACAAACAGCAACCCAGCACTCCACACTCAGCAAAGCTTTTCCACAGCAACATGATATCACAGCATCAGGCAGCTCTCTACAAAACTTCAGCTCCTCCAAATTTTTATCTGTAAGTATTCACCATTGCCTGCACAAAAGTTGAAGCTACAAAAACACATGCTGTCTTTGCTGAGCAAGAAATGCAGATTAAAAAGAGAAAGCAGGATTAGAGGCTGAGAAAGCACAATAAGACACCGAGAGAGCACTTCTAGATTGAACCCTCGAGGAAGCAGCGGCTGCCATAGCTGAAGCGGAGGCTCTAGCGGCAGCGATAAAACCTGACAGTGAACAATACTATAATGTACTCAATCTGGAGTTTTGCTGCCAAGATTTATTGCAACTCACTCCATATCTTGTCTATTAACACTCCAGGTCGAACAGCAACCCTTATGAAGAAGAGATAATGCAAGATGTCATTGGTGAAACATAATTCATGGTACCACCACAGCTCAGCAACTAGTCTGGAATTTGCAACTAATAGCAAACAAAGCAGTACCACTTGGGACAGGATCTCCGTATGCCTGGTACCAAAGAATGCACAGAAACACCTTGTTTTACACTACAGTGCAACAACATAAGCTGGTTTATTCCATACACATATTTCATAAATCCATATGTATAGGATAATTACACATCTTTGCAATATATAAAATTCTGCAAAACCTATCCATTCTCAATAAATGGTATAATTCACCAGGATTAGTTTTTAACACGTTGGCTGTGGATCACTATATTTGTAGTGGATAGTTAGTCTGGTACTAATAAAAGATAGTCCATGGGAACCGAATAATATTCCAGTTCTCATGAACAGCAATTGACATTAAGAGGCTATAGGATTTATATATTTTTGAGGTTGTATGGATTAGGCATTGTAATGGTTGTTTCCAAGATTCAGATTTGAATCCAGGGGACTATTTTGCAGGTGGTGTGTTTCAGGACCCACACTACTTTCTCACCATGGCAAAATTTCTTCAGCCTATTACCTTTTAACCAAGCCACAATGGACTTAAGTTAAAAATGTGAGTGTAGCACTGTGATGTTTAAGCAGGGTTGCGCTTAAATTTACCTGCCAGGTGTATTTGCCTTGGCCAATTGTTAGGGATCAATTGAGTTCACCCTAAGTCTGGAATTGCTGCACTTCTCTCTTCTGCAGCTGGGTGGCTGGGTACCCAGTGGCATTAGATAAGATAAGGGCAAAGCAAGGACAGATTAGGAGTATATGGGGTATCCCAGCCAATGGGCAGGGGTCTTCTTGAATCCCTTTACCTGCTGGGAGAACCTATATATTTCGGTGGAGTCATATGATTGGGGTTCTGTGCCACCTGGACGGCTGTCTAGGTGGATGTGTGTTTTGCTGCCCGGGTTGCTAGGCTGGAGTTTGGGCCTAGACTGGGCACATCTGGCTGCTAGGCTGTTTGAGGGCCTATCCAGAAGCAAGGGATCAGCGTAAAGTGGGGATTGCGGCTTGCAGTCTAACCAGAACTGCCGGTTCTGCCAGCTGGAGAACCTGCCATAGTCAGAGGTAAGGGACCATCCACCTTGTTACCAGGGACCACCGTGAGTAGCTGAAGCAAGTACTGGAGCAGTATTCTCACCAACCAGGGACGGTGAAGAATAGGGAAAATTCAACAAGTGCCAAGCCAGGGACCCAGCCAGTGGGGTGATGCTTGAGGAGTATCTGAGTGCCAAGCCAGGGACCCAGCAGGGAAGCGGGGGTGATGCTTGAGGAAGAAAGTAAGAACATTAGAAGGGCTCACAGGATTCAGTGGCAGTAAATCAGCAAGTCTAGTGAGGGAGACTGGGAGCTCAGTGGGCAGAGAATCTACAAGAAGTGATTGTATAAAAGTAAAGGAGTTTGTTACAGTTTGTGTTAGGAACTGATCTAAGACTGTTGCCATAGGAGACAGCGCTCCTGCACATGCAGATGTGGTGCCCTGCTGGGTGACTTTCCCTGCATGGCTGTCTAACTGTAGAAGTCTCGGAGTCTGCCAATTGACATTGCAACTACCTAAGAGGGTCTTGGCCCTAAACCCTGTCTCCCACAGTTCTGTTCAAGAGAAAATAAATCTCTTTGCATTCCAGAAGTGTCTGGCGCCCATGAATCTACCTTACATTACACCCACTATGCCTTGCCACCCACTCTATACAGAAGGATGTCAGCTATCCCCAGGTTCTCATTAAACCAAAGGGGACCCAGGACCTTGCTACATGAGCTATTTACTAATGGACTAAAGTCAACATTAATCCAAAAGGACACAGCAACCTGGTCGACTTTCTTACAAAATGCTGTCAGATTGTTGGCAGGTGCATATTGTTCAATGTATTTAACTAGGTTTGTGGTAATTCCCAGGAGCATTGGGGTTAACTGCATGTGTAGGTAGGTGGCCTACTGTCAGTTTAGTCAGCTTGGCTGCCCAGGTGGGGATAGGGGGAGGGGTTAGCATTCTACCGCTTTTCCTGTATGTGTTCGCTTATTCCTGTGGTCCAGCCTTCCTCCCGTGTTGTATAAAAGGGGACGAGGTCTGGATCATAGGGGAGCCAGGACCAAAGAGAAGATGGGGCATCTGCAAAAGTTCACTGGGACCTTTGGTCCAGCATCAGACGCCGACTCATTGGGATATCACAAGGACATGGACAAACCTTACCAAGAATGGACTATTCCCCTTATTACTTCCCCCCGTTCAGATAACCTGGGGTAGCCTCAGTTAGGTGTAGCTAGGTTGAGAATGTTTATGCTTGTTATACAAATTCTGCTGAATTCTCAGTAAATTTGTTTCTACTGTGCTAAGCCTAGTCTAAAGTTACTTAAAGGGGTGCATGTTGGGTCTTGGTGTATTCCTAAAGAACCTGGGTCTGTAAAAGCACTATGGGGTATGTATAACTCCTCTACAAAAGGTTAACCTGCAAGGCTAAAAAGAGGAGGTAGTTGCCATGGGTAACCACAAAGAAGAACAGCTACAGCAACCAGTCGTTTGGAGTGATACTTTGTTAGGTGACAGGTCCTTTGGTAGCGAGGGAGTCAGTGCCCTGACTCTCTCCCTAGCTGCCCATCTCCTCCGGGCACCAGGAGCAGACTAGCGTAACAGAGATCTAAGGCCTGATCACTAGGTATGGGAAGGAAAGAGTTAATGAGCTTGCATGGGACTTGGCGGGACTCCATTCTGTTACAGGAAGTGAGGTAACAGAGGTACGCTGGACTGGGTATGGCTCTGTACCGTACTGAAACCCCACACGTGCAGGTGTGTTAGCTGGAGGCTAGGTCAAGCCTTGTTAGAGGGTTACATAAGCATAGGATAGAGTGCCCAGGGGTGGAAGTCATGGGGAGTAAGGAACTGAAGAAGGATATTTAGTGTTCTGTACCATTAACCTCAAAATGCTCTGTAGTCTTGTGCCGGGATGGGTAGGAACAGACCCAAGTCACTGGTTAAAATAGGGAAGTGGTCCTTCTGGTACGAGGCCTTGCAGGGTGATTCAACATCTGCAAACTGTGGGTGGAAACTCCCACTCATTATTACTGTAATGGCAGTTGCATGTGTAGCATGGTTCCACTGTGTCGCGGCCCCGCCCAGAAAACTAGCTATAACTAAATTTGACCAATCTCCGAAAACAGATCTAATAAATTCCTACACCAAATTCAGCTATCTATGATAAGTACTTAAAGGATTTAACACTTTAACACCAAAACTTGATCATCAAGCACAGACAGATCCAATTCACCCACAAGGCAACGTGAGAGGAGTGGATGTCAAGGGGGTCCAGCTACAACCTTCATAATCTTTCAATAAGACAGTGGTTGACCAAAGTTGATCAAGGGATGATGGGAGGACAAAGCTTCTATCTTACCTAGGGCTCCAATTGACCTAAATACATCTCTCTGTACATTCAGGCTGGGTTCACACCATTGTGAATTGGATGCAGGATCCCTGCATCCAATTCGCACTAGCAGGAGATTTCGACCGGCTCTCTATGGAGGCGGTTCACATATCTCTACAGCGGGTCTCCTGCGTTTTACCCAGAAACGCTGTGCATCCTTTGGTCCGTTTCAGGTCCGAATTCAGCCCAAAATTCGGGGGGGGGGGGGGGGGGGGGGGGTAACATCATTCTCACCTAGGCAATAAAGCAGGAAGCGAGGGTCCAGGTCCCGCAGAAAAGTTACTTGCAACTAACACCACCCCCTACAAAAATTGCCATCATCCTGTTGTATAATGAGGGATGAAGGAGTGGAAATCAAGGGCGACCTGTGCATTGTGGGCGCATGGGTGCTGCCCCCCTAACACCGCCGCTGCCCTCCCTATCCATGCGCCCGGCTCCTTTCATGATGCCGGGCGCATAAATTCCTATGGCGGGGATAGGCAGGGGGTGTGTTTTTTGAAGCACCTAATTAAAGCCAGAGGGTCTAATAGGCTTCAATATAGGGTGGGGTCGGGACAGTACAACGAAACAAGCCACTGGTGGCACGCATTTGCGTCCGCTACCCGGAAGAGCAGAATCACGTATATATACACGTGATCCTGTGCACAGCTGCCGCCCTGTAGCAGTAAAACTGCAATAGGCCGGTCGGCAAGTGGTTAAAGTAGCACAACGGAAGAAAGCAAGAAGCAAACTTTAACTTTGTTTTAGGAACCATAAGGGCTCATGTACACTTGCGGTCGAGGAGCAGTAAAAGCAGGTGATGGAGCTGCACATTCACTGCTCCCCTAAACTGCAAACGCAGCTGCATGGGGTTGTTCATGCCGCGGCCATGGCACAAAATGATACCCCCTATCGTGTTCAGTGGGAAATATCACCAGTTGAATAGAATAGTATCATTGCATGAATGCCTGTCAGCAGCACCTGTGACAATCTGTTAAAAGTGCTTCACCACGGAACAAGGCGAGCTCCTGGACCTTTCCTTTTCCCCTCAATTCCATTTGTTCAAAATGAGCAGTGTTCAGTATTCGTGGTCATGTGCACTGTTCTATGCACACTAGAAATCCCATAATCCATTTAGGGTGCAAGCAAGAGAGGGTGGCTATGTTCTCACATGCAATGGGACCATGGAGAGTGAACGTAGCCACCCTCTAAGAGGAAGTCAGAACACAGCAGCAAAAAAAGGACATCAGAGGAGACTGAGAGCAATAGAAGTGACTTTTTGAATTAAAAATATGTGGCACTACCCCTGTAGGAGCTGGTGGTTGAGATGGGTCCTCTCTTTGCCTCAACCTTTTCAAGAACCTCAGCCCCTCGAACACACCAGTAGTGTACAAACATACAATACCAAATGAAGTCTCTGAAAGCAATACTTAGTACCCAGTAGTAGTGCTATATCAAAGAAAACAGGCACCAAACTAGGAATTAAAGGCAATCCTAATATATTGTCACCCAATATGGTTGGTAGCTAGGCAAGCATAAAATGTCGATGGTAATAACACTAATTAGCATACAAAGTTAATAACAGTAGGAGCTAGGCAAAATAGGACATTTGGTGTCCAGATCAGCGTATATAGTAGCAAGGCCACCTCAAGTACAGCAGTGATCAGTAGTAAAGTTTCATCTACCGAGTGCTGGAACTTTACTGCCAGAGCGCATTTATGGCAGCGATGTTAGTCCTAGACCAACTGGGTATGCACTGTCCAAAAGAAAAGGAGGGTGGTAAAGAAGGGGGCAGGTGAACAAAGGGGGCTTGCTGAATAATTATTACAGGAGGGGCAGTCCTTTGAGATATTCTCCTGCCAGCCATGGTTGGGGCCCTTTAAGAGCATTGGTGCTCTTAACAACAGTCCCAGTAACCTGTATGCAGTATAGGTACAATATAGGTATGGTATAGTCTTGGCACAGGTGCAAGGTAGTTGTGGTTCAGATGTGGTAAAGGTTCAGTTTAATGCGGTATAGGGTTGGTATAGGTGCAGTCTAGGTTTGGAATAAGTGCGGTATAGAATGCAGTATGGGTGCGGAATGGCTTGGGTACACTTAATGTCCTTCCCTCAGTGGCACAGCCCCTACAAGCAGTATCAGTAATGGGCAATTATAGAAAAAGAGACATATTTTTGGAGTCCTCAGCGCACCCGCTGGGGGTGTAAAAAAGAATCACAGAAAAAAGAATCCTTAAAAAGTTCCGAAAAGTTTGGGATATTGAAAAAATAAGGATAAGCATAAAGTCAATCAAATTTAAGTGAATAGTTCGATAGGCTACTCCAGCTAGACCTGTGAGTGGTCTCAGGCTAGGAAGTCAGTGTTGGCAGCCAGCTGTTAGAGCAGAAGAAGACTCTGTATAGGTCGAAGGAGAATGGAAGCGGCGCCGCTTCCTGTCTCTTCAGTAATGGGCAAACAGCCCTCTCACCAGTCCCGGGATGCTGATGCGACCTATCGCTGTAGAAAGGGGGGACCCCCTCACTCTCCCCCGAAAGCCGCTGGTGATCAGTGATGGGAAGCAGAGGGCGGGTGGATGCTCCAGTCTCCCTGTGGCAGTGGTGCAGGTTCTGTGATGTGGGCAGTGCTGCACTGCCCCCAGGTGTCCTCACTCCCAGTCTCAGGCTCAGATCGCTGCTGGTATGGTCTCCCACTGGCAAGCGAATATCCAGACAGAGGTGCTCCCTTTCTCTTCCTTGGCACCAAAAGGAAGAGCTTTCCAGGGCAGTTTAATAAAAATCATATCTTTACTCCTCCTATTGCCTAATGCTTATTGGGATCTTTAGTGTAAGAAGTCCATTGGCCCCATTATATGGCTACCATCTCAAACTACAATTCCCAGGATTTCCAGCATGCTGCATAGAAGTTTATGGGCTTGCTTGGCTTTAACTCTCCCCCTGCTGGCCAGAAAAGAATGGTGTAGCATAGCATCAGTATCAGGGGTGTATCTACTGCAAGGCAAGCACGCCGTTTCCCTGGGGCGGCATTTTTCAGGGGGGCATTGTCGCTCCCCCACCCCCTCGTCATCCGTGCAACATTCCTGCTGACTCCACACTGAACCTGACAGCAGGCTGAGTGGAGCTGTCAATCATCCTTAGACTCTTCCCTCCTTCTCCACACTGCCTTGCACTTGGATTGGGCATGGCCGCAGCTCTTCCTCCCCCTCTCTTTCACAGCTGCATCCTTCTTCCTTACCTGTGGCCGTGGCCATAAGGAGGCAGGAAGGGAGTGCAGGAGAGCCAGAGCGAGGGGGTCACCCACTATTTCTCATCTGGATCAGCCCCAGTCCCCCGCTGCAGGGATGATGCTGGGTGCTATGGAAGATGGCTGGTCTGCACCTTGTATAGACCAACTGCCCAGCCGACAATTGTCCTCTGGAGACATATGAGTGTGGGCACTGGGGGTGTATGAGGTGACCGTGGGCATTGGGGGTGTATGGGGTGACTGTGGGCACTGGGGGTATATGGGGTGACTGTGGACACTGGGGGTGTATGGGGTGAGTTTGGGGGCTGAGCTTTAAGGGGAGTGTGGACACTGGGGGTGTCTCTCTCACCCTCTCTCCCCCACCTCTTTCCCCCCTCCTCTCTCCCCTTCTTCCATTTCTCTCCTTTTCCATGTCCCCTATCTCTCTCCTTTCTATTCCTACCTCTTCTCCTAGCGGGCGGGGGAACACTGTGACAGGCTAGTGAGGGGTTTGGGGGGAGCACTGTGCCAAGCTAGTGGGGGGGGGGTTGGGGGGAGCACTGTGGCAGACTAGCGGGGGATTACTTCTCCACAGTCCACCAGAGACCCTGCACAGCCACCAGAGACCCCGCACAGCCACCAGGGGCCGCGCACAGCCACCAGAGGCTCCACACAGCCACCAGAGACCCCACATAGCCACAAGAGACCCCACATAGCCACCAGAGACCCCACATAGCCACAAGAAACCCTACACAGCCACAGGGAACCCCAAACATCCATCAGAGATCCCACACAGCCACCAGAGACCCCCAAACACCACTTGAGAAGGAAGGGGTGAGACAAATTTAGATGGGGGAGGGCGCCAGGGCAACACAAAACCAAAATATACCACTGAACAGTATCTCACCACTGAACAGTATCTCAGTGGGGAGCCCTGACCAATCTCCAACTAGTCTGGGGGAACAATCTAAGTAAAAAAAGACACATACATAAATGCAGGTGATAAACGTGGAAACCCGAAAGTGCCCATGTACATGAGGCCTAAATTTTGAGATTTTCAATGACTTCCTGCCTGAGTGACAATAGCTATCAGGACACATAGGGGGATGATTCTCCCCAGGGGGGTCAGAGGCAGAAATAAAAACCTGACTGTAGTTCCAATCCTTCTATGCTATCCAAAACTAAGGAAAAAACGCAAATGATTGACTGACGCTTACCTTTAAAAAATGCAAATATATTCTTTATTTCCAGATTTCGGAGCAGACAAAGAATTATTCCCCTAGCCCTGACTCTTATACAGGTAAAACTAGCGTGTTATTAGAAATTATCCAAATATTCCAGCACCACTTTGCCATCTATCAGGAGTCATCATCTGCAGTAAATGCGTATTTCACGCCGATGATACAGTGTATGGGGAGAAGCCGCACAATGCGCAGCCATCAGAATAGGAATTACTTGTCACATTCTATCAGTAACATATGGGAGCATGGCACAGAGACCGGCTCAGCCTGGTAAATGCAAGACAGACTCCCCGGCTTTTATCAGCCGACTTCCAGTCCATATCTATAATCATGTCATTTTCATGACAAATCTGCTCAAATAAAACCAGCTGCACAGTGGCAGATTGCAGACTGCTAGTGGAGGTGCTTCAGGACACGATAGATGTACTGTAAGAAAATGTCACATGGAACATGTGACAAGTAAATATAAACCCAATCGCTGAAATCTCATATACGCTTTAACATGGTAAATTACCGTATTTAAAACATTTTTTTTTCAATAGTTTTAAATCTGTAGCTATCATGAAAGGCATTGTTTGCATACGTTTTCTACTGGGTTGCTGTATTTGCATGCATTTGTAGTGCGTTCACATGCCTGTGTTCCTGTGCATTCTTGTGTGAAAAAGTGCAAAATGCTGTACTTTTTTTTAAAACACACGTGGACGCACCACAATGGCAAATTAGGCTCATTGAAATACATTCATTTTTACCTTAATTTTTCTTGCATACAGTAGATGTGTGTACTGCATTTAAAAACACATTTGTAAACGAGTCCTAATGTGTATTTGGTGGACTTTATGATACACAGGGCTCATGTCAGGAAAGCAGATTGCATGCAGTATTGAAGTCATGTGACACATTTTTCTCAAATATTGCATGCGATACTGAAAATGTTAATTCACTATTACTATATATAATTTACCTCAAAAAGCAAAAACGCTTGGTAAATAAAGCAATAAAAACCCAGCATTAACCACTTGCCTACTGGGCACTTATACCCCCGTTCTGCCCCGTTCTGCCCAGGCCAATTTTTAGCTTTTAGCGCTCTCACACTAATGCCCCGTACACACCGTCTGATTTTCCGACGGAAAATGTGTGATAGGACCTTGTTGTCGGAAATTCCGACTGTGTGTAGGCTCCATCACACATTTTCCATTGGATTTTCCGACACACAAAGTTTGAGAGCAGGCTACAAAATACGTTGTCAGAATTTACGATCGTGTGTACACAAATCCGAAGCACAAAGTGCCACGCATGCTCAGAATAAATAAAGAGATGAAAGCTATTGGCTACTGCCCCGTTTATAGTCCCGGCGTACGTGTTTTACGTCACCGCGTTCAGAATGATCGGATTTTCCGACAACTTTGTGTGACCGTGTGTATGCAAGACAAGTTTGAGCCAACATCCGTCAGAAAAAATCCTAGGATTTTGTTGTCGGAATGTCCGATCAATGTCCGACCGTGTGTACAGGGCATTTGAATGACAATTGCACAGACATGCAACGCTGTACTCCATTTTTATACTTTTTTTTTTCACACAAATAGAGCTTTTGGTGATATTTAATCACCCCTGCTTTTTTTAAAATTTTTTGCTTAATAAAGGAATACTGACCAAAAATTTGTGTTTCAATTATTTTTTATTTTTTTGGAAAAGAAAACAAACATTTTTCATAGTTTGTTGTAAAATTTAGCAAACAGGTAATTTTTTTTCTTCACTGATGTGCGCTAATAAGGCTGCACTGATGGGCATTGACGGGCACTAATAGGTGGCACTGATAGGTGGCACTGATGGGCACTAATAGGCAGCACTGATGGGCACTGGAAGGCAGCATTGATAGGGGAGACTGATGAGGAGGCACTGATAGGCACTGATTCTGATTGGCAGCATTGATGGGTACTGATTAGCAGCACTGGTGGGCACTTTAGGGACTGCACTGCTAATCAAGGCACTGATAATGAGTGCCCTGATTATCAATGTACATGTCCCCTTTAAATAAGCCGGCTATCGTCTCTCTTCTCCTCTCCTCATGCTGTCAGCATGAGGAAAGGAGTGCCGATAACCGGCTTCTGTTTTGATCCATGATCAGCTGTGTTTTGTTTTGTTTTTTTGAAATTAGGAAAATGGAGACGGGCAGCTTCTAGTCTTGTATTTAAGTTTTATCTATTTGTTTATTTTAGTGGGCAGCATAAAGTAACACCTATCAGACTTCCAATTTACATTGTGCCCCTTTTTTTTTTTGTGTCGATATTTATATGGATATGTAGATGAATTGTAAACTGATATTTGATGTATATACTAGTTGTATTGATTTGTTGTTGCC
The DNA here is from genome assembly GCA_037952835.1 of Lithobates septentrionalis. Classification (NCBI taxonomy): domain Eukaryota; kingdom Metazoa; phylum Chordata; class Amphibia; order Anura; family Ranidae; genus Lithobates; species Lithobates septentrionalis. Next base: position 306,624 of record JBBDGP010003092.1, on the reverse strand, counting down.
CGCTGTAGGTGGTAATAAAGATTTATATAAAAAAAAAAAAGGGGGGGTGAGGGGCCAACTCACCAATAAAAGCCACGTCTGTGAGTTGGACCATACTCCTCCTCCACCTCCTGCAACACCTCCAACACCACAGCCACAGCCACAGCCTGGAAGGAAGCGTGCAAGGAAGTCTTGAGAGTGATGGCTTGGGTTTGATGTGGTCTGACAAAAGACGCAGGCTGTTATAAGACCACAGCCTGGGGACATATATGTCATCTGCTGCTGCTTCCAATCTCTTGTAGTCCTGGACCGGATTGTGCTCCCTATTAAATGGACTCCTCAGGCTACCAATTTTGCCTGTCAAATTTTTGATGTCTGCCCTGGGGTACAAAAGCTTCACCAATTTCAACAGTTTCTCCAGCGTTGCCTTCCTCTTTATTTTGTTATAACCCCTAATAAATTTTAAATTTTTGTTTTGACAAATACTTGGCTATGTGTTTTACTTCAAAAAGGACAATTTGTTTGTGAGTAGGCAGGTACATTTCAAAAATACAATGTCTAATTAACAAGGGACACCAACACCAACCAACCTCTTTGAGGTTAAAAAATACAAGATAATAATGGTGTTGTGGTAACTTGACACACATAACGACAAAAAATATTATGGAGATCCCTATAGAAAAAAAAAAATTTCTGGAGATCTTGAGAAAAAAAAGAGGGCTTGGTTCACACTGGTGTGATGCGAGAACCCGTGCAAATCCAGCACGAGTTCCCGCATCGCACCCGATTCGCAGGCAGTTCACACTGCCATATGCAAACCGCTGGGAGTGTCAATACAAAGTTAAAAACACTCTCAGATCGGTTTGCGTATTGCAGTGCGAACTGTCAGTTTGGGCATGATTTGGATCGCATGGGTGTGAACACCCATGCGATCCGATTCTGGTGCGGACCAAAAAAAGGGCCCTGCACGACTGCGATGTGATCCGAATGCGATGCGAATTCAGCCATACAATCTGTGTGGCTGTATTAACAATAATATTAAATTAAAAAAAATTTAAAGCGCCCCTGTCCCCGTGAGCTCGCACGCAGATGCGAACGCATACGTATGAAAACGGTGTTCAAACCACACATGTGAGGTATCACCTCGAACATTAGAGCGAGAGCAATAATTTTGGTCCTAGACCTCCTCTGTAACTTAAAACCAGTAAAAAATTTTAAAGTGTCGCTTAAGGGGATTTTTAAGTAGCGAAGTTTGGCGCCATTCCACGAGTGTGTGCAATTTTGAAGCGTGACATGTGGCATGCCATTGGCTGAGAGCGCTGATCGGGAGCCAATCAGCTGACCTTTTTTTGGTCATGCCCCTTCGACAGAAGCCAGCCAAAATGGCTGGCTTCTATCGGACTGGCTGGAACATACACGGGGCGGAATGTCAGCCAGTTTCCATGGAACCGACCGATGCCGCCCAACATTCAGCCCATGTGTACTAGGTTTTAGGGTCACTATACACAATACAACCTGACAGTACAATCTTTGTACCACAAACTTTAGATATTTACTATAACTATGTAATATGAGCACCTACTTAACCGCTTCCCGCCCGCCGTACGACAAATGACCTCCTCGGCTTTGAGCGGGGATATCTGAGTGATGCCTCTAGCTAGAGGCATCATTCAGATATCATCTTTTAGAGCCGGCGAATCTGTGCACCATAAGAATGATCATAGCGGCTGTTCTGCCGCTTGATCATTCTCACGGGAGGTGAGAGAGAACGTCCCCCCCCTCCCGCCGCCCTCCGTTACTTCTACCGACTCACTGCTACGATCGGTGAGTCGGACACAGGATCCGCCAGCCCCGGATGTTGAGCATAGAGATTTCATAGAGTCTCTATGATCATTCGGAGGCCGAGCATGATGTTATAACGTCACGCCCTGCCTCTGTATTAAAAAAAAACGGCGCCGCTTCGGCTGGGAAGCGGTGATCGTTTTTTTTTATTTCAGGCTTCCCAGCCTAGAGGTGAGATGTGGGGTCTAATTGACCCCATATCTCACTGTAAAGTGCACCTGTTTATTCCTATTACAAGGGATGTTTACATTGCCTGTAATAGAAATAAAAGTGATCAAAAAAAAATTTGGGGGGAAAAAAAGCATCAAGCTAAAATAAATAAAGTAAAATTAACAATAATAAATAAAAAAATAAATTTAAAGCGCCCCTGTCCCCGTGAGCTTCCACGCAGATGCGAACGCATACGGATGAAAACGGTGTTCAAACCACACATGTGAGGTATCACCTCAAGCGTTAGAGCGAGAGCAATAATTTTGGTCCTAGACCTCCTCTGTAACTAAAAACCATTAAAAAATTTTAAAGTGTCGCCTAAGGGGATTTTTAAGTAGCGAAGTTTTGCGCCATTCCATATTTACTCGGTGTAATTTCATCTTTCAGATTATGCAAAAAACATTGGGTGAAGTTTACTGTTTTGTTTTTTTTTAAAGCACAAAACTTTTTTTTTTTCTAAAAAAACGCATTCGAAAAATTGCTGCGCAAATACCGTGCGAGATAAAAAGTTGCAATGACTGCCATTATATTCTCTAGGGTCTTTGCTAAAAAAACATTTATAATGTTTGGGGGTTCTATGTAATTTTCTAGCAAAAAAATGATGATTTTTACATGTAGGAGAGAAATGTCAGAATTGGCCTGGTGGGCAAGTGGTTAATCTAACCAGGCCCTTGCACAACATAATTTTTGGCAGATAAAACGGAGATTGTACATTCAGATTGTGATTTGTGTGTGGTGAGCATTAAGGCGGATGTACATGGATCGAAATTTGGGTGGTTCAGCAGGAACTGGCTGAATGTCAATCAATGTATCAGACATCCCAACCTGCAAAAGCTCATTTCAGGGAGGTGACGCTTCGCGCCGGTGCCGACCCCACCCCAATGAAATACACTCTGATCAGTGCCAATTAAATGCAGCTATACCAGTGCCCATGGAATCATCGGTTCATTGTGAGTGACACATAAGTCAATGATGAGTGAGCTGAGAGATGTGGTGAGAGAGTGACACACAGTGATGCTCAGCGTCACTGTTTCACTCTATCCACACTCTGCAGAACTCACATACTCTGGAGGACCAGCCTGTGCGTAGCAGAGTCAATGTGACCCACACTGACTCTGCAAACGCGCTGCTTTTTTAGACGTGTGGGGGTGCCATTAAGAATGAATGGCAGCCAATAGTTTGCGCAGTGCTTTACAACACATCTGTCAGAAAGTGCATTGGGGTGCAATGCCGAACGAAAGAAGAAGTGCATCAAACCAGCACATCTAACACGCGTTACCGCAAATACATGGTGTGAATGGGACCAAAGTGTTCTTAGTGACACCACACATAATGAGATCTTTTATTAGCACACAGAAAAAAATAAGACTCCTACAGACATATATGTTTAATATCATCCTCCAATGGCAATGGGAGATCTGAGAAGAAGAAACATGTACAAAGTCTGATAATATGGGAGCAGGGGCGGACTGACCATTGAGCTACTCGGGCACTGCCTGAGGGCCCTGGGCCACTAGGGGACCCCATCAGGGTTGCCAGCCTCAGTAAAACCAGGGATAGTATGTATAAATCTGTGTTTTTTTTTACATTTGTCTGTATATACTGTGTGTACATGTATGTGTATACTGTGTGATTGTATACTGTGTGTGTGTGTATACTGTGTGGCCCCATAATCTCTGATTGCCTGGGGGCCCCATAATCTCCTATTGCCCGGGGGCCCCATGAGTTATCAGTCCGCCCCTGTATGGGAGCCAACAATGCTACAATAGAAGTCTCCGGAAGTCTAATGGTCAGAAGTGTATTTCCACATGCCCTGCAGCACATAAGGTGTCACACACCCTCCGGTCACTGTACAACAGGCTCTGAACTATCTCCACAACACACTAATGCAGCTCCCTATTAGTGTACAGCACACAGGCGTCGGCTCCAGAAGCTCCCAGCCCCCCCCCCCCCCACACACACACTTACGGCTCCATGATGCCTCAAATGCTCCCTCAACCTTCCGTCCGCCTTCCTTCAGCTGCCAACTCACTGAGCATCCCAGCCGCTTCCACACATGTTTGGGAAATACCCTCTTCCGGAGGACCAGCCTGTGCATAGCAGAGTCAGTGTAACTCCTCCCTCCTCACATATGTCTCTTATGACAGAGATCCGATCATCTGCCGCCCGTGAATGGTACAGCCGCAGCGGCCACTTGGGCAGTGGGTGACAGTGCAGGCAGGCAGGCTTAGCCGGGAGATTGTGCCACACTCGCGGTTGTCCGTGAGCCCGCCGTCAAATGCGGGAGACTCCCGCGAGTCACGGGAGACTTGAGATGTCTGATATATGAGCACCCTGGTTGTACACAAGTTGATCTATCAGACCACTTGTGTGCATCCAGCCTGTCTGGCTTTTCCAAAACGATTAGTACTGTGTTGATGGGATAATCAAGCAATATTCTTTCCCTCCACCCAGGGCTGATGAAGGAGGATTAGCCTAAAATCCCTAGGGGGGGGGGGGGGTACAGACAGAAACTATACTGATCTCTTAAACCATAATTCAGAGCACTAATTATCATTATTATTATACAGGATTTATATAGCACCAACAGTTTGCACAGCGCTTTACAACTTGAGTGCAGACAGTACAGTAACAATCCAATCCAATACAGGAGGAATCAGAGAGCCTTGCTCATTAGAGTTTACAATCTCATGGCGCAGAACAGAAATGAGAATACTCCTACACTATTTCCTTTCTGCACCATTAGCGCTCCGAATTATGGTTTGAGAGATCAGTATAGTTTCTGTCTGTACCCCCACTTTGGTGGATGTTGTTACTCAGCACTTTTGTAAGCTTTTATATGTTTGTTTAATTGAAGGATTATGTACTGTATACAGGAATGCCTTGGATTACGAGCATAATTAGTTCCAGAAGAATGCTTGTAATCCAAGCACTCGTATATCAAAGCGAGTTTCCTCATAAGAAATAATGGAAACTCAGATGATTCGTTCCACAACCACTGCTGGTGTATGCAGTACTGTATGTGGCCACCAAAGTTGTGGGGGCGCTGGTGACGCTCGGAGACACTCGGGAACTGTTACCTCTTTCGGGTGCTCCGACGCACATGTTATGCCTGCCCCACCTAGCTGGGAGTGTCTCCGATTGTCTCCGAGTTCTCCAGCGCCCCTGGACCTCTGGCCACATACGGTAATACATACACCAGCAGCTTGAGTCCTGCTCGTCTTGCGAGACAGCGCTCGCATATCAAGTCAGGATTTTTAAAAAAATATAGCTCGTCTTGCGAAACCCTCGTATACCACTTTATTTGCAAACCGAGGTATCACTGTATTATATACTCGATCAAGTATTATCATGTGTATTTTCTTTTTTTCAGCAACCATACTTGACTGCACCCCATGACCCCTGAGGAAGCCTTCGGTGTGAAACACGTCAGTTCCTTTTCTCTACTTTACACTTGAATGTGTGATATTGAAAATGTTGAGATGTTACATATGTAATAGCATGGTGTATATTTATCTGTATTAGGGGAGGTGACTCTCTATAAGGAGTTGCGATACCGAGTATGGTTTGCTGAATTATTTCATGTTTTTAGGGGATTGTAAACCCCACTCACTATTTTAGGAAATGTGTCATAAAATTGATATATTTTTAAGAATATAAGTATATTGGGAAATTCATTCTGACAGAAGGACTCAACACCTTTAAAATCCCTGTTTTTTTCACTCTCTCGTGCTTACCAGCCGCGATCGCGGCTTTGTTTACATCTCTATGCTTGCCATGCGGCGGCGGCCGATTCTTTCTCTGGGTCCCGATGGCACAGGAGAGCCCAGAGAAGCACCAGATATCGGTGGGAGATTCAGATTTATTTCATTTGAATTTTGGGAAATTATATTGTTTTATTTTCTATTTTTTTATTTTCTATTCTATTTCAATTTGAATTTATTCTATTTAAAATTAGAATTTCAGAAGATGGCTGTTTAAAAAACTATTCAAATTCGAATTTGGTCTGAAATTTTAATTACGGTAGTTATTTTGGATCTGTTTAAATTCGTTACTATTGTAATTCAGAAAGTCGGGTACATCCGAATTTCCAAATAACGTCAAATTTGTCCAAATTTCAGTTCGGAACAAAATGAAACTCACATGTCTAATGCAGAACTTTTTTTAATGCGCCACACCTAAAATGCATGTAAAATGCAGAAGTGTAAATGGGGCCTAAGAGTATGAAACATCAGCTCTCCTGCCCTGCCAGAGAGAGCTATGCTGTGTGGCAGAGCTGTTTAAATCTCAGGACTGGATGGAAAGAAATACAAATCTTTTGGCAGGTAAAACAGCTCCTGTATATGTATTTCATATTTGTATTTAGCTGTTTGCCCTGAGCCTAGTTTTAAAAGTTTGCCAGCTTAGGGTTCGGAAATATTCGGCTCTTTACTATGCTAAGCCGCAGCCACCGGTCACACTGCAGATCAGACGCAAGACCCTTTGCCTGAATAGCCGGACACTGCGCAGGTCACAGTCATGCCTAACATGCCGCATCATCTCCTCCCACTTCTGCAGGCTATCTTAACCACTTGCCGACCAGCCACCACAGTTATACTGCGGCAGGTTGGCTTGGCTGCGCGAATCGCCGTATCGGTACGTCAGTCTGTTTATTAGCCATAGAAAGGCGTGCGTGCCGGAGCTGATGCGCGTGGCGGGCGGCCGCTATGTCCGCTGGGCAACCCGCGATCACTCCACAGAGAACCAGAATGGGAACTTGTCAATGTAAACAAACAGATCCCTGTTCTGACACGAGAGTAGAGAGCACCCCCCCAACTTTAAAATGTAAAAACACCCCACTGTGCCCCCTGCATACCTCTGCATCCCCCAATATCTCTTTGTGACTACTTTGTACCCCTTCTCCTCAACTGGACCCCTTTACATTACACAGCCCCCCTGCAGCTCTGGACCCCATTACATTACACAACCCCCTGCACCTCTGGACCCCTTTACATTACACAACCCCTTGCAACTCTGGACCCCTTTACATTACACAGCACCCTGCACCTCTGGACCCCTTTACATTACACAATCCCCTGCATCTCTGGACCCCTTTACAATACACAGCCCCACCCCGCAGCTCTGGACCCCTGCACATTACCCAACCCCCCAGCTTTGGTTTCCCCGCATGTTGCACAGCCACCCCCCCAGCCTTGGACCCCCTGCATGTTACACAGCCCCCCCCCAGCTTTGGGCCTCCTACATGTTACACAGCCACCCCCCCAGCTTTGGACCCCCTGCATGTTACACAGCCACCCCCCCAGCTTTGGACCCACTGCATGTTACACAGCCACCCACCCCCAGCTTTGGGCCCCCCTGTAAGTTACACAGCCACCCCCCCAGCTTTGGACCCCCTACATGTTACACAGCCACCCCCGTCCCAGCTCTGGATCCCTGCATGTTTCACAGCTCTGCCCCTTTCTACCTTACTCTGCACCCGGCCCGTGCAACCCCTGGCCGGGCACCCTCGCATCCTGTCACAGCTTGCCTCTCCCTGCGCTCACATCCATCGCCCCTGCTCTGCCTGAGCCCATCGCGCTGTCCCTGCTTCACTTACAGGGGAGGACGGGGGGGGTGCTGGCCTGACCCCCTAGTGTGTGGCACCCGGGGCGGACCGCCCCCCTCTGCCCCCCGTAGGTACGCCACTGGTAGAGAGAGATCTGCTGTTCCTAGTTATCGGGAACAGCAATCTCTCTGTACTCCCAGTCAGTCCACTCCCCCCACAGTTAGAAACACCTCCCTAGGGAACATTTAACCCCTTGATCGCCCCCTAGTGTTAACCGCTTCCCTGCCAGTGCCATTTATACAGTAATCAGTGGCTATTTTTAGCTCTGATCACTGTAATAATGTCACTGGTCCCAAAAAAGTGTCAAATGTGTCTGATCTGTCCCCACAATGTCGCAGTCCCACTAAAAAATCGCTGATCACCGCCATTACTAGTAAAAAAATGGCATAAATATATCCCCTATTTTGCAAACACTATAACTTTTGTGCGAAAACCAATCAATATAAGCTTATTGCGATTTTTTTACCAATAATATGTAGAAGAATACATATTGGCCTAAACGGCTGAAAAGAATTGTTTTTTTTTTTTAATTATAGGGATATTTATTATAGCAAAATGTAAAAAATATTAATTTTTTTGTGGGAAAAAAAGGACATCAATTTTGTTTGGGTACAACATCGCACGACCACGCAATTGTCAGTTAAAGCGACGCAATGCTGTATCGCAAAAAAAGGGCCTGATCATTAAGGGGGTAAATTCTTCCGGGGCTGAAGTGGTTAAACAGGTCCCATATTTTGAGATCACTGTTGGGTTCAGGTTGGTCGCAGAAAATAAATCAGCAGAAAATGAGACCCCCCCCCCCCGTACAGTAAACAGGATGACATCATCAAAGAAGCAATTCCTCTAGTGAGCCTCGGCAATCATCGGTCTTTTCTCTATTTCAGGCATTTTTTTTTTCAGTAAAGGAAACATTAGTCGAAATCTGATTAAAAGAAAATTGATCGACGTTCCCATGGCTGCCGCCGGACAGCAGAGAGAAAGATGTTCTTTTAAAGCAGTGAAGCACATTTTTCAGAGCATCTGTCACAATCAAACCATAATCCATTCTGTTCTCCAAACACAATGTTACTGCTGATGGGAGACTTCTGGAGAGGTGACAAGTTGGCTGATATTTTTCTGCATTGGGCTTGGCAATGCGGTGTGGGAATATGAAGAGAGCAGGTACGACTCTTCAGGGCTATTCACTGAAAATAAGGCAACATATGGCTTTAAAGTACAGATAGGGGAAAGAATGGCTTAAAGGAAACGTGTCATGACCGAAATATGGAGGCTGCCATTGCTCATGTTTACAAATGCCAATTGCCTGGCTGTCATGCTGGAACTAGATCCTAAAGTGTTACTAAACCCACAACAGTAAAATCAGTCTGTATATGCAGTAAAGCATACTGGTTATACTCACTGTGGATCCTAAGGGGTTAACCTCTGCATTTTGTAAAAAGGCTGTTTGATCCTGTCTCCTCTGATCCTCCCCTTCTTCCAGAGTCCCCAATATATCTCCTGATAATACAGAGCCTTGGCGACAAGTTGCACATGCTTCGTTTGGTGTGTATTGCTAGAGAGTTTGTTTTTTCTGGGAGAGTGCATGTGATCAGCACAGGGCCAATCAGCATTATCCAGACAGAGGATCCTGCATCCTCATAGGACAATCAGGGGAGAATGAAAACTCCTCCTGCAAGCTTTAACCAGACACTAATAGAAGTCACAAGCCTGCTCTAACTGCTGATGAGAAAAGGTATTTAGCAGTTTAGATTTAGTGAAACTATTGCATTTCCATCTTCTGTGTACTGTGGTAGACCAGATATAGTGAATGCAGAGTTTAGTAACACTTTAAAGGCTACGTTCACCTCTGTTCACTTTTTTTTCTAAATTCCAGCTCCTCTATGTACAAATATAGTATTAATGTACTTATTTTGTAAAAATAAAACAGCTTTCCATTTTTTCTGCACACGCTTACCTCACTGTCTTCATGGATGTTTCAAAACACTGCTCGATTACTTCTGCGTTACTTCTTGGGTAGACTTTAGTTTATGAAACAGGAAGGAGTTGACCAGCTGAGGGTGGATGATGCAGGGTGTATGCTAATGAGGTCAGCTGGTCAACTCCTTCCTGTGTCATGACCTACAGTCTCTCCAGGAAGTAAGGCAGAAGTAATCAAGCAGTGTTTTGAAACATCCGTAAAGACAGTGAGGTAATCATGTGTAGAATAAATAAAAAGCTGTTTTATTTTTGCAAAATAAGTACATTAATGCTATATTGGTACATATTTGAGCTGGAATTTAGAAAAAAAAAGGTTAACAAAGGTGAACTTAGCCTTTAAAGCTGGACGTCTGGCACCAAAGCTTTTATTTAAATATATTATAGCCAGGGCTTTTTTTCTTAAAGAAAAGGTGCAGGAACCCCGCCTCCCCTTCTGATGCACCCTTAGTCTCTGCCCCCTACCGACCTCTGAGCACCATCCCTTGGTTCCACCCCCTACCCACCTCCCAGTACCGCCCCTTTTAGAGAATACAGAACCAAGTATCATTTTGTGCTACTAAGTAATTTGTATTAAATTTGATATACCCCACCCCAGCAACAATACATCCCCCACACAACAATAGCCCTCCCCCAGCAACAATAGACCCCCCTCCAGCAACAAAATACCAACCCAGCAGCAACAGACCCCCAGCAGCAACAACAGATCTCCCGGAAGCCAACATCAATAGACCCTCCAGCAGCTAGCAACAATAAACCTCTCCCTCAACAGTAGATCCCTCCAAGCAACAATTAACCCCCCGACAAGAGACCACCCACCAACAACAATAGACCTACCCAGCAACAATAGACCCCCACACAAAAATATATCCTCACCAGCGGCATTAGATCCCCCAGCAGCCAGCATCAATAAACCCTCCAGCACTCCTTACCATAAAATACTTTCAGTGCTGGAGGTGCTGGAACTGCGTTCCCCTGCGTTCCCGCTGAAAAAAAGCCCTGATTATAGCTACAGGGACTTTAAATCCACTTTGTATGCACCAAATGTCTTTACAAACCCAGGTATTGCCTTGTAAAAGTAGCAGTGACCACATCACCAGCCTGTGCAGAGGACAGAGCTGTGGGAGGGGCCCAGCACACTCCACTCACTATAAGTTGTCTGCATAAAACTACAGGAGGGGGCGGAGACAAGACCAGTCACCCTGCACAAGGAGAGAGAGCAGCAGTGACTGGGATTATTACGGGAAGCTCCTGCAAAGTTTCACACTAGATCACTGCACTGATCTGGAAGAAATGCACAAAGCACACCAAGATTCAAGGAAGAATACTCATGCCTTTGCCCGCAACTTTGTTGGGGCAGCCAAGAGACAAATACGTAGTCTTGTAGAGCGGGATTGCAGAGTTAAGAGTGGGAATTAAGAGTGGGAGCTTGCTCAGACTTCCAATTCAAGACTATGGTCTTCTTGGCATAGCATAGCATCAAACCCAGAAATTTTTCGAGAGCTTTTGTATATGCCAGCGGGTCCGCCAACCCCATTTTTACATACATCCACAGTACATGGGATGGAAATCGTAGTTAAAGAATATATAAATGTAGTTACTTGTGGCCAAAAATCAGAAATGTGTGGGGTATTTCCAAAGCATATGTATAAAATCGCCTTGATCGCTCACACATCTCCAGCACCGAGACCGAGAGCGGACCCCAGGGTAAATTTTTGAAGGGTGGCAGCATCAAATAAAATCTGTGAAGAATTTTAAATTGTATCAACCCGTTCCTAAGAGAAACCAACTGGAGAAACGGATATTACCCAATGTCCTCCCAGTCCTCGCCATCCAGACTCGACAGCTCCGTGCGCAACTGAATCTGAAGCTTCTCCAAATCAACATGAACCGAGGGCATAAGGGTTTTCAATAATTTCTGACAATGTTTTGTTCAGTAAACCACCCCATAAGAGAGACTCTAAATCATCTGGGATGAGGTGCAATTGAGAGGCCCCAAATTGGGACTGATAAGCGTGGCAAATCTGCAAATATCTAAAGAAAATGGAGTTGGGAAGACCGAATTACAGTTTCTGTCTGTCAAATGCCATCAAAGTGCCCTCCACGCAGATGTGATTGAGTGTCCTAATTCCCCTAGAGGCCCAAATCGCAGGGTCTGGGATGGAAAAAAAATAGGCAATCTAGGGTTAAACTATAAGGGTGTATGCAGTGACGCTGGAGGATGGTAAATTGTCATTCTTTGATCACTGCCTTCATAGAAGACAACAAAACAGCGAAGGGGACATGCAGGCCCCTATATAAAAGAGTTTGCAGAGCTTCATAGGAGTCCATATACCCTGCATCTAGTACCTCTGCTCATTCACACTGTTTAACATGGATGTAGGTGTTAGTGTATGGTAGCCTGCTGGCCATAGTTCCAAAGCCATGCAGTGCATTATGTTTTTTTTTATTATTCTCCCAGGTGAATCTGCACAAAAATTCATAAGGACTGTGAATTTCAAACTGCCTTGATTTGCCTCAAGCCCATAGTGGTGGTGAGCCAGAATCTTATCCCCAAATGTTAAATCGAATTTATAATATTTGCATATTAAGGAACTAGGTTATAAGGGTCAATTGTGTGCACAGGTAGAAACCTGCATCACTTCATTTATATTTTATGGAGCTGATGTGTTTTTAGCAGCCAAACACATACAGAGAGATTAAAAAAAAACAAAAACATAGGTGTCTTAACTTGATTGGCCACTTGTCAAAGCTGAGCAGGTCTAAAGTGCAAAATTATAACAGATTAGTTTTATAGGATGTCACAGAAATGTCCTCTACCAGAGAAACCTGGCCCTGATATCAGATGTAGTAGAGGTGCAGTCATAGACACGACATTATCTAAAGGTTTATTCACATGTGAGGAAGCATTGTATTGCCTCCTCACCACCAGCTTTAACCCCTTGATTCCCACACTAGCATGCTGCAACTGCTTGCTGGGCGTATGCAGAGTGGCTACATTCTTTGGGACGGGGGTAAAATTCTTGCCACGGACCCCGCTTCTGCAGCTAGAGGGGAATCGGTTGGGATTGGTAAAACCTCATGTGTAAACAAGCCCTTAGACCCCTTTCACACTGGGGCGGTTTGCAGGCGTTATTGCGCTATAAAATACCGCCTGCAAACCGCCCCTAAACAGCCTCCGCTGTTTGTTCAGTGTGAAAGCCCGAGGGCTTTCACACTGAAGCGGTGCGCTGGCAGGAGAAGAAAAAATCTCCTGCTAGCCGCATCTTTGGAGCGGGGAAGGAGCGGTGTATTCACCGCTCCTTCACCGCTCCTGCCCATTGAAATCAATGGGACAGCGCGGCTATACCGCGGTAATACCGCGGCTATAGCTGCGCTATACGAAGGGTTTTAACCCTTTTTCGGCCGCCAGTGGGGGGTTAAAACCGCACCGCTAGCGGCCGAATACCACGGTAAAACAGCGCTGAAAATAGCCAACGCCCCCTACCGCCCCAGTGTGAAAGGGGCCTTAGGGTGTTAGACACTGGATTGCATGTTAGTGCCAATTGTATAGAGGAGGCAACTAGTAAAAAAGTGTCAACTGATAATATTCATAGGTCTTAGTACCTCTTTATACACTATATTGTCAAAAGTATTGGGACACCTGCCTTTACAGGCAGGTGAACTTTAATGGCATCCCAGTCTTAGTCCATAGGGTTCAATATTGAGTTGGCCCATTCTTTGCAGCTATAACAGCTTCAACTCTTCTGGGAAGGCTGTCCACAATCTTTATGTTTGACCATTCTTCCAGAAGCGCATTTGTGAGGTCAGGCACTGATGTTAACGAGAAGGCCTGGCTCACAGTCTCGGCTCTAATTTATCCCAAAGGTGTTCTATCGGGTTGAGGCCAGGCCAGTCAAGTTCCTCCACCCGAAACTCGCTCATCCATGTCTCTATGGACCTTGCTTTGTGCACTGGTCCAAATCATTTGGTGGATGGGGGATTATGGTGTGGGGTTATCTTTCAGGGGTTGGGCTTGGCCCCTTAGCTCCAGTGAAGGGAACTCTTAAGGTGTCAGCATATCAAGACATTTTGGACAATTCTATGGCACATAAAAGAGCTCAAGTCAAGTCACAATGTAATTAGCGCTCCCACAGTAACCTAAAGAGAGAGTCTAAATGCATGGTTTTGTAATAATAATAATAATAATAATAATAATATATATAGTCCACTCACCTGTGGTCTTTATCGGTTCTGGTGCGTAATACCATCCCTCCCATTCCCCTTTTCAGGATACATCTCAGCACATTTCTCTCCACAATCATCCAATACTTATCTTGGGTATGCCCCCTTTTTTGGCATCCCGACCAGCAAACCAGGGCACACCTCAGGTCTTTGTTATGTTGTAAGTCTTGCTGCGTGTTTATGTGGTTCACATTTGCCTGGGATGAAGGGCTCTGACCGTATATATATATATATATATATATATATATATATATATATATATATATATATATATATATATATATATATATATATATATATATATATATATATATATATATATATATATATATATGTATATTTACACACACGTACGGCCATACTGTTATTAGAAACACATTTTATATTTTTATAGTTCATGCGACCTATCACCCTTCCACCACCCTTCCATTCACCCTACCATTTCTCAGTAGTATGTCTAAAGTTCAGATAAGCACATTGATTCTTTTTATAGCACAAAAGGCCAAAATCCCATTTCATAACTGCACCTTTGATCCACAAGGCCATCCACCTTATCTATTAATGCAACATACAGTGACTGTGTAATTTGAAAAATCTACAATTTATAAGATGACAAGGCTGAGCCCAACACCACTAAACACATCTATGAATTTACTGTGCCGAGATCTGAAATTGGAAAGTGGAGACGCAATATAATATTTATATGCAGTTTTATAGTAGAACCTTCAAAAAAGATTTTTAAGCCCAAGAAAAGAGTTTGCTCCCAAACTCCATAGATCTATAAATTAAATGGCAAACAATAGACAGAGCCAGAGGAAAGTCAAGTTAAGAAGCCACACATCCAACTGTGTCACAGCTGTCAGAATGATATGTTTTTTCAGCTGGACACAAACCACTAAGCTTTAAATAATACTGATTCTGCGAGGAGAGCGAGACAAAAAATATGAGAATAATGTACTGTGTGCTCGCTGGTCTAAAGCCTGTTTTTTTCTGGATTGCATTCAGGGTTGTTCTTACCTAGAAGCAGAGTGAGGATGTAGCCTCATGTAAAGCCATTTGAGGGCAGCATGGGGTAGGAGTCTCCTCTTGTTGCATGGTTCCTTAGCCAGATTTTCCTCCTGCACCTTACTAAAATTTTATGTAAACCCTAACAATAAACTTTAAAAATCAGCACAAGGGCCGGTACTTACATCCAATAAGAAGTGTCCCTTGGGCTGATGTCTGCTCTCTTAAGCTGGTCATAGACAGATTGAAATTCAGCTGGTTCTGCAGGAACTGGCTAAATTTAGATCCGTCTATTGGCAGGCTGGTTGTACTGAAGTCTCCATCAATCGACTTCAGTACAACCAGCCTGTCATTTTTTTTGTGCTTGATCACTGTCGCGGCTGTTGGAGGTTTTAGTGAGCGTTGTTTTTAGCATGAAACGCGTTACCATCTGTTGTACCTATCATGCCTTTGATACTGTTATGATGCTAAAATAAGATACCGAGGAGTGCAGCCAATTCCAGACTTTTTTCCTTTTTTTGCAAGCAGTGATCATTGTATTCTGCCAGTGGGGAAGGCTCTCCACCAGCAGAACACAATAGCACTGCGGGAGTGATTCCACCATCAAGACTGACTGTGGTGATGGGGGAATCAAGCGATTTTCTTTCCTTCGACCCGTGGTTGAAGGAAAGAAAATTGCATAATGTATGGCCCGCCTTAGTTAAAATCCAAAGTCCCTCTGCAGCCCTATACCCTCACAGCTGTAATCTTTCAGTGCTGTGGGGGGTAATATGATCAGCTGGACCTGTCACAAGCACTTGTCAATAGAATGAATAGAGGATGGGCAGATAAATGAAAGGTCCACGTCCTCCATTCATAGATCACTTTTCATTGATGAAGCTATAGTACAGCTTCTGTGAATGGAGGAGAAGGGCAGAAAGGGCAGACACTTGTGACAGGTCCAGCAGATCATATTATGCCATACCTGACGCAAGCAGACACCCCTCCTCAGAACATTCTTGGACGATGAAGGCAGTGCTGCCCTCCTCCCTCCCCTTAGACTAAACATGTGCAAATGTACATGTTTGTAGAAGATCTTTTTTTTGTAAAATGTTGTGGCTGGTGGCTGGATTGTTCATTTATGTCCATTAGAAGGAATTAGGTAACTTAGGGGTGGGTTGAGACGAGCCTTTACTACTGCTTTCTGACACTGTGGGGGAGATTTACGAAAACTGGTGCACACAGAATCTGATTCTGTGTGCACTAGTTTTAGTAATGCCGCGTACACACGGCCGGACTTCCCGACAGAAAAAGTCAAGTGGGAGCTATCAGTCGGACATTCCGACCGTGTGTATGCCCCATCGGACTTTTTCTGCCGGCATTTCCAATGGACTCAGATATAGAACATGTTCTAAATCTTTCCATCGGAAATGCCGACTGAGTTTAGCCCGTTGGCAAGTCCAGCCGTGTGTACGCGGCATAAGTCTTCTCCTAATAATTCTAAGAAACAGCACAAGGCACACCCTCAATGTTGTTCTAGTGTCTATAGCAATAGCAGCACTTTTGGGAGAACAGCTGAAATAGTGGGAAAATTAGCATTCAAGGAGTGTGTTGGGTGTCCAAATGGAGCTAAACATTTCTGCACGATGCTCAGTTATATCTGGTTTTGATATAATAGAAGTGTAGCTGTTGTGAGTAAGTCTGGGTTGAAGAAAGGAGGGTAGGTAAGTAATATATTGTGAGGCAGGGGAGAACTGTGAACCTTTAGCCATAAACAACCATCTAGCCCAGTGGTTCTCAATCTAGTGCCGTGACCCCTTGATAACATTTCCCAAGTTGTGGGGATCCCTAACAGTAAAATTATTTTTGTAGCGTGGGTTGTCAGCACCCAAGGCAAGATAAGTACGGTAATTTGTGCCTCTAACCCACGGACATTTAGCGCTCCCTAAGTCCCTTCCACTCGTACAGTATTAAAACCCCTTATGGTACATTTTAGGAAGTACCACTCTTTCTCTTTGTTCTCCTTTCTTTCGCTTTTATCTCTCCCTATCCTAATTTCTTGTTTTTCTTCCCCATCCCTCTCTCTAGCTGTCTTTCTTGTTCTTTCTTGTATTCTTTCTCTACCTTTTTCTTTGTTCCTCTCTCTCTTTTCCTCTCTCTTCCATGTATTCTCTATTTTATTCCTTCTCTTACTCCTTGGTGGGGAGGGGGGATGGGATGAGTGGCAATGCTGGGGGGAGTCCTGATCAGCCAACTTAGGTGCTCTTGATCAAGGTCATCTGCTGATCTGAGAACTGTAGTGGGAACTTTTAATGGCAACTATATTCACAGTTAGTGTTACTCACTGTGTCTCCGACTTTTTGGTGTCTCGTAGCAGTGACACCTATGCCGAAATCAGGAGATAGGGTCTCCTCCAGCCCCTCACACTTTACATTCCTCACCAGTCAGCTGACCTCTAGTCTCTGGCCCCCAGCCATGCCGTGAACTGAATGTGTGGCTGCGAGGAGGCTGAGTGGGCGGCTGTGGGCTCCAGGGACAGCCCTGCTGGGCGGCTGCAAAAAGGTTGGGAGAGCGGTGTGGGATTCAGGAACAGCCCAGGATTCGGTGACCCCTGGCAAATCCTCATTCGACCCCCAGGTTGAGAACCACTACCTTTCATGGTAGGGACAGATTTGTGTGGGGTAAAGAAACTGTTCCAAGCAAAGTGTGCCATGGTGCCACATTTATGAATGTCCATGGTAAGAAGTGAGTGTTACTTATGGTTTATTGTCACACACTTTTTCACATCTTTCAGCATTTTTTACAGCTCTCTGCATTGGGTCACATGACATCTCAGAAATACAATGGGAGTTATTGCTGGAAGACCTCTCTCTAGTAGATGCAGTGATCGCAGATCTGAACAGGGAGTAGACAGCCAATTAAATACCAGCAGCTGTCACTGACTGTGGGTCACAGTCTGATTGATGTCTGAATTTTATCCATTCAGACACCAGCCCAACCTTCACTGTATGGACATTTGTGAACACCTGAACACCACTCCTATCCTAAAATATGAGGACATTCCACCATATTGGTAAATTTAGGTGTTTCCATTGAAGAGCATACCTCCCAACTTTGTGAGATGGGAACGAGGGACACAAATAAACAAAGGTATGTAGGCATAGGACACGCCCTCTGTCACACCCCTCAAAAGGGAATTCTACAGAAAAAAATAGTTAAACCCACAAGTGCTTTTTTTTACCACTACTATTCCTTTATATCGACCTCTGAGCACCATCTGTTGGTTCCACCCCTACCCACATTGCAATACCGCCGCTTATAGAGAGTACAGAACCGAGTATCATTTTGTGGTACTTTAATTTGTATGTAATTTGCTAATGATAGCAAGAAAAGCAGCCAGCAACAATAACAGATGCCCTCAGCAAAAATACCCCCCCCCCCCACAACAAAATACCATAGCTCCCAACTGTCCCTGATTTGGAAAAAATGAAATACCTCCAACAACAATAGATCAATAGATCCATGGCCAGCAACAATTGATCTCCCAGCAACCAGCATCAACAGACCCTCCAGCAACCAGAAATAACAGACCCGTCTCTCAACAGTAGATCCCCCCAGCAACATAAGAGCCCCCCCATGAACAATAGATCCAGCACTAGCAACAACAGACCTCCCCAGCATCAATAGACCCCCTCAGTAACAATAGATCCCCTCAGTAACAATAGATCCCCAGCAGCCAGTGTCAGTTGATCCTTCAGCACATCCCAGCACCCCTTGCCATTATCTACATTCAGTGCTGAAGGTGCCAAAACTGTGTTCCCCGCGTTCCTGCTGAAAAAAAAGCCCTGATGACAACAGTTTGGGGAAAGCTATTTCCAGTTCCAGCACAATTGGGCCATAAAGACTTTTATGTTCATTTACTAAAACTGGAGGGTGCAAAATCTGGTGCAGCTGTGCATGGTAGCCAATCATCTTCTAAATGTAGCTTGTTCAATTAATCTTTGACAAATCCTGGAAGCTGATTGGTTTATATGCAGAGCTGCACCAGATGTTTCACTTTCCAGTTTTAGCAAATCAACCCCATAGTTTGATGAGTTTGATGTGGTGGAACTAGAGCAGCCTGTACAGAACCTTGACCTCAACTCTACCAAAAACTCTGAATTAGAATTGACCTGTTCTTTTTATCAGTACCAATGCCCTTTTGGCTGAATGAGCACAAATTCCCACAGGCACACTTCAAAAACTTGTGGAAAGCCTTTTCAAAAGAAAAGAGAAAGATATAGACAGCTGCAAGAAAAGGCAGGAGGCAATTCCACATGAATGCCCATGGCTTTGCAGTGGGAGGTCCAGCAAGCCTATTTAACCGGTTAAGGACCGCTCCATGTACTAGGGCAGGGCAGCCCTTAAGCACAAAATCACGTACCTGTACGTGACTCCTCTCTTTGGCTCTGGGGCGCGTGCCGCCGGAGCCCACTCCCGCTCTCACTGTGATTGGCTCCAATTGTGTCCAATCAGCTGGACCTGCCGATCGTTCACAGGAGAGGCATAATGGCAGTCTGCCTATGTAAACAAGGCAGACCACCTTTCTGTGAGGGAGGAAGATGGAGATCTTGTATTTCTGCTAAGCAGAAACACGGATCTCTGTTTTCCTCCAGTCACAGCATTCCCCCCACAGTTAGAAAGCACCACCCTAGGAGCACACTTAACCCTTTGATCGCCCCTGATGTTAACCCCTTCCCTGCCATTGTCATTTATACAGTGACAGTGTACTTTTTTTTAGCACTGATGACTGTATTGGTGTCACTGGTCCCCAAAAAGTGTCAGATTTGTCCACCACAATGTCGCAGTCACGCTAAAAATCACTGATCGCTGCCATTACTAGTAAAAACAACAATTAAAAAAAAAAAGTCCATAAATCCATCCCATACTTTGAAGACGTTATAACTTTTGCGCAAGCCAATCAATATACGCTTATTGGGATTTTTTTTTACCAAAAATATGTCGCATTATACAAATTGGCCTAAACTGAGGAAGAAATTAGATTTTTTACTTTTTTTTTATTGGATATGTTTTATAGCAGAAAGTAAAAAATATTGTTTTTTTTAATTGTCTTTTTTTGTGTATAGCGCAAAAAATAAATCAAATACCACCAAAAGAAAGCTCTATTTTTGGGGAAAAAAGGACATCGATTTTGTTTGGGTACAGCGTCGCAAGACCGCGCAATGGTCAGTTAAAGTAACGCAGCGCTATATTGCAATAAATGACCTGGTCATGAAGAAGGGTTAAACCTTCTGGAGCTGAAGTGGTTAATTGCGATGGTGAGGTGTTCACACATTTTTGGCCGCTCAGCATACATTTTTAGTACTAGCGTGAGACTCAAATGCCCCCCAGCTCAGTGCTCCCTTGGTGCGAGGGTAAGCTTGCATGCAAATTCTATCCGCCATTACCCCATACATTGTCTAGGCATCATTATTTACAATTACTCCCTTCACTTGCAAAAAAAAAAAAAATCCCATCATGCTAAAAACAAAATGAAAACAAAGTGCCACTGCTTTGGTTCTCAAGTGAAATTAATTGCAGAGTTCAGCTACATTTTATACACCATATTAAAGAAAAACAATCTTCACACTCCTTCCCTTTATTGCAGAATAGATTTGCACCTATATTTAACACGGCTCCTCTCATTAATGCATCCCCAGAGAGTGTTGTTCTCCTGACTCCCGCATCTAGATAATACTACCCCGTAGGTGTTAATTACACTTTCATTTTGTTTTAGTTCAGAGGGCATTTTAATGAACAATCCACAGCCTACTTTATTAAGTGTTACAAAATGGCTGTGAAACTGCCAACTGTATACAACTCGCTCAACTTTATTCATTAGACATACTTTTGCATTAAGCATCCGCTTCCATGTATGATAAAGAGAACATTGGAGTTTCTTATTTGTAGTTTATGGGCTGTTTACAAAGGCTCGGGGATGCGACTGGCATAATTAGAAATAAGCACATGATATCAATAAGCTGGCATGATTCTTCACAGTTCCTGATTTAGACACAAGTTTTGTAACGCCCCAGGGAGATGCGAGTTGCACACCTGTGAAATTGCTTAGCCTTCTGTCTACAGCTTTCCTCTGGTAGTCTCTCTTTTAATCAGCATATAACATGCCCAAAGCGACTCTCTGCCAGCGCCGCTCGCAAATCAAATAGCTCTCAGGGGAGCTGGGTAAGATTGGCATTATCTCTTAGACTAATACAAAAAACATCACTGTTCATCCCCGGACTGACATAACCCTTAAAATTTGACGGGCTTGCCGTTAAATAAGAACTCCACTAAGCATCATTTTTAACTAAAACAGCAAATTTTCAGGAATTTTTTTCAGAAAAATTACAACTATTTCTATGAAAAAGACATTATGGGGTTATTTACTAAAACTGGAGAATGCTAAATCTGGTGCAGCTTTGCATAGAAACAAATCAGCTTCCAGGTTTTATTGCCAAAGCCGAGTTTTTCAGCCCATTTTTTAGGTTGAAACCCCCCCCCCCCCCCGGCTTATACTCGAGTGAGCCGTACAGCAGCCGTACCTTCGATTACTAAAACAGTGGGTGTCTCCCGCTGTGTTATGCAGTCTATTTGGCCGTCCATTGTAACAAAGCCCCGCCTCCTCATTGTCCGTGATAGAGGAACACTGATACAATGCTGGGAAACTATATCAGTGTTCTGTCTATCACGGATGAAGAGGAGGCGGGGTTTTGTTATTTGTTACAATGGACGGCCGAACAGACTGCATAACACAGCGGGAGACACCTGCTGTTTTAGTAATCAAAGGTACGGCTGCAGATGGGCACAATGAGGCTGCAAATGGGCACAATGAGGCTGCAAATGGGCACAGTAAGGCTGCAAATGGGCAGAGTGAGGCTGCAAATGGGCACAATGAGGCTGCAAATGGGCACAATGAGGCTGCAAATGGGCACAGTGAGGCTGCAGATGGGCATTGTTTACCCAGTAGCTGCTGCATTTTCCCACCCTAGGCTTATACTCTAGTCAGTAAGTTTTCCCAGTTTTTTGTGGTAAAATTAGGTGCCTCGGCTTATATTCGGGTCGGCCTATACTCGAGTATATACGGTAATTGAACAAGCTGAAACTAGAAGCTGATTGGCTACCATGTACAGCTGCACCAGATTCAGAGTGCTTTCGTAAATCTCCGCCATTGCTTTTTATAGTCTCCCCGAGCTTTGAGGAAATACTGTATCTACAGAAGTTTGAGGGGCCATTTACAACTCCTGCATTGGGATACGATGCTCAACACACTCTAAACAAAAGGACAGGACAAATACCATTATCTTCAATTGTTCCAGTGCGCACCAATGTGTTCTGCTGGTGTGGGCTAGAAAAAAATAGGAAGCGTTACATTTATACACAGCAGGTTGATATAGGTAAGGTTAGGGAAAAAATAAATAAAGAATGAAAAAAGACCTTCACCCTCCCGAGGACGATCCTACCTCTCCACCCCTCCTCATTTCCAATGTGCAATAGGGCATCTTTTTTTTTTTTCTTTGTTTAGGTCTTTTTTTTTATGTCCATCCCGCCTCGCCATGCACCTCACTCGCCTTAGTTACATAGTAGGTAAGGCTGAAAAAAGACAATAGTCCATCCAGTTCAACCTGTGTAGGTGTACGTGTGCCAGTGTCTATAAAAACTTCCTATATCCCTGTATGTTGTGTTCTTTAAGATATAAATCCAAGAGTCTTTTTAAAAATCCATACTTCCCGCAGTCACCACCAATCATGGGAGAGAGTTCCACATCCTTATTGTCCTGACCGTTAAGATCCCCCTGCGCAGTTTAAGGTTAAACCGCTTCTCCTCCAGTCTCAATGTGTGGTCCAGTGTCCTCTTAGACTCCCTGGGACTGAATAGTTTTTTTCCTATGCTGGGATTCCCATTGAGGTATTTATAGATCGCTATCATGTCGCCCTTTAAGCGTCGCATCTCCAGCGAGAATGATGAATGATGAATGATGTGCACCCTGCTGTGCCTCCTGGAATATGTACATCACATATCCCAGAAGGCATAGCCTTCCAGTCAAGAACAGGAGGAGTGGGTAGGCCTATCAGTGCATCATCGAGAGGCCTGCCCACTGAACACGGAAAATCTGACGGGCCTCTTGATGACATCAGAGAAAACATGGTGGCGCAGTAAGGTTCTGTGGCCAGGCATAAGGTGATCTCAGCGGATCAACGCTGGATCCAATGGATGGGTGAGTATCTGAGATGTCCAGATACCACCATCAGGTAAGTAGGACAAAAAAAAAATGGGGAGGTCGGCCAGAGTTCCTGTTTAATAATTCAACATACTTTCTCAGACCCTGACGCCAATAAGTACTGTATTTATTGGCGTATAACACTCACTTTTTCACCATGAAAATCGGGTGCAAATAGCATGTGCGTGTTATACGCCAATACTTAAATTTCAGCTGCCTCGAAGGCAACGGGGGGGGGGGGGGGGGGGGGACGAGTGCCGTCAGATTACATACAGTGAGAATCTCCTGTTTACTTGGCGGCCTCTGTAATAGGAAGTCAATAGATGGCAATGGCGAGGCTGCTGCATTTAGGCAATGGTGAGGCTGCTGCATTGATGGCAATGGTGAGGCTGCATTGGTGTGGACTAATAAAGCTGCATTGATGGCACTTGTGAGGCTGCAGGTGGGCATTAATAAGGCTGCATTGATGGCAATAGTGAGGCTGCAGATGGGCACTGACCCTTATTTTGCTTCAAAGTTCCTTATTTAAAATGTAAGTTTTTTCCTGAAACTTCCCTCTTAAAATGAATGTGCGTGTTATACGCCTTTGCGTGTTATATGCCGATAAATACGGTACCTGATAATATTTTTACAGGAAGCCCTTTTCAGGAAATTAATAGCTTGAAATTGGTTACAGGCCCTTTCTCCTACATTCTAATCATGGGTAACTGAAATGAATGCAACATTCCCATATAAGAAGCTCATATACACCCAAAGGGGATGCTCTGTCAAGTATAATAAAGTCTGGGATAGATGGTAAGATTAAGCAACCACTTGTGAATGAACCTGGAACGTGGCCATGGTGTAGTAAAAGACCATTATAAGTCACTCATTGGTTGGTAGACACTATGGGGTGGATTTACTAAAGGCAAATACACTGTGTAGTTTGCAAAGTGCAGTTGCACTCTGCAAGAGCAGTTGCTCTACAGCTTGGTAAATGAGCAGAAACACTGCTGACTTTCATCATCGAATCATGTGCAAGCAAAAATGCAGTTTGTTTTATTTTCCTTGCACGTATTTAGGTACTCTTTGCAAAGTGAAGCTTTACCTCATTTATTAAGCTCTGGAGCAACTTCACTTGCAGAGTGCAACTGCCCTTTGCAAAGTGCACAGTCTATTTGCCTTTAGTAAATCTACCCCTTTGATCTCCATGCCATGCCTTGTTTTGTTTTTTGTTCTCTCTAAGCATCCAGTAGCCGCAATAAGGCCAAACCAATGTTCTCCTGTGCTTCCACTATCACTGTCTATTCCTAAGCCATATGTCATTATTCCAAATAAGTTAAAATGGGAGTAAATTTCCATGCATAATTTTTACCTATAGGTAAGCCTATAATAAGGTTTACCTATAGGTACTGTAAATATCTTCTAAACGTGCACCGTTTAGGAGGTATTTGCTGTGAATTCAGCCGGTGACCTCACCGGCACATGTGCTCTGAAGGAACAGCCACCTGGAACGTAAACGGCAGCTCCCGCGTACATACCGTGGGAGTAACGTCATCGTGGCTCCGGCCACTCGAACCCGGATGGAAGACTGGGTTAGGATGGAAGCACCTTCAGCAGTGACAGAGCGTCGCTGGAGGGGCTTTGTTCTAAGGTAAGTTTCACATAACGTGCTAGTATGTGATGCATACTAGCACTTTATGATATTGCCTCACAGGTTGCAAATAAAAAAACGAAACAAAAAGAAAACAGCGGCTTAATACTACTTTAAACGCTTGTACGTACTTCAGATTGTAATTGTCTGCATCGTCTATTGTGTACGCATCCCCAGACTGGTTTCCGGTTCATCTGTATTTGAATACCTCTTAGTCACTGCTCAGTTGTGTAGAATGATGTTCTGTTACTTTGCTTTGCTGCTACGTTCTTACGTTCTTTAATAAAGACCGTGCTTGTTTCAATTATAAGTATAATGGGTGATTATTGTGAAGGTTCTATGGGAGAGATTGGCCATTTAAAGTGATACTAAAGTCTCGTTTTTTTTTCTAGTTGAAAATAACAAACATGTTATACTTACCTACTCTGTGTAATAGTTTTGCACAGAGCAGCCCAGATCCTCCTCTTCTCGGGCCCCTCTTTGGTGCTCCTGTCCCCTCCCTCCTGTTGAGTGCCCCCACAGCAAACAGCTTGCTATGGGGGCACCAGAGTCGAGCCACAGCTCCCTGTGTCCATTCAGTCACAGAGCTGTGGCCCGGCCTGATGCATACTAGCACTTTATGATATTGCCTCACAGGTTGCAAATAAAAAAAACAAAACAAAAAGAAAACAGAGGCTTAATACTACTTTAAACGCTTGTACGTACTTCAGATTGTAATTGTCTGCATCGTCTATTGTGTACGCATCCCCAGACTGGTTTCTGGTTCATCTGTATTTGAATACCTCTTAGTCACTGCTCAGTTGTGCAGAACGATGTTCTGTTACTTTGCTTTGCTGCTATGTTCTTACGTTCTTCAATAAAGACCGTGCTTGTTTCAATTAAATGCAGCGTACTACAATATGCAGCACAACACTCATCAAGAACGCACGTTGACATCAATTTTCTAAAGCGCTCAACTTGAATCTTTGTTCCTGTTGATGGCCACTCACAACATGTCATAGCATATCTATACCAGAAAATGTCAGTATGTTATATATAATGGGTAATTATTGTGAAGGTTCTATGGGAGAGATTGGCCATTTAAAGTGATACTAAAGTCTAGTTTTTTTTCTAGTTGAAAATAACAAACATGTTATACTTACCTACTCGGTGTAATAGTTTTGCACAGAGCAGCCCAGATCCTCCTCTTCTCGGGCCCCTCTTTGGTGCTCCTGGCCCCTCCCTCCTGTTGAGTGCCCCCACAGCAAACAGCTTGCTATGGGGGCACCAGAGCCGAGCCACAGCTCCCTGTGTCCATTCAGTCACAGAGCTGTGGCCCGGCCCCACCCCTTTCTCTTCTCATTGGCTGACTGACTTTGATTGATAGCAGCGGGAGCCAATGGCACCACAGCAGCCAAGACACTCCTGCAACATCGCTGGATCTAGATGGGGCTTCAGGTAAATATTATGAGGGGCTGTTGCCCACAGAAGGTTTTTTATCTTAAAGATTAAAAAAAACAAAACCTTCTGCCTTTACAACCTCTTTAATGATAACTTGAGATAGAATCACTCCCAATCAATTTGTCTCGTACCCAAAATCAGAAACACTTTGAAATGTCTTTCAGTTCTGCATATTGGTTTCATAATTATTTTTTCGCTTTATTTAGCATCAGGGGAAAAATATTCAATCATTTAAAAACGTTTTGTATTTTTTGTACAGTTTTTGTAAGTTTTGTATTTTTTTTTTTTAGTTAAAGTGATATCAAAGGTTATTCTTTTAAATAAAATAGAGTTTATGCTTTCCTGCTCTGCTCCCTTACCTCCTCTTTGGCAGTATCTCCCTGGCTCCTCCTTGCTCTGGGTGCCTCCTTAGCAAGCCTTAGCAAGCGGGGTGCTATGGGGGCACCTGTGCGCATGCTCCATAGCTCCCCCTGCTCTCAGTGTCTCCTGTGACACCAGCTACTGAGAGAAGCGGTACTGAGGAGTCAGGTAACTGTTTAGGGATGGAGGGGTTGGAAAGATTGTGGGGAGTTTTTTAACTTAATGCATTAAAACGGTTCTTCAATCAGTTTTGAAAAAATGAAAAGTCAGCAGCTACAAAAACTGTAGCTGCTGACTTTTAATAAACAGACACTAACCAATCCAGAGATCCAGCACCGTCCTCACCCAAGTTGGTTCTTCACCAGTCTTCGGGCCCCCGGCATGTTAACTGTGGGCAGCAGGCTGTGACTTCTTGTGGCTTCACAGCTGGCTACCCACTGTGCATGCATGATCTGAGCTTTGTGAAAGGTCTGCAGCCTTCTGGCAGCTGTGACGTGGCAAACATTTTTTTTTCAAAGTTGTCGGTCTTAACAATAAAAAACAGAGGTGATCAAATACCACCAAAAGAAAACGATGTACATTTTATTTGGGTACAGTGTTGCATGACTTCGCAATTGTCAGTTAAAGTAACGCAGTGCCGTATTGCAAAAAATGGCCTGGTCGGGGGGGTGGTATATCTTCCGGAGGTCAAGTGGTTAAATATAGCTGTAGCGCTACCCCCAGAGGAGCCACTAAATTGTTTTGTGATTTCTCTGCACACCTGAAGATGACACAGCTTGCTCACCCAGCACTTACCAACACCCTGAGGTACTGTATTTCAAATTATTTATTAAGCCAAGCATAGCATAAAAGAAAAGAGGATTAACAAGTGTATTTATATGTAGCAGTCTACAAGTAAGTGTTGTGCTAGAGAAGTCTGGAGCTTAAGAGGATGTGAATAGAGGTTCCAATTAACCACTTCAATACCAGGCACTTAGACACCTTCCTGCCCAGGCCAATTTTCAGCTTTCAGCGCTGTCGCAATTTGAATGACAATTGCGCGGTCATACAACACTGTACCTAAACAAATTTTTTATCATATTGTTCCTACAAAATTTCTTTTGGTGGTATTTGATCACCTCTGTGGTTTTTATTTTTTGCAAAACAAATAAAAAAAGACCGAAAATTTTGAAAAAAAAAAAGTTTTTCTTTGTTTCTGTTAAAATTTTTTGTAAATAAGTAAGTTTTCTTCTTCAATGACGGGCACTGATATGGCTGCACTGACGGGCACTGTTAAGGCGGCACTGATGGGCACCAAGGAGGTGGCAACAATGAGGCGGCACTGATGGGCACTGATAGGTGGCACTGATGGGCACTGATAGGTGGAATTGATGGGCACTGATAGGTGGCACTGGTATGCGGCACTGATGGGCACTCATAGGTGGCACTGATGGGCACTCATAGGCGGCACTGATGGGCACTCGTAGGTGGCATTGATGGGTACTTATGGGTGGCACTGATGGGTACTTATGTGTGGCACTGATAGGTGGCACGGATGGGCACTGATAGGTGCGCACTGATGGGCATGGAGGGGCACTGACCGGTGGCACGGATGGACACTGATGGGTGCAACTGATGACACTGATTGGTGGCACTGATGACACTGATGGTTGGCATTGCTGGGAATCACTGTTATATAATGGTGCCAGTCAGTGCCCATTTGTGGGCACTGATTGGCACAGATTGGGCATAATTTGCACATGTGGATGGCCATGAGGTACATACCTGGCCATCCACATGTTGCCCCCTTCCCTGGTGGTCCTGGCAGCTTCCCTGGTGGTCCTGGGCGGGCATCTGAGGGGGGCTGCGCTGATAAACAATCAGCGCAGACCCCCCCCGTCAGGAGAGCCACCGATCCGCTCACCTATACTCGCGTCTGTCAGATGCGAGTGAGGAAAAGCCGATCAACGGCTTTTCCTATTGACATCGTGATCAGCCATGATTGGACATGGCTGATCACGTGGTAAAGAGCCTCCGTCGGAGGCTCTTTACCAAGGTCGGTGTAGCAGAGTGTCAGACTGACACACAAAACCGATCGCCACGATGCACGCCCCCATGGGCGCGCGGCGGCTGTTATCCTGCTGGACGTCATATGATGCCCAGTCAGGGTAACTGAACCACCGCCCGGCTGTCAATCTGCTATAGGCCGGGGGCGGGAAGTGGTCATGTCATCTATTAATTGTATTGATTCTGGGCATCCCATCATCCCTTTTACCTGCATCCAAGTTTAATCCCTCAATAAAACAACAAAAACAAAGCTGATGGACTGTTCATTGTCTGGAGAGCGACTGGAAGTGAATGCCAGGCTGGGCAGGGTGACAGGTGGAACTACTTCACTCAGCGGCCCCACGGGGGTACCGTTACATATGCAATCAATAAGACAATAACATTACCCTGAGAAATATGGTTACGCACCAGTATTCTAAGAGTAATTAACAGAACTGAACTGCATTTATATAGCAGCAATATATAAAGACAGTTCTCGACACTCGAACACCCAATGTTCGTTTCGATTCAAACATCGGGACCCCTATTGGTATATGCCTTTAAAGACTCTAAGTACTGAAATGTAAGTATAGTACCATATATGTCTGAAAATCCTGATCCTGGTCAGCACTGCTTTACAACAACCAAATAACATCAATAGGAAGCATGTTTGCTGCTGATGACTTTTAGAGACTGATTTAATAAACTAATATGGATAACACAAAGTGAATTAATCAAAAGCATATCAGGGAAGTTAATAACAATAAACCTTTGCAATAAAAAAAGCATATTTTTTTTTTTACTGTATAATATAACAAAGTAAAAAACACAGCACTCTTCCATTCTGATTTTCCCTAATGTTTTACTCTCCTGCTGTCACTGCAGTCGGTATGGGCATAGTGGAAAAGGTACGAGTAATAATTTTAATGACATGTAAAATGCAAATTCCAACAAATTAGCATTTAATGAAATTCAAGCTGTTCTTGTTTGCTTGCCATGGACTGTATAATAATATTTCAAATAACATTTTCTATTTAGATTCATTTATTCGGAAATGAGTTTAACTAGTCGGGACTCTTGCTGCTAATAAGCGCTGAATACTGTGGAGGAAGTTCAGGTTTTTTGTTTTTTTTTTCTTTACAGCTTAACACATATTTTTTTTTTTTTTTTTTTAATGTGAATGGTCTGATCTCCTAATAGATTTGGAAATCTGTCCATCCACTTTCATAAGTCATGCACCAACTTCTGCCAAACAGCACAGCAAGAAGCATGACAACCTCTTCTCTGTAATGACCCGTACACACGAGTGGATGTTCCGTCGGAAAAAACTTGGATGGTTTTTCTGACAGAATTCCGCTCAAGCTTGCCTTGCATACACACGGTCACACAAAAGTTCTCTGAACTTTCGACCGTCAAAAATGCGGTGACGTACAACACTACGATGAGCCAAGAAAATGAAGTTTAATGCTCCCGAGCATGCGTCGAATTGTTTCCGAGCATGCATAGGAATTTTGTGTGTCTGAATTTGTACAGACGATCGCATTTTCGGATAGGAACTTTTCCCGACTGAAAAATAGAGAACATGCTCTCAATCTTTTGCTGGCTGGAATTCCGCCAGCAAAAGACCGATGGAGCATACACACCGTCGCATTTTCCGACAAAGAGCTCTCATCGGAGTTTTGCTGGCGGAATTTCCGATTGTGTGTAAGCGGCATTAGAGTTAAGCTGGCCATACATGTGCAACACTAACTCCCGAAGGGGCTGCTGGATTTACCCATGTTCTTTCCTATGCTGTGCTGAGGCAACCAGGCACATAGCAACAGTTCACTCAACCCGGCTCAACTATCAGTCTAAGGGAGGTTTTTTTCTTTTTTTGAGGTTTATTACTGTAAACTTGAAATAAAGGAGAACAATGAAGGATGGGATTCCCAAAAATGCTTGAGTGCAAATGCAAACTGAGAACACTCCTTTTTAGAGTGGCAGCACAGTTGTAGGCAGGTTGCCTACAGTTTATTAGTTAGGCAGTGGATGACCCAGGCTGGGGAAGGGGCTATTATTCTTCCCCTCATTTCCCGGGCTTTTTGGACCCTGCCTTGTTATATAAATACAGGGGAAGGCAAGATTTTAGGCTGCTTGTTTTGCCCACGCAAGAGGAGACCATCATGGTGCACTAAGGGGGACTGCTACTCTTAGCAGACCATCGGTGGACACCATGAGCTGGAGATCTGCCAAGTGTTGGGGAAACACCTACCATGAACTACTACCTTGTTGAAGTATGCCTGGACAGCCTAGTTGAGTTAGTTAGGGGATGTTCCCTATTGGACCAGTGGGGGACAGTCAGAACAAGCTGAGCTGCACCTGAGTACAATGAGCAGACCTAACCAATAGATCCTGCTCCCTGGTAGTCAGAGAGCACTCCAAGTTTTACCTGACCATCTTCCTGGTAAGCTGAAAGAACAAAAATGATACTCTCTTCTAGCACTTACTTAGGAGGGTGCTACATCAGCCTGGTCTGAAGTAATTTAAATAGGTGCATGATGGTTGATGCTATGGGTGCTATGGATGGGTAGAATTCAGAACGAAAATTTGATGGAACAGATTGTTCTTAGAAAGTTTGTTAATTTTTCTAATCATTAGTGGGTCATATTAACATTCCTTGTCAACCACAGTGATGAGAAAATTTAAAGAAGCAGGCTGGAAATCTTTTCTCGAACAAGCAAATTTCTAACAGTGTATGTGGTTTTTGTTCGGTAAAGTCCATTCATTCCAAAATCAAATTTTAAAAGCAAAGTAAATCTTTTGAACAATATTTGAATGTTCTGAGAATTTTTGTATGAATCTTCCTAAGTCTTTTCCTAAGAATTTTCTAAGAATTTTTGAAATTCTATCTATCTATGGCCAGTTTTAGGGAATGCAGTGTTTGTCACGTCCTCACCCCCAGATCATCATCATCAATCATCATCTCTGCTCACTCTGTTCTCTCCTCCTGTTAGCATGTGACCAGTTAGCACATGCGCATGTAGAAGAACCTGATTGGCTTATAGTGCTGCTTTTTGTGCAAGTCTGACTGCTGCTGTGAAAG
This sequence comes from Lithobates septentrionalis, assembly GCA_037952835.1. Taxonomy (NCBI): domain Eukaryota; kingdom Metazoa; phylum Chordata; class Amphibia; order Anura; family Ranidae; genus Lithobates; species Lithobates septentrionalis. The sequence goes on along the minus strand of JBBDGP010003092.1, from coordinate 275,009 downwards.
GGAGTACAGCAAGCTAATATCAAGACATATTTAGGTTGTTACTCTAGCTAGATGTAAAATACACAACTGCCTTAAATGGTATCATTTATACTGTATCTGCTTAGCATTCAGGTTTAAAGTTGAACTGCAGATAGACAGTTAAAACAAACACTAATGATAACAGTTATGTATTTATATTTAAAAAAAAAAAAAATTAAATGCAGATAGTATATGGAAGGAGCCAACCAACTGGACTTCAAACATGTGTGCTTTTGTTCATCGCCATTCCATGGTGATAGATGGGATTAGTAGGGTGCCCAAGAAAGATAACATTGTTTTTTGCTGTTGTTTAAAGTGTTACTAAAGTAAAATATTTTTTAAAATTAAAATAACAAACATATTATACTTACCTGCTCTGTTTGGTGGTATTGCACAGAGTGACCTGCGATCCTTCTCTTCTGGGGTCCCCGGTGGCGATCTCGGCTCCTCCTCTTCTTCTTAGGACTACCATAGCCAGGCGCTTGCTATGGGGATAGCTTTGTCTGCGCACTCCCAACCTGTGTGTCTATGGAGCCACGCTCCATAGACGTACACAGTAGGACTTAGCCCGGGCCCCCACTTCCTCTTTACTGCATCTGATTGACAGCAGCAAGAGCCAATGGCTCCTGCTGCTGCTCGAATGCTGTGTAAAAAGGAAGTAAGGGGAGAATAGATGCAGCCTTGCACAGCGATTATCTAGGGTTGCCACCTGTCCGGGATTCACCCGGACAGTTCTGATTTGGAATCATGCGTCTGGGTTTCAGACTGCCGTGACACTCACCCCTCAAGTATTTAGAGGTTGTAGGTCACCTCTTAATAAGAGCAGCGCCATACCTATCCCCTCTTTTTCACATGATTCCGACTGGGCTATGGCTTCCCAGCAGGGTTGCTGGTTGCAGTTGTCTAAATTGAGAGTGTCTGTTACACTCTCTTTCACACTGCCCAAAGCCAGCACTAACAATCCCCCCTCCCCTTGCCACACACACAGATGGGAGAGGAGAGAAGGTTTGATTTGCACCTCTTCCTCCTACCCCTACCCCTCTGTGTCTGCCCACACTCCGCAATAAGCGTGTATTGATTGGTTTGCGCAAAAGTTATAACGTCTACAAAATAGGGAATAGATTTATAGCATTTTTATTTTTATTTTTTTTACTAGTAATGGCAGCGATCTGCGTTTTTTATTGGGACTGCGACATTATGGCGGACACATCGGACACTTTTGACACATTTTTGGGACCATTGGCATTTATACAGCGATCAGTGCTATAAAAATGCACTGATTACTACTGTAAAAATGCCACTGGCAGGGAAGGGGTTAACACTAGGGGACGATCAAGGGGTTAACTGTGTTCCCTCTCTGTGTTCTAACTGAAGGGAGGATGGGACTGTCTAGGGGAGATGACAGATCGCTGTTCATACTTTGTATGAACACACGATCAGTCTCTTCTCCCCTCAAAGAACCAGGATCTGTGTGTTTACACACACAGATTCCGGTGTGTCACGAGCGATCACGGGCGCCCGACGGTCATCGCACCTGCCGGGCACTCGCATCGGCTCTGGGGGCTCTGGGGGCACACGCACCCCTAGTGGCCGCAAGGTGAAGCCACGTTACATAACACCGTTTCGCCCAGCCGTGTCATTCTGCTGTAGTAAAACTGTGGCGGCTGGTCAGCAAGTGGATATTGTTATTTTATATTTGATATTGAGTTTTTATAATTTATTTGGTGATGTATTAGTATAGTATATGGTAGCGCTCTTATCCTGTTCACAGGAAATCGAATGTAGTCACCCTATCTGGGAACTGGTTTTGGGTTTCGATATCTTTTTAAGGCACGTTCACACAAGGTTCATTGGGCTGGGTTGCTCAACATAGGCCCAACGACACAATGATAAGCTAAAATCCATTGTTTCCATTAGGCCCCGTTCACACAAACATGTATGTGCCTGGTGGAAATGGAACATGCAGTATTTAAACGCAGTGCACTATAATGCATCCAGTATGCTGTAGCACGCATTAAGCAAAATTAAGTATTTGACACCTGCTCTGGAAAAAATGCATAATCAATGCAACACATTAAAAGATCACATATCAATGCACATCAACTCAAGTGCCGTTCACTTGCGCCAACTTGTGCTATATGTGTGAATCCAGCCTTAAGGTAAACTTTAAAAATAATAATTCAATCTCTATGCTCAGCTGAAAATACACCATACTTCTCCTTTCTGCATTCAATAGAGGGGAGTAGTTAGAATTGTTGTCAACATCATATTGCTGCCTGGCACAGAGATAGGTATGATTGTTATATTACACATGTCCTTACTTCTCCTCTGAGGACCTAGCTGCCTATTGTAATGTGATTGGACCTACTGGGGATATTCACATTATGAAGAAACATACAATAAATGTCTTCTGATGCAGAGTGAATAGAATGTACTGAGCCTTGCTGAGACACTGCAGTGTTTATGTGTAAACAGTAGATACACTTCTGACAGCAGTGACAGAGATTATAAAGATTTCCAACAAAGAAGCAATATTGCAAGACACATGCTTGAAATACTAAGCTTGGTTATTCTGAATAATGCAAGAAAAATGGGCTTAGTAATAAAGTTTAAAGCTTTTTTGGTGTTCCTTCCTAGCCCCAATTCCCCTTTCAGTCTTATCCTAACCTGTCCTCGATCCAGCAAGAAGACCGGGTCAGCGTCACACACATCAAAAATCTTCCCCACCAGGTCCATGCATGCACTTTGAACTTTTTTCCATTCTCATGGAGCTTCTCCATATGAGCTCTTACTTCATAGGAATAAATAGGAGATAAACAGAGATTGGGGAAATGTTTCCCCAATAAAAATTTTGGAAAGTAATGAAAACAGCCTGTAAGCTTCTCGGCTCTATCCAAAACAAAGTAAAAGGTTTTGTCTGGTCATGGAGAGATATTAAAAATTGGGGTGTCCAATGCAAAACTGGAGAGGTGTCAACCCTACATGGCCATGATAGCTATCATAAGAGGATGGAGGTCCTGAGAACACTGTAGATAAACCATTCTCAACCAGGGTCCCGTGAAACCCTGGGGTACTTCCAAAGGTATGTAAGGGTTCCTTGAGCTTTGGCTGTTGGACCTTTTATTTGATGGCACTTGCCTAGTTCTGGGGCTAATGCCAATTGGAAGAGAGAGCTGTATTACACTAATGATCTTTTTAGCTGTCTGTAAGGGTGGCATTCTGACCACCATTGTAAGGAGCTGTCGGGGCCTGGACTTGAACCTGGGACCTCTGCTGTGTCTGGCTCTTCTTGCTGAGCCACATGAAATGCTGGACAGTTACCTGGACAATTCTTGAATGATCCTGCCTTGAACTTTTCTTATGTTGAACCTTGAACTGTTTGCTCTTCCCATGAACTTCCTGATTTAAGCCATGTCTCTGCACCTCCTGTTTGCCAGATTATTGTGCTCTCTCCAGCCAATATCTCGCTCTTGTCTCTCCTGCTGCTGTCCATATCTTCGCTACTATTCATTACCGACTTTTGGCTTGTTCATCAACTAGGTTAAACCCAACCTGCAACCATTCATTACTGGACTTTGGCTTGTTTACTGACTATGCTTCTGCTTAAACCCTACCTGATTATCTGCTACTGGACCCCGGCTTGTTCACCTTCTGGTGGGGAGATCCTGAGGACCACGACCTGATACTAACACGCATCAAAACTCATCTCCACCATCAGGAGCTCTGGTGAATACTGTTTCATCAGCCAGGGTGACCTGCTTGTATACCTGTCCCCCTTATCAGTGGGTGCTGCTCCACTGCAACTGGCCTCCAGACCATGACAGGAGCATTCTTTCACTGATCAATATAAGTGGAATTTTTTCCCACTGACCACCAATAAATTTGTTTTACTGTGATGCCCAAGACTTGAAAATTATTTCAAAGGTTCATCTGGGGTAAAAGGTTGAGAAAGGCTGCTGTAGACAGGGCCGGGACAAGGGGTGGGCAAGAGGGCTGCCCTGGGCACTGTGGTATCATGTGAGGTGGGGGGGGGGGGCACCGCAGGGAGCTTGAGGGGGGTGATTTGTGTTGGGAGGAGGAATTTAGGGGGCAGCAGGGGAAAAGAACTGTTCTAGGAGCATACATTAGGGGGGGGGGGGGGGGAGTGCTGATGGTGGATGGGAGGAGGATTTGTGCTAGGAGGAGATTTGGGGGGTTTGTGCTAGAAGTGGTGATATGGTAGAGGGGGAGGGGACTTATGCTGGGAGAGGAGGAGAATACATTAGTGTGCTCAGATATATAATGTTGTAGATATGCTGAGAAATAAAAGAATGTGGCATTACCTAATATACCCCCCCCCCCCCCCCATAGGAGAAAATGATTTTTATTAACATATCATATCTAAACCCCAAAACACTCCTTAAATATGGCGGCAGCTTTCGCCTTTACAGGCTTTTTTCTTTCTTTTAACATGGTATTCATAGGATTACCACGTGAAAAGAAAGGAAAAAAGCCTGAAATAAACTAAAGCAGCCAACAGATCTAAGGAGTATTTTTGGGTTTAGATACGATTCCCTTTCCAAATGTTACCTTTTCAGTCTATGGGGTTAGATGTAACAAATCTTTCTCCACAAATTTCTGACGTAGCTTGGTGTCCTTTGCAGGTTGTTTGCTTTGCCTATCTCACTAAAGCTTGAAGGTTCATTACAAATTAGTTTACCCCATGAAATTTTCTTGAGCAAAGATTTGCCTAATTCCTAATTAGGTCCAGAATGTCATCATTAAAGATCTTTCAAATCCCCTGTCCCTAAAATACTAGGTTTAATTTCATCCCTCATAATGATGTGTAACAGCTATCTGCACAAGGTCTGAAAATCCTTAAAAGTCAGCTAATCTTGCAAAGCATGAAAGTGCCGTCAGTGGCATACATTATTTAACAGAATTGTATAATATTTCATCTGCCTCATCTGGATAAAAAGTTAATTACTTGGTGAAATGTGATGAATCGAGCTGTGTACAATTACCCCTCCATTTGGTCATGTAGATACTATTACAGTCTTCGAAGTCACAGATTAAGATGTGGAGCTCAGCTAATAATACACTGTGTATTTTATTCGATGGCTTTATGGAGTCCAGATTAGCTTTGTTTCTTATTCTAATTAGAAGTTTAAAAAGCCTCATTAATGGAATCGTAAAGCATATTATTATGAAGATCTGTAGGCTTCTATAGATTTAATATAAGGATTACCTTCTTCCTGGGGTTTTACTATTGAAGACAATAAAGGTTTTTATATTCAGCCCTTTAGTTTTACTCAACTTTTAAAGGCTAGATGGTATTACAAGTACAATCCAGCCAAAATAGAAAATTAAACCTTAAAATGCACGCCCGCCTGCTTTGGTCTTCTGTCCTTTATTCAGGCGTTGCTGTACTGTGCCAAACCATCTTTATCCTTTTGCTGGTAACCCGGGAACCCCTTTTTACTTCAATACAGGGCATTTTCACCCCCTTCCTGCCCAGGCCAATTTTCAGTTTTCAGTGCTGTCGCATTTTGAATGACAATTGCGTGGTCATGCAACACCGTACCCAAATTTTTATCTTTTTTCTCCCCACAAATAGAGCTTTCTTTTGGTGGTATTTGATCATCTATGCGTTTTTTATTGCTTGCACTATAAACAAAAGAAGAGCGACAAGTTTGAAAAAAACACAATATTTTTTCCTTTTTGCTATAATAAATATCCCAATTTTTAAATAACAAAAAATTTTTTTTCCTCAGTTTAGGCCGATACGTATTCTTCTACATATTTTTGGTAAAAAAAAACAAAACGCAATAAGCGTATATTGATTGGTTTGCGCAAAAGTTATAGCGTCTACAAAATAGGGTATAGATGTATGGCATTATTTTTATTACTAGTAATGGCAGCGATCTGCGATTTTTATCATGACTGTGACATTGCAGCGGACACATCGGACACTTTTGACACTATTATGGGACCATTCACATTTATACAACGATCAGTGCTATAAAAATGCACTGATTACTGTATAAATGTCACTGGCAGGGAAGGGGTTAACACTAGGGGGCGATCAAGGGGTTAAATGTGTTACCTAGGGAGTGATTCTAATTGTAGGGGGAGAGGACTCAAAAGGGGAGGAGACCAATCAGTGTTCCTCTGTACTGGGAACACATGATCGGTCTCCTCTCCCCTGACAGGACGTGGATCTGTGGGAAAAAATCCATGTCCCATCTCTGTTACCGGCAATTGCGGGTGCCCAGTGGAGATCGCGACCGCCAGGCACGCGCACTGGCTCCCGAGTGATGTGGCGGGCGTGCGCGCCCCCTAGACGGCCAGGAAGCCCAGGATGTAATATGATGCCTGCCCAGGATAGGAGATCCCTCCTGCGGACGTAATTTGACAATAGACGGGATGTGAAGTGGTTAATATTGAAAATGTATTCTTAAATAAACCAACTTTAAGTTTCTTGTTGTCTCTTACAAGCAGAAAATGAGATGCTTTAAACCAGTGGTCTCCAACTGCGGCCCTGGGGCCAGATGCGGCCATTTGCTTACTTTTATCCGACCCTTGGGGCACTATTTTATCCAAGGATACCAACAATGGGGCATAATTCCCCTCACTGACACCATTGATGGGGCACAATTCCTTCCAATGAAACCAACAATGGGGCCCAATGACACCAATGAAAGGGCACAATTCCTCCCAATGATGCCAACGATGGGGCACAATTTCTCCCAGTGATTTCAGCTATAGGGCCCAATGACACCAATGAAAGGGCACAATTATTCCCACTGACACCAACGATGGGGCACAAATACTCCCACTTACACCAAAGATGGGGCATTATTTTTTCCCACTAACATCAGGATTTTTTCTACTCCCAGTGGCCACAGTCCAGCCCCTAAAGTCTGAAGAACAGTAAACTGGCTCTTTGTTTAGAAAGTTTGGAGACCGCTGCTTTAAACTGTCATTACTACATAGTGCCTCACAGCTTTAAATTAAATGCTTGCAAAGAGGTGGCTGCTACAGGGTATAGGCATAGCCTTGCCTGGGCACACCCTAATCACTCTGTGCGATGCCGATTTCCCCTACTGCCTGGGCTTCCCTGTGTTGCACCACCCACAGTGCTGATGGCTTTCCTCCTCTCCCCCTAGATTCTGTGAGGATGTTTCAGGATGGAGAGCAGGGGAAGGGGCTAGTCAATATGTAATTTACCGTCCCCTTCCTTTTCTAAATGTGAACACACTCACTCACTCACTGTTTTCATTCATAGTAAGCGTTTACCATGCTTGAGTTTGTGAATGAACTGGAAACCACTCAGCACAGAGAACTTCCCATTTATTCACTGTCCAGTGCAGCTGAGGCTACAGAGAAAGGGATGTGCGTTTGAGCTTTGGGGTGCACGCCCTAATGCAAAAGGCTGCGCACAGCTATGGGTATAGGTGATGATGTTTTCTGTCTACTCCCCATACATTTTTCTTAAAATAGTGCCTAAGCAGCTCAGCCCCCTAGCAGTGACTTATTAGCTCAGCTGCCCCTTCCCATCTCCTTCCCAGCAATAGCTTAGCTCCTCCTGCTCCTCCCTCCAAGTAGGGACTCAACAGCTCAGACCCCAGCTTCCCTTCCAAAGACTGATTCACCAACTCAGCTCCCACTGCTCCTCACTCCCAACAGTTCAGCTCAGTTTTCTCCCCCTCCCAACAGTGATCCAGCAACCATTCCAACTTCTTATGTAAAATCAGTAGATACTCCTATAGGGGAGAGCACTGGGAACTGAGCTGCTAAGAAAAGAACCTCACTGACTCTAGGGCTTCAGTTGTGAGCTTTTTAGGATGGATTGCTCCAAAATGCCAGCAGCTACAAAGGTAGCTTGAATTGTAATAATAATGTACAGTACCCCAGCCATAGGTTCACTTTATAAATGGGTGCTTACAAAAAATATAAAATTGGCATTGTGAGAATAAATTGTGATATTGGGCTCCATTCACTATAGCATATCGCATGAGGTAGTTGGGTCACGTGACACATTTTCCCCAAATATCGCATGCAATATGGAAAATGTCAATGCACTATACCTTTATGTGGTATTTACCTCAAAAATCAAAAACATTTGATAAATACCACATAAAACTGCGTTAAAGTCAAAGCAGGGGTCCCCAAACTGCGGCCTGTGGGCCAGATGTGGCCCTTTGCTTGCCTTTATCTGACCCTTGGGGCACAATTCCTCCCACTAACACCAACAATGGAGTACTATTCCTCCCACTGATACCAGAGAAGGTGAACTAAGTCTCCCATTGATACTAATTATGAGGCACTATTCCTCTTATTGACACCCGTGATGGGGTACTATTCCTCCCACTGACACCAATGATGTCATTTTCTTTTACTTCCAGTGACCACCAAGCCTAAAACATTGTTCACTCCCACCAATTCCTGGGCATTTTCTACTCCCACTGGCCACAGTCCGGCCCCACTAAAGTTTGAAGGGAAGTAAACTGGCCCTTTGTTTTGAAAGTTTGGAGTCCCCTACACTAAAGGAAACAAATAATACAATGCATGTGGTAAAAAAATTACCAGGCCCAAGCATGCGATAGTTAACCACTTGACGACCGCCTCACGCCGATGTACGTCGGCAAAGTGGCACGGACAGGCAAAATCACGTACAGGGTACGTGATTTGCCTTCCGCGGGTGGGGGGTCCGATCGGACCCCCCCCGGTGCCCGAGGCGGTCGTCGTTTGTCCAGCGGCGATCGGTGGTGAGGGGGAGACCATCCGTTCGTGGCCCCCCCCTCGCGATCGCCGCCGGCCAATCGAATCATTCCTTTGCTGCTGTATGCTAAACAGCAGCAAAGGAAATGATGTCATCTCTCCTCGGCTCGGTAATTTCCGTTCCGGCCCGAGGAGAGAAGACATCAATGTGAGTGCACCAACACACACACAGTAGAACATGCCAGGCACACAAAACACCCCGATCCCCCCCCCCGATCGCCCCCCGACCCCCCCCCCAATCACCCCCCCCCCCTGTCACAAACTGACACCAGCAGTTTTTTTTTTTTTTGTTTTTTTTCTGATTACTGCATAGTGTCAGTTTGTGACAGTTACAGTGTTGGGACAGATACTGTTACCCCCCTTTAGGTCTAGGGTACCCCCCTAACCCCCCCTAATAAAGTTTTAACCCCTTGATCACCCCCTGTCACCAGTGTCACTAAGCGATCATTTTTCTGATCGCTGTATTAGTGTCGCTGGTGACGCTAGTTAGGGACATAAATATTTAGGTTCGCCGTCAGCGTTTTATAGCGTCAGGGACCCCCATATACTACCGAATAAATGTTTTAACCCCTTGATTGCCCCCTAGTTAACCCTTTCACCACTGATCACCGTATAACCGTTACGGTTGACGCTGGTTAGTTTGTTTATTTTTTATAGTGTCAGGGCACCCGCCGTTTATTACCGAATAAAGGTTTAGCCCCCTGATCGCCCGGCGGTGATATGCGTCGCCCCAGGCAGCGTCAGATTAGCGCCAGTACCGCTAACACCCACGCACGCAGCATACACCTCCCTTAGTGGTATAGTATCTGAACGCATCAATATCTGATCCGATCAGATCTATACTAGCGTCCCCAGCAGTTTAGGGTTCCCAAAAACGCAGTGTTAGCGGGATCAGCCCAGATACCTGCTAGCACCTGCGTTTTGCCCCTCCGCCCGGCCCAGCCCAGCCCACCCAAGTGCAGTATCGATCGATCACTGTCACTTACAAAAGACTAAACGCATAACTGCAGCGTTCGCAGAGTCAGGCCTGATCCCTGTGATCGCTAACAGTTTTTTTGGTAGTATTTTGGTGAACTGGCAAGCACCAGCCCCAGGCAGGGTCAGGTTAGCGCCAGTACCGCTAACACCCACGCACGCAGCATACGCCTCCCTTAGTGGTATAGTATCTGAACGGATCAATATCTGATCCGATCAGATCTATACTAGTGTCCCCAGCAGTTTAGGGTTCCCAAAAACGCAGTGTTAGCGGAATCAGCCCAGATACCCGCTAGCACCTGCGTTTTGCCCCTCCGCCCGGCCCAGCCCACCCAAGTGCAGTATCGATCGATCACTGACACTTACAAAACACTAAATGCATAACTGCAGCGTTCGCAGAGTCAGGCCTGATCCCTGCGATCGCTAACAGTTTTTTTGGTAGTATTTTGGTGAACTGGCAAGCACCAGCCCCAGGCAGCGTCAGGTTAGCGCCAGTACCGCTAACACCCACGCACGCACTGTACACCACCCTTAGTGGTATAGTATCTGAACGGATCAATATCTGATCCGATCAGATCTATACTAGCATCCCCAGCAGTTTAGGGTTCTCACGAACGCAGTGTTAGCGGGATCAGCCCAGATACCTGCTAGCACCTGCGTTTTGCCCCTCCGCCCGGCCCACCCAAGTGCAGTATCGATCGATCACTGTCACTTACAAAAGACTAAAACGCATAACTGCAGCGTTCGCAGAGTCAGGCCTGATCCCTGCGATCGCCAACAGATTTTTTGGTAGCGTTTTGGTGAACTGGCAAGCGCCAGCGGCGTAGTACACCCCGGTCGTAGTCAAACCAGCACTGCAGTAACACTTGGTGACGTGGCGAGTCCCATAAGTGCAGTTCAAGCTGGTGAGGTGGCAAGCACAAGTAGTGTCCCGCTGCCACCAAGAAGACAAACACAGGCCCGTCGTGCCCATAGTGCCCTTCCTACTGCATTCGCCAATCCTAATTGGGAACCCACCGCTTCTGCAGCGCCCGTACTTCCCCCATTCACATCCCCAACCAAATGCAGTCGGCTGCATGAGAGGCATTTTCTTTATGTCCTCCCGAGTACCCCTACCCAGCGAACGCCCCCAAAAAAGATATTGTGTCTGCAGCTAGCGCGGATATAGGCGTGACACCCGCTATTATTGTCCCTCCTGTCCTGACAATCCTGGTCTTTGCATTGGTGAATGTTTTGAACGCTACCATGCACTAGTTGAGTATTAGCGTAGGGTACAGCATTGCACAGACTAGGCACACTTTCAAAGGGTCTCCCAAGATGCCATCGCATTTTGAGAGACCCGAACCTGGAACCGGTTACAGTTATAAAAGTTAGTTACAAAAAAAGTGTAAAAAAAAAATAAATATATATATATATATAAAATAAAAAAAAATAGTTGTCGTTTTATTGTTCTCTCTCTCTCTATTCTCTCTATTGTTCTGCTCTTTTTTACTGTATTCTATTCTGCAATGTTTTATTGTTATTATGTTTTATCATGTTTGCTTTTCAGGTATGCAATTTTTTATACTTTACCGTTTACTGTGCTTTATTGTTAACCATTTTTTTGTCTTCAGGTACGCCATTCACAACTTTGAGTGGTTATACCAGAATGATGCCTGCAGGTTTAGGTATCATCTTGGTATCATTCTTTTCAGCCAGCGGTCGGCTTTCATGTAAAAGCAATCCTAGCGGCTAATTAGCCTCTAGACTGCTTTTACAAGCCGTGGGAGGGAATGCCCCCCCCCCCCACCGTCTTCCGTGTTTTTCTCTGGCTCTCCTGTCTCAACAGGGAACCTGAAAATGCAGCCGGTGATTCAGCCAGCTGACCATAGAGCTGATCAGAGACCAGAGTGGCTCCAAACATCTCTATGGCCTAAGAAACCGGAAGCTACGAGCATTTTATGACTTAGATTTCGCTGGATGTAAATAGCGCCATTGGGAAATTGGGGAAGCATTTTATCACACCGATCTTGGTGTGGTCAGATGCTTTGAGGGCAGAGGAGAGATCTAGGGTCTAATAGACCCCAATTTTTTCAAAAAAGAGTACCTGTCACTACCTATTGCTATCATAGGGGATATTTACATTCCCCGAGATAACAATAAAAATGATTAAAAAAAAATAAAAATGAAAGGTACAGTTTAAAAATAAGATAAAAAAGCAAAAAAATAATAAAGAAAAAAAAAAAAAAAAAAAAAAGCACCCCTGTCGCCCCCTGCTCTCGCACTAAGGCGAACGCAAGCGGCGGTCTGTCGTCAAACGTAAACAGCAATTGCACCATGCATGTGAGGTATCACCGCGAAGGTTAGATCGAGGGCAGTAATTTTTGCAGTAGACCTCCTCTGTAAATCTAAAGTGGTAACCTGTAAAGGCTTTTAAAGGCTTTTAAAAATGTATTTATTTTGTTGCCACTGCACGTTTGTGCGCAATTGTAAAGCATGTCATGTTTGGTATCCATGTACTCGGCCTAAGATCATCTTTTTTATTTCATCAAACATTTGGGCAATATAGTGTGTTTTAGTGCATTAAAATTTAAAAAAGTGTGTTTTTTCCCCAAAAAATGCGTTTGAAAAATCGCTGCGCAAATACTGTGTGAAAAAAAAAAATGAAACACCCACCATTTTAATCTGTAGGGCATTTGCTTTAAAAAAATATATAATGTTTGGGGGTTCAAAGTAATTTTCTTGCAAAAAAAAAAAAAAACTTTTTCATGTAAACAATAAGTGTCAGAAAGGGCTTTGTCTTCAAGTGGTTAGAAGAGTGGGTGATGTGTGACATAAGCTTCTAAATGTTGTGCATAAAATGCCAGGACAGTCCAAAACCCCCCCAAATGACCCCATTTTGGAAAGTAGACACCCCAAGCTATTTGCTGAGAGGCATGTCGAGTCCATGGAATATTTTATATTGCGACACAAGTTGCGGGAAAGAGACAATTTTTTTTTCTTTTGCACAAAATTGTCACTAAATGATATATTGCTCAAACATGCCATGGGAATATGTGAAATTATACCCCAAAATACATTCTGCTGCTTCTCCTGAGTACGGGGATACCACATGTGTGAGACTTTTTGGGAGCCTAGCCGCGTACGGAACCCCGAAAACCAAGCACCGCCTTCAGGCTTTCTAAGGGCGTGAATTTTTGATTTCTCTCTTGACTGCTTATCACAGTTTCGGAGACCATGGAATGCCCAGGTGGCACAAACCCCCCCCCAAATGACCCCATTTTGGAAAGTAGACACCCCAAGCTATTTGATGAGAGGTATAGTGAGTATTTTGCAGACCTCACTTTTTGTCACAAAGTTTTGAAAATTGAAAAAAGAAAAAAAAAAAAGTTTTTTCTTGTCTTTCTTCATTTTCAAAAACAAATGAGAGCTGCAAAATACTCACCATGCCTCTCAGCAAATAGCTTGGGGTGTCTACTTTCCAAAATGGGGTCATTTGGGGGGGTTTTGTGCCACCTGGGCATTCCATGGCCTCCGAAACTGTGATAGGCAGTGAAGAGTGAAATCAAAAATTTTCACCCTTAGAAATCCTGAAGGCGGTGATTGGTTTTCGGGGTCCCGTACACGGCTAGGCTCCCAAAAAGCCCCACACATGTGGTATCCCCGTACTCAGGAGAAGTAGCTAAATGTATTTTGGGGTGCAATTCCACATATGCCCATGGCCTGTGTGAGCAATATATCATTTAGTGACAACTTTGTGCAAAAAAAAAAAAAATGTGTCACTTTCCCGCAACTTGTGTCAAAATATAAAATATTCCATGGACTCAATATGCCTCTCTGGAAATAGCTTGGGGTGTCTACTTTCCAAAATGGGGTCATTTGGGGGGGTTTTGTGCCACCTGGGCATTCCATGGCCTCCGAAACTGTGATAGGCAGTAAAGAGTGAAATCATAAATTTACGCCCTTAGAAATCCTGAAGGCGGTGATTGGATTTCGGGGCCCCTTACGCGGCTAGGCTCCCAAAAAGTCCCACACATGTGGTATCCCCATATTCAGGAGAAGCAGCAGAATGTATTTTGGGGTGCAATTCCACATAGGCCCATGGCCTGTGTGAGCAATATATCATTTAGTGACAACTTTTTGTAAATATTTTTTTTTTTTTTTTGTCATTATTCAATCACTTGGGACAAAAAAAATAAATATTCAATGGGTTCAACATGCCTCTCAGCAATTTCCTTGGGGTGTCTACTTTCCACAATGGGGTCATTTGGGGGGGTTTTGTACTGCCCTGCCATTTTAGCACCTCAAGAAATGACATAGGCAGTCATAAACTAAAAGCTGTGTAAATTACAGAAAATGTACCCTAGTTTGTAGACGCTATAACTTTTGCGCAAACCAATAAATATACGCTTATTGACATTTTTTTTACCAAAAACATGTGGCCGAATACATTTTGGCCTAAATGTATGACTAAAATTGAGTTTATTGGATTTTTTTTATAACAAAAAGTAGAAAATATCATTTTTTTTCAAAATTTTCGGTCTTTTTCCATTTATAGCGCAAAAAATAAAAACCGCAGAGGTGATCAAATACCATCAAAAGAAAGCTCTATTTGTGGGAAGAAAAGGACGCAAATTTCGTTTGGGTACAGCATTGCATGACCGCGCAATTAGCAGTTAAAGCGACGCAGTGCCAAATTGGAAAAAGACCTCTGGTCCTTAGGCAGCATAATGGTCCGGGGCTCAAGTGGTTAAAGAGTGTTTACATTTCAGCTGGTTGTCAAGGAGTCGGCACCTGCCGGCATCCTTAACAACCAGTGAATAACTGGTTGTTAAGGTGTCAGCACTCGCTGCGTTCTTAACAACCGTGACTCATCTGCTGTCAGCAGGAGTAACACCTTCTGTATTGAGAGTGTTAGATGTACAAGCAGATTTTAACACACAAACAAACTGATGCCAAACTCCAGCTCACAATTTATAAACAGTGTTAAATTGTTACAGTAACAGCTTTGTACCTTTTGGTATAATATTTTACATACATAAATAAAAGCTGATCATTGTAAGCACACATGTCAGTGGTAAATAGTTTGTTTCAACCCTCTAACTGCTACATCTGTAGGACAGCTTGCTCTGTTGAAAAACAACAGACTTACTGGCCAGATCACCAGGTGAAAATTAAAGAAAGAAAGCTTAAAAAGTAAAACAAATGCAGCCATCATATATAAGAAGTAGTGAGCTGCGATATAATAATGGTTTGCTTTTGGGTTTAACTGTTGTGTGTATGGCTAGCTTGAGGTGGAAGTCTACTGATTTTAATTTTTTTATTTTTAAGTTTTGTATAGAGAGGATTAGAAACCCTTTTAAATTTGTATTGTTGTCAGTTTTACATTGGAGAGATTTTACCTTGTGACATTACGAACTGTGACATTACGTTGAAACGCGTAGAGCGGAGCCTAGAGTGACGTCACACTGTTCTAGCTTATGACGGTTCACAGCCTGTGTTCATGACTTGAACTCATGGTGCATGATACAATGCTGAGAACCCCCCTTGTGGCATGACACACTTAAATGTAAGTGTAATTGCTGGCCAATAAGAAATAAATATTTAAATGGTTTTACACTATGTTAAGCTTTTTTTCTTTTCCCTATGGTAACATCTAATGTCTTGATATGGAGATGACCCAGGAATATTGATGTTGAGTGGATTGAGGAGAGGAGCATTTACCATTAAAGCTGGACAATCCTTCTGTGCATGCAATCTGATTGAACAGATATCTCCCAGTGTGTGTCACCTCACATAGCAAAATCATTTTTTGGGGAGGTGAGAGGAATTTTACTTTTGAGGTGGAAGACACTGGGTGATTATTTCACTATTTATTACACTTTTTGCACTCTATCTTTTCACAATGTGGGGGAATTAAGCAAATTGGACAATTTTTATGCAACTACTTTGGACACTGGGTTTAATTGTTTTGATGGACGTTTATGAATTACATGGGATTTAATTTAATTTAATTATTTATACAAGTGTATTTGTTTATTGATTTATTTTAGCACAAATTTTGTGCAGCACTTGACCTATTTGGTGCGATTACATTGTGTTCTATTTTATTTTTGCACTTGATGTATATTGAGACAGACTAATTCGTTTTTGTGTAACACTTCATTATTTTTAGCTATTTCCTAATATACTTTATTAACTTGTGGGGTGAGCTATAGGAACACCAATAAACACCCAATCTAGGTTCTAACACTTCCCCCTAGGTCCTAAAACTAAATGCAAAGTTTAGAGTGAACTTCTACTTTAAATCCCCTCCATTCAGTGTTGTAACAACAGCATTTCTTAACATTATTCGCCATTTTATTGTGTTATATTAAAAGATACATTTTATTTTTTATCTTACCACTCATATCCACAGGGAACAGTAAGCTTCTTACATTGTAGTCCACTTCTCACTTTGTGTGTTATGTGCTTTCCTCTTTATTGCAGATTCTGCTATGTGCCAGGCTTAAAGTGTAATTCTGCATTTGAGTGTTTTCATGGATAAATGTGGCATAGTGTAATCCCATACCTTATGTTATTATTTTTATTATACACAATTTATATAGAGCCAACAGTTTACGCAACACTTTACAATGTAGAGGGTGGACAGCACAATTACAGTACAGTTCAATACAGAAGGGACAGGAAGGCCCTGCTCGTAGAGCTTACATTCTAAAAGGGAGGGGGTGGTGTATAAAAGGTAATAGATGCGGGAAATGATTTCATGGTGGTGGCTCGGGGACAGTTGTTGGTGGGTGTGGGATAGGCTTCCCTAAATAAGTGAGTTTTCAGGGATCTCCTAAAGGTGGACAGGATAGGGGCTGATCGGATATACCAGGGGCAGGGAGTTCCAGAGGACGGGAGAGGCTCTGGAGAAGTTCTGAAGGCGAGCATGAGAGGAGGTAACAAGGGAGCTAGAGAGCAGGAGGTCCTGGGAGGAGCGGAGGGGACGATTAGGGCGATATCTGCACATGAGGTTGGTGATGTAGCTGGGGGCGATGTTGTAAATGGCCCTGTATGTTGTGGTTAGCATTTTGAATTTTATACGGTGGGGTAGGGGAAGCCATTGAAGAGACTGGCAGAGAGGGGCAGCAGTCACGGATTAGTAGGTGAGGTGTATTAGTTTAGCAGCAGCATTCATAATAGACTGAAGTGGGGATAGCCTGCGTAAGGGTAGGCCATTAAGGAGAGAGTTGCAGTAGTCAAGGCGGGAAATAATCAAGAAGTGAATAAGTTGCTTTATGGTGTTAGTCAGGAAGAGTCGAATTCTGGAGCTGTTGCGGAGGTTAAGGTGACAGGATTTAGCCAGTGATTGGCTGAAAGAGAGGTCAGAGTCAAGGATTACACCCAGCAACCTGGCATGTGTGGAGGGACCAATGGTAGTGCTGTTGATCTTCCATATGGATATGTCATTCAGTAAGTTTGAGATTCGTGAGGAGATCGAGATAGTGAGTTGAGGAGTGGAGAGATAGATCTGGGTGTCATTGGCGTAGAGGTGGTATTGGAAGCCATGGGAGGTTATTAACTGGCCCAGGGAAGAGGTATAAAGTGAGACTAGGAGGGGCCCAAGGACAGAGCCTTGGGGTACCCCAACAGAGAGAGGAAGAGGAGCAGGGGAGATGGAGTTGTAAGTGACACTGAAAGTTAAGTTATTCAAACAGTCTAGTGAGGGTTTTTTAAGTATGGGGGTAACCAGTGCATGTTTAAGCGGGCAAGGAAAGGTGCCGGAGGAGAGGGAGAGGATGAAGATGTGGGTTAGGGAATTTAGGATAGAGTGGGAAGGTGGTCGCAGTAATTGTGAGGGGACAGGGTCCAGGGGACAGGTGGTGAGGTGGGCCATAGAGAGGAGTTTATCAACCTAATCAGTAGGACCTGGGCAGAAGGAGGAAAGTATTTAGTGTAGTGTTGGACCTGATGTGTTGGGTAGGGGAGAAAGTTGAATGCTGGATATCTCCTTGCAAATTGTGTAAATTTTGCTTTTGAAATGGTTGGCAATCTGTTGAGCGGTAAGCAAGTTGGTGGGTGGGGGCAGTGGGGGGTGAAGTAAGGAATTAAGGTTAGAAAAGAGTTGATGAGGTTTGGATGAGAGGGTTTTGATGAGACTGTTGTAGTAGGTTTGTTTAGAAGTGAGGAGTCAGGAGTTGTATTTGAGAAGGGCAGATTTGTAGAGGGTAAAGCCTTGCAGGGATTTAGATTTACACCATGCTTGCTCAAGATCATGGCTGCGTCTCTTGAGACTTCTTGTGTCGTCTGTTTGCCAGGGTTGTGGCAGATGGGGCCTGGTTCTGCGTGTAGAAAGAGGAGCAAGTATGTCTAGGGAGGATGACAGCATGTTGTTGTAGATAGAAGTGGTTAGGTTAGTGGTTAGTAATGTTATTACTTTAACTTTTATCACTGATAGATAACACTGTGTCTCTTCGTTCTGTGTGGCTGTCTAGGAAGCACTGTCTGCCCATATGAAGGAAAACTTGCAGAAACTGCAGAGAACGCTTTGGGGTAAAAAACCTTCTGCCTTTAGAATCACTTTACACCCTGGTTATACCCATCCTGACATTGAAATCGCCCTACTTTATTTGAAGCAGCCCAATTTTAAAGTAGCATTTCAGTGCTACTTTAAGTGCAACTTGGAAGACATTTGGGCGACTTCATGCACAGATGTCTATACAAGTCGCACCTGAACTTGCAAAAAATTATTTCAGGAACTACTTTCTAAATCAGTGCATTTGCAACGGAGGACTTCAGGCCATCCAGCAAAAATAAATCAGTAACCCTCTCCAGGCCCTCCCCAGGCTGCAATTTCTTGTCTCACTAGCTATCTCTGTAAAGGCCTCTCAAACATTTATCACCTTCCAAACCACCTTCTAGGTGCCTCCTTTCAGGGATTGGCTAAGGCATGATAAATATCCATACTGATCATTTGACTCTCCCTGCCCTATATTCTGGAAACTTCTTTCAGAAACAGGTGGAAGGAATCAAATACCCAGCTGTTTATCAGCTGACCAGATAAAACCAATCAATTACTGCTCCACTTATTACGGTGAAGCCAAAAAACTAAATTTAACCTAATAACCTAACTAGAGAAGGGCGCTACATATATGTATATAATTTGTCTTTCACAGCTCAGCATCTCCTTTTGCTACAGTCTTGCATTGCGTGACTTCAGGAAAGTTACAATGTACAGTCTGCGTAATCACAGCAGGAAACGAGATCAAGAAAATTCTTCTTCCAACTGCAGAAGACTCAGGGTTCACATATGTGTGAATTGGATGCAGTTTTCACCTCGTCCAATTCCCATGACATGCGAGTGTGATCGGCTCTCAATGGAGCTGGTTCACAGATGTCCAGGGGGGCCGCAGCGCAAATTCCAAAAGGGTCCTGTGCGTTTTGGGGTCCAGTTTAGGTGCAAATTCAGGCAAAAACTCTGACCTGAATCGCACCTGAACCGGTGAAAAAGAACGCACCGGACCCCAGGCTGGAAACCATGGCCGCACATATGTGAGCCCGGCCTCACAATACATTTTTCTCCAAGGCTTCTTCCCACAGACAAGTCCTAAAAGAGTGAGCCTGATTTAATAAAGTATTACGTATATGCCTATGTGACTACCATTGTGGATATTTCCCATACAGATGAGCAAAATCAATGCTCATGGATTTTTCAATCTAATGTTTATTAACAAGGATGGTTGGCTATAGAATATAAGACTGTACGCTAGCCTTGCCATGGCTAAAATAAACATTTAATTTTTAATAATGTTTCTTGTTCTCTGTATTCTTCACTAGGGATGGGCCGAACAGACCCCTTTTTGGGTTCGCACCAGAACTTCCGAACACCGCAAAAGTTCGGACCCGAATAACGAACCCCATTAAAGTCAATGGGACCCGAATGTCAAAAATCAAAAGTGCCCATTTTGAAGACTTATATGCAAGTAATTGGGCATACAATGGTTATGGGGTCCGGGTCCTGACTGAAAAAAAGTTTGTAAAAAACTTAATTTTTAAATGAGCAGTGATTTTTTTGATTTTTTAAAGTAAAAGCATAAAAAAATCCTTCTATTATAGTGCCTGGGGGGTCCCCTTAGTCTACCTGTAAAGTGGCAGATCTGTACCATGTCTAGAATCTGCTGCAGCAATAATTGCATTTATAAAGCCAAAAAAAATGACATTTTCCCTGCAAGCTGCTTTTATTTTGCCCGGCATCAGCTGGGGACCCAGTGTGAATGATGAGGCCATAATGTAGTATACTGGGAACAAGATTAGAGATTTTTTGAAAACATTCTGGTGTCATTTTGACTTTGGATAGAAGTAACGGGTGCGTAAAAACTGGTCTTTGGGTGTCGGTGGCGCCTTCCCACCGTAACCCTATAGAGGTAATCTTGTTGAAAGCAAGAATTGGCCTTGCCGTAAAAATTGCAATGATATGCACCTGTCAAACAGGTGCAGAAAAATTGGTCTTTGGGTGTTGTGACCTAGAAACGTATGTCCCGTTCCGGAAGGCGTGCGCCTATGCGCGAGTCACGGACCGCTCGTACGAACGTGCGCATGCGCGTTCGTTAGGATGCACTTTGGCGCCCAATAGTCTTTAAAAGATGCTCAGTGGCGCTGCCTCTTGCGGTTTGATCTGCTTCCGTTCCCTGTGTTCCTGATTGTACCAGTACTCTGTTCCTGTATTCTGACCCAGCTTCCTGACCCTGCTTATGTCTCCAATCCTGACCTTGGCTAGTTTGACCCAGCTCTGTTACCTGCCTGATTGCCTGTTGCCAAGACCCAGCCTGGACTCTGACTATTCTCTGCTTGCCATTTCTGCTGTATTCCCTGATGTGTATGACCCGGCTCGTCTGACTCCGCTTCTGTCTGCAAACCTGCATCTGCTGATCTGCAAACCTGCATCTGCTAACCTGCATCCGCTGCTCTGCAAACCTGCACCTGCTGACCTGCATCCGCTGCTCTGCAAGCCTGCACGTGCTGACCTGCATCCGCTGCTCTGCAAACCTGCATCTGCTGACCTGCATCCACTGCTCTGCAAACCTGCATCTGCTGACCTGCATCCGCTGCTCTGCAAACCTGCATCTGCTGACCTGCATCCGCGACCACCTCAAGCAGTAAGGACTCAGGCACCTTTACCTCACTGTGCTCTTACCGCCACTGTTCCCACTCCAGTGGTCTCCGAGCCAGGGTGGTACGGGAGGTCTCCCTCCACACGTCAGGCTCACATCCCAGGTACGTTACACATTCTTCCAGATGAAATGATTAAACACCCTCAAAGCTAGGCAGCCTCAAAGTCTTGCAGAGATTCCACATCCCAAAAAGACTTAATCAGTGACATTGGCATCAGGGGCTTCATAGCTGGTAATCAAGGACTGATTCATTTATTTAACAGTCAAATGGTCCATGGAGTCTGTGGACAGACGCGCTCTATGATCAGTAACGAAACCTCCTGCAGCACTGAATGCCCGTTCTGAAAGCACACTGGATGCAGGGCAGCCCAACAACTCGATAGCATACTGGGCAAGTTCTGGCCAGTGGTCTATTCTCATGACCCAGTAAGTCAGTGGATCGTCAGCTGGAAAGCTCTCCATCTCTGTTTTGGCCCTGGGGTAATCGTCCACCATGTGATGCAGACGCTGCTGATGGGATGTGGAAGCTGACAGCCCTGGGCAGCGAGGACTAAAAAAATTCTGAAATGCCTCACTTCAACGCTCCTTTCTTGACCAACAGAAGACTCAAAACGACATTTTCCACCACACTGTAACCTACTGGAGTCAGGAAAAACGTTCAATAAAATCCACTTTAACGTGTCCTCAAGAGATTTTATCTTCTGCACTCTCTGTGGGGAAGGGATGAGTTCTGAGACCTTCCCCTTATAATGGTGATTAAGGAGGGTTGCCAACCAGTAATCATCCTTCTCCTTTATGCCACATATTCTTGGGTCCTTTCGCAGACTTTGAAGCATGAGTTTGCCGATGCGCCTCAAATTTGCAGAGGCTTGAGAAGCAGACTCCTCGGGGTCACTCAGGATGACAGCATCTGGAACTTCCTCCTCCCAGCCATGTACTTCTCCCAAGGGTCCTGGGGTTGGAAAGCCATTGCTTATAGATTAATGCATGTCTAATTCTTCTTCGAAACCTATGAAAGTGCCAGAATCCTCATCCTCCTCCCCTCTCTCCTCCTGTGTGTTCTGTGACATAGGAATGATGGTGTCTGCATAAAGTGGGCCTTGAGAGGAAAGGAAGTCCTCCTCTTCCTCCTGCTGCTCTGCCTCCAGTGCCCTGTCCATAATGCCATGCAGAGTCTGCTTCAGCAGGAACACAACAGGGATTGTGTCACTGATGCATGCACTGTCACTGCTCACCATCCTTGTGGCCTCCTCAAATGGTGACAATACAGTGCATGCATCCTTAATGATCAGCCATTGGCGTGGGACAAAAAAAGCCAAGGCGGCCTGAGCCCGTCGTAGTGCCATACTGGCACAGGTACTCGTTGACGGCCCTCTGCTGCATGTATAGCTGCTGCAGCATTGTCAGGGTCCTTACCTCGGCAGGCGGGGCGCTTGCGGTGGTGTGCGCCAGGGTGCGTCGGCGCGCGTTGGCGCGCGTGTTCCTGCGGACCTCGCCGTGCGTGCTCCTCGCGGCGCCGGTGTGTGTGTCCAGGATCGTTCTACTGTGCACGCCGGTGTGCGGGGGCGCGCGCGTGCACGTCGTTTGGCGCCAAAAGCCCTATTTAAGCCAGTGAGTTCTAGTGACCAGTGCTGCCTAATCAACAGCTAGTCGTTCCTGAACCTGACCGTGTACCTTGTCTGTTCCTGTATACCTGTTGACCCGGCCTTGTCCCCCGACCACTCTCTGAACTCTGCCTGCACCGACCTCTGCTTGTCTGACCATCCGTTTGCCTGTTCCTCTGTACCGCTACCGACTGCCTGTTGCCAAACCCAGCCTGCCTCCTGACCATCCATTTGCCTGCTCCCTTGGATCCCATCTGTCTGTCTGCAGTCTTCAGCCTGTTGTCCACACCAGCCTGCTCAGCTCAGTGATGGTGCTCCGGCCTACTCCAGTCTCTCCAGCCATTAACCCTGCAAACATCCGGACTGCAATACCTGGACAGTACACAGGCCTTCATACCACTCCGTACTGTCGCGCCCTCTGTTTACTCTACCAGGGGGCCGATAGTCGGAGGGTAAGGGAGCCTACCCTCTGCCCGACGGGACTCGCCGGTCTGGTAAGTTGGAGCCTGATAGTATTAGGCAGCCATGACCGAGTCCGGGCAGGGGGCCTCCCCCATGGACGAACTTTGCCGACACCTGGCGGGTCTAACCCAGGCTGTAAAGAGCCTACAAGAGGGATATTCCAGCTTGGAAGAGCGCGTGCAGGCTTTGTCCGCACTTTCCGGTCCACCAGGGTCCGCAGCAGCCACCTCAGCACCCTCTGTGGTCATGTTACCTCCTGAGCCAAAAGTACCAGTACCTGAAAGATTTCTTGGAGACCGAAGTAGGTATCGAGCCTTCCGGAATGCCTGCAACCTTTACTTTGCCCTACTGCCACGCACGTTCTCCCTTGAAGCCACTAAGGTGGGCTTTGTCATTTCCTTACTCTCAGGTGAACCGCAAACATGGGCCCACCGACTGTTGGAGCAAAAGGCGGTCGCCTTGGACAGCCTGGAGGCCTTCTTTGGTGCCATGTCCCAATTATACGAAGACCCCCAGCTCACTGCCACCGCGGAAGCCACCTTACAGGCCCTTCATCAAGGCCGCCGAGCCGCAGAAAACTATGCCGTCGAGTTCAGACGCTGGAGTTCTGACACGGCATGGAATGACGCCGCGTTGCGCCATCAGTTCAGGATGGGGTTGTCAGAACCCCTCAAAGATGAGTTGGCACGAGTAGGGGTACCACAGACCCTGGAAGAGCTCATCAATTTGTCCATTCAAATAGACCGTAGACTGCGGGAGCGACGTACTGAAAGAACCACCAGTACCTTTCGTCCCACCTGGATGATTCCACAAGTACCCTGTCCTCCCAACAGATCTCCTGCTCCTCCACCTGCCTCGACCTATGATGCACCTGAACCAATGCAGCTCGGCCTGTTCCGCCCTTCTTTGACTCCAGAGGAGAAAACACGTAGACGGGCACACAACCTCTGCCTCTACTGTGGGGAATCTGGGCACTACGCCAATGGTTGTCCCAACAAGATGCGTAAGTGTCGCCCTGATGTTCATACCTGTGCTTCTATTGTACCTACTATTGGCACACACCTAACCATTTCTGTCACCTTACAGCTTCCCGGAAAGGCCATCCAAGTCCCAGCTATCATTGATTCAGGAGCCTGCAGCTGTTTTATCGACCGGACCTTTGCCTCCCAACATGCCATTCCTCTCCAAAATAAAACTCAAAGCCTTGCTGTTCATCTGGCAGATGGTTCTGCTCTCCGCTCCGGCCCGGTCACTCAGGAGACCGTCCCCTTAGAAGCCATCATGGGCCAGCGACACCGTGAATACCTCTGTCTGGACGCCATCTCGTCCCCCCTTTTTCCAGTCATCCTTGGAATACCGTGGCTACAGGTGCACAATCCCCAAATCAACTGGGCTGATGGTAATGTCGAGTTTCTTTCCGGATATTGCCTTCAACATTGTATGCTAGGGACAGGCCATGAGGTTACCCAACTCCTCTGTCTACACCCAGAAGTGGATCTGCTTCAAGCTATCCCTGAGCCTTACCGAGACTTTGCGGATGTGTTTAGCAAAAAGGGGGCAGAATTGCTACCTCCACACAGGCCCTACGACTGCCCAATTGAATTGCTTCCTGGAACCGAGGTACCTTTTGGCAGGATCTTCCCCCTGACTGAGCAGGAGCTGGATACCCTGAAGCAGTATCTAGATGAAAATCTAAAGAAGAAATTTATTCGCCCGTCCACTTCCCCGGCTGGTGCGGGCTTATTCTTTGTGGAAAAGAAAGACCATTCTCTAAGACCATGTATCGATTACCGCGATTTGAATAAAATTACGATTAAGAATCGATACCCGCTCCCTCTGGTACCTGAGTTATTCCAAAGGCTGGGCACTGCCAGAATCTTTACTAAATTGGATCTCCGGGGTGCTTATAACTTGATCCGCATCCGTGAGGGTGACGAGTGGAAGACTGCGTTTCGCACTCGTTTCGGGCATTTCGAGTACCAGGTCATGCCCTTTGGTCTTTGCAACGCCCCAGCTACGTTCCAGCACTTTGTGAACGACATCTTTAGAGAAATCCTGGACCTCTACGTCATCGTTTATCTGGACGACATACTCATCTTTTCCTCTTCTTTGGCTGACCATCGCGGGCACGTCAGGAATGTTCTCATCCGACTCAGGCAACATGGCTTATACGCTAAATTGGACAAGTGTGAGTTCGAACGTCAGAGTATCCAGTTCTTGGGACTCATTATTTCTGTGGAAGGGATCAAGATGGATCCACAAAAAGTATCGGCCATCCTGGACTGGCCTGCTCCTACAGACAAGAAAGGGGTCCAACGTTTTGTAGGATTTTCCAACTTCTACAGAAAATTTATTAAAGACTTTTCTAAAATTATTTCACCAATAACGGAACTTACCAGACAGGGGGCACGATTCTGCTGGTCGTCCCGAGCACAGGCAGCGTTTGAGAAATTAAAGGGACTGTTTACTTCGGCTTCTATCCTCAAGCACCCGGACCCTGCGTTACCGTTTGTGCTGGAAGTGGATGCTTCAGAGATCGCAGTGGGGGCAGTACTTTCTCAACGCCAGGGCCCCAAGGCCCTCTTGTTTCCTGTAGCATTCTTTTCCCGAAAACTCTCGTCATCCGAGAAAAATTATGATGTGGGAGACCGGGAACTGTTGGCCATCAAAGCGGCTCTGGAAGAATGGCGCTACCTATTAGAGGGTGCTGTACATCCGGTTCTCATCTTTACCGATCATAAGAACTTGGAATATCTAAGAGCAGCCAAGCGACTCAGACCACGACAGGCTAGATGGGCACTTTTTTTTTCCCGGTTCTCCTTTCATATTACGTACAGACCCGGATCCAAGAATGGGAAACCTGATGCCTTATCACGAATGTTTCACGATTCCAAGGAAAGTACTCCTCCTGATACTATTTTGCCAGCAGGAAATTTCTTACTTCTCCAAGGAGATTTAATTTCCAGGATAAGACAGGCTTCCTCTGAAATTCCCCTACCTACGGGAACCAGCCTAAATGATGGGTTGCTCTGGCATGAAGGCAAGATTTTTGTACCTGAAAAACTTAGGGTGCTGGTACTGGAACTATGTCATGACCACAAGCTGGCGGGTCACTTCGGAGCTCAAAAAACCTCGGAATTGGTGCTACGCACCTTTTGGTGGCCATGTCTCCTGGAGGACTGAAAGAGGTATGTGGGTTCCTGCCACACTTGTGCCCGAAACAAATGCAACCGCTCAAAGGCCTGGGGTTTATTGAGACCCTTACCGATTCCTGACAGACCTTGGAGAATGTTGTCAATGGACTTCATTGTGGAGCTACCCCCCTCTGAAGGTTTCTCAACCATCTTTGTGGTGATCGATAGGCTATCCAAGATGGCACACTTCATCCCTATGAAGGGTACTCCCACAGCCGTGGAAACGGCGAAGATATTCGTCAAGGAAGTAGTAAGATTACATGGGGTACCCGCGAATATAGTATCCGATCGGGGTGTCCAATTTACCTCCCGGTTTTGGAGAGCACTGTGTGCCGCCCTGGAAATTGAATTGGCATTTTCTTCAGCCTACCACCCTCAGACGAACGGCCAGATGGAAAGAACTAACCAGACGCTGGAGCAATACCTCCCTTGTTTTTCTATATTTACGCAAGACGACTGGGTGTCCTTGTTACCAGTCGCTGAATTCGCGTATAATAACTCCCTACATTCTGCCATCAACCAAACTCCCTTCTTTGTGAATTATGGATTCAACCCTGCTTTCCTTCCCAGTTCTATCCCGGAATGTACCCTACCTGCAGTAACAGAGACAATGGAGTTCTTCTCTAGTAACTGTAAAATCTTGCAGGAAACCATGGCCCAATCCCAGGCTTCCTTCAAGAGGATGTTCGACAAAAAAAGGCGAGGAGAACTCGTCCTTGAGCCTGGCAACCAAGTATGGCTTTCTACAACCAATCTAAAGTTGGCTTGTCCCTCCAGGAAGTTGGGACCTAAGTTCCTGGGCCCGTTTCGGGTGAAAAGAAAGGTGAATGATGTTGCCTTTGAGCTCAGTCTGCCAGAGTTCCTTAGGATCCACCCGGTCTTCCACGTGTCGTTACTGAAACCAGTTGTCAACGATCCCTTTCCTGACCGTAAGGCCAAGCCACCGGAGGCTGTTTTGGTCAACAATGAGGAGGAGTTCGAAGTCGAGGCAATCCTGGATTGTAGGAAGAGGCAGAATCAACTCCAGTACCTCATTAAGTGGAAGGGCTATGGACCCGAAGATAATTCCTGGGAACCCGAAGGTAACCTCCATGCCAACGAATTACTACGAGCTTTCAAGAACTCCCATGCACCCAGGTTGGCCCAGCTGGGCATCCGGAGGCTGCCCTTGAGGGGGGGGCTCTGTCAGGGTCCTTACCTCGGCAGGCGGGGCGCTCGCGGCGGTGTGCGTCAGGGTGCGTTGGCACGCGTGTTCCTGCGGACCTCGCCGTGCGTGCTCCTCGCGGCGCCGGTGTGTGTGTCCAGGATCGTTCTACTGTGCACACCGGTGTGCGGGGGCGCGCGCGCGGGCGTTGGCGGGCGCGCATGCCTGTGTGTGCCGGGGCGCGCGCGTGCACGTCGTTTGGCGCCAAAAGCCCTATTTAAGCCAGTGAGTTCTAGTGACCAGTGCTGCCTAATCAACAGCTAGTCGTTCCTGAACCTGACCGTGTACCTTGTCTGTTCCTGTATACCTGTTGACCCGGCCTTGTCCCCCGACCACTCTCTGAACTCTGCCTGCACCGACCTCTGCTTGTCTGACCATCCGTTTGCCTGTTCCTCTGTACCGCTACCGACTGCCTGTTGCCAAACCCAGCCTGCCTCCTGACCATCCATTTGCCTGCTCCCTTGGATCCCATCTGTCTGTCTGCAGTCTTCAGCCTGTTGTCCACACCAGCCTGCTCAGCTCAGTGACGGTGCTCCGGCCTACTCCAGTCTCTCCAGCCATTAACCCTGCAAACATCCGGACTGCAATACCTGGACAGTACACAGGCCTTCATACCACTCCGTACTGTCGCGCCCTCTGTTTACTCTACCAGGGGGCCGATAGTCAGAGGGTAAGGGAGCCTACCCTCTGCCCGACGGGACTCGCCGGTCTGGTAAGTTGGAGCCTGATAAGCATTGCCAAAGTCAAGTTCCACCTGGTGGGCATGTCATAAATCAAGAGGTTTACAGGCAGGTGGAATTCCCTCTGAATTTCAGCCAACCAAGCACTGGCGGTGTATGACCGCCGGAAATGGCTACAAACTCTTCTGGCCTGTTTTAGTACATCTTGCAACCCTGGGTACGTACTTAGGAAATGCTGCACCACCAAATTGAGGACATGTCAGGCATGGCACATGTGTCAACCTTCCCTGTCTAAGGGCTGACAGGAAGTTTGAGCCATTATCGGACACCACTATTCCTGGCTCTAGCTGGCGTGGTGTGAACCACCTCTGGGCCTGTCCCTGCAGAGCTACATGAATATCTGCTCCGGTGTGGTTCCTGTCCCCTAAACACACCAGCTGAAGCACTGCATGGCACCTTTTAGCCTGACTCATGGAATAGCCCTTTGAACGCTTAGGGGGTACCTGATGTTCATAGGATAATTCTGCAGAGGAAGGCATGGAGGTGGCGGAGGAGGAGGAGGAGGGGGTGGAGCTCACAGGTCTGGCATCATCACCACCAGCTGTATGGAGACGTGGGGGCACAACAAGTTGCAGCACGAGCCCTGTCCTGCATTCTTTCGAGTTGCAAGTGGCGTTACCCAGTGTGCTGTGAACGAAATATATTGTCCCTGCCCATGCTTGCTGCACCACGTGTCAGCAGTAAGTTGAATTTTACGGCTGACTGCCTTGCCCAACGATCCCAGGACATTCCCTTCCACGTGATGGTAGAGAGAAGGAACGGCCTTACGTTAAAAGTAGTAGCGATTAGGAACCTGCCATTGTGGTATAGCACATTGTGCGAATTCATGGAAGGGGGCAGAATCCACCAGGCTGAAAGGCAGAAGTTGGAGAGCCAACAGCTTTGACAAGCTTGCATTTAGACGCTGGGCATGTGGGTGGCAGGGACTGTATTTTTTTTTCCCTGCAGCAGATGGGGCAGAGAAATTTGCCGGCTACAGTCTACAGCTGGTGGTGTGCTGCTGGCAGATGTGCTGCTAGGACCTGGGACACCCTGTGCTATACCATCATCCCTGTCTGTGGAAGCTGCTGAGAGGTAATGACTCATTATAGCAGGGGCAGACTAAAGTGGGTAAGGAGGAGGAGGAGGAACAGATTTGTGCCCCTTTTGTGTGGCTTTAAGGTGCTCTTGCCAACGGGCTGAGTCATTGGACATTAAATGCCTTGTTAGGCATGTGGTACCCAAATGATTGGTGTTTTTGCCACGTTTGATGTTCCTAAGACATATTTTTAAGATAGCAACAGTACGATCTGCTTTAGATGTGCTGAAAAAGGCCCAGACAGCTGAGCTTTGGGGAGTGGGCCGGGAGATAACAGCTGCAGAATGTGATAGTTCTTACATAGTTCTTACATAGTTAGTCAGGTTGAAAAAAGACACAAGTCCATCCAGTTCAACCTTAAAAACAATAAATAAATAAAATAAAAAATATCGTACAATCCAATATACCCAATTTTATACCCTCAGTTGAACCAGAGGAAGGCAAAAAACCCCAGCAGAGCATGCTCCAGTTTGCTACAGCAGGTGAAAAATTCCTTCCTGATCCCCCAAGA
Source organism: Lithobates septentrionalis (assembly GCA_037952835.1). Lineage (NCBI taxonomy): Eukaryota > Metazoa > Chordata > Amphibia > Anura > Ranidae > Lithobates > Lithobates septentrionalis. Next base: position 245,325 of record JBBDGP010003092.1, on the reverse strand, counting down.
GGCAATCGGATTTTCCCTGCATCAACTTTACCTATAAATGTTAGTACCCAGTTATATTCTGTACATTTAGGAAAGTATCCAGGCCTTTCTTAAAGCAATCTACTGAGCTGGCCAGAACCACCTCTGGCGGGAGTCACCTCACAAAGTGGACCCTTTAATTATAGAGGGTCTGATACACTTTCCCACTCGGGGTATATGAGGATGAATCAAAGATGCAGCAAGCCAGTCCGGGAAATTCCCCTCTTTATACTCGTATTTTGAACCGATCAAAGAGGGGAATTTCCTGGACTGTCTTGCTGCATCTTTGATTCATCCTCATATACCCCGAGTGGGAAAGTACCCTCTATAATTAAAGGGTCCACTTTGTGAGGTGAGCTGCAATGTCTATCATTGGTGGAGGTTCCGTTTTCACACAAAGTCACCTGCATGCTTTGTCTGTATATCATCACTGAAGACCTCGCGGATTGGCTTGTTTTTGACACTTTTTACACTCCACGGATACACTATAAAATACTGCAATATAATGCGCCAAATGTACAGTGACGCAAAGGACTATATGGCGTTAAACTGGCAGTAATGCACACAAAACGATATGGTGTTAAACTGGCAGTACCGCACGCAGAAGTAAATGGCGTTAAACTGGCAGTAACGCACAATACTATATGGCGTTAAACTGGCAATAACGCACACAAAACGATATGGCGTTAAACTGGCTGTAACGCACACAAAACTATATGGCGTTAAACTGGAGTAACGCACACAGAACTATATGGCATTAAACTGGCAGTAATGCACGCAAAACAATATGGCGTTAAACTGGCATTAACGCACACAGAAGTAAATGGCGTTAAACTGGCAGTAACGCAATCAAATAGATGTTTTCAACTACACTTACGCTATCTGACCTGTCCCTACTCTAGCTATACACTAATGTCAAGATTACTGACACGGTCTCACTACACACCTAGGACCTCTCCCTATCCGCCGACTGTACCTGAGTGGATTTTAGATCTCAACAGGATTATTCTTTTTGAAAAACATACATATTCCTTAACCACTTCAATACAGGACATTTATACACCCCTGCCCAGACCAATTTTTAGTTTTTAGCGCTCTCACACTTTGAATGACAATTACTCAGTCATGCTACACTGTACCCATACAAATTTTTTATCATTTTTTTAACAAACAGAGCTTTCTTTTGGTGGTATTTAATCACTGCTGGGTTTTAAATTTTTTGCAATATAAGCGAAAAAAGAGAAAATTTTGAAAAAAAACCCACTTTTTTTTAGTTTCTATTGTAAAATTTTGCAAATAAGTCACTTTTTAAAAAAAATTTGGGCCAAAATGTATACGGCTACATATCTTTAGTAAAATAACCCAAATTAGTGTATATTATTTGGTCTCTGTGAAAGTTATAGAGTCTACAAGCTATGGTGCAAATCATTGAAAATTGATCACACCTGATCACACCTGATGTACTGAAGGCCTATCTCATTTTCTTTTCAAGCCAGGAAAGTATAAATACGCCCCAAATGACCCCTTTTTGGAAAGCAGGCATTGCAAGGTATTTAGTAAGAGGCATGGTGAGTTTTTTGAAGTTGTAATTTTTTCCCACAATTCTTGGGAAAATGAAGATTTTTTTTTTTTTTTACACAAAATTGTCATTATAACAAGTTATTTCTCTCACACAGCACATGCATACTTGCAATGACACCCCAAAATACAGTCTGCTACTCCTGAGTATAGCGATACCACATGTGTGAGACTTTTACACAGCTTGGCCACATGCAGAGGTCCAACATCCAAGTAGCACCTGCAGGCGTTCTACGAGCATACATTGCATATCTCATTTGATGACAACCTATCACACTTTTGAAGGCCCTGGAGCACCAGGTCAATGGAAACGCCCACAAAATGACCCTATTTTGGAAAGCTAACACCCCAACGTATAAGCTATGAGGCGAAGTGAGTCTTTTGAACGGTTCATTTTTTTACACAAAGATATTTCCAACACACAGCATGTACATAGCAAAAATGACACCCCAAAATACATTCTGCTACTCCTCCTGAGTATGGCGATACCACATGCGTGAGACTTTTACATAGCCTGGCCACATACAGAGGCCCAACATCCAAGTAGCACCATCAGGCGTTCTAGGAGCATAAATTACACACATAAATTCCTGCCAACCCATAACATTGTTGAAGGCCCTTCATATTTCTAACACATAGCATGTACTGTACATACCAATTACAAACCAAAATACATTCTGCTGAGCAAAGGGTAAAGAAAAGATTACATGCGGTTTTAGTAGTGCAGTGGTCCACAGAGGAGAACATTGGTCCAGGCAGCAGGCAGGAACGTGGACAGCGACAGCAAGGGGTAAAGAAAAGATTACATGCGGTTTTAGTAGTGCAGTGGTCCACAGAGGAGAACATTGGTCCAGGCAGCAGGCAGGAATACTGTCCATAGTTAGTACAGGCAGAGATATGGTCAGCACAGCCAAAGTATTTGTCCAGGGAGCAGGCAGGACCATCAAGCTTAGGGCCAGGGGGACAGGGGTAGAGGCTTCTCCCACCCAAATCTCTTTGAAGATTCCAGACAACCAGACTGTTCTGGGAACACAGAAAACAAAAAACTGTTTTTCTCAACTCAGAACACTATTCTGGAGCCCCTCACATATGTGAGACCCCTGTGTAGCAGGCGGAAAGATCAGTCCAAGGGGCAGGTAAAAACATGGTCAACAGGCTGAGGTCAGTGCAGGTAAAAGGCAGAAATAGACAGTAGGCAGAGGCATAGTCGATAGTTCAGGGTCAGTTCACGTGAAAGGCAGAAACATAGCAGATAAACAATGCAGACAGCAGGCAGAGGAGTAGTCGATAAACAGGCCAGGGTAGGTTCATATGGAAGGCAATGATATGATTGGTTGAGGCATCAGGGAAATTCAGGACAGAAATTGAAAAAGGGGAAATATGGGCTAATAGTTTACACGAGTGTGATAGTGTCTGAAGCATTCTCCGATGCAAAGGCCAGGTTGGGAGGGACATTGGGGACAATGGAAACTGGTGTCTTTCCTTACTCCTCTTTTGGTGCACACCCGACATTTTTTTTGGCGTCGTCTTCTGGATCCTGATGGTGAAATATGATCAGGAAAATGTCGCTCATGTAGTCTGCTGACACAATCGGAGCGAATGCTTTCTGGGGGGGGATACTTGTTGATATATCAGGGCAGTGACAATGTCTTCAATAAATTTTAGGAAGGTGTTGGGTGTTTCCGCCGATTTTTGCTAAATGATAAAAGAATTATACATGGCCAAATGAAAAAAGTAAACTGTGACTTTTTTATACCACAACAGGGATTTTCGTGTTGATAAATAGGGCTGCAACATTTGATCATTTAAATCCACCCCCCCACAAATTTATTGTACTCGAGGATACAGGAAGGCTATCGAACGGGACCGCGTCTTCTGCAAAGTTCCACCGAGGTGTCATCATGGATGGTGGACATGATTTACACATCTTTCCTATCCCTCCACTTCACAACCAACACTTCCTCATTTTTAAAGCTTGTCGATTTCCCCCTTTGTAACGTTGTGGTGACTAGATTCTGTGGGAAGCCCTTTCTGTTTTTCCTTGTTGTACCGCAGGCCAAAGTATTTTTCATATAGTATAGGTATAGGTGGCGGAAAAGGGATAAACTAGTATAGTAGTTGTCCATGTAAATGTGATACCCCTTTTGGAGAAGTGGGAATGCCAACTCCCAGACAATTTTTCCACTTATTCCCATGTACGGTGGATATTCAGGGGGCTGGAGCTGGGAGTCTTTGCCTTCGTACACGCGAAATAAGTACACATATCCGGTGGAGCTTTCACAGAGCTTGTTGAGCTTCAACCTGTACCTCGCCCTCTTACATGGGATATACTGTTTGATTTCCAGCCGGCCTGTGAAATGGACCAGGGATTCGTCCACAGAGATGTTCTTGTCAGGGATATACATTTCGGCGCCATAAAAACAATTTAAGCTCCTCCACTGTTAGGTGTCTCCATTCAAAAGGGCGGGCATAGCTTGAGCTGGGGTTATTTTCAATGAATTGTTGGGCAAAAAGATTGGTTTGGTACACGATGCCTTGAACTAATTCGTCAGTGAAAAATAAATTTAAAAAAACTATTTCGGAAAAACCTTCTGTGTTGACTTGCACACCTGGCTGTGCTGTGGGATCGTGGCTGACCCTGTGCTAGAAGGCAGCCACAATGGGTTTGCCAAGGCATCTGGAAGCTGGGTTTGGGTCCTAATTCTTTGGCGTGCAATTCCTGCACTTGTACTGGGCCTTTCCTCCTGGGGTTTAGCAGCTCTTGTACTGGGTCTAGTGCCGTTGGCACTGCTGGTAGCTGCCTGGTGTTCAGACCATCGTCTTTTTGGATGGACTACTTCCTCCTCTGATTCGGATCCTGATGTGCTGTCTTCGGGGGGCTCATATTCCGAACCAGAATCGGAATCAGAACTGGGCGGTGAGAGCTCCCCGTTGCTCTCATTGGTCGGACTCAGAATTTGATATGCCTCTTCTGGCATGTATACCTTTCTGGACATAGTGGCCGTATGACGGGTGACACTGATGGGCTGCACGTCAGCGACTAATGGGCTGCACCTTGGTAGTAAATGGCTGGAGACAGGTACTGATGGGAACACGGGACAGGTACTCTGACGGGATGGATGGATGGCAGGTACTCTGACGGGATGGATGGATGGCAGGTACTCTGACGGGATGGATGGATGGCAGGTACTCTGGTGGTGGGTACTCTGGTGGCGGGCACTCCTGGTGACAGGTACTCTGATGGCGTGTACTCTGGTAACAGGTACTCTGATGGCGGGTACTCTGGTGACAGGTACTCTGATGGCGGGTTCTCTTGTGACAGGTACTCTGATGGCGGGTACTCTGATGGCGGGTATTCAGGTGACAGGTACTCTGACAGCGGGTACTCTGGTGACAGGTACTCTCATGGCGGGTAATCTGGTGACAGGTACTCCTGGTGACAGGTACTGTGGTGACAGGTACTCCTGTGAGAGGTACTGTGGTGATAGGTACTCCTGTGACAGGTACTCCTGTGACAGGTACTCCGGTGACAGGTACTCCGGTGACAGGTACTCTTTATTGAGGGGGGCAATCTGGACACTGTAGCATAAACTGTAATGTGTAACTCACTGTTAGCTGATCTCCTCCTCACACTGGATCGGTGTGTGAGGAGAAGAACCCAGCAACAGCCGTTACACTTCGGTTTGTTGACATTTGTGACCGGCTGTAAATGGACACAGCCGGTCACGTGGTAAAGAGCCAATTTAATTTAATTTGTCCAGAGAAGGATGCAAAAAGGGGAGGACCAGCATCCTATGTAGCTGAAGAAGTTCACAGTACAAAAGAAGGAGAACACTTTGCTTTTTTTTTTGTCTTGGGTGCTAAAGGACATTGTTCTAGTATTGGTACTGCATATTTGAATTTTTGAATCTGAGCACGCATGTCCAAAAGTTTCTGGTTCAATTATTTTTATTTGTTTAAAAAAAGTAAAAAGGGCAAGCATCAAATCTGCCCACACAGGGACTGCATGTCCAGAAGTTTAAACGCTAGTCAGCATATGAGATTCCAGTGCTTGGAATACAGACTTCGATAATAAATACTTGCACATACACTGAATTATTCATATGATAGTGAATAGGGCAGAAAATCCTGTGACTGATCAGACTCTCCTCCATGCAGAGATCATGGTACAAGCAGTGTGTACACAGTTTTAGTCTGTACTTCCCACTGCAGGTGGCGCTCAACCGATGCGGCAATGCAGAAGGGAAGGAAGTTTTGAGGAACTTGGTTCCTCTATGACTTCCTTCGGTCACAAGGAGACAGCTGTCTGGTTGGATGCTGGTTCCCCATGTGACTACAGCAGCCATTTTGGGTCAGGCACAGTCTATTTAAGACTTTGTCTCCTGGGTTAGGTACACTTTATGGTAGTGACTAGCGTAAGGTTAAGTTCACCTTCTGGCAGGGACAGTGCTTAAAGGTAGGAAAGAAAATTCCAGAGAAGCAGGGATAGTGCAGGGACTACATCAACCTCTCTTCAGGAAACCTCCTCTTTGGGTGTGGATCGACCAGGCCGCACTCCCCCCCTTGTTGCAGGAGTTTCCGTTGGCATCTTAAATTCTTCAGACCACTGTCACAATTGGTAAGTGGCTCTGGACAGGTGTGCCTACCTGCTGGCCCTGAATAAGTTGTGTTGAACTTGCAAGGACAGTACAGACAGTGTTAAATATGGTAAAAAGTCTGATCCCTCCTTAACATTACATAGAAGAGGAAAACTCAAACTGGAGTTTTCAGAAAAGAGCAAGTAAAAAGGAAAGCAGCAATTTTTTAAAGATTTTTTTAGGTTATGCTATGTAACCCTACAGGGTTCCCGTATTCATATTTGGTGGGAGTGTCCTAAGAATAGGCCATGTTGGGCTGCGCTCAAGAACGAAATATTTGAAATAACTATGGTCTCAATTCAGGATGATCATGTACAGCATTTAAGAAGAGTGTAGACCCTTTCCTCTTGGACACAGCTAAAGGGCTAATCCTGATCTTTTGGAAAAAGTCACAGATGCCCACTACAGCACACTGGGTGAAACAAGTTACCAAAATCATGGAAGCTGAGAAGTGGGTGTGAATTTATAGCAATAGACTGGAAGAGTTCCATGTTAAATGGGAACCCTGGTTTCATTATATAAATATCTAGAGAGGAACTAATAAGATATTATCCTGATAGAGATCTGTGGACCACCCCTTGTCTTGTCCGTGGGGTTGTTTTTCTTTTTTTTTTGTCTGTCTTCTCTTGTCTTCTTTTGGTTATATTAGTTATATGTTTCAGGGATTTGGAACTGTGTAGGGATTTCTTTGTTTTTATATTGATAAAAAAAATTAAAAATAAAAAAGATAAAAAAAAAAGTTACCGGTATGCTATATAAGTGAGACCATGTAACAAATACAGTGTATAGTAATAGGTATTATTCCAAATTGTCTACAAAATTGGAAATACTTGAAAAGTCTTACCGCAGCAGAAATCTTTGGCATTTCAAGATTTCAGAAGGTAAACACCATCTGAGAACAATCAAATATACTCCAGATAATGTACTGAACACTTTTTTGAAAAGAGAAACAAACTCCTTGCATTATATATAACGGCTGAGGAAGTTTATGAAAGCAAACCGTATATGGAGGACACAGCATGGTGACCGTTATTAATCAATTGCTAGATTCATGTAAAAGGCACACTTGTTTTGACACACCGATGGTAACGAGAGCAAAAACAAACAAAATAACATCCATTCTCATCATCGGGCCAGTATCCAGATAACCTCTCAGGCCTGCATTATTAATCAGAGGTTCGAGACGCTACACTTGGCGACGAGGCATGTCTGCTCAGATCAAAGTTGTTATATATTCCTATAATGAAAGTAAGTGCTTGCAATGAAGTACCAATGTGCCAAAATCATTTTAGCACTATTATTACTTGTAATGTATTATATGTTAGTCATAATGCATTTTTATTGGAAGAGGTCATAGATGTGTGTTAACCCTTCTTGCAATCTAATCATTTTTCTGTTAACTGAGCAAGTTTTTGTTTTTGTCAGGGATAGTATGTTAAAGCAACTTTGTTGCGTCCTCCCTCACTAGATGTTAAAAAAAAAAACAGCCTGCTAAGAAAGCTTAAAATGTTACTATCTGTGCACCACAAACCAAAAATTCTATTTAATTCATTGTTAATATTCAAAGCAAACTCACCCAGCCATCCATGTCTTCGTGCTTTATTTTGTTGACAAATCACTTTGAAAAACACCCCCCTAGCATTTCTGGCCGTGGCCTGTGACAGACCACCTGGCATCCACCCTGTGTGCCTCCGCCAAGATACAGCTTCCTCCACTCTGAAACCAGGAATCAGGTATTATAGTTGAGAATAGCACCCAAGAACTAGACAACACTAGCTTAGGTGCAAACTTGAATGCTTTATTGTAAGTTCACACAGAGATTATACCATACAAAATCAGATAAGAGCTTGATCACATTATCCTAAACAATGCAAACTTTAAACAGTAATATCATCAGTACATCTAACAGTATATATCATGAACAGCTAACACACAAACATCCCACAATGGTTAAAGTTAAAGTGGACACAATACTAATCACATCTCCAAGAGGTTTAGCAGGCAGACAGAAACAATAGGTGACTCAAATAACAATGGGAATTCAATCCTAGGAGGCACACAATGTGGGGAATTTTACAATGAGAGAAAGACACCTTAATAAACAGATTTCCACAAAGCAGCAGCAGACACCAGGTTGGGTCTGTCAAATGGGCATCTTGAGTAAGAGAAGATGAATCATGTAGCATTTACTTCCTGGAATTCATCTGCCCTTAGGCTCAGACATGCAGGCGAGGTTGCCAACTGTCAGTATACTTACAGTTTGTGAAATTGGTAATTTTTGCATCTGTCTGTGAATGTCTGTTACGGATATGCAGACCGTATGTCCGTAATGGACATTCATGGACAGATGCAAAAATTACGGATTTTGCAAACTGTTTGGAAATTTACTGACAGTTGGCAACTCTGCATGCAGGAGAGGGTGTGCTTAGCTGAGAAAGCTCCATCTGCCCTACTGAAGACTCCTGACAACATCATTTGCCTAGGCATGGAAACCAGAAAGCAACTGAAGAAATGTAATGTATTTATTTACTAATGCTAGCTGCATGAAGATTAAAAATAGTCAGTGTTGATTGAGAGAGTGAAATTCTGCTTTAACCCCTTCCCGCCGAGCGTACGCAGATGTGCGGCCTCGGCTTTCGGGGGGGTATACCGGGGTGATGCCCGCAGCTGCAGGCATCATCCCGGTACTGTTTTTTAGAGCCAGCGATCGGCTTTCCAGGGATAACAGCCAATGCGGCTAAAAGCCGCTCGGCTGTTATACCGAAGGAGCGGGAGGGAACGTCCCCCCCTCCCGCCGCCTCCCGCCGCTCTTACCGGGCCTCCCATTCCACCGAGACAACAATCCGCCTCCGCTGGCGGCTAGTGACAGTCTGGAACGAAGCCGTAAGTGGCTTCGTTCCAGTATCCTGCGTGTAAAAATGAAAGCGGCGTCATGACGTCACTTCCCGTTTACTCGGCTGCCAATGGTGCCAGTTTTAAAAAAATATACAGTATTCAGAATCGCCGAAAACGTCGATCTGAATACTTTGAAGTGCAAAGGAGGGATCGGGGGTCTTTTAGACCCCCGATCCCTCCAGAAAGAATACCTGTCACCACCTAATACTGTCACAAGGGATGTTTACATTCCTTGCGACAAAAATAAAATTGATCACATTTTTTTTTTTTTAAACACAATTTATTAATACAAAAATAAATAAGAAAAAAAAACATTTTTTTAGTGCCCCCCTCGCTGCGAGCTCGTGCAGCAAAGAAAACGCATACGGAAGTTGCGCCTGCATATGTAAACGGTGTTCAAATCACACATGTGAGGTATCGCCGCGATCGTCAAAGTGAGAGCAATAATTCTAGCACTAGATCTCCTCTGTAACTCTAACCTGGTAACCGTAAAAAGCGTGACTTATGGAGATTGTTAGGTACCGTAGTTTGTCGCCATCCAACGAGTGCATGCAATTCTAAAGCGTGACATGTTTGGTATCTATTTACTCGGCGTAACATCATCTTTCACTTTATACCAAAAAATTGGGCTAACTTTACTATTTGGTTTTTTTAAAATTCATGAAAGTGTCCCTTTTCCCAAAAAGTTGTGTTTAAAACACCGCTGCACAAATACTGTGTGACATAAAATATTGAAACAATCACCATTTTATTCTCTAGATTCTCTGCTAAAAAAAAAAAAAAAAAATTATATATATATATATATATATATATATATATATATATATATATATATATATATATATATATATATATATATATATATAAAAAATGTTTGGGGGCTCTAAGTAATTTTCTAGCAAAAAATACGGATTTTAACTTGTAAACACCAAATGTCAAAAATAGGCTTAGTCATGAAAGGGTTTAATAATAATTGCCTGCCCATGCCATGCCAGATATGGGATATACAAAATTACATTGGTTCAAGCTGGACCAATGTAAATTTTTAAAAATATACTATGCCTGGAATTCATGTTTAACCACTTCCCGCCCGGCCTATAGCAGAATGACGGCTGGGAAGTGGTTCAGTTATCTTGACTGGGTGTCATATCACATCCAGCAGGATAACATGCCGGCAGGCACCAGTCTGACAAGCCGCATCTCCAACCGTGATAAGGACCATCTGATAGAGGCTTCTTACCACTTGACCAATCACAGGTGATCATTGTGTGAACCAGGAAGTGCTGGTAAATGGCATTCCTTGGTGCGCGCTGATGGGGAGAGCCGTTTGGTGGCTCTCCCTGTCGGGGGGGGGGGGGGGGTCTGTGCTTATAATCAGCACATTGATTATCAGCACAGCCCCATCAGATGTGCTACCACAGCTGCCAGTCAGTGCCCATAAGCTGCCAGTCAGTGCCCCATAAAAAATCATGACAGTGCCCAGATCATTGCCAATTAGTGCCCACCAGTGCCAATCAGTGCCCAGCAGTAAAACCTGTCATTACCTCATCATCAGTGCTGCCCAGTGCCACCTGTCAGTGCCAATCAGTGCCGCCAGTTAGCGCCCATCACAGCCACCTCAGTGCCCATCAGTGCCGCCTCATTGCCCATCAGTGCCGCCTATCAGTGCCCATCAGTACTGCCTATCAGTGCCGCCTATTGGTGCCCATCAGTGGTGCATATCAGTGCCGCCTATCAGTGCCCATCAATTCTACATATCAGTGCCTCCTCATCAGTGCCCATCAGTGCCAAACCATCAGTGCCCATCAGTGACTGCTCATCAGTGAAGGAGAAAACGAAATTTTATAACCGAAACGAAAAAAACATTTTTTTTTCAAAAATTTCGGTCATTTTTTAATTTGTTTAGCAAAAAATAAAAACCACAGAGGTGATCAAATACCACCAAAAGAAAGCTCTATTTGTGGGAACAAAATTATAAAAAATTTGTTTGGGTACAGTGTAGTATAACTGTGCAATTGTCATTTAAATTGGGACAGCGCTAAAAGCTGAAAATTGTCCTGGGCGGGAAGGGGCGAAAGTGCCTGGTATTGAAGTGGTTAAAGTGATTCTATAGGCAATTATTTTTATTTTTTAAAACTAACAAACTTGTTATACTTTTTTTTCACAAGAAAACAAACAAACTTGTTATACTTACCTGCAACAGTTTGGCACAGGGCAGCCTCCTCTTCTCGGGTCACCCACTGGCACTCCTGGTTCACCCCCCCCCTCGGAGTACCCCCTTAGCAAACCACTTGCTATGGGGTCACTCATGCGTGCTCACAATTGTGAAGGGTCTGTGTGTTTACAAGACACACATATGGTGGCTTGGCCCAGCCCTGCGCTCCCTCCTCACTGGCTGTAACTGACAGTAGCAGAAGCCAATGGCTTCCTCTGCTGCGTCTGAGCCAATGAGGAGAGCCCAGAGAACCTCGGCTGAGCCCTCCCGGGATCAAGATCGGGCTCTAGTATAAGGGGGGGGGGGGGGAGCTTGAAGAAGGTTTTTTACCTTAATGCATAGAATGCATCGAGGTAAAAAGCCTTCTGCCTTTACAACTACTTTAAGGTGTAGATATGATAGCAGGGATATTTCGTCATTGGAGCTGTACAAAAGAAAGATTCCCACTTAAAACATGTGCCCTGGTAAGACCTTGTCAAGAGCAGTTTTTATACTACTAGAGAGCGGCAGAAGGAGGAATATATGAATAAAACTATGGCCAGTCAGTAAATCAGTTTCATATCTCCTGTTTAGCATTGCCTTAAAGTGGTGTTTCACCAAAAAAAAAAAAAATAGATGTCAGCAGCTGCAAATACTGCAGCTGCTGACTTTTAAAATAAGGACACTTACCTGTCCCGGGGTCCAGCGATGTCGGCACCCGAGACCGAGCCGTCCCTCGATCCTCGGGTGCTGCCGCCGCCATTCACACTGAGGGAATCAGGAAGCGAAGCGTTGCCGCTTCACTGCCCGGTTCCCTACTGCGCATGCGCGAGTCGCGCTGCGCGTCTTCACTGGTCCCCGTTGTGTTGTGGGAACTGTGTATTTCCCACAACACAACGGGGGTGGGCGGGGAGTCTGCGGCTAGCTGCGGCTAGCTGTACCCGGAAGTGGGTGCAGATACCTGTATTATACAGGTATCTGCACCCCCCTCCCCCCTGAAAGGTGCCAATTGTGACACCGGAGGGGGGGAGGAATCCGATGAGCGGAAGTTCCACTTTAGGGTGGAACTCCGCTTTAATGTGCAACAGAACTGATCAATGCTCCACTTGGTGTGTTTGTAACTTTTAGATCTGCTACTTCTGAATTCAGAAACGAATATACGCTCACGGCCACTTTATTGGGTACACCTCGCTAGAATGGGGTTAGACCTCCTTTTGCATTCAGAGCTGCCTTCATTCATCGTGGCATAGATTCAACAAGGTGTTGGAAACATTCCTCAGAGATTTTGGTCCATATTGACGTGATGGCTGCACATTCATGATGCGAATCTCCCGTTCTACAACATCCCAAAGGTGCTCTATTGGGTTGAGATCTGGTGACTGTGGAGTACAGTGACCTCATTGACATGTTCAAGAAACCAGTGGTGAGATGATTTGATCTTTGTGACATGGTGCATTATCCTGCTGGAAGGAGCCATCAGAAGATGGGTACACTGTAGTCATAAAGGGATGGACATGGTCAGCAACAATACTCAGGTAGGCCGAGGCGTTTAAACGCTGCTCAATTGGTACTAAGGGGCCCAAACTGTGCCAAGAAAATATCCTCCACACCATAACACCACCAGCCTGAACCGTTGATACAAGGCAGAATAGATCCATACTTTCATGTTATTTACGCCAAATTCTGACCATCTGAATGTTGCAGCTGAAATCAAAACTCAGACCAGGAAACGTTTTTCCAATCTTCTGTTGTCCAATTTTGGTGAGCCTGTGCGAATTGTAGCCTCAGTTTCCTGTTCTTAACCACTTGCCGACCGGCTCCTGTACATATACGTCGGCACTTTGAAGATGGATATCTCGGTAACGGCAGCAGCTGCTGCCATAACCGAGGTATCCATCTCTTCAGGAGCCGGTCGTGTTTACGATAATGGTGGTCTCTGCAGCGGATTCACTGCAAGATCACCGTTATCGGCAGCGGGAGAGGGCACCCCTCCCGCCGCTCTCCCGCACCCTCCGCCGCTTACCGGAGCCATCGGCAGTGGCGGAGGCGATCGGGTCCTATCCATGGCTGGGTATGGAGACGAGTGAGGCTAAGATGGCCCCCACCCGTCTCCATACCATAGCAGGGTGGAAGCGACGTCAAAACGTCACTTCCGCCCATATGTCTTGAAGGCACATTTTTTCGATGTCATTTTTTTCAAATGACAATTTTTTTTTTTTTTTTTATTGCATTTTAGTCCAAATATGAGATCTGGGGACTTTTTGAACCCAGATCTCATATTTAAGAGGACCTGTCATGCTTTTTTCTATTACAAGGGATGTTTACATTCCTTGTAATAGGAATAAAAGTGACCCAATTTTTTTTTTTTCAACTGTGAAAAAATAAATAAAATCAAGTAAAATAAATAAGAAAACATTTTTTTTTTTTTAAAGCGCCCTGTCCCGACGAGCTTGCGCGCAGAATCAAATGCATATGTGAGTAGCGCCTGCATATGAAAATGGTGGTCAAACCACACATGTGAGGTATCACCGCGATCGTTAGAGCGAGAGCAATAATTCTCGCCATAGACCTCCTCTGTGACTCAAAACATGCAACCTGTAGAATTTTTTAAACATCGCCTATGGAGATTTTTAAGGGTAAAAGTTTGATGCCATTCCACGAGCAGGCAGAATTTTGAAGTGTGACATGTTAGGTATCAATTTACTTGGCATAACATTATCTTTCACAATATAAAAAAAATTTTGGCTAACTTTACTGTTGTCTTATTTTTTTATGCAAAAAAGTGATTTTTTTCCAAAAAAAGTGCGCTTGTAAGACCGCTGCGCAAATACGGTGTAAAAAAAAGTTTTGCAATGACCGCCATTTTATTCTCTAGGGTGTTAGAAAAAAAACAATATAAAATGTTTGGGGGTTCTAAGTAATTTTCTAGCAAAAAAAAAAACTGTTTTAAACATGTAAACACCAAAATCTCAAAACGAGGCTAGTCTTTAAGTGGTTAACTGACAGGAGTGGCACCCGGTGTGGTCTTCTGCTTCAAGGTTCAATGTGTTGTGCGTTCAGAGATGGTATTCTGTATACCTTGGTTGTAACGAGTGGCTATTTGAGTTACTGTTGCCTTTCTATCATCTCATCTGCCCATTCTCCTCTGACCTCTGACATCAACAAGGCATTTTCGTCCACACAACTGCCACTGACTGGCTATTTTCTGTTTTTCGGACCATTCTCTGTAAATCCTAGAGATGATTGTGCGTGAAAATCCCAGTAGATCAGCAGCTTTTGAAATACTCAGACCAGCCTGTCTGGCACCAACAACCATGCCACGTTCAATGTCACTTAAATCCCCTTTCTTCCCCGTTCTGTTGCTCGGTTTTAACTTCAGCAAGTCATCTTCACCACATCTAGATGCCTAAATGCATTTAGTTGCTGCCATGTGATTAGCAATTTTCTGTTACCAAGCAATTGAGCAGGTTTACTTAATAAATGTGGCCGGTGAGTGTATGGTTATATATCATTATGAAACTCTGTTTCTTAGAATAACAGATGGTGAAAAAATAATAATTATTTATAGATGCTGTTCTATAGATTAATGACCTAATAAATTCAGTGTATTTTTTCAGGGATGCCAATCAGTATATTTGTACACTTCAAGTATTTACATACAGTGCCATGAAAAAGTATTCATACCCCTTGAAATTTTCCACATTTTGATATGTTACAGCCAAAAACGTAAATATATTTTATTGGGATTTTATGTGTAGCGCCCTGCTCCTGAAGAGCTATTTTTTGAAATTTAAATTAGTTGAAGCTACAGTTTAGGCTCAACTTATTATTGTCTGAATGTATTAGTTTCTGTGCCAGTTTGGCTGGACTATGCAAATTTCCATCCAACCAAAGGTGGTGCTGTCATCGTTGGTAGATTGGGAAATATAGTCTGGTCAAACATATTGACTACTCTTTGCTCAGAAGCTCTTCGGTGGGAGTGGTTCACACACCGGACATTTCCGTTCCGTCATCTTTTGTTGGTTTTTTTGGTTCGCGCTTCCTGACCCCCTCGGGGGGTGGGTTGGCGCTCCCCACCTCTTGGCCCTCCTGGCCTGGGAGACTACGAATCCTTAAAGTTCTGCCTTGAGGTTGGCAGACCTAAGGCCTAGCTACTAAAGGAAGGATCAAAGTCTTGGTGGCCTATGGGTCGGCATGATGGTCTCTTTGCTGTCAGGCCTGCGGGAAGAAGCAAGGGACTGCAGTGACCAGGGGAGGACTTTTTGGGGAGAGGACCGAGCATAAGACTGGTATCTTGAGAAGAGCCTGGGAACTCAGTCGGAGACGCATCTTGGATTAGTACCACAGTCAGTTCTTTCAAGACTGTACGGTCTGTGGCAGAGACCGTTTAGATCATCCACAATTTGTTCACCCAGAATCGTAAGGTCTGTGGCAGAGACCGTGTTCGAGCATTGCATCGGCTGCTAGGTCAGTGAGAGGGGCCTATCCGGTGATTGCTGAATCCAGCCGTGGAAGTGCTATTCGCTGGATATAGAAATTATCTCCAACCGCAACGTCCAAGGTACCTTAATCCCTTTTCACCCTCTACCTTTCTATTGCGTATGTTGTTGCTAAATAAAACTTGGGAAGAAAAAAAGGACTGAGTGTTGGAGCCAGTGTTTCAATTGAACGAGTGATGAATACCCCTAGGTTGGACATTGGGAAGAAGGTAACGGTAAGCCCGAAAGAAAATAATTAGCAGTTGCTTTGGGGTGAGGAGAGATAAAGTGTGAATCTGAGATCCTTGGCCCCAAAGTGGTAACGCTATATATGCGATAGACCAACACAAAGTGGGACATTATTGTGAAGTAGAAGGAAAATGATAAATGGTTTTCATTATTTTTTTACAAATGAATCTGTGAAAAGTGTGGGGTACATTTGTATTCAGCCCCCCGGAGTCAATACTTTGTAGAACCACCTTTCACTGCAATTACAGCTGCAAGTCTTTTTTGGGGATGTCTCTACCAGCTTTGCACATCTAGAGAGTGACATTTTTGCCTTTTCTTCTTTGCAAAATAACTCAAGCGCTGTCAGATTGGATGGGGAGCACCTGTGAACAGCAATTTTCAAGTCTTGCCACAGATTCTCAATTGGATTTAGGTCTTGACTTTGACTGGGCCATTATAACACATATGCTTAAATCTAAACCATTCCATTGTAGCTCTGGCTTTATGTTTAGGGTTGTTGTCTTGCTAGAAGGTGAACCTCCGCCCCAGGACTTCTTATGGCTTTCTTTCAACACTGGCTTTCAGCTTGCCACTCTTCCATAAAGGCTAGATTTGTGGAGTTCACAACTAATAGTTGTCCCGTGGACAGATTCTCCCACCTGAGCTGTCGATCTTTCGTAAATAACCCCCAATATCTGAAGCTACAGAGGTCAGCGAAAGCTTTTACAGCTTGTTATGAATACAGTGTCTTGAAAAGAGAGTATGGCTCAACTGCAATCCTACTTGCAGGGCACTTGCAGTGCAAAGTGGATTTTCCTTTCATAAATAACCCCCAATGTGTAGCAATTCATCCTTAAAGTCACAAGAGAAGCAGTGGAGCCATTTAAAGTGGATGTAAAACCGATTCATGAAATTTGAGCTGGACACATATCTGCAGTGTTTTCTTATCTCTCTTCAAAGCACTATGTCCCGTGTCTTTCTCCTGCTCCGTTCTGTTATCAGCCTGATAACTTCTGACAAGTTCTCTGTCAACTAAGAAAAAAGCAGCCTGAGTTTTGTGTTGGGGAGGATGCTATAAATAGATTAGTAGAACGATTCAACGAACAGTTCTGAAAGTCTCTACCTATGAGGAGAGGGGGTGTGTGCCTTTCCTCCAATCAGCTGTCTAATGATACGATCTGAACTTTCTAAAGAATATATAAAGCTGAAAACAGCAGATATACATGTAAAACGTATGTAGGGAGATTTGTTTCATCCCTGTGTATCATCTGAGGCTGTTCTCTTTACGGGTTATATGTGAGGGTTTACATCCACTTTAAGTATGGTCTCAGCACTTTGCTTCTACATTCTTTCTGTGTACCTGCCTTGTCCTGACATTATAAATTAGAAGGCTGCCAGGCTGCTCAGTCATTGCTGGGAAATAGGAGCAGGAGGAATTAAGCTGCTGATAGTGAAAGTGCTTCTGCTGGTAAGTTTGAGAATGGGTTGCTTCACAGTGCCTGAAGGTACAGAGGCCGACTTCCTAAAGCTGAATTTAATTTTTTTTTTTGCATAGTTATATTGGTTCATCTTGGAGCCCCACCCCCTTTCTATTCTCATTGGCTGACTGACTTTGATTGACAGCAGCAGGAGCCAATAGCGCCATGCTGCTGTCTCAGCCATTGAGGAGGGGAGCCAAGACATTCCTACAACATCGCTGGAGCTGGAGGGACCTCAGGTAAGTGTTAGGGGGGCTGCTGCACACAGAAGGCTTTTTATCTTAAAGTGGAGTTCCACCCAAAAGTCTAACTTCCACTCATCAGATTCCTCCCCCCCTCCGGTGACACAGTTGGCACCTTTTAGGGGGGAGGGGAGTACAGATACCTGTATATTACAGGTATCTGTACTCACTTCCAACATAGATAGCCGCAGAATCTGCGGTTAATTACGCCACTTCCTGCTCCCTCCCCGCTGCCTGCTGGGAAACACACGGGTCCCAGAGGCAGCAGGGACTATCCGTATTGCGCTGCGCGACTCGCGCATGCGCAATAGGGAACCGGGAAGTGAAGCCGCACGGCTTCACTTCCTGATTCCCTTACCGAAGATGGAGGCGGCAGCACCCGAGGACGGAGAGACGGTTCGGCCTCGGGTGCCGACATCGCGGGTGCCCTGGACAGGTAAGTGTCCATGTTTTAAAAGTCAGCAGCTGCAGTATTTGTAGCTGCTGACTTTTAAAAAAAAAAAATTTCGGCGGCGCTCCGCTTTAATACATAGAACGCATTGAGGTAAAAAAAACTTCTGCCTAACAACCACTTTAAAAAGAAAGCTATTGCAGCAACTACATCTAATAATTAACATAATAAATATTTGCTTTTGGGTTTCATACCATTTAGAATTTTAAGGTGGATGGGATAAGAGCGGGAACCTAAGCATCCCTCTGCTGTGGTCCCTAGCAGATATTAGCTCTTATAAGTGCTTATAAGCTTATTAGCTCTTATAAGTGCTGTCCAGTGTATGTCTCTTTAAAACAGCTCATGCATGGGCATGCGCAGGGGATGTGCCAGGTGTGCCTCGGCACACCCTAATCACTACATGTGGTGCTGATTCCCCCTACTGCCCGGCTCCCCTGGCTGCTACGGGGGATGTTTCAGAATTGACAGCGGGGAAGGGGTTAGTAAATATGTAATTTACCGGCCCCTTCCATTTCTAAATGAATGCAGTGAAGACATTTGCTCACTGTGTTCATTCATGACGCAACCATAGTAAACTGTGTTTGCTGTGCTTCAGTTTGTGAATGAACAGGAAGCCACTCAGCACTTCCCATTCATTCACTGCCCCATGCAGCTGAGGCTGCAGAGAAAGGCATGTATGTTTGAGCTTTGGGGTGTACACCCTAATGTATCTCAATGCACATTTATGAGCTAATGCATTATTAGTAGAATATAAAAAAAACAACTGATTTTAAATCTTTATTGCATATGTGGCCAGTTCCAGAATCCGTAGACATTTGTAGGCATTGCAGTGACATACAATAACTTAAAATCCTTGGAACAATACTGGTAATCAAAGGCAGACAAATGTGCCATTACGATATCTGTCTATGCATTTCCAAACTATCTGTGGCTTTTATAATTTTGTATGTGTATAATTTCTCTGACCATTATGTTTTGAAGTTAGGGCTTGACCCCTGCTTTTTTTTTTTGCATCTTTGCTGCTGATAAGGTGAGCCGCATTCTACATGATCTGCAATTACAAGCAGATTACAGATTAGTATGCACATGACTCAGTGCAAAGCAAGGCCAGAAGGACGCAGCAAAATAAAAAGGGAAAAAGTATGGCAATTAAAGGATAACTATAACTTTAAAAAAAACACAGGAGTAGGAAATAGGCAGATATAAACTGCCTTTCTTGCAACTAATATATTTCTGAACTCTGAATTAGGTCTATGACACTGTCACGGTGTCTGTTTCAGTATTTAGAGCAACCTTTCTCAACCTTTTGTACTTCCAAGAAACCCTTGCAATAAATATCAGGTTTTAGGGAACCCCTGCTAAGATTAGTCCATTGGGGTTATTAGGAAAACGTCCTTTACATTGGTGGCCCGGGGGACTAGATGGAACCCTTTGCTTGCTTTTATCTGGTCCTTGGGGCAATATTTCATTCACTGACACCAGCGAAGGGGCACAATTCCTACCAATGACACCAACAATGAGGCACAGTTCCTCCCAATGACACCAGCCATGGGGCACAGTTCCTCTCAATGACACCAGCCATGGGGCACAGTTCCTCCCAATGACACCAGCCATGGGGCACAGTTCCTCCCAATGACACCAGCCATGGGGCACAGTTCCTCCCAATGACACCAGCCATGGGGCACAGTTCCTCCCAATGACACCAGCCATGGGGCACAGTTCCTCCCAATGACACCAGCCATGGGGCACAGTTCCTCCCAATGACACCAGCCATGGGGCACAGTTCCTCCCAATGACACCAGCCATGGGGCACAGTTCCTCCCAATGACACCAACCATGGGGCACAGTTCCTCCCAATGACACCAACCATGGGGCACAGTTCCTCCCAATGACACCAACCATGGGGCACAGGTCCTCCCAATGACACCAACCATTGGGCACAGGTCCTCCCAATGACACCAACCATTGGGCACAGGTCCTCCCAATGACACCAACCATGGGGCACAGTTCCTCCCAATGACACCAACCATGGGGCACAGTTCCTCCCAATGACACCAACCATGGGGCACAGTTCCTCCCAATGACACCAACCATGGGGCACAGTTCCTCCCAATGACACCAACCATGGGGCACATTTCCTCCCAATGACACCAAGGATGGGACACGATTCCTGCCAATGGCACCAAGGATGGGGAACGATTCTTGCCAATGACACAGACAATGGGGCATTTTCTTCTCCCACTGATCCTGGGACATTGTAAGGTATCTGTGGTAGGTAGTGTCCGAGCAACCGAGTGTCCTCCCAATGACACCAACCATTGGGCACAGGTCCTCCCAATGACACCAACCATGGGGCACAGTTCCTCCCAATGACACCAACCATGGGGCACAATTCCTCCCAATGACACCAAGGATGGGACACGATTCCTGACAATGGCACCAAGGATGGGGCACAATTCCTCCCAATGACACAGACAATGGGGTATTTTCTTCTCCCACTGATCCTGGGACATTGTAAGGTATCTGTGGTAGGTAGTGCCCGAGCTTGTATGCTGGGGATTCAAACAAAAACGTAGTCAGGCAGGTCAGGTTGGCAACAGATCAGGCAAAGCGGTACAAAATCGAAATCCAAAGAATGGTTGGTAGGCAGCGGTCATACACAAGCTGGTGGTGAAGTACCAAATCTGCAGGCTGGAGAGTCATCAAGAATCCAGGCAGAGGTGCAATACACGGTAGTCAAAATCACAGATCTATCAATACACCCAGGGAGCAATTCCAAACAAACGTCACTGAGTAACAGGAAGTGCTGCTATTTATGGGCTGCCTAATTGTACATTGTCCGCAGCTGGCAGCAGGTGGGGCTAGTGAGTCTAAGGCAATGCATCAAGCTGGGAGAACATTGCAATAACTCCAGAGCTCCTCCATGGCTCAACAGGTAGGACTGCATCTGTGGAACCAGGAACATCCCGGTTCGAAGACACCCAGGAACATAACATACATTTTCTACTCCCAATGGTCACAGTCCAGTCCCCCTAAAATCTGAAGGACAGTAAAAAAAGAAAGTTTGGAGACTCCTGGTTGGTGTATCTCCAATCACAACAAGCAACAAAAGATATAACTAGTGCCCAAAAAACCACACTCGTTAATTAACACAGGGAGCCTCCAACATAAAAAAGTATACTCACATAACTCAAGGAAATATTAAATATATATATATGTGGCGCTACCCCACCTACAGTGCAATAACTAATACATAGATGTAATAAAGTGCAAAAAGAATAATCAATACTATGTGCAATGATCAAGTATACAGCAATGGCGTTGATACCGTGCAAAAGAGCAATAAAGTAAACTCAATATTGAAAGTGCAATGTGCATACAAATATGAACAATAATATACAATATATAATAAGAGATGTGTGAATCAATAGCACATATTACCGTAAACTGTATATCCGAATATAAATATGCAATTCAGAAAAAAACAAAAAACCCATATGCCCCGTACACACGGTCGGACTTTGTTCGGACATTCCGACAACAAAATCCTAGGATTTTTTCCGACGGATGTTGGCTCAAACTTGTCTTGCATACACACGGTCACACAAAGTTGTCAGAAAATCCGATCGTTCTAAACGTGGTGACGTAAAACACGTACATCGGGACTATAAACGGGGCAGTGGCCAATAGATTTCATCTCTTTATTTATTCTGAGTATGCGTGGCACTTTGTCCGTCGGATTTGTGTACACACGATCGGAATTTCCGACAACGGATTTTGTTGTCGGAAAATTTTATATCCTGCTCTCAAACTTTGTGTGTCGGAAAATTCGATGGAAAATGTGTGATGGAGCCCACACACGGTCGGAATTTCCGACAACAAGGTCCTATCACACATTTTCCGTCGGAAAGTCCGACCGTGTGTACAGGGCATTAGGGTGCGACTCTTGATGACAGCACGATAAATCTTCTAGAAGTGATATGCAAGTGCAATATTACATATAAGTAGGGATGTGCAAAAAATGTGTAAACTGATACCACATATATTATAGGATAAATGTCCAAACAGACGCAAAGTGCAGTTCAAAAAAAATATAGTGCCGCTGCTTCCGGGTACGGCCGAACCTGGAAACCCTTGCTTTTACTGTGGAATGCAATATTTTATATGTAAGTTGCTACTATTTTTTTTAAATAAAACTCTGATTTTACTACACTATGGAGCCATCTTTTCTCTTTCCATCACCCATCTGAGGACATCGGAGTGCGGGAGAGTGTTTTACTGTGGCTAGTGTACCTGTGTTCCCGGGGGCTGTGACAACTACTGGAAGCTCATCCCCGTCATACAGTTCCACCACTTGTTGGTACATGCTCGATTCGGCCCATTGGGGGCCGCAACTACAGGTGAGAGGCTGGGGGAAACGATTGCCACACTCCGGAACAAGATTGGATCAACACACTGATTATTAGACACTGGCTGTTACAGTGTTTTGCCCACTGCACTTGCACTTTTGCATTACCCGTAGAAGATTTTTTCCGTGCGGATATCGGGAGTCGCACTATATATTTAAATAATTTATTTATATTTAAACAATAATTAAAATAACACAACACACAGCCATTAATCTCTGAAACGCTGGCAACAAAATTGCGTAAACCCTTAAGTGAAAATGTCCAAATTGGGCCCAATTAGCCATTTCCCACCCCGGTGTCATGTGACTCATTAGTGTTACAAGGTTTCAGGTGTGAATGGGGAGCAGGTGTGTTAAATTTGGTGTTATCGCTCTCACTCTCTGGTCACTGGAAGTTCAACATGGCACCTCATTGTAAAGAACTCTCTGGGGATCTGAAAAAAAGAATTGTTTCTCTACATAAAGGTGGTCTAGGCTATAAAAAGATTGCCAAGAGCCTGAAACTGAGCTGCGGCACGGTGGCCAAAACCATACAGCGGTTTAATAGGACAGGTTCCACTTAGAACAGGCCTCGCCATGGTCGACCAAAGAAGTTGAATGCACGCGCTCAACGTCCTATCCAGTGGTTGTCTTTGGGAAATAGACGTAGGAGTGCTGCCAACATTGCTGCAGAGGTTGAAGGGGTAAGCCTGTCAGTGCTCAGACCATACTGGCTGGTGGTGCTCGCGAATGTGCAGTGGGGTCAGGCGCTTGTGGATTGGGGTGAGTTGGAGGCTCAGCCACTGTGCCTGTTTGGAGCTGGGGGAAGTGGTTTAGCATAATACCCTGTGGGTAAGTTATACAAATGACAGCCTTTTCCTCTTTTCTGTTTTTGCTATATGTGGCTGACAATATGACAATCTATTCTATCCACTTTGGAGGAAGGCTCTAAGGATGTAACATCTCTTCCCCTCTATTGTCTTGGACCTTTGTAGCAACATTGATAATCAGTTTAAGGTAATTGAGGGCTCCTTCTTTGAGCTGGTGATTCTTTTGTCCACCCTATTACCTATTGTTAGATGACTTTTTGTAGCCTTATTGTGTTTTTTATCATACAGAAACATGTACCTCCTGGTGTGTTCTTTTATGATAAATCTTCTGTATAGTTTTAACTCCGACTTCTGACTTTCCTCCTCCCATTATGCCATATTATAAATTGGCTACACTCTGCATGAATTTTGCGCCCATCGCTTCTCCGGAAACCTGTAATTGTAAATAATATGTGTTTTCATACCAAAAGTAGTTGTGTCTTAGGCAGAACTCTTGTTCAGTGCCCATTTCACTGCTTCTATTGCTCCTTCGCGGTTAATGTTGGTATATAGCGATGCTACATCTGCTGTTGCCATCACTGTCACAGGAAGCTCCTGATGACACATACGATGTGAAATGCATTGAAGCTGCGTGTACGTTGTCGTTGACGTTAGTTCCTACTGGGTTCACTTCTGGGTACTGGAACGCACGACGGCTCTGGACAAGTGGTGAGCGGAGATTCATCGCGAGGCTGTTTGTGTTGGTGCTAATGGAAGCACCTGAATATGTGAGTGTACATTTTATATATATTTTTATTAAGTCATGAATAGAAATTACTGCACTATCACGATCTATCATATATTTTTAGGTTCTTGCCAAAATTGAGGAGGTGAGCATTAGCCTATCTATCTGCTGGCTTTGGATACTGTGAGATATTGTGTGCTGCTGGATACCTGAGGCATGATCTGAGGAACATATCCCTTATCATCCCATTTGTTTGAGGCTTGTTAAAGTTTTTTGTTTGGTGAGTGTGTATTTTATACACACTGTGGTGTAGCACTCATTTAAGATTATTGGAGCACCATGTATCCTTGATTGGAGAATTTTTTTTAAGTTTCTTAAGAAGATTGAGATACACTATATTGTCAAAAGTATTGAGACGCCTGCCTTTACATGCACATGAACTTTAATGGAATCCCAGTCTTAGTCCGTAGGTTTTAATATTGAGTTGGCCAACCCTTTGCAGCTATAACACCTTCAACTATTCTGGCAAGGCTGTCCACAAGGTATAGGTGTGTTTCTATGGGAATGTTTGACCATTCTTCCAGAAGCACATTTGTGAGGTCAGGCACTGATGTTGGGCGAGAAGGCCTGGCTCGCAGTCTCCGCTCTAATTCATGTCAAAGATGTTCTATTGGGTTGAGATCAGAATTCCCCAAACTTGCTCTTCCATGTCTTTATGGAACTTGCTTTGCACACTGGTCCAAATCATTTGGTGGACGGGAGATTATGGTGTGGTGTTGTTTTTCAGGGGTTGGACTTGGCCCCTTAGTTCCAGTGAAGGGAACTCTTAAGGCATCAGCATACCAAGACATTTTGGACAGCATTGTGGGAACAGTTTGGGATGGCCCCTTCCTGTTCCAACATGACTGCGCACCAGTGCACAAACAAGGTCCATAAAGACATGGATTGGCAAGTTTGGGGTGGAGGAACTTGACTGGCCTGCTCAACCCAATAGAACACCTTTGGGATGAATTAGAGCGGAGACTGAGAGCCAGGCCTTCTCATCCAACATCAGCATCTGACCCACAAATGCACTTCTGGAAGAATGGTCAAATTGTGGACAGCCTTCCCAGAAGAATTGAAGCTGTTATAGCTGCAAAGGGTGGGCCAACTCAATATTGAACCCTACGGACTAATGCCCCGTACACACGGTCGGACTTTGTTCGAACATTCCGACAAAAAAATCCTAGGATTTTTTCCGACGGATGTTGGCTCAAACTTGCCTTGCATACACACGGTCACACAAAGTTGTCGGAAAATCCGATCGTTCTAAACGCGGTGACGTAAAACACGTACGTCGAGACTATAAACGGGGCAGTGGCCAATAGCTTTCATCTCTTTATTTATTCTGAGCATGCGTGGCACTTTGTCCGTCGGATTTGTGTACACACGATCGGAAAATTTTATATCCTGCTCTCAAACTTTGTGTGTCGGAAAATCCGATGGAAAATGTCCGATGGAGCCCACACACGGTCGGAATTTCCGACATCACGCTCCGATCGGACATTTTCCATCGGAAAAGCCGACCGTGTGTATGGGGCATTAGACTGGGATGCCATTACAGTTCATGTGCTTGTATAGTCAGGCGTCCCAATACTATTAACAATATAGTGTATATATTTTTTTTCACTTTATGGACTTTTTGTTACACTTATGCTCACTTTGTTTTTATTTTTTTTAAATGTTTTGAAGATACACGTTTAATATACTGCGGTTGTATAGTAGTGCCTTACTTTCTTTAATGTTTTGTTACTGAAAATGAATCTACAACAAATATGTTACAGTCAGAAATTGTAAAAAAAAATCCGGTTTAGTGCTCGCAGAGCTCTCTCAATCATCACTATTTCTCCTGTCAGTTTTTGCAACGTGTTTTAGTTATCTGCTCCTGCGCCGGTAGGTCTCTTGATAAAAAGAGGGCAGAACAATCAAATATTTTCAATGCGTTACACTGTCTCTTCTCATGTCTTGCTGGCCTGCCTGTCACTGATGACAAATCATCACTATTAGGACTTCAGCTGTCTATTATTTTTGGGAAACAAATTGGTCTCTTTGGCTTGTGTGCTCTGGTACTTAACCTACTTCTGGGAAGGTGGAAACTGCAGTGCTGAAAATGTTCCTTCTGTACAGGGGAAAGAAGATTCTTAGTTTCAATCATGGACTGGATTACAGCCAGTGACATTAGCATTTGGCTATGTGATGGCACTAAATTAAGTATGCGCATCAGTGTAGTAGGGGAAAAAAAAAATCTTAATTAAACGTGAACTATGCACAACTGCTGAACGACATTATGCAATCAGTCATAGGATTCAATGTATCAGATGTTTTTGTTTTTGGGGACTTTAATATGGTCCCGTCACAGGGTCTGGACAGACTGCACATGGCACCCTGAGCTACATCAGCCCTGGGGGGTTGGGCTGACGCGTTTGCGCTCACCGACGTATGGCGGCACTTCCACCCAAATAAGAGAGAATATACGTGTCACTCTGCTTCGTACCGGGCGCTTTCAAGAATAGACCTTGTATATGCGTCGCCCGGGGCTCTGCGTTGGGCAAGGGCAGTGGAACATTTGCCCCGAGGCATCTCAGACCATGCCCCTATTTGCCTCAATGAGGGTGAGGGTGTGGCGTCTGTCCGGATTCTGGGCGAAGGATGATAAAGTCCAGGAAGCGATGACGGAAAGTATATGTAACTACTGGAACGATAACGGGGAATCTGCTAACCCAAATGTGACATGGGATGCATTTAAATCTAAGATGAGGGGGGAATATATTGCCCACATATCTTTTTTACAGAGGGAGGCCTCTAGAGTACGGGAGACTTTGGAGGAGAGGGCCGCTGAACACGAGGCAGCATATATTCAATCCCCCAATGACACAACTTACCATACATGGCAGAATACCCTAAGAGAACTTTCCCTGCACAACATCGAGCAGACTAAAAAATCTATGTTATATACAAAGCAAAAAATATTTGAGCACGGAAATAAAAATGGGCGGCTGTTGGCCTGGCTAGCGAGGAACCAAACAGCCTTTACACACATAGCCAGTATCAGGAATGGTAGTGGTCGGCTGCTCTCTTCTCCAGAGGACATAAATGACAAATTCCTGAGGTTCTTTAAAGAAATATATACCTCTAGGGCTCTGTTCACGCCACGGGAACTACAGGAATATCTAGATGCAATCCCATTCCCTTCCCTATCAGAGGAACACAGGAGTTTATTGGAGGGGGAATTTTCCCTGGAGGAGGTCCAGACTGCTATTGGTAGTTTGCAGTGTGGAAAGACTCCGGGTGCAGACGGCCTTCCTACACAGAATTGCTTGATTAAAGTCCCTCTTCTCTGGCCTGGTGAAAGCAGAAGCCCTCCCAGAGACTATGGAGGAGGCTATTATAGTATTAATACCCAAGCCCGGAAAGGACCCACAGGACTGTGCATCCTTTAGGCCAATATCTCTGCTTAATGTTGATGCAAAGATTTTAGCAAAGATATTGGCTACCCGGTTGTCGTCGGTGATTTCCACACTGGTGCATGTGGATCAGACAGGGTTTATGCCGGGCAAAGGTACCGACATAAACCTCAGACGCCTTTTTCTAAATTTGTCGGTCCGTCACGATACAGTGGGATCTCGGGTGATTGCCTCCCTCGACGCCGAAAAGGCGTTTGACTCTGTAGAGTGGTCATATCTCTGGGGGGTGTTACAACAATTTGGATTTGGTCCCAACTTTATACACTAAATGCAACCACATTTACTCTATAGAGATCCTAAAGCTAGGGTACGTACAAACGACCGATTATCTGAGTCATTCTCCCTACACAGGGGCACCCGCCAAGGATGCCCCCTGTCCCCTAGTTTGTTTGCCTTGGCCCTGGAGCCCTTGGCAATTCTGATTCGGGAATCCCAGGAGATCAGGGGACTTAGGGTTGGCCAACTAGAGGAAAAAATATCCCTATATGCGGATGATGCGCTACTGTATTTAAATGACTCCGGCCCGTCATTGTCGGCTGCTCTAGGGGTATTTAATAAATTTGGTACACTATCAGGCATCCGTATCAATTGGAATAAATCGATCCTTTTTTCCCTTGACAGGCAATCCCAGGGTCCACATAATCAAACACCATTACAATGGGTCAGTGAGTTCAAATACCTTGGGGTGAAAGTCTCTAGGGAGGTTGGGCAATTTTATAATCTAAACTTGCTCCCCTTGCTTCGACTTCTGCGAGAAAAATGCCAGTCTTGGTCCGGACTTCCATTGAACTTATTGGGTCGCATAAATATTCTAAAGATGATCATCCTACCCAAATTCAATTATTTTTTCCGCAATAGCCCAATCTGGATACCACAGGTATTTTTTCAAGAAATTGATAAATGTATCACTTCCTTTATATGGAACGGTTCTACACCAAGACTGGCAAAGACCACACTGCGTGCACCGTTCTACACCAAGACTGGCAAAGATCACACTGCGTGGCCCTCCCAGATTTCAGGGTTTACTACTGGGCAGCTATGCTGGGTACTGTATATTGGTGGTTCGCGGCGAGTAGGTCCAGCGCTGCGGTCTGTATGGAGGCAGCCTGGCTAGGCTCACTGCAGGAACTACAAAATCTGGCGTATAGAGGAGTGGGAGCCTATAGAGAACTCCCTGCACCAACAAAGGCGACGATAAAGGTTTGGAATACGGCTAGACGAAGGTTCCTCCAGGTGGGGCAATGGTCTCCGGTCCAGCCTCTCTGGGGAAACCCTAACTTGCCTCACTTTAGGTCAATACCAGATCCTCAGGTTTGGGCAAGATTCGGTATAAAAATCTTAAAGGATATTATTCCCATGGGTACCTTGTTGTCATTCACACAACTATCCAGAAAATACAATTTGCCTGGGTGGATGTTCTTTCGCTACGTTCAGCTAAGACACGCGGCCAGGGCACAATTTCCCACGCGGCCTACCCTACAATTAGATCCCGTAGAGAACCTACTGTCCTGTGAAAACCTGACGAAACCACTTTCGGCTTTATATGGTACCCTACTTCCAATAGACAACGCAAAAATGGATAGACTCTGGGAGCAATGGAAGGCTGATATCCCATCACTAGAAAGGGAAGACTGGGAGGATAGCCTTGAACAGGGCCCCAAGTTAGCTATAGCCGCAGGTGACAAACTTATACAAACTAAATTCCTTCACAGGGTTTACTTCACCCCGACACGTATGTCTAGAATATACCCTGACAGAGACCCACAGTGTCCCAGATGTTTGACACACCCGGGCACCTGCATATGTTCTGGGAATGCCCTGTGTTATCGACCTTTTGGACAGAAGTGTTTGACCAACTAAACGTCCGTCTTGAGCTAAATGTCCCTGTGTTGCCTGAACTGGCCTTATTGGGTATACATGATGATGATCAGCGATCACACCATAGCAAATTGCTAATCTCATATCTGCTTTTTTATGCTAAGAAGGAAATATTGTGTAAATGGACCTCTTCTGTCCCCCCAGATATAGCTACATGGGAAAAGAAAGTAAATGCTGCCCTCCCGTTGTATAAGTTGACGTACATCAATCGTGGATGGCCTTGGAAATTTGACAAGGTGTGGTCATCATGGACGTCAATTTAGACAAGAGGACAATAGTAATAGAATAGTGGGATCCTTTGATTACCCTCTCACTCTCTCTTGTTTCATTGCCCTTGGCTGCCTCCCCCTCCCCCCCCGCGCCCTCTTTTCGGGGTGCTATCCGTATGGGCCCTCCCCCCTCGTCAGCCCTTTAACAGTATTCTCCTCCCCCATACTCAGGAATCTGCGCCCTTGAACAGTGAAATGCAATATGTAATGCTATTGATAATACTTATGGTTTCCTCCTCCTTTTGATAAGTATTTGCGATGTATGTTCTATGTGAAATACAGACAAGAATGTGATAAGTGTAACTTTGGAACAACGAAATGTGATTTTATGACATTGTAATTGTTGTTTTCTACAATAAAGCACTCCTGGTTGTAAAAAAAACGTGAACTATGCAAATGATGCTTACTTCTTAAAGAGAATAATTATAAAAAATATATATATATATATATATATATACTTGTGTGTATATATATATATGTATATACATATATATATATATATATATATATATATATATATATATATATATATATATATATATATATATATATATATATATATATGTGTATATATATGTGTATATATATATGTATATATATATATATATACTGTATATTTTTTTTTCTTTTTTTCTTTTTTTTTCTTTAGTGATTTATTATGTTTGGCTTTAACCACCTCAATACCGGGCACTTTCACCCCCTTCCTGCCCAGGCCATTTTTCAGCTTTCAGCGATGTCGCACTTTGAATGACAATTGAGCAGTCATGCAACACTGTACCCAAATGAAATTTTTATAATTTTCTTCACACCTATAGAGCTTTCTTTTGGTATTTAATCACTGCTGGGTTTTTAATTTTTCACTAAAAAAAAGAAAAAAAGTTTTTCTTAGTTTCTATCAGTAAATTTAGTAAATAAGTAATTTTTCTCCTTCACTGATGTGCACTGGTAAGTAGCACTGATAAGCACTAATAGGCTGCACTTACGGCACTGATGAGGCAGCACTTATGGGCACTGATGAGGCAGCACTGAAGGGCACTGATGAGGCAGCACTGACGAGGAGGCATTAATATGCCACACTGATGGGCACTGATAGGTGGCACTATTATGCAACGCTGATGAGCACTGATAGGTGGCACTGATGGGCACTGATGAGGTGGCAATGAAGAGAAGGCATTATTATGCCGCACTGATGGGCACTGATAGGTGGCACTGGTGGGCACTGATAGGCGGCACTGGTTGGCACTGATAGGCAGCGCGGATAGGCAGCAGTGATGGGCACTGATGGGTGGCATTGATGGGCAGCACTAATGTGAATTGATGGGCAGCACTGATGAGCAGGCACTGATGGGCACTAAAAGGCAGCACTGACACCAGTAATGGGCATTGTTTTGTGTCTCTGATGGGCACTGATTTGTGTCACTGATGGGCACTGATTGGTGGCACTTATTGCATTGATGATCAGTGCCCTGATTACCTTCAATGTTCCCTCCAGCGGGGAGATGCCACTGATCAACTCTCCTCGCCACACACTCTGTCAGTGTGAGGTAAGAAGAGCCCATTTACGGCACTTCCGCACTTCCATGTGGCAGGCTGTGATTGGACACAGATAATCACATGGTTAATGAGCCGCGTCAGCTGCCCTTTACAGAGAACGGGGTCGCACCATGTCCAAGTGGTTAAATATGAATTAATTTTTATTTAAGGTGCAAATTAAATGCTGCATTTTTTTATTTAGCAGCAGGTAGATGATGTACTTTATGCAAAAGCAGGAGCTCTCTGTGAGGCAGAGAACCTTCTTCCTCAGAGCCTCTGAAGAAGAAGGTACTCCTTTGAAACGCGTCAACCAGCAGTGGTCCTGATGTCTTCCCCCTTGTTATCTGGAGACTGTCAGTTCCAGGACTGATTGCCACAAACAGGTGGCTTTTACAAGCTATCATTTTCCACATGTTTGTGAGTAGTTTTTTTTTATTTATTGTTTTTCTGATTAGAATCCCAAAACTATACCTCTCACACGTGTACAGATAGAGATAGCGGCGCTAATATAAATTGTGTAAAATAATGGGTCAGAGCAACATAATGCCTATGACCCTCTACTTATGCATAAAAATAATAATAATAATAGTGTCATGAAAAATATTAATTAATCAATCTTCTTGTGTGAAAAATCTTCTACTCTTCCACCACACCACCGTGATAGTGACACCACTCCCTCTGAAGAGCGCACTCACCAGATTGTATAGCCTCCCACTCTCGTGTTCGGCAAAACAGCAATTGAACCACACCTGGGTTGCATGTGATGAACCGTGACTCCAATCAAGCCAGCTCCATATGTGAAAAAATGAATAAAGTGCTCCACATAGCGTGATACCATTTTGACAGATTTATTCAAATCACTTCAAACACACTTCAATGGTTACACTCACTTTTAAACTGAAACATAAAAGCCTTTAAAAAGAATCCACAGCAAGCACAGCAAGCAACAGGATCAGTGATCCAACGGTGCACCGCGGTCACAGCGGACCTGAAGTGTAAACTGGTGTATCTCTCACCCAACCTTCTAAGGCCCAGCCATCCGATCGGTGCAGTCCTCCTCAGACAGCGGCATCTAATGTCAGTGCGATGGAATGCTGTGTAACCATGCCCAAGACATGTTTCTTCGAAAAGACTTCTTCAAATGGGATTCATTGGAACTGGAATCCCATTTGAAGCACTTTATGTGGAGCACTTTATTCATTTTTTCCCATATGGAGCTGGCTTGATTGGAGTCACGGTTCATCACATGCAACCCAGGTGTGGTTCAATTGCTGTTTTGCCGAACACGAGAGTGGGAGGCTATACAATCTGGTGAGTGCGCTCTTCAGAGGGAGTGGTGTCACTATCATGGTGGTGTGGTGGAAGAGTAGAAGATTTTTCACACAAGTAGATTGAAAAACAACTGTTGAACTTGATCATTCATTTCTTGTAATTTATTATTTTATTATTTTATTTTTTTAATTTATTATTTATAGTGACACTTTTCACTGGGTGTTAAAGAAATTTCTTTTCATGATAAAATTAATATTTTTCATGACACTATTATTATTATTATTTTTATGCATAAGTAGAGGGTCATAGGCATTATGCTGCTCTGACCCATTATTTTACACAATTTATATTAGCGCCGCTATCTCTATCTGTACACGTGTGATTGGTATAGTTTTGGGATTCTGATCAGTTTATGTATTTATTTAAGTGGCAGCTTTTTTCACTGTACACTGTGTATGTACACATTTTGTATTCATTTACACATCTTTTATATAGCTTTGCACTTTTCTTTGGCGCAGTGGAGTAAGAGAGATTCGGGGGCGGTTTATTTGTATATCTCTTGCTACAAACCATTATTTATTGTTTTTATTAATAAATTAAATTGGGATAATGCACAAGGATAGTGCGCCCTCTTCTCTTTATCTTTTTTTGTGACTATTAGGATATCCCCTATCCTGGAGGGCAGCAAGGCCAGAGACACTATCCCTTGAGTCATCGATCACCCGGTCATCACACTAATGCGCAAGAGTGTTTGTTTGCTATCATTAAGCTGCACATCTAAGACTGGATCATGTGTAGTTGGATTGGCGTCCCAGTCTCCATACACGCTTGTCCCAGCTAAAACACCTTAATTCACTCCGGCAGCAGTCAGAAACTCATGCATGAGAAAAAAGAACAGTTCATCGTGCAGTATTGTTATGCAATTTATTATAGGTTAAAAAGTATTGCAGTTACAAAGTGGAGAATAAAAACAAGCGGTAGAGATAGGAACAGACCGTAGTTTATTTTGTTTTTATTCTCCACTTTGTAAATGCAATACTTTTTAACCTTTAATAAATTGCATAACAATAGTGCACGATGAGTCATCTTTTTTCTAATGCATGAGTTTCTGACTGCTGCCCGAGTGATTCAAAGTGTTTCAGCTGGGACAAGCGTGTATGGATGCTGGGACGCCAATCCAACTACACATGATCCAGTCTTAGATGTGCAGCTGTCAGGACGTGATCGGCTTCCCTAAGAAGACCTCTGGGTTCTATTGTGTATCAATCCACATCTGAAGAATTGGACTTTTTGTTTTGGAACATTTTATGGACTATTTTTATACATATTTTTCACTTGTCATTTGTTTCACCTGTTTCTTTTATAATGTGTTTGATCACACTGTGGTATCAGTTTTGCAGAGGATGATACATTTGTAATGTTTGTTCACTTCATTTGTTTGATCCACTTTATTGTTGATTCTCAGTTAGCAGACAGCGCAGTCTTTTTTATCTTTTGTCTCACCTATTTAGACAGTATTCAGGATTCTAATGCCCCGTACACACAATACGAATTTCCGACAACAAAACCGTGGATTGTTGTTCTAAGGTTGTTGGCTCCAACTTGTCATGCATACACACGGTCACACAAATGTTGGCCAACAATTACGAACGTGGTGACGTACAAGACGTACGGCGAGCCGATAAAAAGAAAAGTTCAATAGTCATGTGATATCTCCATTACGGACGCTAGTTTTACAAGACCGAGCACTTCTGGCTCGTACTTGATTCTGAGCATGTGTGAACTTTTGTGCGACGGACTTGTGTACACACAATCGGAAAGTCCGACAACAAAGTTTTGTTAGCGGAAAATTTGAGAACCTGCTAGCCAACATTTGTTGGCGGAAAGTCTGACAACAAATGTTCGATGGAGCATACACACGGTCAGAATTTCAGCCTACAAGCTCACATCCAACATTTCCCAACATTTCCCGCTTTGGAAACTGCAGCTTGGCATTGCATGCTATTTTTAAGTCTATGTTCTACCAGAACATCCAGATCATTTTCAACCTTTGACTTCCTCCGGGTTTTCTTCTTCTAGTATGTATGGTGTATGCATGGTTTTTAGACCCCAAGTGCATAACTTCACATTTATTAACATTAAACCTAATTTGCCACATAGTTGCCCCATTAAAACAGTACATTAAGGTTGACTCGTAAGTTGCAGAAATCCCGTAAGGACGTTATTCCACTGCAGAGCTTGGTGTCATCTGCAAACACTGAAATTGTACTTTTAATCCCAAACTCTATATCATTTATAAACAGTGGCGGCCCGTAATGCAGGGCGCAGGGGCGCTGCCCCCCTTATCCATGCGTCCGGCCCCCTAATCTACATGCAGGGTGCCAGGCGCATTCATTCCAATGGGGTATAAATCATTAATTACTACTTTCTGAATATAGTATTTTAGCCAGTTTTATGTCCATTTACAAATTGAATTTTTTAAGCCTGTAGACTTTACTTTACACATTAGCCGTGTGTGGGGAACTGTGTCAAACGCTTGTCAAAGTATACTATAGCTACAGCCACTCCTTTGTTTAAGTGTTTGCTTACTTTCTCAAAAAAAGAAAGCAGAATTGTTTGAGAACTTCATAGCCTTTCATACTGAGCATTGCTTAAAATATTGTTTTCTAGCAAAACTCTTCTATGTGGTCTTTTACCAAACTCTCAAGTATCTTCCTTAAGTTAAACCTATCTGTGTAGATAGATAGAAATCTTGCGAGCTACCATTAGAGATGACCAACCTAGGTTGCAACTACCAACAAGCATAGTGTTAAATAATGTAAATATAAATGTAGATAGAAAACCAATACAAAGCAGCTTAGCATTAATCACATTCCCATAATCTGTGTAAAAAGTTAATAAATCAAAGAAATGCAGCGCTATGTGATATTAACCTCACCAGTGTAAATATAAATACCAAGAATCGTTGCCGTGAACAATTGCATAAAAGGTGCAAGTTATAAAAAAATAATAATCTATGAATGAGTGAATATTAAGTTGCATAATACTTCAAGTAAATAAAAAATCAAAAATATTTGTTTCAAGCAAGTTCACATTGAAAAATAATTAATTAATATCGAAGCATCATCAAAATATTAAAAATTCTCAATTCTCAACAAGTCTACAGTGAAAATTAAAAAATAATGTCCCATAAGGTGACTCTGTGATGGTGATCCAGGTGATAAGAACAGTCACTTCACACACGTGCACCCCCCCGTGTGGTCACCTCAAGATGTGTGACCGCACAGTCAAGTTTGGTCTACAAATGCAGCTGAACCACCTCTGGGCTCTAAGTATAACAGGCTTGGCAGGATCCCCCAGATATAATCCAGAGATGTTGTCCTCAATTTAAAGTAAGAAAGAGGATAGATAGTGCATTATTGTTTAAGTATAAATTTATTGTAGGTAAAAAACATCCGGGTACTCACACTTCACAGGTGCTTCCAGCAAACCAAACTATAGAAAACATTGAGTGTAAGAATCCTCTCCAAATGGCTTGCAAACTTGTGTGTATCAGCAGCTAGCTCAGAGAGCATGTAACTTTCTCCTCCACCGTCCTGGCCCCTCCCATATGATGACACATGATGACATGATGACACAGGGCTATCACTTGTCTTCCTCAGGGTGATCTCCTATCCTAACCTATCTGTGGTTACTTGGTAAAAATGGTGATGCTTTTTTTAAAATATAGGCACCACATCAGCTATGCGGCAATCTTGTGGCACTAAGCCAGTCATTTAAGAGTCTCTGAAAATTTGTTACAATGGCTTTGAAATAACAGAGCTCAACTCTTTGAGGACACAAAGGTGTAAGCCATCTGGTTCAGGGGCTTTAGTCACCTTTACTTTGTCTAAATGTTTCTGGACCATATCTATTTTGAACCATTGGGATTTTTTTGGGGCTATGTTAATATTATCCCCAATATGGACTTGAGCTCCCTGATTTTTCTTTGTGTACACGGTTATTGATATACAGTATACAATTAAGGCTAGAAGGTTACTGAGTCACTACTAGGAGGGGCAAGGGTGAGCTGAGGGCTCAGTGACTACTGGAAGGAGGATCAGGGAGGCTAAGCTGATGAATCACTGCTGGGAAGGGGAGCAGGGTGAGCTCAGCTGCTGAGTAAAGGCTGGGAGGGGGAAGCAGGGTGAACTAGAGAGCTGAATAATTGTTTAGATGAGGAAGCAGGCAAAACTGAGTTGCTGAGTCACTGTTACGATGGGAAAGCAAGGGGAGTTAAACTACTAAGAGAATGATCTGAAGTACTTCTGCTTAGAAATTTGCAGATTAATTACTCAACAGTGCCT
Source organism: Lithobates septentrionalis (assembly GCA_037952835.1). NCBI lineage: Eukaryota > Metazoa > Chordata > Amphibia > Anura > Ranidae > Lithobates > Lithobates septentrionalis. The sequence goes on along the minus strand of JBBDGP010003092.1, from coordinate 208,384 downwards.
GAAGCTACTGAGGTCAGTGAGTGCTTGTTTTACAGCTTAAATGTCCATAGCCTTAAAACAGTTAACTATTAAATCATATAAGACTCAGATAGCTGTTGTGTTAATCTACAGTTTGTTGACAAAATAGAGTTCAACAATATTATACTAATACAATTGAACTAACCATACGTTTTTGACATTTTTTTTCTTCTTGCGAAATATGTACATGCAGTTAGATGTATAATAGTTTTTTTTGCAAGTTACTTTATTGAATAGATTTGTAAAGAATGATGCCAAGGACTAATGAAATATCAATGGTGCATTTTCAATGTAAGGAAAATGCTTTCAATAAAAAAATAAAACACTCCACATTCCAGCATCCATTAATCAGTTCAGTATTTCCTTCACCTACATTTACTTCTAAACACCAATGAGACACCCTCTACTTTATGTCATCAGGATCAAGTTTATTTCCTTACCAAACATCTACTTGTTCTGTGCTTGAGATAAGGTTACCACTAATTGTAGGTCATAGAACACAATTAAATTAATTTGCTAAGCAACAAAATACACACCAAGGATTTAATTACCATAAATGCATGACACAAGTCCATTAGAGCTGGCTACAACACATTTGTTTTACATTCGATTATAATTATTTCCCCAAGGTTTACCTAAAAGTCTCTTAATTAATTGACAAACAAACAGTAGTCAGAGGTCAAAACTTTGAGCATGTAAGCGGTTAAAATAATGTTGGAACAGTGCTGTTAAAGGAAATCCATTAATTTATAAGATTTTTAGATAAACAAGCAAAATCGGTTGGCATAATGGGAACATTTATTCAAAACTGATAATCCACTATTGAATGAACAATGTAAAGTTAAGAAATCTGCTGGTTGCAACCACATCTATACTGCATGTAGAACTGTTGCCAGGCTATGTATATTCTAATATTTAAATTTTCCTAACATGCAAAAAAAAGAGAGTTTTAGAGCAAGCCCATACGAACCTTTGTAGCGGCAGGCACTGTGGAGTAATTCATCCAGAAACTTTGCAACTGAAGTGTCTTGGTTTTACTGTCACTTTCTCTCTGTAGCGCAGTTCCCTTCAACAATGACTTGGCAGCTGACCAAAATTAAAATCTCAAATGAAAACACAGAGTTTCTATTGGACCTTCGAGGATGAATTGGTCGACAGTGGCTGTGTAACTACAGTGGTCAGTGAGGGCTTTTTTTAAAATTAATTTACTGTTTGTATATGTAATATGTAAATATTTGAAAGTCCACAGCATGGCCAAATCTGCTTTATTGCAGCAGCAGAATTGGTTTATAGGTTCTCAGTTTGCAGGTAATCCGGAAAAGGGCCTTTAGAACATATTTTCAGCCTCACTTAAGTACTCACTTCTATGTCTGATAATATTCATTTTGCTCAACGGTATTAGTAAATCTGTAAAAAGTAGTCACAAAGAAAAATTAATTGATAATAAGAATAAACATAACAAAGTACAAGTTCTTAATAGGATACTGTACATAAAAACACAATTCTACTAAAATTGACACAATAATGTGCAAGACACAACATATATAAGATATAAGGAAAGGGGGTTTTAAGGGGCTCAAAACCCAAGAATTGGACTCACAATAACATTATAAAACATGAATATTTTATTATGAACAATGATTAAAATCCAGATTGATTAGAATTTCACAGTGTGCACCATAAATACCCCCTAGATGTACTGTATTGCTCCCCTCTATCAATGGAGCAGACCTCCTATAATAAACATGAACAAAATTGTTCCAAACAATGTATATAAATTGAAGATGTAGCTATAAAGTACTCTTTATTCATAAGAAGATCTCCAGCTGTAGGAATATGTGGGGGCATTCATAGGTTTCAACGTGTTTCACCGTCTATTGCTTCCTCAGGAGAACCAGGGATAGTCAACAATATGATATATTTAAGAGCAGTGCTGCACCTTAACCAAAGATGGCTAGTATAGTCCCACCAGGCTTCGGTAAAACATAGGGCAACAGAATAGCAACAGAGTCCCCCAAAGGGGATCACCCGACCTAATTTATATCTATATAGGTCACCACTTGGCTATGTAAAATGTGGATGCTTAATAAAGTATTGACAATGGCAAGAAAAAAGGGAAGCAAAAGATGTTCAGCCACAGTAGCCCAAAAAGGAAAGAATCAGGGGCTTATTCTCCATGTATCCATGATCCAAGTGTATCCAGCTTTAGAGTTCTGAAAGGATGTAGCAGTTCTCCATACATATATACATGTATATATGTAGCATGTATTTGTGTTTTAAAACCTAACTCCAGGAATTGGACAAAATCTAACCTTGCAGTGGGCCTTCCCCTGCACTGCTCTTTATGTCTAGAAGAAACACACTGTACTACTTACCCTGATTCCTTACTCCAGTAGGCTCCAGCACTCTCCTCTTTTCTCCAAAGCTCTGGTCTTTGGGTGGTCCCTTGGAATCATAACATACGATGCAGGGCTATTAACCTTGCATTGTACGTATAACAGGCAGGAGTGTGACCACAGCTGGGGGCATCTTAAAGAGGAGCCTTTGCCGGACCATCCACACGGCTGGAGGGACCCTGCTGAAGCGAAGAATAAGATAAGTATTACACATTATCCATACACTCCTAAACTCAACAAGTATTTAACCTTAGGAAGGGGGAGGGGGGCACATTGCTCTCAGTCGAACACTTGAAGCTTCCTAACAGGAGGAGAAAGCGTTATCATCAGATACTTCACTGACTAGTCAATAACCTGAAGGTGGGTTGAGGACCAAGCTGTAGTAAAGTGACTCAGTTGCTTAAACAAACTTACGTAAAAAAATTTGGAGATTATGTCTTTTTTTGCCCATTCCACTGAAACCCAGTGATAAAGTTTCTTCTAAAATAAACACTTATGGAAGCATTGATCTCCTGCGTACCATGCTGCGCTCAGTGGTTTCCTCCACGCTGACCCCCTACTTTGCTACTGTATTTGTCAAGCCTTATCAATTATTCCCCTTCCAGTCCAACCCAGTTGCCGAAAGACACCAATACTCATCACAGATGGAGTCCGTGCTTCTTGTACATCTTAGCGGAGTGACGCATAGGGGCCACTGCCATCTTTATCCAGGCACCAGAAATAATATGAAAGTGCATTGATAAGCTACAGACAAATTGATGATATTTTTTCACAAGAGTGGAGAATACAGAAACATAAGTAACAAGCTACTTCACTTATTCTAATAACTACATCTCTACACAATTTTAAAATGAGGGTTTACATGTACTTTAACATGTGCTGGACTGCAAAGGGTCAATGGAAACACCCAATGTTGAACACGTTATTCCAACTCTGGGCAGCCCAAGCAAGTGTAAATGCCATCCTACCCACATTATAGCAATTAATTATATTTGCAGTGGGACCACCTGTAGTGTATGCTTTTGGGCAGCTATTTCCTGATCTTTGGTTACATAGTTTAAAAGAGAATATCCTGATGATCTCTATCGTCTGTCCACCCACCTCTCCTGAAAGGAGGCCACTTTCACTGGTAGCATGCTTGGTGATGTGTGTGGTGTGAGCAACTGCTAGTTTTGCTTGTGACAACGTTGTCATTTTAATAATTGAATTAATGGAGGTGTTTTTAATTAATAGTTTAAAATAAAGACCAGTTTCTATTTACTGCTGTGGGGGGGGGGGGGGGGGGTGTGCAGAATTCAGTTCATTAAAATGTGCACCTAACCTTATAAGAAAGTGGGAGCATCATTATTTAAATACATTTCAGTTATTTATGGTAACTTTCTGTATAATATAACATACAGGCTTGCACATTGTAAAAGGAAAGAAATTGAATCCTCTCCCTGCCCCTTATTCATAATTTCCAGTTCTTTTTCATTTAGAATAGACTCATTTTCATTACCTTCACTAAAGATTTTTGTAATAACGCAACATCTCAACCTTTTTCTTATTTTTTTTTTTAAGAAAAAAATAAGATAATATGCCTCATCCTTGAAACTTCCGTATTATATTACAGCTCCTTTTAAGTTCCTTGAATTGTTTTTTTGTATGTTCACTGATAGATTTCAACTTGAGGGTCGAATAGAGCATTCAGTGCTGATTTTGTAAACAGCTTCAATCAAACATTGCCATCTTCACTAAAAGCTGCATTGTCCAAAATATTCATTGATTAAGTTCTGAGTGTCGGAGTAAAACAGAGATGGTAACTGATGAGATTTATATTATGTATGAACCTAGATAATGAGGTGTTTTTATAAACTCACAGCCACGCTAGCAAGGTTGAGATCTCGAATGTCTGTGGGTGAACACTGGATTCAGTGCATTCAATGACTTCCATGGCTCTAGCAGGTGAAAGGGCAGTTTACTAGCTCTGTCTCTACTCTGGGCTTATTCTTCGTTTTCGGACCATGTCACTGTGGTGATCCTTTTTTTACCAGTGGCAGGATCACTTTGGAAACCACAACAGAACTGCAAACACTCACTTACTTGTATATGTTACTTCCTCACTGGCTAGAGAAGGTCTCTTGACAGCAACTTTTAGCATTTCTGGCAGCAAGGGAACAATGATGATGCTAGTTAGGGAGCAACACATAGGTGGGTATCCTCCCTGTATTTTCTAGTGCTCCTGTTGCTGGCAAATTCTTGCTAACAACAGGATTGCTAGTGTGCCATGGGCCTTAGGGGATCCTCCTTCCTGAGTTCCTCTAACAACCAGTCTTGAACAATCACCATCTGGTGGTTGCTACTATGCATTGCAGCGAGGCCTACTACAGCTGACCCCTGAGTCTCATCAACTATCTACATAGGGGACCGACTCTTAACTTTCACCTAGTGCCTGCTAAAAATGTTGAGTTTGATTGCGTCATTCCGACTACTCCATTTGTATTTACTCCATTGTGCATGGATTCTGACCTTGTTACCACCCCTGGTTGTCTACTATTGCTCTACCCACTTGTTTAAGGACTTGTGTTGCTAAGTCCCTTCCAATCCATGGTTGTCTGTTGCCGCTTGCAACACAAAGTGTCTAACCCATGTAACCCAAACATGCATATAGAAAGAGCTGCTTCGTGGCCCATGGAGGGCTAGAGCCAACTACTGACCAGAGTAGTTATAGTTCCATTGGACTAACTTGCAGCAGATCTGTCATGGACCGTTGAGAATTGGTGAGCCGTATTATCTGAGTTATTGGCAGCTTTATTTTGGATGTTTAACCACCTAAGTGGGCTTCAATGCAGCTTCATTATTCCACTAACTGTTCTTAAAGCAGTAGTAAACCGCAGACTTAAAAAAAAACACCAAAAAAAAAAAAAAAGCAGCAAGGCAAAGTTATAATGTGCTAGTATGCATCCAATCTGACAGAGTTAGAGCTATTTTGCAAAGAAGAATGGGCAAACATTTCACTCTCTAGATGTTTAAAACTGGTAGAGACATACCCAAAAAGACAGCTGTAATTGCAGCGAAAGGTGGTTCTACAAAGTATTCACTTGGGGGCTGAATACAAATGCATGCCACACTTGTCACATATATATTTATCACAATTATGTACCAATTTGTATTGGTCTATCACATGAAATGCCAATAAAATACATTCACGTTTTTGGTTGTAACATGACAAAATGTGTAAAATTTCGAGGGATATGAATGCTTCATCAAAACACTGTAACTCTTCCCGGCTCTATCCAAAACATCATTCGGCTATGGCCTGGTCGGCAAGTGTTTAAATATAGTGCCTGGGTGGTCCCCTTTATGTGCCTGTAAAGTGGCGCATCTGTCGCATGCATAAAACATGTTACAGCAAAAATGGCATTTGTAAAGAAAAAAAAACGAGTCAGATCCCATTTAAAATGATTCACGGTTACAATTGCCGGCACCTGGCTATTGAAAAAATAAAGAAAGAAATGGCATAGGGTCCCCCCCAGCCCATACCAGGCCCTTTGTGTCTAGTATGGATTTTAAGGGGAACTCCATGCCAAAAAAAACAAAACGGTGTGTGGGGTCTACCCCCCTGCCCCAAAGCACCTTGTCCCCATGTTGATGGGGACAAAGGCCTCTTCCCGACAACCCTGGGCTGTGGTTGTCAGGGTCTGTGGGCAGGGGGCTTATCAGAATCTAGAAACCCGCTTTAACAAGGGGGCCCCCAGATCCTGCCCCCCCCCATGTATATGGGTATCGGCTACCTATTCACAAAAAAAGTGTCAAAAAATAAAAACCACAAAAAATTGTTTTTGAAAAGTCCTTTATTAAAAAAAAATAAAAAGAAGTGTCCCTCAATGTAAATCCATCATCAATCACGATGCCTGCCGCAAACAAAAGATAGAAAGAAAAAAAAACGCTCCGCCTACTGGGAGGCCTCCCACCATCTGCCGGCTCTGCGCTTTGACAGTTATTATATAGGCAAGGGGCGGGGTCACCCGATTCTGACATCACGTGACATCACATGACAGCTGGATGGCCCCTTGCCTATATAAGAACTATTAAAGCGCAGAGCGGGCAGATAGCGGGAGGCCTCCCTGGAGGCGGAGCATTTTTTTTCTAATTTTCGGGTCCGGCAGGCGTCGTGATTGAGGAAGGATTTACATCGAGAGTCACAATTTTTTATTTTTTAATAAAGGACTTGTCAAAAACAGTTTCTTGTGGTTTTTACATTCTGACAATTTTTATGGTGAATGGGAAGGTGTACCATGTACCCGATACCCATTCACAAGGGGGGGGGATCTGGGGGCCCTTTTATTAAAGGGGGCTTTCAAATTCCGATAAGCCCCGCCCGCAGAACCCGACAACCACAGCTCAGGATTGTCCGGAAGAGGCCCTTGTCCCCATCAACGTGAGGACAAGGTGCTTTGGGGTGGGGGGGAAGAGCCCCCCTCCGCCCCAAAGCACCCACCCCCCATGTTGAGGGCATGTGGCCTGGTATGGTTCAGGAGGGGGGCGCTCGCTCGTCCCCTCCCCTTTCCTTATTTGCCGGGCTGCATGCTCGGATAAGGGTCTGGTATGGATTTTGGGGAGGAAGCCACGACTTTTTTTTTTTACATTTTGATGTGGGGTTCCCCTTAAAATCCATACCAGACCTGAGGGGCCTGGTATGGACTGCGGGGGAGGACCCAATTTTTTTTTTATTCAAGTGTCAGTGGGGAAACCCATTGAGAGCTGATGACTGATCGGTTGTTACGGACGCCGCGGCCGGCTTCCCAGCCCTGCTCCCTAACAACCAGCTTACACTGCGCCCGGATTGGACAAAGCTTTGCCCAATCCGGGCGCAGAATGCACTGTGCAGCGCTCAGTGCATTGCAGGGTGTTCGTCAGGACGAACGCCCTGCAAATTCGGGTGTTCCACGAACGGCTGAACAGGCAAATGTTCCGCCCAAACTCATGCTCGGGCCAAACTATTCACCTATCCCTAGTACTTACATAGCGCCGTCAATTTACGCAGCGCTTTACATATACATTAGAGCCAATTTAGACAGGATCCAATTGACCTACCAGCATGTATTTGGAGTGCAGGAAGAAGAGTACCCAAAGGAAGTCCACGCGGGCACAGGGAGAACTCTAGAACATAAAGGTAATATTTAGAAAACTCACAACGTGTTCCCTTTAAGAAAACTTTCAGTGTACTATGACAGCATTTCTGTTCTCCAGAAAATATCATTTTTCAAAAGAACCTTTTTGCACAGACAGGCAGAGACAGATCTTATATAGCATATAATTAAATTAATGCTCTTAAATACTAAGCTGGCTTGTAGTTTTTGTTTTTAACAAGCGGTCCTCAAGTCTGAAAAACTCCATAACTAAGCTGCTTGATTCTGTACTTTTTTTGATAAAATATTAAGAAACTGCAATTCTGCTTGGGGTGAAATAAAATGTATTGGTAAGTGCCAAATGACAGGAACATCAACATGATGTGTCTTAAGGCATCAGCAAAGCCAATAAAATAGATGGACGGCACCTTGGCATGGAGTGTACAAGTGTCTGCAACTCTCCTGAAGGGACGCAACATCATTTTTCACTGAAATGTTCAGGCACTTCATGATTTATTAACAGTGGTAGAGAATACTCTCTCACCTATCAGAATCTCTAATAGGTTCATAATATAAGTTCCAGTGTGACAAAGGTGGTCATTATATTCCATATTTAATGGCTTTCCTAAATGTGAAAGAGGGACACCTTATAGCACCAACATTTTTAGCATTGTCATACCTCCAGCCATACCCAGGCATTAGCTTTGTTTTAGCTGTAGGACATGTTAACAATACAGAACAATTATCATCATGGTTAAATGGCACAAAATATTAGAAAAAGACAGAGTGGAAGAAGTGGATTTTTGGATACCCTCTTCAATCAGGTTCAGAAGAGAGGATATTAAAAGTGGTTGCTGATTTTTTATGATTTTTTTTTTTTAGCAAGGAAAAATACTTGCAGGCACTATGTCATCAACTTAAATAATTGCAAGCAAAACCAAAGACAAATTATCTACAGTGAGGGAAAAAAGTATTTGAACCCCTGCTGAATTTGTATGTTTGCCCACTGACAAAGAAATGATCAGTCTATAATGTTAATGGTAGGCTTATTTTAACAGTGAGAGGCAGAATAACAACAAATATATCCAGAAAAACGCATTTCAAAAAAGTTATAAATTGATTTGCATTTTAATGAGTGAAATAAGTATTTGATCCCCTATCAATCATCAAGATTTCTGGCTTCCAGGTGTCTTCTATACAGGTAACGAGCTGAGATTAGGAGCACTTTCATAAAGGGAGTGCTCCTAATCTCAGCTTGTTACCTGTATAAAAGACACCTGTCCACAGAAGCAATCAATCAGATTCTGATCTCTCCACCATGGCCAAGACCAAAGAGCTGTCCAAGGATGTCAGGGAATACATTGTAGACCTACACAAGGCTAGAATGGGCTACAAGACCATCGCCAAGCAGCTTGGTGGGAGGGTGACAACAGTTGGTGGGATTATTCGCAAATGGAAGAAATACAAAATAATGTTGCTGGATGTTATTATGTCCTGGATGTTTCTGGTGTTAGTATGTTCTAAATCCCTGGAAAAGCATTCACAGGGAACTCAGAGCAAATGATCTGAATACCTGTTTCCGATGAAAGACTAATAGGGCGTACACACGGTCGGACTTTGTTTCGGACATTCCGACAACAAAATCCTAGGATTTTTTTCCGACGGATGTTGGCTCAAACTTGTCTTGCATACACACGGTCACACAAAGTTGTCGGAAAATCCGATCGTTCTAAACGCGGTGACGTAAAACACGTACGTCGGGACTATAAACGGGGCCGTGGCCAATAGCTTTCATCTCTTTATTTATTCTGAGCATGCGTGGCACTTTGTCAGTCGGATTTGTGTACACACGATCGGAATTTCCGACAACGGATTTTGTTGTCGGAAAATTTTATCTCCTGCTCTCCAACTTTGTGTGTCGGAAAATCCGATGGAAAATGTCCGATGGAGCCCACACACGGTCGGAATTTCCGACAACACACTCCGATCGGACATTTTCCATCGGAAAATCCGACCGTGTGTACGGGGCATTAGAATGCATTGAAGCCACCGGATCATCAAGGGACCCAAGATTCCAGCATTTGTACAAAGGGGTCAGCCTATGTATTTTTCTTCTGACAGGTTTCCCTTCAGCCCAAATTGGCTTGTAAGATCCCATGAGCGCTTGTAGCAGCACTATCTTTAACCCTCCAGCTGTTGCACAAATTTATTACATTGCTCCCTTGGCTTTTAAAGTTCTACATGTGCATATTCAGAACATACAGCGATGCAAATAAGTGAAGAGTACAGAGACGCTCATTCATTTCATTGGAAAGATAGATGTTCTCGGAAGTGACACTGCCACCGAGCGACAGAATGCAAGGCCATTCCTCTTGTACAGTCATCAGATGGGAAACATACATAGTTATTAGCATATTATGTAAAGCAGCCAGTGAAACTGTTTTATGAGCGGTGTAAAACTGAGCCACTGTTTAAATAAAGAAAGATCATTCATATAAAGGAATCATGCTGCTGTATTGTGCATAATGCAGCCACAAATTTCTATCATTAAGACAAGGAAAGACACTTGCAAGTGATTTATAAGTCGCTGAGTTTTCTGCTTCAGACTGCGAAGTATTCCAACTCTCTCTTTAATGAAACTTACCTTCCTACCTTAGCTTCTTCTAATGCTTCAAATGACATATTACATCAAAGTTCTGCTCGCAATTGTAATATACGGTAGATGAGAGGTTTTCACTATTGAATCCAAACCACTGAGCTAGTACTTTGACTTAATCATGTGTTTCAGTGACACCATTTTACTCTAGAAAGTAAAGAACCTGATGTTTACCGTAAGCCCATATTTTTATTCATATGATATATAAGCTGAACTTTGGGCAAAAACATTAATGGAGGCAAAAGTGACATCCTTACTTTGCTGTGTATATGCTATGCCTGAGCAGAGTAGGGATGAGTGCATTTTTACAGGTTTGACTTGCTGAGGATTCAGAAAAATCGGCGTGAAATTCTGCAAATCAGCAGTGAATCCCATTAAAGTTTATTGGAGGGATATATCCTGTTTAAAAATTCTAGCAATGCTTAGGGCTATTATAAAAGCTATTGTAAAACAAAAGGCATGGGGAGCTGAGCAATTTCAGGGGGCATGTACCAGTGCAATTTTTTTTTATTAAATATACTATACAGGAGAAAGTCTTTTCATAGGGCATTGAGTGGTGACATGACAAATAGACAGATCTTTTAAATTACAGCCTTGGGTAATGCCTTCAAGGTATACACGGTGTTATGAAACAGTATCTTGTTCATGGAGAACCTTGCAGTGCATATATTGTATACATGGTTATACAGTTAGGCTGAAAAAGACACAAGTCCATCAAGTTCAACTAGAAGAAAAAAAAATGGAGAATAAAAAAAAAACCATATACAGAACCTTATACCCACAGTTGATCCAGAGGAAGGCAAAAACCCTACAAAGCATGGTCAAATTTGCTCAAGTGGGGAAAAAAAACCTTCCTGGGCCAACCTCTTTTTCATTTCATTTCATTTTGGATAGGGTAAGGGAAGGTTATAATCCCTGTAAGGTTTACTTTTGCCATCTTTGTCCCATTGGGGAGATTTCCCTTCACTTACTGTCCCATAGCCAAAACAGGAGGTGAGAGAAAATACCTGCAAATTAGGGGAATCTCTTGGGGACCCCCCAAGTCATTAGAAATAGTGTCCCCATTGAAATATTTGCCCTCTATTGTTTTTCTGGGGACAATCCAAAATATGGGATTTTCTTTTACTTTTACTATTAATGGTAATGGTAAACAGGACAAATAGAGAGGATGACTCTCCCTAACGGGGACACAGACAGCAATAAAAACTGACAGATGTTCTAATCCATCTCCCCATTAATCCCCCCCAAAAAATTGCCCTCCAGGTCTTGCTGGGTCAATGACTTCACACGGGGCCGGGTCACTGGCTGACATCATCGAGTGACTCCACCACTTAGCTATTTAGAAAATATCAGATGGAAGAGCAGGCAGTCAGTGGGGAACCTTTGACGAGGCCGGAGGTTTTTTAATTTTTTCAGGGCTGGCGGTGCGACAGGCAGTGTGATTGATGATGGATCCACGCTGGAATTTAATGGTAGAAATTGGCCAGCGGTCCACTGAGGCTGTCCATGTTCCTGCTGATGCAAAACTGTCCTCCTACTGTCCAATTCTTATTAAAGTGATTGTAAAGCTAATTTTTTTTTTAAATAACAAACATGTCATACTTAGCTCCTCTGTGCATGGGTTTTGCACAGAGCGACCCCGAACCTCCTTATCTGGGGTTCCCCGGCGGTGCTCCTGGCTCCTCCTCTGCATCGAGTGACTTTAGAATCACGTTAACTCTACTAAAGTATAGACTAGAGGTGTCCAAGATCAGAGATAATGGGGGGGATAAGAGAATAGAAAGAACATGGGGAGAGGGGAAGGGGGAAATTGGCAAAACAGAGAAAGGGGCCCAGGGAAGGTCATATTTTTAAAGAGATGTCTTGCAGCAGAAAAAAAAAAGCAATTTTCTATGGTGTTGTTTTTCAGTGAAGGTGTTGATTGCCCAAAGAGCTAGCAATCAGAATTAAAATACAATTTCCTAACTGACCCTTATCTCTACTTTTGCAGTTTGGCAGCTTTCCCTATGCCTTCCCTACAACTGCTTTCAATTCACTTACACTTTGGCTGCTCTGGTTCCCCCCTTTTATAGTGAGGACTGAATTATCCAATATACACCTTGATAATCATTCTAAAGCCTGCTTGCTATGGTTTAAAGGCCATGCAGTACATTGTGGTTTAAAACAAATTAGTGCAATGTATTTACACATAAAATCACCAGGACTGCAAATCTCGATTCACAGTATTTGATGCAAACCCATGGTAGCGGTGAATCCGAACCTCATCGAAGAGCTATGGGTGGGACCTTCCATAGGTCTTCCCACTACCAGCGGCCTGCAAAAAAACTATGGAGGCACAAATCTGAGACCCATCACCATGCACAAGGAAAGAGCAGCACTGACTGGTCTTTAAAATGACCCTGTCACAAATACATTTTCTCTAAATAGGTGTTACCTATATAAGAAAGGCTCACATAACTGCTGATGGAGTGGTAACGTGAGGTTGTAAACTTTTGACAAGATTCAGAGCATTTTGCTGCAATAATCATCAGGCCAGGCCATCAGGTCAAAATAAAAGAACACCCCACCCCCCCAAAAAAAAAAACAACAAAAAGAAAAGCAATGCAGCCACCACATATAAGAATTGGTAAGTTGTAGTTTGCATGTTTTTATTTTGTTTTGGGGTTTAATACCATTTTAAACTTGTTGTCAGTATAAGCACTAGGCCTTGTGTACTGAAGCACTGTCTACTGGAATGTTGATCCTTATTTATTTTAAAGTAGCAGTGTTTTAATCATGTGTGAAGTTTCTGCTCAGTTTACCCGTACCCAATGTAGATTGCATACATAATGCGAATAATATTATGTATGAATACCTCATTTGATGGCACACAAGAGACTTTACCTGGGATTCCATAGTACCGTTGTGAGTTTGGAATTTGTGTTTGATCTGTGCAGAAGATAAATCTCATGTCTTCTTTCTGTACAGAAATGTACCCATTAGTATTGGACTGGTCAAAAAAGTATGTTTTTATTAATGCAATAAAACAGTAATAAACTGTAACATTTGTCATGTAATGTATTTATAGAAAGTGTCAAGCTGTAGAGACAGGAATTATTTTAAAATATCTTTTTCATCATTACCACTTCTCTACCTGTCACAGTGATGACATGACCAGAAGCAACATTTATGGCCCCCTGGCTGCTACTATAGTGCTATAGCTGTCTATTGGTAGCATAATCAAATGCCTCAGGTGCTCACAACCAGAAAAGCAGTGACTTATATAGATACTGTATGAGACATGAGTGTTTTTCATTTTATGTATTTACAGTGGACAGCCATATACTGCAGAATTCCAGCCAAAAAATTAAAATCAAAGACAGAAATGAAAAGATAAAATAACAAAACCAATGTTTTCTGCGGTAGCCAGCAGTAGGTAATCACATTCAACTGGACTTGTTTTGTAATAATGAAGATATTTCGTAGCATTTTCGAGTTCTAAAGAACTCCTCAACTTGTTTCTTGTCAAGAAACACACTCCAAAATTTATATTCAAATTTATATTCACACAGGCAGCACTGACAACTTGATCCAGTCAATATGGAACGTGTCAAGGTGGATGTTTATTGTCCAAGAACAGTATTGGAGGTATGAACATTGTGGAACCCTCCAGTTTTTGTTGCATAATCCCATCCTTGGTGGGAGTCTGAATAAGTCTTAATCCTTCTATTCACATGAACACTAGGATAGAGATGGTAAAATAGAATTATATTAGGAAAACAGATGGTGTCAAAGGTCCCAACCCCTGTTCAGGGATGGTTCTCCTAGTTTGATGAAGATGGCCCCACTCTTGTTTAGGTACGGTTCTTCCAGTTGGATATAGCTAACCTTAACCCTTGTTCAGGTACGGTTCTTCCAGTTTGATATAGATGCCATTCACCCTTGCTCAGTGCTGGTTCTACCAGTTTGATATAGATGGTTTCCACCCTTGTTCAGGGCTGGTTCTTCCAGTTTAATATAGGTAGTTTCCATCCTTGTTCAGGGCTGGTTCTTTTAGTTTGATATAGATGGTTTCCACCCTTGTTCAGGGCTGGTTCTTCCAGTTTAATATAGGTAGTTTCCATCCTTGTTCAGGGCTGGTTCTTTTAGTTTGATATAGATAGTTTCCACCCTTGTTCAGGGCTGGTTCTTTTAGTTTTATATAGATGCTTTCCACCCTTGTTCAGGGATGGTTCTTCCAGTTTGATATAGATGGTTTCCACTCTATTCATGGATGGTTCTTCAAGTTTGATATAGATGGCCTCCACTCTTATTCAGGGCTTGTTCTTGCAGTTTGATATAGATGGCCTCCACCCTTGTTCAGGGCTGGTTTTTCCAGTTTGATATAGATGGTTTCCACCCTTGTTCAGGGATGGTTATTCCAGTTCGATGTGAATGTCCTCTTTCACATCTATTGGCAACCAATTGTTTTTTGCTGCAATATTCACTTTCAATTTAGAGATTTTCCCTGCTGTATTTTTTATATTTATGTGCTAGATGTCCTAAACCTGATGACCAGGATAATTTAACCCACTTCCTCTGAGCCCTGGTCACCCTGGACCTGCCCCATGTCTGTGATTGGACAGTGAAAGAAGAAGCAGCACAAGGATGAGCTTATCTCTGAGTCACTCTGCTTTTTCATCCTATCAGCCTGCTACTTATCAGCACATAAACTGATTGGCTGCTTGAATTGCCTCTCCTTCTCCATGCTCCAGCCAGTTGTAGAGGGACTGTAAGAGGCTGACATCAGGTCACATTTAGGTACGTATACTGATTGTATTTATTAATTATGATTGTTAAATACATTTGATTGGTGCTTACCTGTGTCTGTGTTTTGCTGTTGGATTTTAACCTATGGGCTGTACTATAGTAGCAAGCCACGATGATGAAACAAGGGAACATACCAAAATACAAACTGGCAGCACAGTAATGCCCAATGCCCCCAGGGCATTCGCTTTTCTCCTCTGAACACCAGAACTCCTGGCAGGAAAAAAAGCTGTATATTAACTGTATATGCTTGTAGGCACATTTAGGCATGTCATGCGTGTGAGGGTTAATGGATTACACTGACCAGAATATTCATTTATTCTGGCCATTGGAATGCATTAATGCTCAAATCTGCTTAAAACGCATGTAGCGTTTAGATGCATTTAGATGCATTTACACGCATTTAGGCACATGCAGCATTTTATCTATTATTCAGCTCTTCTTAATGCACTTTTGAGGGGTTTTTTTCAGCCTGCAAACGCTCCTCTTATAATAAACCTACAAATGTCTATGTGTGCATGGACACATAGGCTAACACAGAGGTGCTTTTCCAGGCTGAAAAAAAAAACACCAAACACTTGGCGTTTTTTAAGCCCAATCTGCATGAGACCCAAAGGTTATGTAATTCAAATGTTGAGAATTTCCGTCAATGTAACAAAGAAAGTTCAAATCTATTGGTGTCTAACATGAATAAACCACTAATTGCAAACTTCAAATACACCCAAGCAGTAAGCAAACAATTGGGTTGATTTAGTAAAGGCAAATAGGCTGTTCACTTTGCAAGGGAATTTGCCCCAGGCTGTGGCCATTGTCTCCCACTGCTGTCAATCACAGCCAGTGAGAAGGGAGTAGGTGGTGTGGCTGAGTTGCGCTCTATGTGTCTTATAGACACATAGAGCCAGCTCGGTATCGAGCACACACAATGCGGGGGGGGGGGGAGCCAGGAAGCTTGTGGGGGGGAGGAGCCAGGAGTGACGGTGGTGGACCTAAAAAAGGAGTATAGAGGCTGCTTTGTGCAAAACCATTAAACAGAGCAGGTAAGTATGGCATGCTTGTTATTTAAAAAAAAATCATCATCAAAAAATCAAAGTCATCATACTTTAACACCCCGGAGAAATATAAGGTGACAGTTTTTCAGTATGGCATCTACATGGAGTGTCAGTTTTGACTGGACTGACTCTTTAATAGTGAAGAGCAGCAGCACAAAAAATACCTCAAAAAAGACTGGTTAAAGTTTAGACAAAAAGCCAGGTTTATAGGGCAAGAGAAGCATATACATGTTACATGAGAGTTGAATGCAGGACAAAGAAAACAGGAAAACAAAGAAATGTACCTGATATAGAGTAAAAGCATACTATTCTCTAAATGAAAATAAATACAACTTATTGTCACCCTACTATATGTCCATTTCTGGATTAGCAATAAAAAGGTACAAATTAGAATATGTATCATAACATATGTGTATAGCAATTAACATCTGCTGAGGCTGGCCATAGATGGAGCAATTTTCTTTCCTGCAGCCAGTGTTGACAGGGGAATCCCTCCTGCGAGGGAAGCCGTCCCCATTGGGAGAACACAGTGATTTTTGCTTGTGGCTGTAACAGCGGCTAGCAATAGTCATATGTAAAATCCGGCAGGCTGATTGTACCCAAGTTGATCAATCAATCAACTTGGGTACATTCAGCCTGCCCATACATGATTTGAATCTCTAATTTAAACCGTCTTTGGCTGGCTTTAGTCCTACTTTCAGTCTTATTTTGTCCCCTAAAATGCAATCTCACTTCAGAGCTGCTGTAAGGCAATGCAAATATATGATTCAAAAGTAGCCATTTTCTATCATATCCTAACAGTATGTCTATTACCTAATTTTCAAAATTTCTTATCCAAAATTTACACCCCCTTTTTTTTTTTAATTCTTGGGATTAGATTCCTTCTTTAAAGATCTAGTTGCCAGTGAGAACATGCTGCAGTAATTGCTAGAGGGAGTCACTTGTATACCTGAAAGGGGCTAACACAGCTACCCCACAATTATATAAAATAAATACATTGCTTTAAATCATGAGTATATTTTTTTTATTTTTTCATGTAAGCAATATAAGGAAAACATTTGACTGGAGTTAAAAATAATAGTGCCCTTAAGGAGAACAATAGGCCAAGACAAGTGGGCAAAGAATATGGATTATTATTAGACTTAATAAAAAAAGGTCTGTGCATAAATATGGAACACATAGATGGTAAATAGTATCGGTGCAGGAGCATGATATGTAGACATTTCATATGTATATTTATGTTAATATATGCCAATATGTGTGGGTGTCATTGTGAAGGATTTGCTATGTTGAATACCTTAAATGCTGGTGTGTTCTATAGTTTAGAAAACCAACTACTGAATATATCCTGCCTTATTTTATTCTAGTACAATGCACTGTGGTGTTTGGATATGGGCTGTTTTATGATTCAGTTTTAGCCTTGTTCATCTTCAGGACTGTAATTTAATGTTAGCTAGACCTCCATTAGATGCCACAGCTTGGAATGGTTGGACTGTTAGCCAAGGCTGTTGTGATCTGGGCTCATGGCTGTTAGGGATCTTCTCAGTTGCTGTACTACATAATGATCATTCCCCTTTCTCTACAAATATGTTCATTTCATGATTAAAAGTAATTTCTACATCCAGATAAATATTTCAAAGACCGCTCCAGGTAGATCTCAGCTTTCATTCCTATCCACTTGAATGGAATGCTGGTCTGATTAGATTTAAAAGAGAATTTAAAAAGCATTGTAAGCGTGAATTGCATAAGAGCTGTGCTAGTTAATGAACTAAAGAAAAAAGATTTCCAAATATTGGCTGTGTGGGGAACCCTTCATATTTCAAGCAGTTTTTGTAGTTTGGTGGAACCTAGGATAACAGACCAGGCATGGTGGTGCAGTAATACAGACAACCATGAGTAGATCTATCATGACCTGTCCCTACATGGCAGCCAGGGCAAATTTGCCATTAGGCATATAAAAAAGGTACCTTTTATCTGCAGTGTTACTATTTCATATGTTATGTCATTATAAGCAGAAATCCAGTCTTGTCATATAAACTTTATACATTGCCTGGACATACACCTTAACCTCAATCTCATCCAATTAACCTAACACTGAATTTCATTCACACCCCTGCACCTAAGCTTCCAATCTAACCAGTGGCGGTCTATTACGGGCGCCGCTCCCTCTCTCCTCGCCACCCCCCATATGCATAATGGATAGATTCAGGTGTGTAGGTGCACCGCCTTGATTACCAGATGAACGGATGGCCACCGTCACCGAGCAGGGGAAGCTGCTGGTCATGGGGTAATTGCTACCTCCCTACCGACCAACCAACCAACGGGGGGGGGGGGGGGTTTATACTGTTTACTGTACTGGCCGCCACTGAATCTAACCCTAAAAAAGGTACCCATAGGTACAAGATGCTGGTTATCCAAAATACCAGATCCCTTAAGTGATCTGGGAGGAAGTGATAGTACCAGTGTTTTTAGCCAATCACTGTTGTTTCCCTTGAAAAAGAATCTTGAATATTTACATCACCTCCTTTTTTACACCTGCATTTCCAACTCCATCTAGCTCACATGACCAGAGAAAGTCCAGATCCTTAATGACATAGGTGACTTTCAAAAGAAAACTTACAAATCCTGTATGTGCTACCTTCTACCTTTCTGAAAATATTTCTCAAGATTCATTATAATATCATTAGATCTACTAATGAATAATTCACATAAGTGTCACGAACAGTCCGTTTTTAAGACAGATAGTTGCAGAAGAATATATTAATCCGGCGCCAATTAATTATCTGTAAAACAAGGTTAAACTAGATAGTACTGCAGAACCATACATTAAACGTACCATATGGCCTTTAGCCTAGTGATAATTCAGTACACTAGAGCATCCGTCTCTGTCAGCTTATTCTAATTAGGTACGCAGTTTGGAAAAAAAGACAAAGGCTAATGACTGTAAATTATTTTGCTAAAGTAATTTCCTTAGTGAATTTCAAAGACTTTGTCTGAATCTCTTTGCATAATGAATCGCAATATGATGTCTGTTTAATGTCACAATGAGGTTAATTTGCGGTAACTTTGGTGTTGTGATATTGCATGTTTCTGTACAGATAGTCAGTGTTAGCTACCAAACAGCTGCCATGATGTATGGAGCAAAGCCATGCAGTAACCAGAGGCCAACTAAGTGGTATATGAAGATTTTCATTTTTCTGTTAGGATTCCCTCTAAGTGCTCTGTTTTCATCTGACAAGCACATTCAATCTGTTGTGCAAATTGGACAAGGTCGAAAGCTAATTCATACAATGTAGAAGCAGAATTAAGGCCTTTCATTAAAAAAACTGCATTTGTAATTACAGTTTTCTCTTACCCATAGTTCTACAAAAGCCCATTGATCATATTAGTAAAATCTACCTAATGCAGCTTTTACACCCTTATAAAAGTAGTACCTGCCCTTTGGTTTGATTGTATGTTAGGCTGTCACTCTGGGATAGTAGGTGGAGGCAAGACTTTAGAGAGTGTTTAGGGCCAGATAATTTGGGAATGGATGAGCAGGTGACACCTTGTAGCTTCCAGAGGAATGAACTGCAAAACCACTATGTGCACAAATTGAGAAAAATGTTCCCCTGGCCTTTGTGTTTACTCCTGGAGTTGACTAGAGGAAGACAACTATGGGCCTTGGAGTAACCAGCATATTGTCAGAGGGAAAGGAACTATTTGTTCCTACTCCTGTACACCTTATTATTTTCAGTAAAGGTTTTATTCTTATAAAAAAACAAAACAAATTGCAACTGGACAATCCTTTTCCTGGAGCATGTCAGTGATTAAGGAACCTGTCCAAACGGGGGCCTGAATGGGACATAAAACTTATTGCTGGACTCTGTGGGGAGACTTGAGACTTTCTTTTTGTGATGTGCCTCTGAGTCCACAGGAGTGGTCTTGTGCATTCACTAAGATGCTGCCTGATAACTTGGGTGAGTTTTCTATGCGTCTGGTGACCTAAAGTGGACCTTCACTCTCCTGCGGCACTCTCCTCCTCTCCATTCTGCTCCCCCTCCACAGCGCCGATATTGAGGGTTTCTTTTTTTGTTTACTTATCTGTTTTTTTTTCATCAAAGGCTCTGCCCGCCCACTGGTTTCCAGAATTTGCCTAGGCGAATGATGCGGTGCCCCTGTTGCCTCCTGGGATGCATGACGCACAGTCCCATTCAGCAAAGGGGGGGCGGGCCTAGTGGCGCCTGCACCCGGAAGGGCTGGCAGCTGTCACAGACAACATGGCGGCACCAAACCCGTGCAGCGGCTACAGAGAAGAGGATCCCAGCAGTTTAATGCTGGGCCCACTGGCTAGGTGAGTATGCTTACTGTGCTGAAGAATGTTAAAGATAAGCAGGGAAAAAATGAAGGGGGGAGGGAAAGGCTGCAGTTCCTCTTTAAGGGAAGTTGAGGAAAAGAAGCATCTCTATCTGAATTGCTTGACTTGGGGTAGTGCAATAACCCCTGTGTCTTTGTTGAGTTAAGATTCCTATGTTTTTCTTAGAAAGCTTCTGACCCTGTAAAACTGAAAGAAGAATATCCAGTATGGTGCCCATTCTGTTTTAAATAAGAGGTCCCTTTTACAAACGTTCTGTGAAGAGGTGGCACCTATGCTGCATTGCCACTCTTTTTTTAGGCTGTGTCTGCTTGCCCTACATTCAGATTAGATGCTGTATGGTGAGGTGTGGTTATTAGCATTGTCACTGCTGATTCACACACCTGTAGCTTGTCAATCAGCACCTTGCTACACCCAGTCCTGCTTACTGGATTGACAGCACTGCCTCTGTTGCTGCCCACTTTAACATATGTGTAGTGTATAGTATTATTAAAATCATGATCCATATATCACAGCATTATAATTATTGTAAATACCTTTATTTTCCTCTTTTGTAAGTTGGTAATATGATCTTTCTCCATTTCAATGTGTAAATATGTGGACTGACCACCTTTCCAGCCTGTGATATTTCCTCCACACATCACTGCAGTGTTTTCCCTTTCTTTTGCCCTTCTCTGCATAGAGCTGATTGGGGCTCCTGTGGTCACATGACTTCATAAAAAAATCTTATTATAAAAAAAAAAAAACATACAATAAACCCCATGGAATCAACACTTGCTTTTGTGCAAGGGCATTCATTATGTTTGCAACCAAATGTTTTCAAATCTTTTCAGAGGCACCCCTTTTTCCTTCCCTGTTTATCTGGTGCCCATGCTAGTCATAAACAGGGGAGCAAGCACGAAGAGCACTGCTGTCAATCAGGATCACTAAGCCGCTTTGCATAATGTGCAGACATTTCACATTGGAAGAACAGCAGCGGAGAAAGGAAGACGCTTAGGGTGCTTTCCTCTGAATTTCAAGAATGTACAGAGAGAGAGAGTAACAATGCTACTTTGTGGATTGGCTTAAATAGCCAATCCACAAATCCCTGATTCCCCTGGAAGCTGGAAATCACTGAAGTAAACACCACTACTCCAGAGATCTCCACTAGCTTCCAGGTCCTGTGCAAACTGGTGCCCTGCTGCATTGTGAATGAATGCAAAGGTTCACTGATTGGATGAGATGGAAAGGTGGGACAGTGACTAGGCCCAATGTAATGATATATAAAATATCCATAATAGGAATTCATCTTTAAGAAGATCCAACTTATAGGGAGGCCTTTCTGAACTTTTTCAAAATACATGGAGCAACTATTATTTGATTTCTGGTCTGCTGTCAATACTTTTCTTGCCACTTTTTATTTTGGACCGAGGGGACGCTTGCATTACCTCTACTGCATCCATGTGACATCCATCTTTTCTGGCAGCATCTTGAGTAGCAGCAATTTATTTTTGTAAGTTGATATATAACCTTTTCTCACAAGAATGATACTTTAGGAAACACATTTTAATATTTTGCTGTAACAGTACTGATAGCATTAATCAACCTGACAGTGAAAACAGATTGACACTTCTAATCAGTAACTTGTTTTGAAAAACAGGACTCAATTATTTTTTCCCCCAAAAGAGTGCAAGAGTGCAAATTGTCAGCTACTGGGCCTAAAACAGCAATGTATTTTGTAAATACAAACCTATATACTGTATGTGGCCCAAAAAAGTGCAGCTGTTGGTGTGTCAAGTCCAATTTTTTTTTTTTGGCTCCTAGGACTTAAAGTGGAGCTCCAGTCCCCATAATAGATTTTTTAAAATATATATATAAACTAGACTACTTTTATGTATGGCTTTCGTCTATCTATTAAAGGTTCTTGTGGTAAAACTAAGGAAGCTTAGACTTCTGTAGTGTATCAATGCTTTACTAACCACTAGCCTACCGCCCACTGTCATATGACGGCCGGACGGTAAGCCTATTGTTCTGAGTGGGCGTCATATGACGTCCACCGTTTAAACAGGGCATGCGCGCGATCGTGAGCGCGCAGCCCTGTACTGTCGGTGGCGGCGTGTCACCGAGACACCGCTCGTCACCGACAGGGGTGAACAGCCACTGGGCATGGCTGTTTACCACGTGATCGGCCGTGATGAAGTCACGGCTGATCACTAATGGTACATCCCGCATTGCACGGCGCATGCGCGCGATCGTGAGCGCGCTGCACGTGCACGTCGGTGGCGGCGTGTTCCCCGGGAACACTGCTCGTCACCGACGATAGTTTACAGCCATTGGCCAGTACTGTGTACCATGTGATCGGCTGTGATCCATTCACAGCCGATCACTAAGTGTAAACAAAGAGCTGTCACTAGCTGTTACTAGCCCTTCTCTCCTCACACACCGTTTCCAGTGTGAGGAGAGAAGAGCCAGGAGCAGTGAGTTACAGATCTTTGTATTTGTAGTGTCTGCACCAACACCACTTCTGTCCCATCGCCCCCCCAATTGTCATCTGTCACCCAACAGTCACCCCATAAAAAGTGCACCTGTCACATAGAGACTGCCATTAGTGACCATCAGCGGTGCCCTGTCACCCACCAGTGACCGTGCCCTGTCACCCGTCACCCATCAGTGACCTGCCCTGTCATCCGTCACCCATCAGTGACCTGCCCTGTCACCCGTCACCCATCAGTGACCTGCCCTGTCACCCGTCACCCATCAGTGACCTGCCCTGTCACCCGTCACCCATCAGTGACCTGCCCTGTCACCCGTCACCCACCAGTGACCGTGCCCTGTCACCCGTCACCCACCAGTGACCATTAGCGGTGCACCCGTCACCCATCAGTGACCGTCGCCTGTCAACAATCTGTGACTATCACCTGTCACCGTCCGTGGCCTGTCACCCATCAGTGACCGGGCCCTCTCACCCGTCACCCATCAGTGACTGTGCCCTGTCACCCATCAGTGACCATCAGCGGTGCACCTGTTACCCATCAGTGACCGTCGCCTGTCAACTATCTGTGACCATTGCCCATCACACTATCACCTCTCAGTGAACGTCACCTGCCACCCATCGCACAGCCCATCAGTGACCGTCACCTGCCACCCATCTGTCACCCGTCGCACAGCTACCCACCACACAGCCATGTCCAAAAGAGGATATATAAGTGAGGAGGCGTTCCAGATCCTCTCTATGACTGATGAGAGCACCGGGGAGCTCTCATCAGAGTCCCATTCTGATTCCGAATCAAATTCGGCATTTGAGCCGATCGAGAGTAGCAATGGTTCGGATGAAGAATGGGTCCCTCCTAAAAGGGCACGACACTCTGGAACCCAGGAAGCCGCCAGCAACCGGGATTATATTCCCAGTACCAGCTCTGCCGCCAGAAATAGGCCCCAGGAAGAAAGGCCCAGTACCAGTGCTGCTGCCAGCAATAGGCCCCAGGAACAAAGGCCCAGTACCAGTGCTGCCACCAGAGATGGGCCCCGCGCACAAATGCCCAGTACCAGTGCTGCCACATCACACCCGAGTTCCAGCACAGGAAATTCAACTCCCCCAACTACTGGAGTGTCACGTCCCCCAAGAGCCAGGGCCGCTACCTATATGCCAGATGGTCTTGCCAACCCAACATGGCTGCCTTCCAACTCGGGATCACCAAATATTCCCCCTTTCACAGCACAGCCAGGTGTGCAGGCCAACACCCAAAATTTTACAGAGATCAATTTTTTTCACCTGTTTTTGCCCGACACTTTGCTGCAGTTCATTGTGGACCAGACAAATTTGTATGCCCAGCAGTATATTGCCAGCAACCCCCAATCATCTTATGCCCGTCCGTTTGAGTGGAGAGATTTGAATATGGAGGAGTTCAAATTGTTTTTGGGCCTCACCCTAAATATGGGGCTTACAAAAAAAAATGAAGGACATACCTATTGGTCCACCCACCCCATCCACCATATGCCCATGTATTCTGCCGCTATGTCCAGGTCCCGATATGAGATGATTATGAGATTCTTTCATTTTAACGACAACACCCAGTGCCCTCCCAACAATCATCCAAATTCGGATAAGCTATACAAGATTCGCCCACTAATAAATTCATTTTCCCAACGATTTGCAGAACTTTATGTCCCCGAGAAGAATATATGTGTGGATGAGTCCCTGGTACCATTTTCAGGCCGGCTAGGAATAAAACAGTATATTCCTAGCAAAAAGGCCAAATATGGAGTCAAATTTTACAAGCTGTGTGAGAGAGCCACGGGATATCTATATGCATTCCGCATATATGAGGGAAGAGATTCCCAGCTCCAGCCCCCTGAGTGCCCAGCCTACATGGGCACAAATGGAAAAATCGTATGGGATCTGGCTTACCCACTTCTAAAAAAAGGCTATCATATATACCTGGACAACTTTTATACCAGCCTGCCCCTTTTCAGACACCTATATATTGAAAAAACCCTGGCCTGCGGAACTTCAAGAAAAAATAGGAAGGGCTTCCCACAATCCATTGTGAACAAAAGGCTGAAAAAGGGGGAAAGAGCAACACTGAGATGTAATGAAGTGCTGGCCTTGAGGTGGAAGGATAAGAGGGATGTGCACATGATGTCCACCATTCATGATGACACTGCAGTTGTAGTTCAGCGAAGACGAGGTCCCATTGAAAAACCGACATGTGTCCAAGACTATAATCTCTACATGGGGGGGGTGGATTTCAATGACCAAATGATTCAGCCCTATTTGTCAATAAGGAGGTCCCGATTCTGGTATAAGAAGGTAGCAATATATCTAATCCATTTGGCCATTTACAATTCCTACATAATCTACACAAAATCCACAGAAAGCCCCGCCTCCTTCCTAAAATTCATAGAAGAAGTAGTCACGTCCCTCATCTATCCACAAAGACCCCTCCCAGAATTACCTTGTTCTGATGCTGTTAGCCGACTTCATGAATGGCACTTCCCGTACAACATTCCACCATCGGAAGCAGGCCGAAGACGGCAAAAAAAATGTCGTGTGTGCAGCAGAAGAGGTTTTCGAAAAGATACCAGCTACCATTGTCCCCAGTGTCCCTCCCAACCTGGCCTTTGCATTGGTGAATGCTTCGAACTGTATCATACATCCCCAAGTTATTAGCCCATATTTTCCCCATTTTCGCTGATCATTTTCCATGCTTCCCCAAATAACCATGCCACTGCCTTCAATGTGAACTGACCCTGGCCTGCTTTTTGATTATGCCTCTGCCTACCGTTTGGACTGCTTCCACATGAACTGACCCTGGCCTGTTTTGACTATGCCTCTGCCCACCGTTTGGACTGCTTGCTCGTGAACTGACCCTGGCCTGTTTTGTGACTACTCTTCTGCCTACCGCTTGGACTGCTTGCACGTTAACTGACCCGGCTTGTTTTATGGACTATGCTTTTGCCTACCGCTTGGACTGATCTGTTGCCCTGCTACTATAGTACACAGGGGTCTCACATATGTGAGGGGCTCCAGAATAGTTTTTCCGGATGGAGATAACAATTTTTTTTGTTTTCTCCCAGTTTTGTAATTTCCGGATTAGGGTCTGGAGTCCGGAGGCTTCATAGAGATTTGGGTGGGTCGAAGCCTCTACCCCTGTGCCCCTGTGCACAGGTCTTACCCAATTGCGGCCCTCAGCCTTCTGCTGACTTACTGCCATCATGCCTTTGCCTGCCGCATGAACGGACCACACATCTGCCTGCTACCTGGACTATGCAAATAATTCGCTGTAGCAAAAGGCAGTATGTTTATGAAGGGCTGGAGAGCGGTACAATAATGTGTGTCTGCAGGTAACAGTGTACCAGGACCAATATTATGGCTGTGCTGGCTGTCTCTGCCTGGACAATTCCTATGGACTGTGCTGTGCCGACTATAGACAATATTCCTGCCTGCTGCCTGGATAGTTATTGCTGTCGCTAAGCACATCCCTGACTGCTGCCTGGACCAGTGCTCTCTTCTGTGGACACTACTAAAAGCACAGGTAATACTTTTTTTTTATCCTTTCTGCAATAGAATTTATTTTGGATTGTAATTCTTGGTATGTACATGCTATGTGTTAGAAATATGAAGGGCCTTCAAAAATGATAGGTTGCCAGGAAATTATCTATGTAATGTATGCTCCTAGAACGCCTGATGGTGCTACTTGGATGTTGGGCCACTGTATGTGGCCAAGCTGTGTAAAAGTCTCACACATGTGGTATCCCCATACTCAGGGGGAGTAGCAGAATGTATTTTGGGGTGTCATTTTTGCTATGTATTTGCTATGTGTTGGAAATATCTTATAAATGGACAACTTTGTGTAAAAAAAATGCGTTTTTATTTTTTTTCCACATTTTCCAAAAACTTCTGGAAAAAAAATAACCGTTCAAAAGACTCATTATGCCTCATAGATTATACGTTGGGGTGTTTGCTTTCCAAAATGGGGTCATTTTGTGGGCAATTCCTTTGTCCTGGTGCTCCAGGGCCTTCAAAAGTGTAATAGGTGGTTGAGAAATGAGATGTGCAATTTATGCTCGTAGATCGCCTGATGGTGCTACTTCAATGTTGGGCCTTTGTATGTGGCCAGGCTGTGTAAAAGTCCCACACATGTGGTATCACCATACTCAGGAGGAGTAGCAGAATGTATTTTGGGGTGTCATTTTTGCTATGTATTTGCTATGTGTTGGAAATATCTTATAAATGGACAACTTTGTGTAAAAAAAATGCATTTTTATTTTTTTTCAACATTTTCCAAAAACTTCTGGAAAAAAAATAACCGTTCAAAAGACTCATTATGCCTCATAGATTATACGTTGGGGTGTTTGCTTTCCAAAATGGGGTCATTTTGTGGGCAATTCCTTTGTCCTGGTGCTCCAGGGCCTTCAAAAGTGTAATAGGTGGTTGAGAAATGAGATGTGCAATTTATGCTCGTAGATCGCCTGATGGTGCTACTTCAATGTTGGGCCTTTGTATGTGGCCAGGCTGTGTAAAAGTCCCACACATGTGGTATCACCATACTCAGGAGGAGTAGCAGAATGTATTTTGGGGTGTCATTTTTGCTATGTATTTGCTATGTGTTGGAAATATCTTATAAATGGACAACTTTGTGTAAAAAAAAATGCATTTTTATTTTTTTTCCACATTTTCCAAAAACTTCTGGAAAAAAAATAACAGTTCAAAAGACTCATTATGCCTCATAGATTATACGTTGGGGTGTTTGCTTTCCAAAATGGGGTCATTTTGTGGGCAATTCCTTTGTCCTGGTGCTCCAGGGCCTTCAAAAGTGTAATAGGTGGTTGAGAAATGAGATGTGCAATTTATGCTCGTAGATCGCCTGATGGTGCGACTTCAATGTTGGGCCTTTGTATGTGGCCAGGCTGTGTAAAAGTCCCACACATGTGGTATCCCCATACTCGGTAAGAGTAGCAGAATGTATTTTGGGGTGTAATTTGTTGTATGCATATGCTCTGTGAGAGAAATAACCAGTTAATATGAAAATTTTGAAAACAAAAAAAAAAAATCTTCCTTTTGCAAAGAATTGTGGGAAAAAATTACACCTTAAAAAAACTAACCATGCTACTTACTTAATACCTTGGAATGTCTACTTTCTAAAAAGGGGTAATTTGGGGGGTATTTGTACTTTTCTGACTTGTTAGTACCTCAAGAAATGAGATTCACCTGATGTACTGAAGGCCTGATCAGATGTTTTCAATTTTCAGTGATTGGCACCATAGTTTGTAGACTCTATAACTTTCACAAAGACCAAATAATATACACTAATTTGGGTTATTTTTACCAAAGATATATAGCAGTATAAATTGTGGCCAAAATTTATGAAGAAAAATTACTAATTTGCTAAATTTTATGACAAAAACAAAGAAAAAGGCAATTTTTCACAAAATTTACGGTCTTTTTTTATTTATAGCACAAAAAATAAAAAACCCATTAGTGATTAAATACCACCAAAAGAAAGCTCTATTTGTGTGAAAAAAAGGACACAAATTTCATTTGGGTACAGTGTTGCATGACTGAGTAATAGTCATTCAAAGTGTGAGAGCACCGAAAGCTGAAAATTGGTCTGGGCAGGAAGGGGGTTTAAGTGCCCTGTATTGAGGTGGCTAAACAGAAAAGCTGCACATACAACTGTAGTATAGACAATACAACACAATTCATAGCTTACAAAATATGCCCACAACCTGCACAAGCCAATTATCCTTTCTAGCAAAATAAGCATGCACAATATGTTTGCAATGAGTAAACTAAACATTTACTCAATTTAATCAAGGTAATATCCATAGTTCTCTTCTCCAGCTCAAACCGTCTCCAAAGTTCTCCAGCTTCTCACAGCCATGTCTTGCTCTTTGTCCTCCAAAACACAACTCCTTTGTCTCTCAAAAACTTGTTTCAAAACGTAATCTCTTCCCCCTACTTCCTGTTACAACATATCCTGCGGAGAACTGCCTCTGCTACCAGTCCAGAAACCCATCCAACTGGTTTATTTACATATCGATGGGGGGGCTGGCTTTTAAAAAAACATATGGTCTAAAAATCTAACTCCAAATTCTGGCTATAAAGTCACTACGAATAGCCATGTCAACTCATGTTTGACATTTGCATTGTCATGCTAATATCCCCAAGAGGGGAATGTCCTCCTGGAGGGTGTAAAGTATGTTTTAATAAAGAGTTATTCCTTTGATTTTACCTCAACATCTTGTTTGTGTTTAAAGAAAAATTATTTTCCCCATGGGGCTTTAAAACAGCAATGCACATAATGAAAGAAAGTTCTTAATGGATGTATAAAAAGTTTTATCCAATATCATGATTTGAAGTACAGTATAGAGAATCATCTGGTACAGTAACACACATCTTATTCCCCAGTGCAGTAACAAACACATATTAATACACATAGTTAGGTTACATAATGTTACATAAATAGCAAGCCCCGACGCGTTTCGACCTGTATATGGTCTCTTCAGGGGGACAGTTGGATCTAAAAAAGAATTACATAAATTAAATTCAAATAGATAAATATATATATTATTGTGCATCACTTGGATTAAACCAAGATAATGAGTCTTTACCGCTAAATGGTGGAATGGGTGTTCTCTAGTCCAGGATATGTGCTGAGGGCCAATGGAAACACCGGAGGGCTCGGGGGGCCACCCTCACTCTCCCAGGAGAGCCAGCCTCAGGGGACTTACAAGGAGCCACACTTAGCGCGCCCCCCGGGGGGGGGAGGGGAGATGAGGGGGAGGAGCCCACACCTGCAACAGAAACCCAAGAATAGCCATGTATTAGTTAGAGGAAGTTTAATAATTAACTTGGTAATGTACTGAGTGTTTCCAATTTGTCTATGTGGAGACTGGCGTTGGATAGGATTTTTACTATGTAAATATATTGAGATGTTGATTTCATCCCATAAATGTAATCGACAAAATTTAATGATCGTGTGATCCAACAATGCAGTGGTATGGTAGGTCTATTATAATGGATAGGTAAATAAGAAGGATGAAATGGGTGAAAAAGAGGGGGAAAGGTGTGTGTGTAAAAAAAAAAAATAAAAAAAAAAAAAGGAAAAACAACAACAACGATGGCCTAAATGGAGAGGAGTGCATTATGTGGTGGAGGATAGTGTAAATGAGGTGGTGCATGATGTGGTAACATGACATGGTGCTTGCTTGGTGCCTACTGTGTGAAAACAAAAATGAAAAGTAAACTAAAAAGTAAAAAAAGTCTAAAATTAGGTGAAAAGCCAATCAAAATGTGAAGATGTGTATGTAGGGTGGTGGAAAGTGCTGTGTGGAATAAAGGTGAAATAACAAGAAGTTTACCTTATCAGTTGTATAAATCGTGTAGGCTGGAGGTAATGCTGGACTTGTTGAAAAGTTCAATGTGATAAGCTTGGTGGCGATCATGCAAAAATAGGGGCTCTAGTGTAGAAAGAACCTGGCAGCAGTAGCATTCATCCTGGCCTGCAGGAGATCATGATCTGATTGTCAGGCCTCCAGTCTCCCTTTATATCCAAATTCAGGCAAATGGGATAATCATGTGCAGGTGCAAACCCCCCACTCACACCGCCCACAAGAAAAAACAAAAAACAAAAAAAAACCGGAAGGATTGGCGCTGGAACCGCTGATGGAGCGGCCCCTGTGTGGCTCCCTCGGCGTCCCGGAAGGCCAACAGGCCCCGACCACTGTCGTCATCTCCGCCGCAATGCGCGTAATGTCATGACGTTGTGCGCAAGCCGGGCCCTTACAGGCATGCGCACTCCGCCAAACGTCCGGAGATGAACACGGGACGCCGCCGGCAGGATAGAGCTCACCTTAACTGCAGCGATGAGCAAAAAAGGGGGCACGCAAAGGAATTCGCATGCCCCCCCCTTTTCCTGCCGGGAAGCCGCGAGGGGTCAGACTCATCCCAAGAAGGGAGAGGGGGCACCACCAACACCCGCCAGTCCAAAAAACGGCCCTCAAAACAAAAACAAAATACTAGGGATGGTGTCAGTAGGACATGAATGATTGACTTTATGGGATCACCATAGTAACACCATAGTAACACCATAGTAACATTATGTAACCCAACTATGTGTATTAATATGTGTTTGTTACTGCACTGGGGAATAAGATGTGTGTAATGCCGCGTACACACGGTCGGACTTTTCGTCTACAAAAGTCCAACGGACGCTGACGGACTAAAGCTGGCTGGTAATCCGATCGTGTGTGGGCTTCTCCAGACTTTCAACGTACTTTTTTAGCCTCAAATCCGACGTACTTTAGATTTGAAACATGCTTCAAATCTTTACGTCGTAACTACGACGGACCCCGAAATCCGCTCGTCTGTGTGCTAGTCCGACGGACAAAAAGCCACGCTAGGGCACCTATTGGCTACTGGCTATGAACTTCCTTATTTTAGTCCAGTGTACGTCATCACGTACGAATCCGTCGGACTTTTGTGTGGTCGTGTGTAGGCAAGTCCGTTCGTTAGAAAGTATGCCGCAAGTCCGCCGCAAGTCCGCCGAAAGTCTGCCGGAAGTCTGTCGGACAGGCTGTCTGACTTTTGTAGACGAAAAGTCCGACCGTGTGTACGCGGCATTACTGTACCAGATGATTCTCTATACTGTACTTCAAATCATGATATTGGATAAAACTTTTTATACATCCATTAGGAACTTTCTTTCATTATGTGCATTGCTGTTTTAAAGCCCCATGGGGAAAATAATTTTTCTTTAATCTAATTTCGGGGTGTGCAGCCTTTCTTGTCTCTTTTTATATGTGTCTTCCTTTTTTCACATCTTGTTTGTGTACAATGCTTGGGGTAAAGGGTTGGTTTTAGCTCTTGGTCTCCTGAGTGGAACTAAACCCTCCTATTCTTTACAGCCAAAGATTCTGCCACCTTAGCTTCTGTTTGATCTGTAGTTGCCCTGGTGCTATACAGGGAATCCGTTATGACACTAATCATTTGATGGTTTGACAGTTTTGATGAGAACTCAAGCAAACATTACAGTAGTTATTCACAGTTTGTCTTCAATGTAACTGTTTTGAGACACTGTTAATTTAATGGGTTTAGATCCCCTTTAATATAGGATATGTATTAGGACTAAAGAACACCTTCCCCATCTCCGTAGGTGGACGTGTTCTCGTGTTCTGTAGAAGAAAACAAATAGCAGGGCGCTGAGGTCAGTATAAAAAAAAAAACATTTTATTAAAATGAAACAGCATGGATAGGAAACACCTGAAACCAATCAGCTGTGATCAGTGTGAAGCTGTAGACATCACTGAGAAAACAGACCGAGGATGACAGGTAGCCAGCCAGCCAGCTCAAAGTATAGATATTAACGGCGATGTTCTAGGCTGCACACAAGGATGTCAAAATGCTCGGTGGATGTCAGGAGAAGGGGTGTGCATGGCGTGTTTCCAGGGACTTTGCATCTGAAAAAGAGGGCAAACTCCCTGGAAACCTGTCATGCACACCCCTCTTCTGAAATCCACCAGGCATTTTGACACTTGCCGCTAATATCCATACTTTGAGCTGGCTGACTCTCTGTGGTCCCTGGTCTCTGCTCAGTGATGCCTACAGCCCCACACTGATCACAGCTGCCTGGTTTCAGGTGTTTCTTATCCATGCTGTTTCATGCTAACTTCAATGTACTTGTGCTGCTTATTTTAATAAAGTGTTTTTTTTATTTTATACTGACCTCAGTGCCCTGCAGTTGGTTTTCTTCTACATTGAGGTGATCCTACCCAGATCTTCTGCGGGAGCTGCAGAGGTTCCAGTATCGCTCCCTTCTCCTGTTCAGCCATCCATCCATCCAGTTTCCTCATCCATTCCTCTACCCTGTTGATGGTCTACAGATACAGATGAAAGTTCCAATGGACCAAAGAACTTTCCACTTCTCCTAGAAGCACTGTATGTACTGTGCATTTGTACACTCCTTGGATTTGCTATACTGCTGTTTGGAGGTGTTCTGTAGTTCACATAGAAAACTGTAAACAATGCTAACTGATAATGGTTAGTAGATGCAGAGAGAGAGAGAGAGATAGTACAGGAAGGTATCCGCTTATCAGATTTCTGGCAGGATCAATAGGCATGTTTTTGCACTTTTGAAGAGGTAAAACAAAACAGTTAGGGTTTACATAGACTTTAAAACAGATTATTCAAATTCCTTCATAGGAATGTAATTGGTTTTCTTTAGTGCCATGCAGCAAGGAGAATACACTCTCAACGACTCTATTGTTACCCAGTTATACAAAGCTCCATCTATTAAGTGCATTTATTCCTGTATAGATGGTGTTGAACAAAAGAAACAAACACACAAAATCACACTTGTTCAGCAAACCTAATCTATCACCCTGTACAAACAAAACAAAGCATGCAGCAATGTTACTGGTGTTTTCCCTTTGTCAGACGTGTTGTTCCTTCTGCCTTTCAATGTGTCTATTCTCTTTCCTTCATGCTCCATTAGTGCATTGCCTGCTGACTCTCCATCTTTCTCAGTTGACATGCTAATAAGTAAAAATGAGTAATAGCTTTAAATCCAATTTTTTGTTTCAGCCCACACGCAAGCAAGGACGGGAACACAATCTGTAATGTTTCCTTACTTGGCAATTGTTCTTGAGTGTTTCCATATGGGAAACTGATGTTGTAATCACCTTGAAACAGCTAAACTGACAAGATGGCGGAGAGCTAGCACACACAGTTCTGGGGCCTGCTTAACCACTTCAATATCGGGCACTTCCACCCGCTTCCTGCCCAGGCCAATTTTTAGCTTTCAACGCTGTCACACTTTGAATGACAATTGCGCGGTCATGCAACACTGTACTCATATAAAATTGCTAAATAACCAAAAAAAGCCAAAAATGTAAAAAAACAAAAACAAAAGAACATGTTTTTATTTGTTTCTGTTATAACATTTTGCAAATAAATAATCTTTCTTCATAAATTTAGGCCAAAATGTATTCTGCTACATTTCTTTCGTGAAAATAACTTCAGTGTTTATTATCAGTTTGTTACCTTTATAAAAGACACCTGTCTACAGAAGCAATCAATCAGATTCCAATCTCTCCACCATGGCCAAGACCAAAGAGCTGTCCAAGGTCCATGATGGTCACAGCCTCCTTGAGTGGGCAGAACAAGCAGCCTTGAATCCGGCCTACCCCTATATTTATATAACAAGGCGGATAGGCAGGGTCCATAAAGCCCTGGAACCGAGGTGAAGAATATTAACCCTTTCCCCAGCCTGGGTCATCCACTGCCTAGCTAATAAACTGTAGGCAGCCTGCCTACAACTGTGCTGCCACTCTAGAAAGCAGTGTTCTCAGTTTGCATTTGCACTCAAGCCTTTTAGAGAATCTTATCCCTCATTGTTCTCCTTCAGTTCAAGTTTGCAGTAACACATTAAAAAGGGGAAATGGCGCAGGAAATTAGCAGTAAACCACTAGATCGTGGAGAGTTAGTCCTTTAAAAAAGTCCATAGTATAAAATCAATTAAAGTCCATATAGAGCTGTATTTTACTGGTGGCAGCTCCCCATAGAGTAATGCAATGCTCTGCAAAGACAAAAGGGAACAGACGGGGCGCCATCTTAGGTGTAGCATTTAAAAAACAGGTTTATTGTAAAAAAACATATATAGTATATATATCTGAAAATTGATCAATCCTGATATACTGACTGATCTCATTTGTTGCGGCTCGAAAATGCCAGAACAGTACAAATATCCCCCAAATGGCCCCTTTTTGGAAAGTAGACAGTCCAAGGTATTTAGTAAGAGGCATGGCACATTTTTTAAAGTTGTCATTTTTTGTCACAATTTTGGGGAAAATAAAGAAACTAAACAAAATAGTTTTTTTCAATAGTTTTTTTATTTTTTACATACTGTCACCAGTACAGTACAGCATAATCATATAACAGGTGTGACGGTAAGCAGGGACACTGACTGGTGACAATATGTAAAAAAAAAAAATTATTATTTTTTGCATTTTTTTTTTTACATACTGTGACCAGAGCAATACAGAGTTACCATAGTAACATTTTACTACTCTGGTGAGGTTATCAGGATTTTTTTCTACACACTATGATTGCTTATAGCAGTGAATTTCACTGTTATAAGCAAGCATTTTTACTGAATGAAATCGATTCATTCAGTGTGTATTGTGATTAGCTGTGATTGGCCACAGCTAATCACATGGTAAAGATGGGCTGTGATTGGCCCTGTCTGTACCATGTGACCACTGTGACCAATCACAGAGATCACCACAATAGTACACAATGAATAGCATGAATCAAATCCATTCATTATCTACAATTGTCATATGATCTGCTGTGATTGGTTACAATGATCACATGGTGACGGCAGTGGGCCAGTACACTGATGTGTGACAGATCGCACCGGAGCGTGGCCCGTTGGGCCCATACGAGATGCATTCTAGGGGGGACATCATATGACATCCACCCAGAACTATAGGGCTTCCACCCGGGCGTCATTTTACAATGGCGGGAAACAGTTAAACATGCTTGGGACAAATCTGTACTCAGAAAAGTTAAAAGTTAAAAAAAAATTAAATTAAAAAAAAATGGGACAGACTTGGTGGACCACTTAGTCTTTCTTTCTGCTATCACTCTTCTATTTTTCAAGCTTGCTGAAAATGAGTGCCAGAACAGTGTCAGATTCCTTATTTCTATATTTTTTCTAAGTTGGTAACAATTCAAATCCAGTTTCCTTTAACCACTTTGACATTTTTTAAATTTTTGCCCACATGTTAAAATCTGAAATTTTGACTAGAAAATTATTTGAAACCGCCAAAATATTATATATTTTCAAAGCAGAAGACCTGTAGAATAAAAAATGTATATTTTTTAGATATTTATCAAATATATATTTGTAGGAAAAGATACACTAAAATGAATTTTAGTGTGCACAAACACAATATAATTCTTAATTTGTTATACAAAATAAAAGATGAGGCTGCGTTGCATAAATAGATATGTCAGACATCAAATCTAGGTGCACCCGCAAGATGGCAAAAAGTTATAGTACCCAAAATTATCAGTAGGCGGTGCTTTAAATGGTTTTTACAGCTCATCAGTTTACCGTTAACTGTAAATTAGGAAACTAAAATGATTTCCCTAATTCTGGTGCACAGAGTGAGATACCCAATATGTGTTGCGTAACTGTTGTGCCCTAAACATGTGAATGCCCTGCGCATGCGTTTGTGATGGGATGTGTGTGTGTGGGATGACAGGGTGCATCAAAAAAAGGTTTATTTTGTTTATTTTAAATTTTTAACACTTTTTAATTTTTGTATAACAAGCCCCCTATGAAATAGCATTGGGCGGGTGACAGGTATGCTTTATGGAGAAATAAACGGTCTTTTAGACCTCTAATGTCTTCCCCGCCCCAGGCTCCACCTGACCGAGCACAGGACTGTTCAATCAGCAGTTCACATCTCTTTCTAGTATTTTGATGATCTGCCTGTCTGCAACCCCCCCCCTTCCCATTCTCACAGGAGACCCTGAAAGCAGCGGGAGCCCCAAGCTCCTGCTGCTGTCAGTCAGATCCTTTGTGGAGGGATTGGGGGCATGGCTGAGCCATGCTGTGTATGTCTATTGACGCACATAGCTGGGCTCAGGAGTGCCAGCATGGCTGTCCCCTCAGCACATGCCTTGCTAAGGACACACCCACAGGAAAGGAGAGGATAGTGCTGGTGAAGGATTCTAGAAGAGGAGGTAAGGGTTTGAGGTATAACTTTTTTAATTTTTTTATTTTAATTAAAAATAATAGCTCATTTTAAATAAGCTGTGAATAAATAGTAAAAAGTAGCAGCTCCTTTCTTGGTGGTCAGGGTCAGGGACACTGAACAGTCTACAGAACATAGTCAGAGGCAGCAGCACGTATTCTATAGGAGATGGCGAAGGACACATTCTACAAAATGTGTATTTAATGTGTATTTTGTTTGAATTAATTTCCCTCTGAAATCTGCTTTTAGGTATACTTTAAAAGATAAGTGCACTTTTACAGACGTGCACCTATAATTTCTGATATGGGGGGGGGGGGGGGGTGAGAGGACAGGAATGTAACTTGCTGACCATTTTCTATAGAATATTTGCAGTCCCTGACAGTACACTGATCAGTTATATCAGTGGCGGTGTGTCCATAAGGGCGCACGGGCGCCGCCCCCTCTCTCCTGCCACCCCCTCTAGCACCAATAGATAGATTCATGCATTGCATTAATCTATCGATGGCCGCAACTGCCACCCCCTATTCAGGAGCCCGGCCCCTTTTCGGGTGCCGGACGCCTAAATTACAGTGACCCGGGAGGGAAGAGTTTTTAAAGTACATAATTAGAGCCATAGGCTCGAATAGGCATCAAAAAAGGTGACCAGCATGGCGCTCGCAGGTCATTCAGCTGTGTTAGAAAAGCGTATGACTATTCGCTTTCTTAACACTAAACCGCCGCTCCACCATTCAGGTGCACAGATCTGTTCCCCATCACCTGATTGGACGCCTATCAGGCGTCCAATCATAGCAGAGTATGGGAAGAGAGGACGGGAGAAGACATCGAGGAGCATTGAGGAGCCGTCCCACTGAGACAGGGTAAGTGCGGGCGGGGGGCAAACTGGTAGCATTCGATATGGCACACTGGCAGCATTTGATATGGCACAGTGGGGGCATTTTATGTGTCACAGTGGCAGCATTTGATGGCACAGTGGGAGCATTTTATGTGTCACAGTGGCTGCGTTTGATGGGCACAGTGGCTGCGTTTGATTGCACAGTGGCAGCAATTGATGGGCACAGTGGCTGCGTTTGATGGCACAGTGGCAGCAATTGATGGGCACAGTGGCTGCGTTTGATGGCACAGTGGCTGTGTTTGATGGTACAGTGGTGGCAATTGATGGCACAGTGGCT
The DNA here is from genome assembly GCA_037952835.1 of Lithobates septentrionalis. NCBI lineage: Eukaryota > Metazoa > Chordata > Amphibia > Anura > Ranidae > Lithobates > Lithobates septentrionalis. The sequence goes on along the minus strand of JBBDGP010003092.1, from coordinate 170,601 downwards.
GCGTTTGATGGCACAGTGGCTGCGTTTGATGGCAAAGTGGCGGCGTTTGATGGGCACAGTGGCTGCATTTGATGGCACAATGGTGGCAATTGATGGGCACAGTGGCTGTGTTTGATGGCACAGTGGCGGCAATTGATGGGCACAGTGGCTGCGTTTGATGGCAGAGTGGCTGTGTTTGACGGTACAGTGGCTGCAATTGATGGGCACAGTGGCTGTGTTTGATGGCACAGTGGCTGCGTTTGATGGGCACAGTGGCTGCATTTGATGGCACAGTGGCTGCTTTTGATGGCACAGTGGCTGCGTTTAATGGCACAGTGGCGGCAATTGATGGGCACAGTGGCTGTGTTTGATGGTACAGTGGTGACAATCAATGGGCACAGTGGCTGCGTTTGATGGTACAGTGGCTGCGATTGATGGTACAGTGAAGCTGCAAATGATGGGGTTTTTTTTTCAGAATTTTTAAAGTTTGTTTGCGCACCCCCAAAATTTTTTAGCACCAGCCGCCACTGAGTTACATTCCAGCCTTGTCAGAGTCTAGAAATTCTTTTTTGTGACACCCTGTTCAAGTGCCTCGTATTAAGAAAAATGCATGTGAGTTTGGAGCAGCGGTACGTAATAACATTTTATGTGAAATTGGGTAAAACTGCATCAGAAACGTTTTTTTAAATGGTGGGGAAAGCTTATGGAGAAGCTGCACTATCATCTGCACAAGTGTACTGATGGCACAAGGCATTCAATGAAGGACGAGAAGGTGTTGAAGACGAACAACAATCAAAAATCGAATAGATGTGGATGCAGTGAGGTCTGTTCTCAACCTTGACCAATGGCTCTCTATCAGAATGATTGCAGAGGAATCGGGAATTACCAAGTTAATTGTTCATGAAATTGTGACTCAGGATTTGTCCAAAGAACTTGTCACCTGACCAGAAGGATGGATTGAATAGAGTGATCATGGGTGAATCCTCGGTCTACGAGTATAATCCTGAGATGAAGAAACAAAGTTCAGAATGGCACACACCCACACCACCTCACCCCAAGAAAGCTTGAATGAACAAATTAAAAGTCAAATTAATGGTCACTGTTTTTTTTTATTCACGTGGAATTGTCCATAAGGAATTTGTACCTAACTGTGAATCAAACATTTTACTTGGAGGTTCTTGGTCTCTTGAGACAACGTTTTGTCCTGAGATCGACTCAACTTAGATTCTTCATCACAATGATTCACAGTGCTTTGGCTGTCAGTTATTTTTTAGCTGAAAAACACATCATGGTGCTTCGCCATCCACCCTACAGCCCTGACTTGGCTCCTTGCGACTTTTTTCATATTCCCGAAGATGAAGAAGGGTTTGAAAGGACAACATTTTGGTAGTGTGGATAACGTCCCAAAGAGCCACTTCGCAGGCTCTGAACGCTATCCCACTTCCAGGGATGCTATGAAGCATTGTGTACATTCACAGGGTGCATATTTTGAAGGAGACGATATTCAATTGTAAAATTTTTAAGTTTTTTAAAATATCATTCTCATTACTTACTGGACACACCTCATATATTGCAGCTTGCCAGTCATTAGATGTCACAGCTAAATGAGCTCTGGATGAAGGAGCACAGGGGGCACCTTTGGACAACAGCATTGTCAGTATGGGAGGAAGGGAGTGTTAGATGTACTAGCAGATTTAGATACACCAACAAATTGAAGCCAAACTCCAGCAAAATCCAACACTTTATAAGCAGTTCCAGCAAGCAGTTTTATTCCTTTTTGGGTAAAGATTTAAAAAAATTCAACAAAACTGATCATTGTAAGCACCCCTGTCAATCGTAAATGGTTTATCTCCTCCCTGTAACTGATACATTTGCAAGAGAGCTTGAAAATAGAAGAAAGAAAGCCTAAACAAGAAAACTAAGGCAGCCATCACAGGTAAGAAATTGGTAAAGGACCTCACATTTTCATGGTCTGCTTTAAAGCCTGATGCCGCGTACACACGAGCGGACTTTACGGCAGACTTGGTCCGGCGGACCGAAGTCCGTCGGATAATTTGATCGTGTGTGGGCTCCAGCGGACTTTTTTTCCCCAAAAGTTTGACGGACCTAGAAATGAAACATGTTTCAAATCTTTCCGACGGACTCGAGTCCGGTCGAAAAGTCCGCTCGTCTGTATGCTAGTCCGACGGGCAAAAACCAACGCTAGGGCAGCTATTGGCTACTGGCTATGAACTTCCTTGTTTTAGTCCGCTCGTATGTCATCACGTCGGACTTTGGTTGATCGTGTGTAGGCAAGTCCGTTTATTCGGAAAGTCCGTCGAAAAGTCTGCCGGACCAAGTCTGCCGTAAAGTCCGCTCGTGTGTACGCGGCATTACTCTAGCTTCGTAAGAAAGAAAAGAAAAAAAATCCTCAGCCCTTGATAAAATACTCAACAAATCTCTGACACTGTACCCTGCAGAATTAATGCTTCACACTCCAGCACTGGTATTCTTCTGTGTTCTGCAAAAAGGAAGAAGAGTACCTGTGGCATTAAAAAATCAGTCTTAGGAAGCCTAGAAAAAGGTATGTATAAAGATTTTTTTAAACAAATAAAAGTGTGTAGGGGTGCTCCAAGGGTGGGCTTTAATACAGGAGAAGGCTAAGTTATAGCTGGTCTAGCACTGCCCTTCCCCAGGAAAGCCACTGGAGCCTACAGAAAAATTACCTGGTCACCTTCACATATGTTATATCTAAGAAAAAAAAAAAATGTAAAAAGACTATAATTTTCGGTTACCATTGTCTGCTACAAACATAACTTTCCCTTGCTTTCATCCATTATTCTGACCAGAAACATGTCCCTATAAACCAGACCAATAAATCTCTTTCATTTCTCCTGTGCTAAAAATAGTAAAACCAAAAACAGGTTTTTAAAACTAATATTAAACTTGTTTTAAATGACATAGGTATTGCTTTTCTGAAGTAAACACATACACAATATTAGTATAATGTTCAGCGCTAAACCATCTAATGAAAAAGATTAAAGTTTAAAATGAAAAGGCATGCATCTGCATGATGATACAAGAAGGTGCAACCATGTCAATGGTGAGTGAATTGAAAGTTCTGGGGGATGAACCCCTAAAAATTAGTCTAAAAAAAAGCCTCTAAATGGAGGCTGTAAAGGGAGCGAGGCTACTTCAGGCACGGGCTGGGGAACACGATCCCTGTGAACAAAAAGAAAGCAAAAGGAGGAAAGAGAAGAGCCAAGCCAATCCCTTAAACAGCTCAGGATTTTATTCAGTATATAAGTATTAAACAACACTAAAAACTTATGTGAAAAATGTTGGAGCACTTGCAGAGTGCTAGAGTGGGTGGGAGCTTCCACGTGCAGTGTCACAGGGGCACAGGAGGACCACCGGTAAGTCTCTATTGAGGGATCAACGAGCGCCGTGTGTTAGCCACAGATGGAGCCTCGATAAGCCTCATGGAGACGTCGGCTGTATGTCTCTGGGTGGGAGTTGTCCAGGGCAGTCAAACTGGAGAGCCGCCCACATGCTGTCTGGTCAATCAGAATGCGCTTCAAAGGCACGGCTTCACCTTCTTCATCAGCTGATCAAGAAGGCGAGGCCATCCCTTCGAAACGCGTTCAGATTGGCGCTCGTGGATCCCTCAATAGAGACTTTCCGGCAGTCCTCCTGTACTACTGTGACACTGCACATGGAAGCTCCCACCCACTCTAGCACTCTGCAAGTGCTCCAACATTTTTCACACAAGTGTTTAGTGTTGTTTTATACTTATATACTGAATAAATTCCTAAGCTGTTTAAAGGATTGGCTTGGCGCTTCTCTCTCCTCCTTTTGCAATGCTTTTCTGAATTTGGTTTAATGACAAAATTTTTTTTTATTCCAAAGTACAGGAACAATGCCGTCCTGGTCTTTTTTTCAGCAAATGGGAACAATGCCATTCTGGACTTTTTTTTCAGCAAGGCTTTATTTTTAATTGCACATCACAAACATAAGCCAAACGTATCATATATATTTGTAAATTATTATTTTGGAGTTTAATTAGGTGTAAATATGTTTGTTTTTTTTTGCCAGGAGAAAAAAAAGGCTTACTATACATTTTTAAGCGGTTTACTGTTGGCTGACAAAAGACATTAAATGCTATGAATATGCATCATTGTCTAAGTTAAAATAATTGGAAATAATCCTTTGTCTTGTCAACAGAGCCAGCACTTATCACTGCAAGTTGCTCGCTACTGTTAAATATCCTTTACAGTATAGACAAGCATAGTTAGTGGGCGATATTTCACACCAGGAAAAAAAAAACAGTAAAGCAAAATGTTTTTCTTGAAGATAAGGCTGGTTTTTGCTGCCATAAAAGAATAATTTCACTGGTGTTGCTGGAACTTACATCGGATACAATTGCAAAATTAAATTGGATTCATCATAAGAATTGCCATCTTTGTTTAGGCTGGGATTAAATAATTATTACTCCTACTAAAACTGCTCTAATTAATTTAGAACTATTGATTTGCTGTATTGAACCTGCTGCCTGGTAAAGAGTTGAAGCAATTGCTTATATTGAATTTTTTTCCTTATTCTTGCTTGTTTAGCTATTTAGCTACATTTACTTGATCTTTTATCTTTATCATCTACCTTCTTATTTAGAGCCGAACTCCAGGCAAACAGCTAAATAAACAAATTATATACATATATGAGAGCTGTTTTACCTGCCAAGGGATTTGTATTTCTGTTGATCCAGTTCTGAGATTTTTACAGCTCCGCCGCACAGCACAACCCTGTTTGCCATGGAGGGGACCATGATTCTTTTGATTAGACATGGGCCGAACGACCCCCGCAAAAGTTCGGAACATCGCAAAAGTTCAGAACCGAATAACGAACCTCATTGAAGGCTATGGGACCCTAATTGGAAAAACAAAAGTGCCAATTTTAAAGGCTTATATACAAGTAATTGGGCATACAAAGGGTATGGAGGTCTGGGTACTGCTCTGGGGAATATGTATCAAGAAAAAAAAAGTTTGTAAAAAACATAATTTTTAAATGAGTCATTAAAAATTAGAAATATAATTAAAAATGAAAAATGCTTTTAAATATTGTGCCTGGGGTGTCTCCTTAGTCTGCCTGTAATGCACATCTGTACCGTGTATAGAACCTGCTGCAGCAATAATGACATTTATAAAGCCAAAAAGATGACATTTTCCCTGCAAGCTTTCTTTATTTTGTAAACAACGGCTTGGGTAGGCAGTCTGTATGATGAGGCCACAATTTAGTGCACTAGGAACATGATTAGAGATTTTTTGGATAAATTCTGGTGTCTCTTTCGCAGACTATGGATAGAAGTACCAGGTGCAGAAAAATTGGGCTTTAGGAGTTGGTGGTACCTTCACACTATAACCCTATAGAGCAGGGATATGCAATTAGTGGACCTCCAGCTGTTGCAAAGCTACAAGTCCCAACATGCCTCTGCCTCTGGGTGTCATGCTTGTGGCTGTCAGAGTCTTGCTATGCCTCATAGGACTTGTAGTTCTGCAACAGCTGGAGGTCCACTAATTGTATATCCCTGCTATAGAGGTACTCTTGATGAAAACAAGAATTGGTCTTGCTGTCAAAAATTGAAATCATATGCACCTGTCAAACGGGTGTGGAAAAATTGGTCCTTGGGTGTTAATTGTGCCCATGAAACCTACACCAAAAAAATATCTTCCAGATGAAATCAACACTCACAAAGCTACGCAGCCTAGACAGTCTTTCAGAGATTCCAGTTCCAGAAAGCACTTAATCAGCAACATTGGCATCAGTGGCTTGATAGCTGCTGCTAATCCAGGACTGATTCATTTTGGTAAATGTCAGCCGATCCACAGAGTCTGTGGACAGACAGGCTCTCTTATCTGTCACAAAATCTCCAACAGCACTAAATGCCCGTTCGGAAAGCACGCTGGATGCAGGGCAGCACAGCAGCTCAATTGCATACTGGGCAAGTTCTGGCCAGTGGTCTATTCTTATGACCCAGTAACCCAGTGGATCGTCAACTGGAAAGCTCTCCATGTCTATTTTTTCCGCTAGATAATCTCCCACCATATGATGCAGACGCTGCTGATGGGATGTGGAAGCTGGCAGCCGAGGACTAAAAAAAATGTTGAAAAGCATCACTGAGACGGCCTCCTTTTCCACCATTCCTCTCTTGACCAACAGAAGCCTCAAAACCACTTTTTCCATGAGACTGTACCTTCCAGAGTCTGGAAAGGCGTTACATAAACTCCTCTTTAACCACTTAAAGACTGCCCACCGCATATATACTGCTGTAGGGTGGCTCTATTGCACGAAACAATGTACCTGTATGTCATATCGTGCAATAGATAATGTGGGCGAGTGCGCACTCGCTGCACAGAACAGGAGCCAATCAGCGGGTCCGGCGGACCCAATGTCTGCCATCTACCTGCAACTGCTCCACAGAGAGGCAGAACAGGGATCTGCCTATGTACACAAGTTCTGACAGGGAAGTACACAGAGATCTTCTGTTCCTTGTAAGCAGGAACATCAAACTCTGTGTTCTTCAGCCAATCAGGGCTTTGAATGCACTGTGTGACAGCGCACTGCATTGTGGTCATTCGGCAGGCCGTACAAATGGTTAAACGCCCTGATATTTGGGGTGTTCATCGAACGGGTGAACAGCCAATATTCGGCCCGAACTGTTGCTCGGGCCAAACCGTTCGCCCAACACTACTTTTGATGAAGTTCAGTAAGGGACCATTCACAATTTCCTTGTGCATTGTGTTAAGGCAGCCCATTCTAATAAATGTACTGTTAATGCCCAGGAATGGAAAAAAATGACATGCAACATTTTTTCCATATCAGCACGGTAGTGCATTACAATGTAATGAGATATGTTGCAACGCACATACATCTGAGCTGCATTGCCTTAAAATGAATGGTACCACAACACCCTTATGCCGCGTACACACGATCAGATTTTCCGACAACCAATGTTGGATGTGAGCTTGTTGGCGGAAAGTCCGACCCTGTGTATGCTCCATCAAACATTTGTTGTCGGACTTTCCGCCAACAAATGTTGGCTAGCAGGTTCTCAAAATTTCCGCCAACAAATGTTTGTTGTCAGACTTTCCGATCATGTGTACACAAGTCCGTCGGACAAAAGTCCATGTATGCTCAGAATCAAGTACGAACTGGAAGCGGTCGGTCTTGTAAAACTAGCGTTGGTAAGGAAGATATCACGTATGTCTTGTACGTCACTACGTTCGTAATTGTTGGCCAACATTTGTGTGACTGTGTGTATGCAAGACAAGTTGGAGCCAACATCATTCAAACAAAAATCCACGGTTTTTTTGTCAGAAAGTCCGATTGTGTGTACGGGGCATTACGCACAAGTTTGATTTAACCTGAACGTGTTAGTTCACCTTTACAGCAAAAATAAAAAAGATGAACTAACACAGTACACTCTCCCCCAGTTCCCTCTATACTTACCTCTGGGGATACCAGGGATTTTAAATCTCAACTCTTCTACCTCTTCTCTGTACAGTGCGTCAGGGACAAAAAGAGAACAAATACAACAAAAAAAACTTCCCGTCTCTATCCTAAACTAAAATGAAACGTTTTTTGCGAAACACACAAATAAAGCTCAACAAACAGGTCAGCCTAAATAATTTACTGTATTAAAAATACTGTTGGCGTGTACAGTTTGTAAGTACACAGGGCAGTCATATATGCTGTCTACATAAGCAGACTCTGTTACCTTGCCCACATCATCTAAGCCCAAAACCAAAAATGTAATATATTGCAGCATACTAGGTAAGTAACTTCAAACAATGGGACTTTGATTTCTAGGACCGACAAACATACTGTATATCAATATTTGACAAATTCCACTTACAATCATACAGTAGATCCAGATTAATACAAATGGTTTGGGTGCTCCATCCCTGATTATGAAGGTTAATGCATAGAAAGAGGATGGGATTTTTTTAGACACCCATAAAACAAGAACTGTATATAAAATAAACAAAATGTTATTCAACATAGTACTTTTAAAAACACATATAGATATAAAATGGCCAACATGGTCCAATACAATATATCAACATCACCCCAAAATGTTACAAATAGCAGTTAACCCCAACGTGTTTTGATTCAGTTGATCTTCATCAGGCAGAAAAAATTGGGTGATATAGTCTGAAGCATAGATAAATACATGTCAAAATATTTTGAAACCGAGGAACGTGTGAACATTTACATTACTTCATTATATACAAGCACAATGACTTAAAAAAATCAAATAAAAATTTGAAGTGAATGTGAATCCTAATGAACAGGTCCCTACCTGAGCCTAGGAGACACAGAGGACGCCAAGAAAGAACACCCACGGGCAAACAACAAAAAAGTGTGAAAAAAAGGGGATTTTTAATTAATTAAACCAATACTCACAGCAAAAACTGGAGTGCTTACAAAAATCATAATAATCCACCTAAAATCACAATTTATTACTACCATAGAACATGTGAATTGATGCAGCAGCTTTTCAGCTCTAATGAAGAGCTGAAAAGCATTTTTCCTCAAAATGTGCCACCACTTGCACCACCGTGTGGCATCTTCCTAGGATATAAGAAGCATGCGTAGCAGTTCTGATTGTTCTTCATGTGGTTATTTATGATGAGCATGTCCTTTAGATTAGTTTGCTAGTATGATAACCTATTTTCCTCTAAATAAATGGTGTTTAACCCCTTTGCACCTAAGGATAAAACAAATCTAAATGTCTAAGCCCAATTTTTGCAATTTTGACATGTGTTGGTAAAATCGTACACATCATCACAACTACTTTGTGCATCCAAGTGGATTATACTTAGTTTTTTTCAGGACAAATTGGGCTTTCATTTGGTGGTAAATAGTAATGAATATTTCCTGATTTTTTTTTTATTATTATTTAAGGAAAACTGGGCCAAAATAGTAAAAAAAACATTTTTTTTTTAAAATGTAACTGTATATTTCTTGCTACTACCAAAGAACAATCCAAAATAAATTATTTTGCTCCTGACGATCGCATTAATGTGTATGTTAGTTGTTGTGTGTACTCTTAGTACATCCCAGAAAAAATAGTGCGCAATTTTCTTTTTTTTTAATCCTACCTAAAACACACTGACACTGACAGCAACTGACACTTATACTAATTAAAAAAAAAATCCTGTTCAAAAAAATACTGACCCTGACCTTTGACCCTGACCTTGACCTAAACACTAACCCTGGCACTGACCTAGATCAAACCTTGATCTAGGTATTTTTTTAATTTAATTTTATTAATTATTGTTATAATTTTTTTTTCTATACACTTTTCCTTTTCTATCTCTGCAAGGACAGAGAAAGATACAATGTATGTCTCTCCTCCATTCACAGAGACAGAAAACATGGTGACTGATCACTGTGATAGCCAATCAGAGGCTATCACAACGATCAGGTCACCCAGAATCGGACATTCCGGGTCCCGATTGCTAGAACAGAGCCCAGGGCTCTCGGTGAAAGGGAGATAAGCATGAAAAAAAGCCAAGTCCAGTGGGGCTGCATATTTGCGTACGGTTGGTGTGAAGGGGTTAAAGATACTGCATTAGGCTGGTGTGTCCTCTCTCTGTTTTTTATACATCATTTAAAGTGTATCTAAGCCCAAAATAAAAACTCTAATATATTGCAGCTTACTAGGCAAGTAACTTCAAGGACTTCAAAGAATGGCACTTTGATTTCAAGCACCCCCACAAACATACATATATTAATATTAAACATCTTCTACCTAAAATCACAATTTATTAATATCATAAAAACACGTGGAGGGCATCCATTGATACAATCCTCACATATGTATAAGAAAAATCTGCATATTGTATTGGCTACTTAGCTATCACATTTTACCAGGGCATCAGATGGTTTCTTTGTCCTGGGGTTTATGCATTTTGTGGCATTGGATCCAAGATATGCAAAACCTTGCTGGTTAATACAGAAAACTTTCTTAAAGAAAAAATATAGGCTTAAAAAAAAAAAAAATACATACTCACCTCCACATGTCTGCTGATTGCTCAGTTCTCTGGTCGGCTAAGTGGGGAGAGATGTGAATGTCAGTCACTGCTCTCCACTTTGCCCCCTCAGTATTTACTGGAGTGCCAGGCTGGAAAGGGGGCGGGCATGGCTGGCTCAGGAGGAGCCAGCTGTTAGTCAGGCAGTGGGGTGGTTCCCGACAGTATTGTTGGCATCCTTCCAGAGCCAGGCGTGGCTCTTCTCCATTGGCCGTTAGCGGGCAATAGCACAATATAAACTGACTGTCACAGGGGGACATCTCACATCTCACATCTAAGGACTGTAAGCTGCAATATATTACATTTCCTGACAGACTCCATGGCAGCCTACATGTGGGATAACCCCACCTCCTCTCCAATGCTATAGGACCCCATACCCATAAATTTGAACTCACCTCTAGGGACTGCGTTTCTTTTTTGTCCTCCTCTAAGGACCTACATTTTGTTTGTTCTAGTTTGGCATCCAGTCGGGATAACTCCAGGTTCTGGCATACCATCTTGCGGTGCAAGCTCAGGGCCCAGCATTGGGTGGGCGAGTAGCTGTTCAAGCTCATGATACCTCAAGTGGTGGTATGCTCAGAATGGATGTCTGGCAAGTGAGAACGATTGCAGCCTGGATTGTCCAGTCCATTCAACAGGCTTATAGAGATAAGGGCTCGGCTCCTCCAGAGGCGGTGACAGCAGATTCCACCAGGGGTATGGCACATGGCTCCAGATGTCATCTGCAAAGCGGCCTCTTGGGCCTGCAATAATACTTCTATGTCACATTACTGCATAGAGCCTGCTTCTCTATCTTCTGTGAACTTTGGTTTAAGAATCCTGTCAGTTGATGGGGAAAATTAACTAGCCAGACCCCGTGTGGTCTGGCTAGTTATTTCCCACACGTAGGCTGCCATGGAGTCTGTCAGGAAAACTGAAAATTTATTGTCAAATACTTACCGTAATTTTCATTTCCTGATGGACTCCATGGCAGATGGAGTTATCACCCATTTGGTCAAAGATTTGGCTAGTTACGGAACGCAGTCCCTAGCGGTGAGTTCAAATTTATGGGTATGGGGTCCTATAGCATTGGAGAGGAGGCGGGGTTAACCCACACCTAGGCTGCCATGGAGTCCATCAGGAATATAAAATTTACGATAAGTATTTGATAATACATTTTCTGTTTTTTGTTCTTGAGTTTGAAAATAATACTTTCTTTGCAATCTCTTATAGAGGTAAACTCCAACGATGATCCTGGTATCCAGTGATTATGTGAAACAACAGTGTTTTTTTTACTGGCAATTAGATATGTGCACTGCCAAAAATTTGTTTTTGTTTTGTTCGTTTTTTTTTTGTGTCATTCGTTATGATCGCAATTCGTAAATTCGAAAATTTGAAAATTCGTAAAATTCGAATATTCGTAAATTCGAAATTGAAAAAATCTGAAAATAAGAAAGAAAATCCAAAAATTCGAAAGACTAACTAACTAACTAACTAATAATAACTAACTATTAAATTCTAGGTATTGGAATTTCCTTTCAAATTTGGCTGTTAGTGAATGTAATGAATACCAATTTGTCCGAATTTACGAATTATCTCGAAATAACGAAAGCCGCATCTAAACAAATGGAATAGAACATATTAATAATAAATAATAATAATAAAAAGTTTTTATTATTATTATTGTTATTTATTATTATTAATTCATTCCACTCGTTTAGATACAGCATTTGTTATTTCGGATAATTCGTAACTTCAGATAAACAGCCAAATTTGAAAGGAAATTCCAATACCTATAATTTAATAGTTAGTAATAATTAAGTTATTATTAGTTAGTTATTATTTCAGATTTTCAAATTTTTGGGTTTTAGGATTTCTGAAATTTTCGAATTTCCGAATTTTCAAATTTACGAATTTCTGAATTTTCTAATTTACGAATCTATGAATATTCAGAAAAAAATGGTAAATGGGTTTTTGTTAATTCGGATATTTCTGAATTAATGAATTTGTTGAAATTCGTTAAAATTCAGAAGGAAACAAATTGCACATGTCTAATGGCAGAAAAAAAGGCTGAAATTCACACTATTGATTCATGTAAAGTTAAATTATTAAAAAAAGAACTAAAGGCAACACTTTTTTAAAATTTTGGTTAGATAATGGAGGGTTATAACCCCTGTCAGTTTTTTTGCCATATGTGTACTATTATGGACATTTCCCATCACTTCCTGCCCCATAGACAAAACAGGAAAATAGAGGAAATTCCCCCAAAGTGAGGGAATCCTTGGCTGTCACCAGAACTAGTGTCTCTATCAAGAAGATTTCCCCTCTATTAATGTTCTCAAATAGAGAGGGTGAATATCCCTAACAGGGGCACAAACAGCAATAAGAACTGACAGGTGTTCTAATGCCTCTCCACTCTATCCAAAACTAAAACAAACAAAAAAAAGTTGCCTTAAGGTGGCCATAGATGGATCAAAATTCGGGCAGTCTCTGCTGAATCAGCCAAATTTCGATCCATCTATGGTCAGCTTAAAGTGGTTGTAAACCCCAGTCATGGAATTTGAGCAAAGCACATATATCTGTAACGTTTACTTATCTCTCCCCAAAGCTCTATGTGTTGTTTCTCTCTGGTGCTTCCTTCCTCTGTTATCAGCATGAGTCACTTACTTCTGAGAAGTTTTCCTGACACATGAGATAAATTTGTGTTGGGAGGGGAGGGGGGGAGCTCAGAACGGAGCTTGTCTATTCAGAACACAGTTCTTCTCCTGCGTGGAAGGGAGGGGGGTGTTCATTTCTTTCAATCAGCTCTCACACACCTAAACTGCAGTCTCTCCTTCCTTCCCTATATGCTGCTGACAGATGAAGGAAGATTTTTAACATGATCTCCACTTTGGAAAGGGTGTAGAGAGGCGAAGACTGCCAAAAATATCGGGACGCCTGACTTTACATGCACATGAAGTTTAATGGCATCCAAGTCTAATGCCGCGTACACACGGTCAGACTTTTCATCTACAAAAGTCCGACGGACACCGAAGGACCAAAGCCGGCTGACAATCCGATCTTGTGTGGGCTTCCCCGGACTTTCAACGGACTTTTCCAGCCACAAATCTGACAGACTTTAGATTTGGAACATGCTTCAAATCTTTACGTTGTAACTCCGCAGGACCCAGAAATCCGCTCGCCTGTATGCTAGTCCGACGGACAAAAACCCACGCTAGGGCAGCTATTGGCTACTGGCTATCAACTTTCATTATTTTAGTCCGGTGTACGTCATCACGTATGAATCCGTCGGACTTTTGTGTGATCGTGTGTAGGCAAGTCCGTTCGTTAGAAAGTCTGCCGCAAGTCCGCCAAAAGTCTGTCAAAAGTCTGTCGGACGGGCTGTCGGACTTTTGTAGCCGAAAAGTCCGACCGTGTGTACGCGGCATTAGTCCGTAGAGTTTAATATTGAGTTGGCCCACCCTTTGCAGCTATAACAGTTTAACTCTTCTGGGAAGGCTGTCCACAAGGTTTAGGAGTGTGTCTATGGGAATGTTTGACTATTCTTCCAGAAGTGCATTTGTGAGGTTAGGCATGTTGGGCGAGAAGGCCTGGCTCACAGTCTCTGCTCTAATTCATCCCAAAGGTGTTCTATCGGGTTGAGGTCAGGACTTTGTCCAGGCCATTCTAGTTCCTCCACGCCAAACTCGCTCATCCATGTCTTTATGGACCTTGCTTTGTGCACTGGTCCAAATCATTTGGTGGAGGGGGGATTATGGTGTGGGGTGTTTTTTTTAGGGATTGGGCTTGGAGCCTTAGTTCCAGTGAAGAGAACTCTTAAGGCATCAGCACACCAAGACATTTTGTACAATTTCATGCTTCCAACTTTGTGGGAACAGTTTAGGGATGGCCCCTTCCTGTTCCGCCATGACTGCGTACCAGTGCACAAACAAGACATGGATGAGCGAGTTTGGGGTGGAGGAACTTGACTGGCCTGCACAGAGTCCTGACCTCAATCTGATAGAACACCTTTGGGATGAATTCGAGTGGAGACTGCGAGCCAAGCCTTCTCGTCCAACATCAGCAGATAACCGCACAAATGCGTTTCTGGAAGAATGGTCCAACATTCCCATAGAGACACTCCTAAACCTTGTGGACAGCCTTCCCAGTAGAGTTGAAGCTGTTATAGCTGCAAAGGGTGGGCCAACTCTATATTTAACCCTACAGTCTAAGACTGGGATGCCATTAGAGCTCATGTGTGTGTAAAGGCAGGTCTCCCGATATTTTTGGTAATATAGTGTATTTAGGAGAATTTGTTTAATCCCTGTGTATCATTTGAGGCTGTTCACTTCACTGGGTATATGCAGACATGTGCATTCGTTTTCGTCCGAATGCATTTTCGTCCAAATTTCGGGTATTTTCGTAATCATTTTAACAAACGATAACAAACGTGCAGAATCCGAAAACCGAAAGATCCCACATAAACAAATGCTTTATTTTCGTTTTCGTTGCGACAACAGTTCGATATCGATAGCAGATTCGACATGACGCTGACAATAGCTATCTGTGTCCATCGAAGTTGTGGTCGAATGTGCCTAACCTTAGCTCTATCCAGGATTATTCTACATAGAGAGAAAAGATTCGACATTATAGAGACAATAGCAAAAAAGGTCGAATGTGCCTAACCTAACTCTATTAGTCCAAGATTATTCGACATAGAGAGAAAAGATTTGACATGAAGATTTGACGAAGCAGTCGCCGCGAGTGGACATTTATGGTCAAATGCTCCGCCAATAGGCTATAGAAGAATTCTAATGTTGGTTGACTAGTAATAATAATTAATAAATATAATTATCACTAGTGTCATACAACATTAGAATTCTACTATAGCTTGTAGGCGGAACATTCGACCGGAAATGTACAATTGCGGCGTCGTACAGTTTAGCTGCTCCGTCGAATCTTCTTAGAACATTCGACAGACACCATAAGTCTTCAATGTCAGACCTTAATTATTTTGGATTTTCCGACTAATGCATTTTTTAGGGAAACAAAATAAATAAAAACAAATTTCGGGAGTAACCAAATAAATGTATTTTTCGGACGAAAACGAAATTCCGAAACAAAATATTTCAGTGTGCACATGTCTAGGTATATGTGAGGGTTTACAACCACTTTAAGGGAAAAATTGTAGTTTTAGACATATATGGCTCTTCCCACTTGACAGAAGTTGATCTAATGACTGACCTTTGCCACACTGGATGTTTAAAAATTTTAATTGGATCAGCGGCTGATCTATGTGTTCTGATAGCGGAGAAGTCCCTACTGTTAGAGTACAATAGCACTGGTAGAATACAATAGCACATGGGAGAATCCATTTTTTTTTTTTTTTTTTAGATAAGCCCTCTGACTGATGGAAAAAAAAAACTGATCCATATATGGCAAGCCTTAGTTATACTTTAATGATAGGTCCACGTTAAGCCCCTTTGGCCAGCAGTGCAATCAGAATAATTGGCATATAGTACAGAAACAACCCAGAACATAAATCCATTCATCTTACTTACACATGGCTGTTTCAAGCTTGTTAGCTCTCATCAGTGCAAGAAATAAAAACCATGGCTTCTGTGGAGTAGGGCTCAGGGAGCAATGAGACAGTACAAAATGTTGTTCCCCGACATCTGCCTGTAAAGCTGGCCTTCATTACAGAACATCAGCCTACATACACCAAATAAAATGTCTGTCTTTTTTTCCTGCCCTGGCTGAAAACTCATAAAGGAAAAAGAAAAGCCATATTATCGAGGAATAATTTTGTACAAAACAAACCTGTATTAGGTGCCATGATTAGTTTAGGTATTAAAGTTCCGTGTCTTGCCATCTGATTATACAGCCAGAAATATAAATCCTATTATCGTTCTGTAATATGTCTAGACTTTTTAATGCAGTGTTGAGATTGTTTTTCTTTCAGCCCTTGATCTTGCAATCAATTCCATAACCCTTTTATTTCTGTTCCATAGAGTCAAACACACTCCGTAGTCTCAGTGATTGCATGTTCTTTTACCGGAATCTTTTTAGTGATAGCTAATCTCTGTTCTTCCAAAGGGTCCTTCAGTGTATTACAGAATAATGTAATAGAGGACATTTCGCCATTTAGGGGAAAAAAGTATCACTGATATACTTGACTGATACATCCTCGCCACTTCACAAAAATTCAGCAAAGATCTGCTTTTGAACAAGAATAATGGAATTAAAGGGCCATTCCAGCATGTCGCATGTTATTACGAAACAAGACAATATTAAAGCAAAGCTTCAGGCATTTAACCCCACCCACCCCCCCTCAAGGGCCCCTGGCCTGAATTTTTAAAAATTTAAACCTCAATATATAAATTTGGACTGGACTGAAGTGTAGTTGATAACTGCTGCGGAACATTGTTGCTGCTGTATTATCCATTTGCAATGTGAACAGGGTTAAACTGAATATTCATTAATGCAGAAGTACAGCAGCCATATTTAGGGAGACCACTTAGCTTAACTTATGCTGGTCTGTGGAACATCTTCTTTGCAGGGGGCAGCCATCTTGGCTGGGTCTGCAACAATCATGTAGGATGGTGATTGGTTGATGTAACAAAGCGAGGGGAGTGCCTGTCTGCAGGTTGCTGAGAGGAAAAGTGGGAACAGTTATAATGCATGGAAGGGTGAAAATAAAGAGACCGGGCTGCTGGCTAAACAGAACCTTGTGATAGCTGACCACAATCAGATGAGGCCTCAGAGAAGCAAAGAGGATGCCCATGGTGCAAGACCTTGCCTCAGAGAGCGGGAATTTTCTTCCTGTGAGGGGGTGAGGTGGGATTTGGAACTACTAGAGAGCACCCCCACCACTTATTAGGATGGAAATGGGGACCAACTCAGCAGAATTGAAAGACAGAAATCACAACAAATGTCATTCTTGTCTGACTTTTACTTAATTAGAAACCCAAAAGAGGATGACCTGGGTCTGGTAAGATATTAAAGTGGAGGGCCACCATAGAAAAAAAAATTGCATGAAAAATCCTAAAAAAAAAAAAAAAAAAACCATTTGAAAATTTTTTTTTTAAACTTACCTAAACCCTCGTTGCTAGGCAGTCTTCCTAATCTTCCTCTTCCTATTCCATGGCATGTTCTGCTCCTCGGTGAGCGGCCCTGTTGCCTTCTGGGAACTGTGTGTGTTCCCAGAACACCACGGGGCCATTCACAGAGTGCCGCGCTGGCAGTAGGAAACTGGCAGTGAAGCTGCAAGGCTCCACTACCTGTTTCCCTTACTTAGGATGGCGGTGCTGGACCCGAGAGCCGAGGGACGGGTCGGCCTCAGGCGGCCGACATCATGGGCACCCAGGACAGGTAAGTACTTATTTAAAGTCAGCAGCTACAGTGTTTGTAGCTGCTGACTTTTACATTTTTTTTTCAGGGACGGAATCCCGCTTTAAAGCTGGATACACACTATACAACTTTTGTTGTTTGATTTCCTTTAGATTTACCTTTAACTATGTAGTGCAAGGGCCTGCCTGACTGCATACAAATTGTAAGTATTTAGGTTTGACCTCATATTACAGTATGTGGTTTTGGTAAATCAAAAGGAAAAAAAGCTAATGAAAACGGTATAGTGTGTATCCAGTTTAACACTGCACAAGCGAATCTGTTGTCTGTTGAGAACTATTGTGAGTTCTTCAAGGGCCCCAACTTTGCCAGCCAACATTTTTTTTTCATCATTTACTGGCCAAAACTGGGACTTTTAAAGCAAGTTAGGACTGTCTGCATATAGTATTGCTAGGTAAATGCAGTTCAGTTCTGTTAATTACAGTTAGAATACCACAAGTGTTTAACCTTATCTTACATAGTAGGTGAGGTTGAAAAAAGACACAAGTCCATCAAGTCCAATCTATGTATGTGATTATATGTCAGTATTACATTGTATATCCCTGTATGTTGCGGTTGTTCAGGATCTTATCTAAAAAATCTTATCTGAAACTATCGATGCTCCCCGCTGAGACCACCGCCTGTGGAAGGGAATTCCACATCCTTGCTGCTCTTACAGTAAAATACCCTCTACGTAGTTTAAGGTTAAACCTCTTTTCTTCTAATTTTAATGAGTGGCCACGTGTCTTGTTAAACTCCCTTCCGCAAAAAAGTTTTATCCCTATTGTGGGGTCACCAGTAGGGATGAGCTTCGAGTTCAAGTCGAACTCATATTCAACTCGAACATCGGCTGTTCGCCAGTTCGCCGAAAATCGGCAGTTCGCCGAAAATCAAACAATTTTGGGTGTTCGTGGCAAATTCGAAAGCCGCGGAACACCATTTTTAGGTCTAAGGGAGAAATCAAAAGTGTTAATTTTAAAGGCTTATATGCATGGTATTGTCATAAAAAGTATTTGGGGACCTGGGTCCTGCTCCAGGGGACATGTATCAATGCAAAAAGAAGTTTTTAAAAATGGCCGATTTTTCGGGAGCAGTGATTTTAATAATGCTTAAAGTGAAACAATAAAAGTGTAATATTCCTTTAAATTTCGTACCTGGGGGGTGTCTATAGTATTCCTGTAAAGGGGCGCATGTTTCCTGTGTTTAGAACAGTCTGACAGCAAAATGACATTTCAAAAGAAAAATTACAAAAAGTCATTTAAAACTACTCACAGCTATTAATGAATTGTTGGTCAAACAATACACATAAAAGTTCATTGATAAAAATGGCATGGGATTTCCCCACAGGGGAACCCCGAACCAAAATTTTTAAAAAAATGGCGTGGGGGTTCCCTAAATTCCATACCAGGCCCTTCAGGTCTGGTATGGATATTAAGGGGAACCCTGCGCCAATTTTTTTTTTTAAATGGCGTGGGGTCCCCCTCAAAATCCATACCAGACCCTTCAGGTCTGGTATGGATTTTAAGGGGAACCCCGCGCCAAAATAAAAAAAATGTTGTGGGGTACCCCCAAAAATCCATACCAGACCCTTATCCGAGCACGCAACCTGGCAGGCCGCAGGAACAGAGGGGGAGACGAGAGAGTGCCCCCCCCTTCTGAACCATTCCAGGCCACATGCCCTCAACATTGGGAGGGTGCTTTGAGGTAGCCACCCAAAGCACCTTATTCCCATGTTGATGAGGACAAGGGCCTCATCCCCACAACCCTTGGCCGGTAGTTGTGGGGGTCTGCGGGCGGGGGGCTTATCAGAATCTGGAAGCCCCCTTTAAGAAGGGGACCCCCAGATCCCCCCCTGTATGAAATGGTAATGGGGTACAAAAGTACCCCTACCATTTCACAAAAAAAGTGTCAAAAATGTTAAAAATGACAAGAGACAGTTTTTGACAATTCCTTTATTTAAAGTCTTCTTCTTTCCATCTTCTTCGGGTCTTCTTCCTTCTTCCTTCGGTTTCTTCCTCCATCTTCTTCTTCCTCTGGTTCTTCCTCCGATCCTCTGCTTCTTGCTCCGGTGTTCTCGTCCGGCATCTTCCTCCGCTTCGTTCTTGGGCCGCTCTGCATCCATGGGAGGCTCACGCTGTGTGACGCTTCTCTTCTTCTGACACTTCTTATATAACGGAGGGTGGGGCCACCCGGCGACCCCGCCCCCCTCTGATGCAGGGGGACTTGACAGGGACTTCCCTATGGCTTTCCCTGTGACGTCAGAGGGGGTGGGGTCATCTGTTTTTTTTTTTGGTTCGGGGTTCCCCTGTGAGGAAATCCCATGCCGTTTTTATCAATGAACCTTTATGTGTATTGTCGGTCCGACAATTCATTAATAGCCGCAAGTAGTTTTAAATCTCTGCACTGGCTTCCCCTACCCCACCGTGTAAAATTTAAAATGCTAACCATATCATACAAGGCCATTCACAACATCGCCCCATCTAAATCACCAACCTCATCTGCAGATATCCCCCAAATCGTCCCCTCCGCTCCTCCCAGTACCTGCTCTCTAGCTCCCTTGTTACCTCCTCCCATGCTCGCCTTCAGGACTTCTCCAGAGCCTCTCCCATCCTCTGGAACTCCCTGCCCCAGTATGTCCGATCAGTCCCTACCCTGTCCACCTTTAGGAGATCCCTGAAAACTCATTTATTCAGGGAAGCCTATCCCACACCCACATAACAACTGTCCCCGAGCCACCCCCATTAAATCATTCTCTGCAGCTATTACCTTTTGTACCACCAACCTCTCCCTTTAGAATGTAAGCTCTATGAGCAGGGCCCTCCTGTACCTTTTGTATTGAACTGTACTGTAATCGTGTTGTCCCCCCTATACATTGTAAAGCGCTGTGTAAACTGTTGGCGCTATATAAATCTCGAATAATAACAATAATAAAAAAATGACTTTTTTCCTTTGAAATGTTATTGTGCTGTCAGACTGTTCTAAACACGGGAAACATGCACCACTTTACAGGCATACTATAGACAGGCATACTATAGACACTCCCCAGGTACGAAATTTAAAGGAATATTACACTTTTATTGTTTCACTTTAAGCATTATTAAAATCACTGCTCCCGAAAAAACGTTTTTATAACTTTTTTTTTTGCATTGATGCATGTCCCCTGGGGCAGGACCCAGGTCCCCAAATACTTTTTATGACAATAACTTGCATATAAGCCTTTAAAATTAGCACTTTTGTTTATTCATGTTCGAGTCCCATAGACTTTAACGGTGTTTGCGTGTTCGAACGAATTCTTTGCCTGTTTGCATGTTCTGGTGCAAACAGAACAGGGGGGTGTTCGGCTCATCCCTAGTCACCAGTACAGTATTTATGAATTGAAATCCCCTCTCAAGCGTCTCTTCTCCAGAGAGAATAAGTTCAGTGCTCGCAACCTTTCCTCATAACTAATATCCTCCAGACCCTTTATTAGCTTAGTTGCCCTTCTTTGTATTCACTCCATTTCCAGTACATCGTTCCTGAGGACTGGTGCCCAGAACTGGACAGCATACTCTAAGTATGGATGGGAGAATTATCATTTTATCTCTGGAGTTGATCGCCTTTTAATGCATGCCAATATTCTGTTTGCTTTGTTAGCAGCAGCTTGGCATTGCATGTCATTTCTAAACCTATCATCTACTAGGACCCCCAGGTCCTTTTCTATCCTAGATTCCCCCAGAGGTTCTCCCCCCTAGTGTATAGATTGCATTCATATTTTTGCCACCCAAATGCATTATTTTACATTTTTCTACATTAAACCTCATTTGCCATGTAGTTGCCCACCCCAATAATTTGTTCAGATCTTTTTGTAAAGTTTCCACATCCTGCGGAGAAGTTATTGCGTTTATGAACAAAATAAATAGGAATAGTCCCAGCACAGAACCCTGGGGGACCCCACTACCCACCTCTCACCATTCCAAGTACTCCCCATTTATGTCCACCCTCTGAACTCGCCCTTGTAGCCAGTTTTTAATCTATGTACTCACCTATGGTCCATGCCAACGGACCTTATTTTGTACAGTAAACGTTTATGGGGAACTGTGTCAAATGCTTTTTCAAAATCCAGATACACCACATCTACGGCCTTCCTTTATCTAGATGGCAACTCACGTACTCATAGAAGGTTAATAGATTGGTTTGGCAAGAATGATTCTTCATGAATCCATGCTGATTACTGCTAACAATACTGTTCTCGTTACTAAAATCTTGTATATAGTCCCTTGTTATCCCCTCCAAGAGCTTGCGTACTATTGATGTTAGGCTAACTGGTCTGTAATTCCCAGGGATGTGTCTTGGGTAGGGATGAGCCGAACACCCCCCTGTTCGGTTCGCACCAGAACATGCGAACAGGAAAAAAATTTGTTCGAACACGCGAACACCGTTAAAGTCTATGGGACACGAACATGAATAATCAAAAGTGCTAATTTTAAAGGCTAATATGCAAGTTATTGTCAATAAAAGTGTTTGGGGACCTGGGTCCTGCCCCAGGAGACATGAATCAATGCAAAAAAAAGTTTTAAAAACGGCCGTTTTTTCAGGAGCAGTGATTTTAATAATGCTTAAAGTCAAACAATAAAAGTGTAATATCCCTTTAAATTTCATACCTGGGGGGTGTCTATAGTATGCCTGTAAAGGGGCGCATGTTTCCCGTGTTTAGAACAGTCTGACAGCAAAATTACATTTTGAAGGAAAAAACACATTTAAAACTACCGCGGCTATTGCATTGCCGACAATACACATAGAAGTTCATTGATAAAAACGGCATGGGAATTCCCCACAGGGCAACCCCGAACCAAAATTAAAAAAAAAAAATGATGTGGGAGTCCCCCTAAATTCCATACAAGGCCCTTCAGGTCTGGTATGGATATTAAGGGGAACCCCAGCCAAAATTTAAAAAAAAAATTGACGTGGGGTTCCCCCTAAATTCCATACCAGACCCTTCAGGTCTGGTATGGATTTTAAGGGGAACCCCGCGCCAAAAAAAAAAAAAAAAAAAAACGGCGTGGGGTCCCCCTAAAAATCCATACCAGACCCTTATCCGAGCACGCAACCTGGCAGGCCGCAGGAAAAGAGGGGGGGACGAGAGTGCGCCCCCCCCTCCTGAACCGTACCAGGCCACATGCCCTCAACATTGGGAGGGTGCTTTGGGGTAGCCCCCCAAAACACCTTGTCCCCATGTTGATGAGGACAAGGGCCTCATCCTCACAACCGTGGCCGGTGGTTGTGGGGGTCTGCGGGCGGGGGGCTTATCGGAATCTGGAAGCCCCCTTTAACAAGGGGACCCCCAGATCCCGGCCCCCCCCCTGTGTGAAATGGTAAGGGGGTACTTACTCCTACCATTTCACTAAAAAACTGTCAAAAATGTTAAAAATGACAAGAGACAGTTTTTGACAATTCCTTTATTTAAATGCTTCTTCTTTCTTCCTTCATCTTCTTCTTCTTCTGGTTCTTCTGGCTCTTCTGGTTCTTCCTCCGGCGTTCTCGTCCAGCATCTTCTCCGCGGCGTCTTCTATCTTCTTCTCCTCGGGCCGCTCCGCACCCATGGCATGAGGGGAGGCTCCCGCTCTTCTCTTCATCTTCTTCTCTTCTTCATCTTCTTCTTCATCTTCTTCTTCCTTCTTCTCTTCTTCATGTCTTCTCCGGGCCGCTCCGCAGCCATGCTGTGGCATGGAGGGAGGCTCCCGCTGTGTGACGGCGTCTCTTCGTCTGACGGTTCTTAAATAACGGGGGGCGGGGCCACCCGGTGACCCCGCCCCCCTCTGACGCACGGTGACTTGACGGGACTTCCCTGTGACGTCACGGGGAATGCCACAGGGAAGTCCCGTCATGTCACCGTGCGTCAGGGGTGGCCCGCCCCCCGTTATTTAAGAACCGTCAGACGAAGAGACGCCGTCACACAGCGGGAGCCTCCCTCCATGCCACAGCATGGCTGCGGAGCGGCCCGGAGAAGACATGAAGAAGAGAAGAAGGAAGAAGAAGATGAAGAAGAAGATGAAGAAGAAGATGAAGAAGAGAAGAAGATGAAGAGAAGAGCGGGAGCCTCCCCTCATGCCATGGGTGCGGAGCGGCCCGAGGAGAAGAAGATAGAAGACGCTGCGGAGAAGATGCTGGACGAGAACGCCGGAGGAAGAACCAGAAGAGCCAGAAGAACCAGAAGAAGAAGAAGATGAAGGAAGAAAGAAGAAGCATTTAAATAAAGGAAT
The DNA here is from genome assembly GCA_037952835.1 of Lithobates septentrionalis. NCBI lineage: Eukaryota > Metazoa > Chordata > Amphibia > Anura > Ranidae > Lithobates > Lithobates septentrionalis. The sequence continues at coordinate 146,969 of JBBDGP010003092.1, read as the reverse complement.
TGTCAAAAACTGTCTCTTGTCATTTTTAACATTTTTGACAGTTTTTTTAGTGAAATGGTAGGGGTAAGTACCCCCTTACCATTTCACACAGGGGGGGGGGGCCGGGATCTGGGGGTCCCCTTGTTAAAGGGGGCTTTCAGATTCCGATAAGCCCCCCGCCCGCAGACCCCCACAACCACCGGCCACGGTTGTGAGGATGAGGCCCTTGTCCTCATCAACATGGGGACAAGGTGTTTTGGGGGGCTACCCCAAAGCACCCTCCCAATGTTGAGAGCATGTGGCCTGGTACGGTTCAGGAGGGGGGGGGGCCGCACTCTCGTCCCCCCCTCTTTTCCTGCGGCCTGCCAGGTTGCGTGCTCGGATAAGGGTCTGGTATGGATTTTTAGGGGGACCCCACGCCGTTTTTTTTTTGGCGCGGGGTTCCCCTTAAAATCCATACCAGACCTGAAGGGTCTGGTATGGAATTTAGGGGGAACCCCACGTCAATTTTTTTTTAAATTTTGGCTGGGGTTCCCCTTAATATCCATACCAGACCTGAAGGGCCTTGTATGGAATTTAGGGGGACCCCCACATCATTTTTTTTTTTTTTTTTTGGTTCGGGGTTCCCCTGTGGGGAATTCCCATGCCGTTTTTATCAATGAACTTCTATGTGTATTGTCGGCAATGCAATAGCCGCGGGTAGTTTTAAATGAGTTTTTTCCTTCCAAATGTCATTTTGCTGTCAGACTGTTCTAAACACAGGAAACATGCGCCCCTTTACAGGCATACTAGACACCCCCCAGGTACGAAATTTAAAGGGATATTACACTTTTATTGTTTGACTTTAAGCATTAATAAAATCACTGCTCCTGAAAAAACGTCCGTTTTTAAAACTTTTTTTTGCATTGATCCATGTCCCCTGGAGCAGGACCCAGGTCCCCAAACACTTTTTATGACAATAACTTGCATATAAGCCTTTAAAATTAGCACTTTTGATTTCTCCCATAGACTTTTAAAGGGTGTTCCGCGGCATTCGAATTTGCCGCGAACACCCCAAATTGTTCGCTGTTCGGCGAACTTGCGAACAGCCAATGTTCGAGTAGAACATGAGTTCGACTCGAACTCGAAGCTCATCCCTAGTCTTGGGCCCTTTTTTCTAAATATTGGTGCTACATTGGCTTTTCTCCAATCAACTGGTACCATTCCGGTCAGTAGACTGTCAGTAAAAATTTGGAACAATGGTCTGGCAATTACTTGACTGAGTTCCCTAAGTACCCTCGGATGCAAGCCATCTGGTGATTTATTAATGTTAAGTTTCCCAAGTGTAATTTTAATTATGTCCTCTGTTAACCATGGAGGTGTTTCCTGTGATGTGTCATGAGGATAAACACTGCATTTTTGGTTACTGAAGCCCCCCGATCCCCTCGTGAAGACTGAGGAGAAGAATAAATTCAATACCTTCGCCATCTCCCCATCCTTTGTAACCAGATGTCCTTCCTCATTCTTTATGGGGCCCATATGGTCTGTCCTCCCTTTTTTACAGTTTACATACTTAAAGAATTTCTTGGGATTTTTTTTGCTTTCCTCCGCTATGTGTCTTTCATGTTCTATCTTAGCCACCCTAATTGCACCCCTTACATTTCTTGTTGCATTCTTTTTTTTTTTTTTTTTTTTTTTTTGGTTTTAAAATAAAGTTTATTTGAAAAAACAAGAAAATACATCGAGACAGAGAAAGAAATAAGAGCAAAATGCTCATCGTGTACATAGCGTAATAATAGTACAGCAATTACAAAGAATGACTACCGCAGATCTTCCTGTACCCTTATCTTGAGGGTAAAAATGAAAAGACTATAGTAAAATTAGAGAAAAAGTTACCAATCGCTATGGACTTAAGAATTACCGCCGCCAGAGCCCCTTATGGGAACTAACTGCTCTGGCTAGCTGGGAATCCCCACGCCCACTTCGATACCTAATGTGAGGGAATATGTAGGTTAAAAAAAAAAAAAAAAAAAAAAGATTATAAAAGGGGAATTATATCTAAGGTACAGATGAATATTACAATAAAATCATATATAAACAATCTGTAAGTAGTCAAAGAGTCGAGCTATTGGGTTGAACTCTCTCAGGGTAGGGTAAGCCATAGTCCCTTGGACAGGACCATGATCAAGTGTGTTTAATAAACAGGGGAAAACCCTTTCCCAGGATCTACCCTGAGAACAACTTTCAGGCTAATATCAAAAAAGGTGCAGAATACCGAGAGCCTGAGAAAATAATATAATAATAAAAAGAAGCTGAAAGGTGAAAGAAGGAGAGAAAGAAGGGGAGAGAAACGAAAAAGGAGAGGGGAAGAGGTGGTTGAAGAGAATAGCGAAACATAAAGAGTAAAGGGAAGGAAGTGCACAGGAGACCACTAGGAGAAAGAAATTAGGGGCCGTCCAAAAAGGGGCGACAATTGAGACCTATCGTTTACACATACAGGGGATGTCCGATGAGGGTAGCCCAAGGTTCCCAGATAGCCTTGAATTTGTCTAGGGTATCCAGTATGGTGCTAGATATCTTTTCTTGCAGCATAATCCAAGAAATTTTTTGTTTGGCCGCTCGAGCAGACACTTTCGGTGATTTCCAAGATCGGGTTATGGTCATTTTAGCACCCAAGAGAATAAACTGAATCAACTTCTGGGTATGCTTGGATGTTTTGGGAATGGGGCCATTAAGTAGAGCAATAACTGGATCCTATTTTAGTGCACACCCGCATGTTCTGCGGATGAGGGAGAATATCTTATTCCAAAACATTCTGATTTTAGGGCATTCCCATAGTATGTGCAAAAGAGTGCCTCTGTGGTTGCAACCTCTAAAACAAAGAGGTGATGTTTGCGGGTAGATGTTGGCCAGTCGTGAAGGAACCATATACCAGCGTGTAAGGGTTTTCAGGCCCGCTTCATTTAAGGATGTGTTCACAATACCTCTGAAGGAGCGGGCAAAGTTAGAATGCCACGTATCCAATTCCCAACTGAAGTCAAGGTCCCGCTCCCAGCTCATCATATATGCTGCTTTCTCTGTGGGTTCCGCTAGGGATGAGTAAATAAGAGAGATACCCCCTCTTGTGTCTAAGGCTGAAGAGCACCATTGTTCATAGGGCGTAACTGATAGATGATTCTCACCACTCTTCCATATCCGGTTCAAAAAATGTGATAATTGGAGAAACCTGAATTTCTCATTTGAGGGCATTTCAAGTTTAGTGGTACAATATGTTAAAGTGAGGGGACCATTAGCGTTAAAGAATTGTCCGATCCTGTAAAGGCCTTTATCTAGCCACCATTTGAAGGATCGGATGTCTAAGCCAGGGGGAAAGTTAGGGTTCCTGAAGATATGTGCAAGTGGGTGCCAAGTAGAAATGAGGGGTGTTAGTTTATGGAGGGTGTCACATAACTTCATGGAGTGGGACAATGTGGGAGCTAGTATAGGGGGACGTTTTTTGGGGATGTTCCAAAGTAGATAATCTAAGGTGAAATTAGGGACCGCCTCTCGTTCCATGTTCACCCAATCTGGTTTGAATCCTTTCATGTAAATTGTGGAAAATTGGCTTAACTGCGCTGCCTGATAGTACCACCATATGTTAGGTACCCCTAGGCCTCCCTTCTTTCTGGGTCTAAATAGAACCTCTTTAGAGAACCTGTGGCCTTTTTTGTCCCAAATAAAGCGAATGATAGCAGATTGTAAGCGTTGAACGTGTGATTTGGGGACCGGAATGGGTAGGGAGCGAAAGAGATATAAAATCCTAGGTAGAAGCGTCATTTTGACCGCGTTCACTTTGCCTAGCCAGGAGAGTTTATAAAGCGACCACTGGGTCAGATCATCCGTGAGTTTTTTAAACATAGGGAGAAAATTATGTTTAAACATTAAATCTATACTGGACGTGAGGTTGATGCCGAGATAAGGGATGGAGGTTGAGTTCCACGAAAATGGAAATTTATTTCTTAAATTTTGAACAATGTCTTGTGGGACGGATACATTGAGGGCGACTGATTTGGAGACATTGACTTTAAGTCCGGAAGCTAGTTCAAAGTTGTGTAAAAGTTGAATTAAGTTGGGGGTGGAAATTAAGGGGGATGTTATGAACAAGAGAACATCATCCGCAAATAAAGCGCATTTGTGGATAGATTGTCCGCAACGGACTCCATGAATGTCCGGATGATGTCTTATCGCGATGGCTAAGGATTCGATAGCCATCGCGAAGAGAAGAGGGGATAGGGGACATCCCTGCCTCGTTCCCTTCTGTATGGGGAATTTATCTGAGAGGTATCCCTGTATTCTAACCTGTGCTGTAGGTTGGTGATATAGAGCTTCCAAAACATTTATGAAGTTTGGGCCAAAACCCCATTTATGTAAAATCGTAAAGAGGTAGGGCCAAGCCACCGTGTCAAACGCTTTTTGAAGATCAATGGAGAGGAGGAGGCCCTCCTGAGGGGGGCCCCCATCCCACCCAGATTTCATTAAGGAAATTGCATTTATTGCTCTCCGTATCTGGTCCGGGCCCTGTCTCCCTGGTATAAACCCCACTTGGTCCTTATGTATGTATGAACCTATAAAAGAAGCAAGTCTGATTGATAATATTTTCGTCATGATTTTAAGGTCATTATTAATTAATGAAATAGGTCTGTAATTGCTCACTTCACTGGGGTCTTTACCCGGTTTAGGAATGACCGAGATGAGGGCCAAATTGGCGTCAGGATCCAAGGGGGAGGATTTGCTTAAGGAGTTAAAGAGGCGAACCAGATACGGAGAGAGAGTATCTATAAAAGTTTTGTAGTAGAAATTTGAAAACCCGTCCGGGCCTGGGGCAGAATCTTTTCTGAGGTCTTTAATGACCGCTCGGATCTCTGATTCTTGAAATGGTGATTCCAAAATGGAGCGATGAGATTCAGAAATTTTGGGCAGTGTAATTTTCTCGAGAAATGCGTCTATTTTCTGTTGATAGATTGGGCAATCGTCGGAATAAAGGTTGGCATAAAATGATTGAAAAGTCGTTAGTATCTTATTTGGATTTTGGGTGAGTGAACCTGACTGAGATTTTATTTTGGGTAGGGCAAAGGATCTATGTTTGGGGGTTAGTTTGGCCGCTAACTGGGGGCCAAATTTGTTCGCGCGCAAATAGAAGCTACCGCTAAGCCAATGAAGGTGCTTATCCGCATTAGAGGTCAAGGCTGAATTAAGGGACAGTCTTACTGCGTCAAGTTTAGAGAGAGTGATAGGATTGGGATTTTGTTTATGGGAATTACTGAGAGCCTTGAACTCTTTCTCTAGATTTAGGATATCTGCTTGCCGTTCACGCTTTAATTTGGCAGAGAATTGTATCAGTTTCCCTCTAATTACCGCTTTGTGGGCATTCCAGAGAGTACTAGGGGAGATTTCTTCAGTGTCATTAATCAAAAAATATTCTTTAATATCCTTCTCCAATAAGGTGCAATGGACCGGGTTAGACAAAATCTTTTCATTTAGGCGCCAAAGACGAGAGCCGGAGGGAGATAACGAGTTGGATAATTTTAGGGTTACTAGGGAGTGATCAGACCATGGAACGTCTTGGATAGAGGCATGATTAGCAGAGTGTATATCAGAGTTTGACATGAAAACATGGTCAATTCTAGCATAGGTCTTATGGGGAGCTGAGTAGTGTGTATAGTCCTTCGTCGTTGGATTGAGTTCCCTCCATGTATCAATCAGACCTAATGAGTGGAGCAATCTAGCAATCTGGAGGCTCTGTTTGGGGGGTTTTTTAAAGTGGGGGATCCCTAAATTCGATTTGTCGAGGATCTGATCAAACGTGATGTTGGAATCCCCACCCATAATCACCCTTCCTTCAAAGTGGGGAGAGAGTGTAGCAAGTAAGGAGGAGAAGAATTTAGCTTGGCCTTTGTTGGGCGCATAATAGGATATAATCGTGTAGAGATTACCTTCAATGGTACCTTTGACTAAAATATATCTCCCCTCATTATCTTTGATGGTCTTAGTGTGTGAAAATGGGGTCTGTTTAGAGAATAGGACGGCTACCCCCCGTTTTTTCTCGCCAGCGTTTGCAAGGAAGAAAGTGGGGTATTTATTGTGTAGAAAAGTGGGGGAGTAATTTGGAGGAAAATGAGTTTCCTGAAGAAGAACTATATTTAGACCTCTGGAGTTGTAACTTTGAAAGGCTTTACGCCTTTTGACTGGGGAGTTGAGCCCTTGGGTGTTGTGAGAGGCAATCTTGAGAGCCTTCTGAAGAGGAGGGGAGTCAGCCATAGCCACAGGAGGAGTAAAACTGGTGCATTTGGTGTGAACCTACCTGGTTCCTAGTTGAAGCGATTTTGAGTCTGGGAGGGGGACCTCGAAGCTGCAGCGGAAGATTCAGGATAATGATGGTCTCCTGTGCACAATCCTGAAATAAATGGAGGGAGAAAGAGAAAGAAGAGGAAAAGAGGGTGGTGATAAGAAAAAAAGGAAAAAAGGAAAAAATAATTAATATGAGCAAACTACAAAAATCAAGAAAGACCAGGCTTAATGCCTAGTAAACCAAGGAACTGGACTAATAAGTTCAGTTCGAATCCAAGACCCGAAAAGAAAAACGGGGGGTCTCAGAAAAACAAAAACAACCTCAGCCGAGGTTGTATGTCTGATGTAGCCAGGAGGGAACCCCCCTGGTCACAACAGAAGGAGTGGCAATACTAGCCCAGCCGAGCCGCCGGGTCCCCAATACTAGGGGTAATATGGAACCTCAAAAATATGGAGAATGAATTCTCTTACAAGTGTACTAAAATAAAAGAGAACATATATAGAACCTTGAACATACCCTCTAAGAGGAACAGGCATACCTCACTACATTGCAGAAAAATACCTGGACAAGGCATGCAGTAAATTTCAGCCTACGAGTAATCGGGGAGGGGGAGGAAAGGCAGGGAAAGGGAAATGGAGGGGGAGGAGGGGGAGGGGTGGTGGTTTGGGATATGAAATTATGCCCTAGGGTCGCTAGAACCCAATGGAACCACTAGGACAATCCATCAAAAAGACTGGTGAGGAGTTCCAAAAAAAAAAAAAAAAAAAAAAAAAAAAATGTAAAAAAATGTCAGAGGATGCGGGGTTGACTTCTTCCATCTTCTCAGTGAAAAGCTAAGTGAGGAGAGTGCGGAGAAGTATTGTTGATCTCGTGAATAAGTAAGGAGATTCAAATGGGGTGTACACAATGTACCCAGTTGCCCCTCAATCAAGGGGAAGGTCCTGGAGGGGAAAAATTATCAGCACATCCCTTAAAGGGACAAACGGAGATGGGATCATCTGGGTGGGATGGAGTCACGGTGGCGCTTCGTTTGCTGTTTGTTCCAGATAGGAGTGATGGGGCTGCACGGCGGAGGCCTCTTAGAGGAGCTTGGCTTGGATGGAGGTTCCTGGGGGGAAGCTTCTTGAGTGATGAATCCTAGTCTCAGGAATAGATGTTCACCCTCTTGGAAAGAAGAAAAGCCATATGATCTTTCTTTGTGTTGAAACAGAAGGCGAAATGGGAAGGACCACCGGTATTTAATTGATCTTTGCGAGAGGATTTCGAGAAGGGGTTTTAGGGCTCTCCTCTTTAAAATTGTGGTCTTGGAAATATCTGCAAAAACTTGGATCTTACTTCCTTGAAAGGATAAATTATCCAGGTTGCGGGACCTTTTCATAATTTCCTCTTTGGTCTCATAATAGTGGGGTTTAACGACTATGTCCCTTGGGAGACCATCCTGTCTGGGTGGTTGCAGCGCTCTGTGGGCCCTGTCAATCTCTAATTTATGGTTAGAGATGTCTGGGATAAGTTCTTTCATGAAAAGCTTCACTGTGTCATGTACATTAGTTACCGCCTCAGGGATGCCTCTTATGCGGAAGTTACATCTCCGATTGCGATTTTCCAAATCGTCGATCTTCCCTAATGCAATCTCAAGTTGGTCCTGCAGCAATTGAATGCAGTCAGTGTTCTGATTGGTGCGTGCTACTGTGTGGTCAACTGCTTGTTCAATCACATCAATGCGAGCCCCCAAGCTCTGTAAATCAGCCTTTATAGATGTAGTAATTTGCGTGGCATTCTGAGCTAGGCCTGCAGCTAGCATCTCTGAAAAGCAGTTCAGTAGTTGAGCCATGTCAGTCTGGTGGGGAGAGTTGAGGAGGGCAGCCTGTTGTGTGGCTGAGGGTGGGGTGGTGGCATGCATTGTGGGGAAATGCAGCATATCAGACAGGGCTCTGTTGAAGAGGGAGTCTGTACTGGTGGGATATATGTTCTTAGGAGGCTTAGTACTCACAGAGGGCTCCGGTGTAGTGGTGGCAGGCTGATCATCTGCAGGGATGTCTGCGATGGAGTCTCCCTCTTCTGTGTCTCTGTGGGGAGAGGCCGCGGTCGCCATCTTGGGAGAAGTGGAGGCGAGCAGGCCGTAGGTGAGTTGCCGATTAACCGCTGGTTTCTGAGCGCGGTTCTGCATCAATAACTGTGCCCCCTACCCTCCTCTGCTGTGGGGTGTCAAGTAAGAGAGGTTCCGCTAACGATAATTGCTTCTGGGGATCGCGGAAGGCTCGGCCGGGACGGAGCTCCCGTTCAGTGCGTCTTCCCGGAAGTCCCGCGCATGCGCACTCTGCATTCTTTATAAAGTCTGAATGCTGATGATGATCCCTTAACCTTGTATGTTTTGAAGGCCTTCTCATTTGCTTTTATATGTATTTTTACATTGGAGTTAAGCCATCCAGGACTTTTTGTTCGCTCTTTTAAATTTATTACCCAATGGGATGCATTGGCTAATGCTCTTATTTAATATGCTCTTAAAGCAAACCCATCTCTCCTCCGTGTTCCTAAGAATTTATCCCAATTCATGCCTTCTAACAAGGTTCGTAGTTTAGGGAAGTTGGCTCTTTTGAAATTCAGTGTCTTGGTATTCCCCTTATGTTTCCTAATGGTGTGATTTATACTGAAGCCAATTGACCTGTGATCGCTGTTTCCAAAATTGCCCCGTATTTCCACATCCATGATCAGGTCTGTATTGTTAGTAATCAGTAGATCCAGTGACGCTTTATTTCTAGTTGGTGCGTCCAACATCTGAACCATGAAATTGTCCTGCAAGACATTTAGGAACTTAGAAGCCTTAGACGAATGCGTGGTTCCCTCCGCCCAGTCTATGTCTGGATAATTAAAATCCCCCATTATGATAACACTTCCCACCCTTGCTGCTAATCCAACTTGTGATAGGAGATCCGTCTCCCCCTCCTCCCTCAAGTTAGGGGGGCTATAGCATACTTCCATTAATATTTTCCCCTTAGCTTCATCCCTTCGGAGCTCTACCCATAAGGATTCCACCTCCTCCCTAGCTCCCTTAGTGATGTCATCTCTCACATTCACTTGTACATTGTTCTTGATATATAGGCATACCTCTTCCTCTTTTTTACCCTCTCTATTCCTGTGATAAAGGGCATACCCTTGAATGGTTGCTAGCCAATCATGAGAGCTGTTGAACCAGGTCTCTGAAATTCCCACAAAATCCAAATCCTCCTTGTACAACAGTATCTCTAGTTCACCCATCTTGTCTGCCAGGCTCGTGGCATTGGTGAACATGCCACGTATTTTAGACCGGTCGCATACTATCCTCTTATTGGGTGTTCTGAGGTTGCAAATAGGACTTGTTACTATACTTACCTTGGGTTTATGTGCTTTAGTCAACCTACCACTAATGCCCCCAATACTACTCTCTGGAATATGTTCCACGCTGACTATCTCTACCTCTGGGCCCTCCCCCCCCTCCCCCCCATTGCCTAGTTTAATAACCCCTCTCGCTTTTTGGCCATCTTTACTCCAAGCTGATCTGCACCCTCCTCATTTAGGTGCAGTCCGTCCCTTCTATAGTACTGGTGATCGACTGAGAAGTCGGCCCAGTCCTCCAGGAACCCAAACCCCTCCTTACTACACCAGCTCTTCAGCCACTTGTTTACTTCCCTAATCTCCCTCTGCCTTTCTGGTGTGGCTCAATGTACCAGTAGTATTCCTATGAATACTACCTTGGAGGTCCTTTTCCTCAATTTAGCTCCCATGCCCCTAAAATCGTTCTTTAGGACACTCCATCTGCCAACGTGCACCATGACAGCCGGGTCTTCCCCAGCCCCTCCCAGTAATCTGTCCACCAGATCCGTGATGTGCCAAACCCGAGTGCCTGGTAGACAACATACAGTTTGGCGCTTCAGGTCTTTGTTACAGATTGCCCTTTCTATCCTTCTAAGAATTGAGTCCCCTACCACCAGAATCTGTCTTTCCCTCCCACACTCACTGGAGGAGTTCTTCCCCCAGCAGCTAGGAGAGTCCCTCAGCTCCAGCAGTGCTGGTCCCTGACTGGTTTCACCAATGTCACTCAATGGAGTGTACTTATTGGGATGCTCCAGCCCTGGATCGGCCTCCCTGGCACTTCCCCCTCTACCTTTCCTGACTGTCACCCATCTACTCTTTCCTAGTGCCTGCACCTCTTTGTCTCTCTGAGTAACGGCATTATCTTATTGATTGTTTTTATACGTACATTTGCTCATACTTTCATCTTTTAGGTTATACTTAACCTAATATATTTTTTGAAATACTTCAAGGTGTGTTAGTAAGTACTAGGTGAACGTTGTTTTGTCATCTTCAGGTGTGCAGAGAAATCACAAAACAATTCAGAGGCTCCTCCGGGGATAGTGCTACATATGTTTAATTAAAGTCTTATAACTAGTCCTTTGACATCATGGCAGCATCCTCTTCTTTTTTCAGCAGCAGCGGGTTTCCTTTCTTGACTTAGCAGTGCTCATGTAAAGATGTCTAAGCACCACTCAGTCCTGGAGTGCTGTGAGCCCAGCCTAAGTGAGCCTATAGGGGGGACTGAAATGACAGTCTGGGCTTACAGGAAAAGGGCAGAATGACTGTTGTCCTGCTTGAAAAGGACTACCACTTGACTGAGGAAGATGCTGGGGACAGTGCTGGAGTGTGGAGAGGGTAAGTTGAACTTTGATTTTTTTTTTTTAATACCACAAGATTGGGGACTAAAAGAGAAACAAAAGACTGAAACTGGAATTGCACTTTAATAGCAATACCACATTGTAATGTATGTGATATTAAAGTGAACCTGTAGTCAAGAAAGTATTCTCATTAAAAAAAAAAAGAGACGAGAAAGGTAACTCTAGCAGATATAAAAAAAAATAAATGAATCATTAATCATTAAGAGTGAAGGGGTTGAAGGAAGCTTATCTTAAAATGTGTTCCTCTTGCTGACCTCTTTCTGAAAATTCTAATTGACTGGCTGTTGTGCTGAATCCCTACCTTCATTACCTTCACAGTCACTGAAAAAAAGAATTCTTTATCTGTCTTACTTCTGAAATATAGGAAATAACAAAGTTATTGCTCAATTAAAGTACAATAAAAGGATTTTCTTTTTTCAAAGATTTGTATCGAGAGAAATTAGAACACCTGTCAGGTTTTTCTTGCTTTTTGGGCCCACATTTCGTAGATTCTCCCTCTCTATTTGTCCTTTTTACCATTATAACTGAAAGTGAAAGTGAAAGAAAATCCCAAATCTTGGGTTGTTTCCAGAGCAGGAATAGAGGAGAAATCTTCTAATGGGGACACTAGTTCGGGTGACAACCCATGACTCTCTCACTTTGTAGGGATTTCTTCTCACTTCCTATTGTGGCTATGGGACAGGGAAATCTTCTCACTGGGAGAAAAAAACCCTGACAGGAGCTATAACCCTCCCTTACTCTATCCGAAATTTAGTTCTACTTTAATAGACCCAGAGCTTAAGTAGATCTGCAGCTAAAATATATATATACAGTATATACACTATATTGTCAAAAGTATCGGGATCCCAGTATTAGTCCGTAGGGTTCAGTGATGAGTTGGCCCACCCTTTGCAGCTATAACAGCTTCAACTCTTCTGGGAAGGCTGTCCACAAGATTTAGGAGTGTGTCTATGGGAATGTTTGACTATTCTTCCAGAATCACATTTGTGAGGTTAGGCATATTGGATGAGAAGGCCTGGCTCACAGTCTCTGCTCCAATTCATCCCAAAGGTGTTCTGTTGGGATGAGGTCAAGACTCTGTGCAGGCCAGTCAAGTTCCTCTACCCAAAACTCGCTCATCCATGTTTTATGGACCTTGTTTGTGCACTGGTCCAAATCCTTTGGTGGAGGGGGGATTAAGATGTGGGGTTGTTTTTCAGGGGTTGGGCATGGCCCCTTAGTTCCAGTGAAGGGAACTCTTAAGGCGTAAGCATATCAATACATTTTGGACAATTTTATGCTCCCAACTTTGTGGGAACAATTTGGGGGTGGCCCCTTCCTGTTCCAACATGACTGCGCACCAGTGCACAAAAAATGTCCATAAAGACATGGATGAGTGAGTGTGTGGTGGAGAAACTTGACTGGCCTGCACAGAGTCTTGATCTCAACCAAATAGAACACCTTTGGGATGAATTAGAGCGAAGACTGCGAGCCAGGCCTTCTCGTCCAACATCAGTGCCTGACCTCACAAATGTGTTTCTGGAAGAATAATGGGGGTGGAGAAACTTGACTGGCTTGCACAGAATTCTGACCTCAACGCCATAGGACACCATTGGGATAAATTAGAGTGGAGACTGCGAGCCAGGGCTTATTATATATATGAGCATATCTCATATATATAATAAGTGTTAGGCTATTTTTCTTTTTAGTTTTGAATAGAGTAGGGAATAGTTAGGGCCTGCTCACACTGGACCATTGTAACACACTAAAACAGGTGCACATAGTCCTATTGTTATAAAATTGTGGTGTTCAGATCTATGCTCTGTTTTGCAGCATCGTGTGGAAAACATGAGCTGTCTGATTTTCCTTCCATTCTACAGTGTTGTGAGGTGTGTGGAATAATGTGAAAGTGTGTCAAAACGCTTAACAACGTGCACTGAAAACCACAAATAAAATGCAGATGAATCACCGATGTATAGGTGTGAGTGGGCCTTTGGAACCCATGTCAATTTATTTGGCTTCTTTTTCCACGGTGACTTCTCAGTTTGGACACCAGCAGGACACAAGCGTGCTAGGAGTTTGAACCCTTCTATACTTATTATAAATAAAGTTTTGGTACATACCCTTTAAAAGACTCAAAATTAATTTAGCAAGCCAATAGCATTATTCATTTTACACATGGTCATGTGACTGTTAATTAGCTCTGCATGTGTGAGCTCTAAAAGGTGGGGGCTTGTTTTAGTCTCTGATATCAGGCACATGCTGAATCATGCAGAGAAAAGGACATTGGGCAGCACACAGGAGACTGGAAGGATCACCATGTATTTCGAATTCCTTGGGAAGCAGATAATATAAATATAAAAATATAATATAAATACATAGTTACATAGTTACATAGTAGGTGAGGTTGAAAAAAGACACAAGTCCATCAAGTCCAACCTATGTGTGTGATTATGTGTCAGTATTACATTACATATCCCTGTATATTGCGGTCATTCAGGTGATTATCTAATAGTTTCTTGAAGCTAACAATGCTCCCCGCTGAGACCACCGCCTGTGGAAGGGAATTCCACATCCTTGCCGCTCTTACAGTAAAGAACCCTCTACGTAGTTTAAGGTTAAACCTCTTTTCTTCTAATTGTAATGAGTGGCCACGAGTCTTATTAAACTCTCTTCTGCGAAAAAGTTTTATCCCTATTGTGGGGTCACCAGTACAGTATTTGTAAATTGAAATCATATCCCCTCTCAAGCGTCTCTTCTCCAGAGAGAATAAGTTCAGTGCTCGCAACCTTTCCTCATAACTAAGATCCTCCAGACCCTTTATTAGCTTTGTTGCCCTTCTTTGTACTCGCTCCATTTCTAGTACGTCCCTCCTGAGGACTGGTGCCCAGAACTGGACAGCATACTCCAGGTGCGGGCGGACCAGAGTCTTGTAGAGCGGGAGAATTATCGTTTTATCTCTGCAGTTGATCCCCCTTTTAATGCATGCCAATATTCTGTTTGCTTTATTAGCAGCAGCTTGCATGCCATTGCTGAGCCTATCATCCACTAGGACCCCCAGGTCCTTTTCCATCCTAGATTCCCCCAGAGGTTCTCCCCCCAGTGTATAGATTGCATTCATATTTTTGCCACCCAAATGCATTATTTTACATTTTTCTACATTGAACCTCATTTGCCATGTAGTCGCCCACCCCATTAATTTGTTCAGGTCTTTTTGCAAGATTTCCACATCCTGCGGAGAAGTTATTGCCCTGCTTAGCTTAGTATTGTCTGCAAATACAGAGATTGAACTGTTTATCCCATCCTCCAGGTCGTTTATGAACAAATTAAATAGGATTGGTCCCAGCACAGAACCTTGGGGAACCCCACTACCCACCCCTGACCATTCTGAGTACTCCCCATTTATCACCACCCTCTGAACACGCCCTTGTAGCCAGTTTTCAATCCATGTACTCACCCTATGGTCCATGCCAACGCACCTTATTTTGTACAGTAAACGTTTATGGGGAACTGTGTCAAATGCTTTTGCAAAATCCAGATACACCACGTCTACGGGCCTTCCTTTATCTAGATGGCAACTCACCTCCTCATAGAAGGTTAATAGATTGGTTTGGCAAGAACGATTCTTCATGAATCCATGCTGATTACTGCTAATGATATCATTCTTATTACTAAAATCTTGTATATAGTCCCTTATCATCCCCTCCAAGACTTTACATACTATTGATGTTAGGCTAACTGGTCTGTAATTCCCAGGGATGTTTTTTGGGCCCTTTTTAAATATTGGTGCTACATTGGCTTTTCTCCAATCAGCTGGTACCATTCCAGTCAATAGACTGTCTGTAAAAATTAGGAACAACGGTCTGGCAATCACCTGACTGAGTTCCCTAAGTACCCTCGGATGCAAGCCATCTGGTCCCTGTGATTTATTAATGTTAAGTTTCTCAAGTCTAATTTTAATTCTGTCCTCTGTTAACCATGTAGGTGCTTCCTGTGTTGTGTCATGAGGATAAACACTGCAGTTTTGGTTACTGAAGCCCCCCGATTCACTCGTGAAGACTGAGGAGAAGAATAAATTCAATACCTTTGCCATCTCCCCATCCTTTGTAACCAGATGTCCTTCCTCATTCTTTATGGGGCCAATATGGTCTGTCCTCCCTTTTTTACTGTTTACATACTTAAAGAATTTCTTGGGATTTTTTTTGCTCTCCTCCGCTATGTGTCTTTCATGTTCTATCTTAGCCATCCTAATTGCACCCTTACATTTCTTATTGCATTCTTTATAAATTCTGAATGCTGTGGATGATCCCTCAACTTTGTATTTTTTGAAGGCCTTCTCCTTTGCTTTTATATGCATTTTTACATTGGAGTTAAGCCATCCAGGATGTTTGTTCGCTCTTTTAAATGTATTACCCAATGGGATACATTGGCTAATGCCCTTATTTAATATGCTCTTAAAGCAAACCCATCTCTCCTCCGTATTCTTTGTTCCTAATATTTTATCCCAATTTATGCCTTTTAGCAAGGTTTGTAGTTTAGGGAAGTTGGCTCTTTTGAAATTCAGTGTCTTTGTGTTCCCTTCATGTTTCCTATTTGTGTGATTTATACTGAAACTAATTGACCTGTGATCGCTGTTACCTAAATTGCCCCGTATTTCCACATCTGTTATCAGGTCTGTATTGTTGGTAATCAGTAGATCTAGTAAGGTTTTATTTCTAGTTGGTGCGTCTACCATCTGACCCATAAAATTGTCCTGCAAGACACTAAGGAACTGGCGAGCCTTAAATGAATGCGCGGTTCCCTCCGCCCAGTCTATGTCTGGATAATTAAAATCCCCCATTATGATAACACTTCTCATCCTTGCTGCTAATCCAATTTGTGATAGGAGATCCGTCTCCACTTCCTCCCTCAGGTTAGGGGGCCTATAGCATACTCCCAGTATTATTTTCCCCTTAGCTTCATCCCTTTGGAGCTCTACCCATAAAGATTCCACCTCCTCCCTAGCCCCCTCAGTGATGTCATCTCTCACATTCACTTGTACATTATTCTTGATATATAGGCATACCCCTCCCCCTTTTTTACCCTCTCTATCCTTGCGGTATAGGGTATACCCTTGAATGTTTGCCAGCCAATCATGAGAGCTGTTGAACCAGGTCTCTGAAATTCCCACAAAATCCAAATCCTCCTTGTACAACAGTATCTCTAGTTCACCCATCTTGTCCGCCAGGCTCCTGGCATAGGTGAACATGCCACATAGTTTAGACCGGTCGCATATTGTCCTCGTATTGGGTGTTTCAAGATTGCAACTAGGACTTGCTACTATACTCACCTTGTGTTTTTGTGCTTTGGTTAACCTACCACTAATGCCCCCAATACTACCCTCTGGAATATCTTCCGCGCTGGCTATCACTGTCTCTGGACCCTCCCCCCCATCGCTTAGTTTAAAAACCCCTCTGACTTTTTGGCCATCTTCATTCCCAGCAGATCTGCACCCTCCTCATTTAGGTGCAGTCCATCCCTTCTATAGTACCGGTTACCGACTGAGAAGTCGGCCCAGTCCTCCAGGAACCCAAACCCGATGAGAGCTTTTGGTTGGAAAATGCGACCGTGTGTATGCTCCATCAGACTTTTACTGGCGGAATTTTGGCCAGCAAAAGATTGAGAGCATGTTCTCAATTTTTCGGTCGGAAAAAGTTTCGATCGTAAATTCCAATCGTCTGTACAAATTCCGGCGCGCAAAATTCCTACGCATGCTCGGAAACAATTTGACACATGCTCGGAAGCATTGAACTTCATTTTCTCGGCTCGTCGTAGTGTTGTATGTCACCGCGTTCTTGACGGTCAAAAGTTCAGAGAACTTTTGTGTGACCGTGTGTATGCAAGACAATCTTGAGAGGAATTCCATCGGAAAAACCATCCAAGTTTTTTCCGATGGAAAATCCGCTTGTGTGTACGGGGCATAAGAGTCATTATGGGAAAAAGGTACCTCCATGGATGCTTTATCACCAAGGCTTGTTTCTGCAACAACCCAACATTTTCTTTTTTTTTTTTTTTTTTTTTGAAAGTAAAGTTTATTGAGTTATTGAAAAAGTACATCAATCAAGAGAGAGGAAGAGGAGCACAACGCTCATCGAGTACAGGTTATAAAAGCGGTACAGTGGTTATATATGATGTCAACAGTAAATCTTGAATAGTCATAGACTTGTAACATAAACAAATATGTTGCTATGGGTGTTGGGAGTCTCGGCACCAGAGCCCCTTCTGGGAACTGACTGCTCTGGTGAACCGGGAAACCCCGAGCCCACTTCGTTACTAACATGTGGAAAAATGTCCAGGATATAGAGACACAGCTTTAGAAACCGGAAAATAATAAACAGGATAAAACTGAAGGGAGCTTGTATCTATATGACAACTGAATACCATGCTAATAACGTAATTATACACACAATACTTTAATCAGAAAAGCCTATTGGTCAGTCGACCTCTCAGGGTGGATTAAACTTTGGCCGGTCAATCCGGACCGAAGCATGTTATGCTTGGGCAACCCAACATTTTCTAAATCCAATTGTCATTGGGACAGAAAGTGTGGTGAAACCTTCTGAACAGGGGCACAGACAGCAAAACAAACGTTACAGGGGTGTTAACTCTTCCCTATGCTATCCAAAAAGCTTAAAAATCCTTTTTTTTTAGCTGGAGCTACACTTAAAAATGTATCTGTTCCGACTTACAAACAGATTCAACTTAAGAACAAACCTACAGACCCTATCTTGTTTGTAACCCGGGGACTGCCTGTACAATTTAACTTATTTCAACACAACCAGAAGTGAGAAGAAACCTCTACAAATTTGGGGGATTTCCCCTTTTTGTAAATTTTCACCAAAACAAGGGTCCCTATTGAAAAATGTATTTATACCCTTGTTCTGGTGTCAACTGTAAAATGTTCCCCTACTGGGAACAAAGACAGCAAAAAACATTCTGACAGAAGGTCTAATACTTATTTACCCTATCCAACACGAACCAAAAGTTAACCATAAATGAACGTGTACAAAAATGTGGGAGCTACCACTGCTGAGGTCCAAGTTTCGGTGATGTCATCTTTATCATTGTTAAAAAAAAAAGGGGAGAACTGCGCTAAGGTAAATCAGGATAGTGTACCTAAACACAAATTATACTAATGGTAAATGGATCTTAAATAATAAAAGCAGCGATTCTTCTGCACAACAAAATAACAGTGTAAATATAGAAAGATAATAGAATTGCGCTAAGGCATTAACCTAATAATGTGTGCATTAATCCATAGTACTGCCCATGTACCATGTGCATGTACCATATATCATAAACAAATTGGCAAATAATGATGTGACACCAAAATTAAAAACAAAAATAGAAATCAATAAATGTTGATGAAATTAAAAATGTATACGGCATATAGTGTAATGTCCAAACAGTTAAATGGCCAAACACCCGTGAACAAATAAATATATAGTGAAATACAAAAAATATTGGAAGAGTCCATCAAAATATGAATTAAATGTAATCTTCTATGACGTGAAAAAATCTTGTGCTCAATCCACCACCAATGATAGAGATTTGCCGCTTACCAGAACCCCATGATCCCCCACTACAGAGGATCAGGGGAAGCCTGTATAAAAAAGCCCACCGGAGCTTAGCAAATGGACCCAGACTCTGGATTCGTTGGTGGTAATAGAACATCCAAAGACACCAAATGGAGCTATTAAACCTCAGATCCCATCATATCTGCCCAGCTCATGGATAATGAGTGTGGCATGTAAAGATAAGAGAAGCACTTAGTCAAAGTTCCAGCAAGCAAAAAGTGCAAGCTCAAGGATAAGCAAAGATAGTGTCACATCATTATTTGCCAATTTGTTTATGATATATGGTACATGCACATGGTACATGGGCAGTATTATGGATTAATGCACACATTATTAAGTTAATTCCTTAGCACGATTCTATTATTTTTCCATCGTAATCATTGCTTTTCTACAATAATGAGTCCCAAAACAACTATGGAAGGCAGGAATTCAACTCCATGTGCTGCATGCTTTCTCCATGCTAAATATTTATAGGAGATAAGTCAAGGATGTATATGGTAGCCTATTTGCACCACTAAAAAAAGACGTTAGCAGTGAGAACCTGGGGGTGGGAACAGGAAGTAGGAAGTTATGAAGTGAAACTATGAAAACAGGTTTTACACATGGTTCACTGCTGGCTGGAAATAAACACGTTCTTCACAAGATTAGGCTGACGACTCATCATTGCTTCCACAAAATCTACATGCTGGAAATGCTGATAATGTTTTTTTCTGATGCTGGAAGCCAAATAAAGCTAAGTATGTCTGCAATCAGATCACCAGTTGAATATTCAGCCAATCGCATAGAGGGTCGAGTCAGGTGAATGGCTGCAGAAGTTAGTCTTCTTTACTTAAAGATAAGAATTTGACCACAATGAACTTTTTATTTCTTTTTTGTCAGTCCGTGGCTTGGAGAATTGGAATATTTGGAAGGGGTCACAGAAAAAGTCCTTCCTTTTACAAAGGAAGAAAGAGCTTTATGTGGCTGGAACTGCTTTTCCCACATAAAATACATAAAAATAATGATACGAAGCATCTGACTCTGAAAGAAACAATTTCTTCCTAATGGAACACAGACATTCATTTCATACAGCTAAGAATGCCATGGGTTCTTACCTTGGGAAATTAACATAAGTCAAAATGAAGCAGAAGGTTGCAATAAATCTAACGTTGAACGCCAATTCTTTTTTATCCTTTAATAGTCGAGCAGTTTGTGCCACACAGCAATTTTATCAACATTTTTTCCCACCTTTTAATATGTACATAAGCTTATAGGACTCCAAAGAGCCTGTAATTGGGCAAGCGTCTTAAAGAGTCTTGCTTGAATTCACCATAGTAAAAGTAAAAGTTAATTATCCCGTCGCTGTATGCAGAGCCTTAATACCAATATGTCAAAACTGTATCTCTGAAAGCGACTGTCTAGTGGAGCACTCAATATGAGCCTTGCTATAAATGTGATTTGTGGGGATCATTAATGAAGTACTAGACCTAATTGACTTCTTTTGGCTTTCTGTCAACATAAAAAAGTGCTGTACTAGCAACCATAAGTTGCAGGAAACTTCTGTAACAAGGTTCCTGATAAAGTGGACTTTACAAGATAAAAAGGTCTTTATGACTAACTGCAGGTATAGCAGTTTGTATAAATACTTTTTTACAATTATTAATTACAATCTAATTTCATATTTTATTATTGAAAAAATAAAAACAGTCAAAAATGAAACCCTCGTTTTAAAAAGTTAGAATGAGTTAAAGTAGAACTATAGGCAATTTTTTTTTCATTTTGGTTGGAGCAAGTGAGGGTTATTACTCCTGTCAGATTTTGTTTGGCCATCTGTGTCCCATTGCGGATTTCTCCATTTCCTGTCCCATAGCCCATAGCCAAACGGGAAGTGAGAGGAACCCCCTGCAAATTAGGGGAATTCTTTGGGGACCCCCAGATCACCAGAACAAGTGTCCCTATTGGAATCTCCTCTATTACTTTTCTGTGGACAACCCAAAAAATATTGGTTTTTTTTTCGGTCTTTTTTTGTTTATAGCGAAAAAAATAAAAACCTCAGAGGTGATCAAATACCACCAAAAGAAAATTCTATTTGTGGAAAAAAAAGAACATTTTTAATATTTGGGTACAGTGTCGAACGACTGCGCATTTGTCAGTTAAAGTAACACAGTGCCGTATCGAAAAAAATGGCCTGGTCATTAAGGGGGTAAACCTTCCGGAGCTGAAGTGATTAAAGATAATGGAAGCAAATACTGTATGTACTTTATGTGAGGGACTTCGGACACCCTGACTGGGTATCTCCGCCAAGAAGCTGCTTCCCAAGCTCTGGAACATGAGACCAGTGAATCTGGCTATAGTTACCCCAGGAACTAGGCAATACCAGTTTTGGAGCCAACCAGAATAAGAACTTTTTATTGAACAAGAATACAGGCTTGTTATACACTACACACGGGTGATGTTGATCACATTATCATATGCAATTGCAACACAATTTTATACAGAAATATAATTAAGTTAATTAAACAATTACCCACCTGGACACTCAGAGATTTCATTCCAGGTCAGACTTGCCAGCATCAAGCTCACAAAGTACATTACATATTATTATAAACATATCCCCACAGTAGTTTGCTAGCAAACAATAGGTGTGTTAATTAGCACAATTAACAATGGGTGAAAGACCCTTAGGGGGCACACTAGACCTACTTACAATAAACACATTATAGCAGGAGATCCCAGTAGTAGACTGTCTGGGTCCTACATTGAAGAACATGGAACAGAGGCTAATGTGACCAGCTCTTTCAATTAACATGTATAGTTCAGAATCAAACAAACCAGGAATAGTCTTCACATAGTTCTTGAGGGATATAGGTGATACATATTACTGTCCCATTTGCAGTAATCCAAACCACATTCTTAGCATCCATTAACCACTTCAGCCCCGGAGGATTTTACCCCCTTCCTGACCAGAGCACTTTTTACAATTCGGCACTGCGTCGCTTTAACTGCTAATTGCGCGGTCATGCAATGCTGTACCCAAACAAAATTTGCGTCCTTTTCTTCCCACAAATAGAGCTTTCTTTTGATGGTATTTGGTCACCTCTGCCGTTTTTATTTTTTGCGCTATAAATGGAAAAAGACCGAAAATTTTGAAAAAAAATGATATTTTCTACTTTTTGTTATAAAAAAAATCCAATAAACTAAATTTTAGTCATACATTTAGGCCAAAATGTATTCGGCCACATGTCTTTGGTAAAAAAAATGTCAATAAGCGTATATTTATTGGTTTGCGCAAAAGTTATAGCGTCTACAAACTAGGGTACATGTTCTGGAATTTACACAGCTTTTAATTTATGACTGCCTATGTCATTTCTTGAGGTGCTAAAATGGCAGGGCAGTACAAAACTCCCCCAAATGACCCCATTTTGGAAAGTAGACACCCCAAGGAAATTGCTGAGAGGCATGTTGAACCCATTGAATATTTATTTTTTTTGTCCCAAGTGATTGAATAATTACAAAAAAAAAATTTTTTACAAAAAGTTGTCACTAAATGATATATTGCTCACACAGGCCATAGGCATATGTGGAATTGCACCCCAAAATACATTCAGCTGCTTCTCCTGAGTACGGGGATACCACATGTGTGGGACTTTTTGGGAGCCTAGTCGCGTATGGGGCCCCGAAATCCAAGCACCGCCTTCAGGATTTCTAAGGGCATAAATTTTTGATTTCACTCCTCACTACCTATCACAGTTTTGAAGGCCATAAAATGCCAAGATGGCACAAAACCCCCCCAAATGACCCCATTTTGGAAAGTAGACACCCCAAGCTATTTGCTGAGAGGCATGGTGAGTATTTTGCAGCTCTCATTTGTTTTTGAAAATGAAGAAAGACCAGAATTTTTTCTTTTTTTTTTCTTTTTTCAATTTTCAAAACTTTGTGACAAAAAGTGAGGTCTGCAAAATATTCACTATACCTCTCAGAAAATAGCTTGGGGTGTCTACTTTCCAAAATGGGGTCATTTGGGGGGGGGGGGGGTTGTGCCACCTGGGCATTCCATGGCCTCCGAAACTGTGATAGGCAGTAAAGAGTGAAATCAAAAATTTACGCCCTTAGAATGCCTGAAGGCGGTGCTTGGTTTTCGGGGTCCCGTGCGCGGCTAGGCTCTCAAAAAGTCTCACACATGTGGTATCCCCGTACTCAGGAGAAGCAGCAGAATGTATTTTGGGGCGTAATTTCACATATCCCCATGGCATGTTTGAGCAATAAATCACTTAGTGACAACTTTGTGCAAAAAAAAAAAAAAAATTGTCTCTTTCCCGCAACTTGTGTCACAATATAAAATATTCCATGGACTCGACATGCCTCTCAGCAAATAGCTTGGGGTGTCTACTTTCCAAAATGGGGTCATTTGGGGGGGTTTTGAACTATCCTGGCATTTTATGCACAACATTTAGAAGCTTATGTCACACATCACCCACTCTTCTAACCACTTGAAGACAAAGCCCTTTCTGACACTTATTGTTTACATGAAAAAGTTATTTTTTTTTGCAAGAAAATTACTTTGAACCACCAAACATTATATATTTTTTTAAAGCAAATGCCCTACAGATTAAAATGGTGGGTGTTTCATTTTTTTTTTCACACGGTATTTGCGCAGCGATTTTTCAAACGCATTTTTTGTGGAAAAAACACACTTTTTTAAATTTTAATGCACTAAAACACACTATATTGCCCAAATGTTTGATGGAATAAAAAAGATGATCTTAAGCCGAGTACATGGATACCAAACATGACATGCTTTAAAATTGCGCACAAACGTGCAGTGGCAACAAAATTAATACATTTTTAAAAGCCTTTAAAAGCCTTTACAGGTTACCACTTTAGATTTACAGAGGAGGTCTACTACTAAAAATACTGCCCTTGATCTGACCTTCGCGGTGATACCTCACATGCATGGTGCAATTGCTGTTTACATTTGACGCCAGACCGACGCTTGCGTTCAACTTTGCGCGAGAGCAGGGGGGGACAGGGGTGCTTTTTTTTTTTTTTTTCTTTATTATTTTTTTGCTTTTTTATCTTATTTTTAAACTGTTCCTTTCATTTTTTTTTTTTTAAATCATTTTTATTGTTATCTCAGGGAATGTAAATATCCCCTATGATAGCAATAGGTAGTGACAGGTACTCTTTTTTGAAAAAATTGGGATCTCTCCTCTGCCCTCAAAGCATCTGACCACACCAAGATCGGTGTGATAAAATGCTTCCCCAATTTCCCAATGGCGCTGTTTACATCCGGCGAAATCTAAGTCATAAAATGCTCGTAGCTTCCGGTTTCTTAGGCCATAGAGATGTTTGGAGCCACTCTGGTCTCTGATCAGCTCTATGGTCAGCTGGCTGAATCACCGGCTGCTTTCTCAGGTTCCCTGTTGAGACAGGAGAGCCAGAGAAAAACACGGAAGATGGTGGGGGGGGGGGGGCATTCCCTCCCACTGCTTGTAAAAGCAGTCTAGAGGCTAATTAGCCGCTAGGATTGCTTTTACATGAAAGCCGACCGCTGGCTGAAAAGAATGATACCAAGATGATACCTAAACCTGCAGGCATCATTCTGGTATAACCACTCAAAGTCGTGAATGGCGTACCTGAAGACAAAAAATGGTTAACAATAAAGCACAGTAAACAGTAAAGTATAAAAAATTGCATACCTGAAAAGCAAACATGATAAAACATAACAACAATAAAACATTGCAGAATAGAACACAGTAAAAAAGAGCAGAACAATAGAGAGAGAATAGAGAGAGAGAGAACAATAAAACGACAACTATTTTTTTTTTTGTGTTTTTTTTGCAAACTTGTAACTTTTATAACGGTAACCGGTTCCAGGTTCGGGTCTCTCAAAATGCGATGGCATCTTGGGAGACCCTGTGAAAGTGTGTCCTAGTCTGTGCAATGCTGTACCCTACGCTAATACTCAACTAGTGCATGGTAGCGTTCAAAACATTCACCAATGCAAAGACCAGGATTGTCAGGACAGGAGGGACAATAATAGCGGGTGTCACGCCTATATCCGCGCTTGCTGCAGACACGACATCTTTTTTGGGGGGGGTTTGTTGGGTAGGGGTACTCGGGAGGACATAAAAATGCCTCTCATGCAGCCGACTGCATTTGGTTGGGGATGTGAATGGGGGAAGTACGGGCGCTGCAGAAGCGGTGGGTTCCCAATTAGGATTGGCGAATGCAGCAGGAAGGGCATTATGGGCACGACGGGCCTGTGTTTGTCTTTTTGGTGGCAGCGGGACACTACTTGTGCTTGCCACCTCACCAGCTTGAACTGCACTTATGGGACTCGCCACGTCACCAAGTGCTACTGCAGTGCTGGTTTGACTACGACCGGGGTGTACTAGGCCGCTGGCGCTTGCCAGTTCACCAAAACGCTACCAAAAAAACTGTTAGCGATCGCAGGGATCAGGCCTGACTCTGCGAACGCTGCAGTTATGCGTTTAGTGTTTTGTAAGTGACAGTGATCGATCGATACTGCACTTGGGTGGGCTGGGTCGGGGGGAGGGGCAAAACGCAGGTGCTAGCAGGTATCTGGGCTGATCCCGCTAACACTGCGTCTTTGGGAACCCTAAACTGCTGGGGACGCCAGTATAGATCTGATCGGATCAGATATTGATCCGTTCAGATACTATACCACTAAGGGAGGTGTACGGTGCGTGCGTGCGTGGGTGTTAGCGGTAATGGCGCTAACCTGACGCTGCCTGGGGCTGGTGCTTGCCAGTTCACCAAAACGCTACCAAAAAAACTGTTAGCGATCGCAGGGATCAGGCCTGACTCTGCGAACGCTGCAGTTATGCGTTTAGTGTTTTGTAAGTGACAGTGATCGATCGATACTGCACTTGGGTGGGCTGGGCTGGGCCGGGCGGAGGGGCAAAACGCAGGTGCTAGCAGGTATCTGGGCTGATCCCGCTAACACCGCGTTTTTGGGAACCCTAAACTGCTGGGGACGCTAGTATAGATCTGATCGGATCAGATATTGATCCGTTCAGATACTATACCACTAAGGGAGGCGTATGCTGCGTGCGTGGGTGTTAGCGGTACTGGCGCTAATCTGACGCTGCCTGGGGCGACGCATATCACCGCCGGGCAATCAGGGGGCTAAACCTTTATTCGGTAATAAACGGCGGGTGCCCTGACACTATAAAAAATAAACGAACTAACCAGCGTCACCCGTAACACTTATACGGTGATCAGTGGTGAAAGGGTTAACTAGGGGGCAATCAAGGGGTTAAAACATTTATTAGGTAGTATATGGGGATCCCTGTCGCTATAAAACGCTGATGGCGAACCTAAATATTTACGTCCCTAACTAGCGGAACCAGTGACACTAATACAGCGATCAGAAAAATGATCGCTTAGTGACACTGGTGACGGGGGGTGATCAAGGGGTTAAAACTTTATTAGGGGGGGTTAGGGGGGTACCCTAGACCTACAGGGGGGTAATACTCACTGTCCTAACACTTCTAACTGTCACAAACTGACACCATGCAGTAATCAGGAAAAAAAAAAAAAAACCTGCTTGGTGTCAGTTTGTGACGGGGGGGGGGGGGGTGATTGGGGGGTTGGGGGGCGATCGGGGGGGATCGGGGTGTTTTGTGTGCCTGGCATGTTCTACTGTGTTGTGTAGTGTTGGTGCACTCACTCACATGTCTTCTCCCCTCGGCGCTGGAACGGAACTCCCGAGCCGAGGAGAGATGACATCACATCCTCTGCCTCTGTGTACTATACAGAGGCAGAGGATGTTTCTCATTGGCTGGGAGCGATCGCGAGGGGGGGGCCACGATCGGATGGCCTCCCCCTCATCTTTGATCGCTGCCAGACAAAAGCCGACCGCCGCTGGCACCGGGGGGGGGTCCGATCGGACCCCCCGCCCGCGGGAAGGCATCACGTATCAGGTACGTGATTTTGCCTGCCCGTGCCATTCTGCTCACGTATATAGGCGTGAGGCAGTCGGCAAGTGGTTAAGTAGTTGTCCATTGTTTGCTTGGTCACCGTGGGCCCCTAATAGACACAGGGTGACTTACACATAAGAGGGGCATGGGGAGCTGAGACAGGTGTTTCCCAACCTCTCTAAGGTAAGCTGGGTTCCACAGGCCCCCCGCCCAAAGTGACTCCTGTCACATTAAATTTATCACAGTTGGGATGATTTAGTAATGCAAAATGTTTTTTATTTAGCTAGTGAATCAGTATTCACTTCAATCATCTAAGATGGGTTGATTTACTAAAACTGGAGAGTGCAAAATCTGATGCAGATCTGCAAAGAAACCAATCAGCTTCTAGGTTTTTCTGTCAAAGCTTAATTGAACAAGCTGAAGTTAGAAGCTGATTTGGCTACCATTCACAGCTGCACCAGATTTTACGTTCTCCAATTTTAGTAAATACACCCCATAATGTCCAAAAGAAATATCATGTCCAACTGGATGATGCTACAAAAAGTTCTAGTAGTAAATCACCCTTAATGAGACATCAGCACAATTAAATATACCATATACAATATGACTAAATTCATAAAATGTTAGAAATGTATATTATTCCCTTAAAGGGTATGTATAGCTCTTTTCACAATTTTATTTTCAGTCAGCAAATATGGTATTGCATATTTACCCCCTCCAGCAACAAGACTGGAAACCTAGGGTTTCAAATATCTGGTTTACAACCTTGAATTAAACACAAATTACTTCCACTTTCTATCTAAGAAGAGACAGCTCCATCTAGAACATTAGTCTGCATTGGTAGTCATAACATGCAGTGGTAGCTTCCTTATAAGACAGGAAAGTATGTGCGTAGCATGTGCAAAAAAGCATGGAAGAACCTTGACTGGTGTAAGGCTGATATGTCAGCTGCCCTGACCCAACCCCATTTACAAAACCCCCCCCTTACTTAATCCTAATTTACCAATGAAACACGTAACACTGTCTGGATTAAATGGCCAACAATGGCCCCTTGATTAATTCCAAACAACAAAATTGTATAAAAATAACTTTATATATATATATATATATATATATATATATATATATATATATATATATATATATATATATATATATATATATATAAAAACTAAAACATATATAAAACACATACAGTATTTATAACCAAAAACATTTTACTGCTACATCTGAGGATCCTGAAAAAAGGTACCACTATCTCATCGGCTGACCACCACCACCACCACATCATGCACCTTCAGCTGGATGACCGATAGTCCATAATAGGGAAGGTACCCATACCGAGATAGGTCCCAACCCGTACCACACCAGATATTATATATATATATATATATATATATATATATATATATATATATATATATATACATACCATCACCATTCCGACTTTCAGGAACCAGAGGCCCCCTGCCTCCAAAGTCTGAAACAAAAAGAAAACACACAGAAAAACACAACACACATCCATACAGCTGCCTATAGGGAGGGAGGGAGGGAGGGAAAAGCTCTAAGCTTGTGTGTTACTTCTTCCAACGCTGTGCCTGACTGGTAAGCTCCACCCTGCCCTCATGCTTAGTAAAAGACTGTGGGACCACCCCATGAGCCCACAGCAATGCCTCCCCCTTCCTGCCCACTACTTTCTGGGCTTTACTGTATAAACCACTTCCCGTCCGACGTACTATATATACACCCTGTTCCAAATTATTATGCCAATGATATTTTTCTCATTTTCTTAAATAATGGATGTAAACAACAGTCAGCATAATTCTCATGTTATCAACTATTAAGAGAACAATTCAAATTTTATCGAACAAACCTCCTAATGATAAGAGTTTTTTTTTCCAATTAAAAAACTTACAATGCACTGTTCCACATTATTACACACAGTAAGTTCCAAAACACGGACAACGAGAGACACTCACATGAGTGTAGACAAATGGGCTGCACACCCCATAAAGTGCATAAAAAACTACGAAACCCCCTAGCGGGGCTTTAAAGCAGCCAATAAGATTCAATAGAAGTAGTCAAAAAAGATTAGTTTTATTGGTACAAAAAATATAATAGTAGGGTACTAGAAAATAGTAAATGGATTCTGACTATTCAAGTCAGGACATGAACTGGATACATGTTAAAAATTGCAACGGACAATACCCGTGATTAGAAACAGTACAAATTACAATGTATTGTGAGGCAGCCAAAGTTACTTTAAGGGTTGGATCCCCAAAGTATTGCAACGGACAGTGCCTGAGAATAAAAGCAATGTACAATACAATATATTATATAGGACAACAAGAGTTGTAAATATAAATCCTATAGGACAACAAGAATTGTAGATATAAATCCTGATGCGTTTCGACCCTCACTGGGTCCTCTTCAAAGGATGGGTTGTCTGCTGTGGAAATGCAAATATATATCGAACATAGCATAAGGCTCAACAATAACAAACCCATATGTATACAATATAACACATCAGCGTAAGTTCCATAATTACCTATCACTGAAGTTTCTGGCAATACAGAGTATTTAAGGTGATGTAGTTCCTCCTATGTCCTCTGTCTCCCCTGTGTCGGGCCAACTCCCCAGAGGACGGGTGATAGACCAAAAGTGCCTTGCGAGGGATCACGCTTACATTCCCCCCACATGTGCAGGGGAGGGAAGGGACAGCGGATGGCCAAAGGCTGCACCCAGATGAAGTCACGTTGACACTAGAGACAAAGTGGAAAGCGAGGAGTCAGTTGTGTTTGCAGCATATTTACTGAAATCAAAAGCTATTTCAATCAAACTTTGAACAACATTTTAACTTTTTAAACATTTTAACAGGTCACGTTACATTTTAACATAGGACTCCTTATTTGATAGCAGCTTCACAAGTCTTGCATCCATTGAACTTGTGAGTTTTTGGACAGTTTCTGCTTGAATTTGTTTGCAAGACGTCAGAATAGCCTCCCAGAGCTGCTGCTTGCTTGAGGATGCTCCAAAAGATCTCAATAGGACTGAGGTCAGGGAAGGATGATGCAGAGGTATTCTTTGCAGCATGAGATGGTGCATTTTCATGCATGAAGATAATTTTATTACGGAAAGCATAGTTATTCCTTCTGTACCAGGGAAGGAAGTGGTCAGTCAGGAACTCCACATACTTTTCAGAGGTCATCTTTACACCTTCTGGGACCCTAAAGGGGCTGACCAGCTCTCTTCCCATGATTCCGGCCCAAAACATGACTCCACCACCGCCTTGCTGATGTCGCAGCCTTGTTGGAACAGGGTGGCCGTCCACCAACCATCCACTACTCCATCCATCTGGACCATCCAAGGTTGCACGGCACTCATCAGTGAACAGGACTGTTTGAAAATTAGTCTTCATATATTTTTTTGCCCAATGCAGCCGTTTCTGTTTGTGAGCATTGGTTAGTGGTGGCCGAATGGAAGGTTTATGCACAGTTGCAAGACTCTGGAGGACTGTACAGCTTGATGTCTGTGGGACTCCAGAGGCACTAACAGCTTCAAATATCTGTTTGCTGCTATGTAATGGTGTTTTAGCAGCTGCTCTCTTGATCCGATGCATGGATCTGGCAGAAATCTTCCTCAATGTGTCTTTATCTACACAAAACCCATCTGTGAATCAGCCACAAATCTCTTAATAGTGCGATGATCACGCTTAAGTTTTCGTGAAATATCTAATTTTTTCATACCTCGTCCAAGGCATTGAACTATTTCACTCTTTTCGGCAGCAGAGAGATCCTTTTTCTTCCCCATATTGCTTGAAAATGGTGCTCTGCTTAATAATGTGGAACACCCTCCTTTAGTAGTTTTTCCTTTAATTGGGCTCACCTGGCAATCTAATTATCACAGGTGTCCGAGATTGTTTTCAGTGATCAAAAGAGCCCTGAGACAAAATGCCATCCATGAGTTAAACTGAAAAACAAAATATTTAATCTTTGTGACACTGAAATAGAATTTGCATAATAATTTGGAACAGGGTGTACAGTATGTCCTTGGGTTTTAAGCTTTTGTAAAGGAAAAAATACTTACCTGCTCTGTGCAATGGTTTTGCACAGAGCAGCCCAGATCCTCCTTTTCTCAGGTCCCCCTTGCCGAGTGCCCCCCATAGCAAGCTTCTTGCTTTGGGGACACTAGTGCATGATTGCTCCTGATCTATCTCTCTGTGTCCATAAGACACAAATAGCCGGGCTCAACCCCCCCTCCCCTTTCCTGTCTCACTAACTGTGATTGACAGCAGCGGGAGCCAATGGCTCTTGCATCTCAGCCAATGAGTAGGGAGAGACCCAAGAGAGCCTCGGCTCTACTGCACATCGCTGGATTGAGATCAGGTTTAGGTAAGTATTGGGGGGAGGGGGGCTGCTGAGAGGGGAGCTGCACAGTGAAGGTTTTTTACCTTCATGTAAAGAATGTACAGAATGCATGAGGGTAAAAATACCTTCAGTACTTAAAGTGGTTGTAAAGGCTGAAGGTATTTTTACCTTCAGCCTTTACAAGCACTTTAAGTGGTTATATCAGGATCATGGCTGTAGCCATGACCCTGGTATCATTCTTAAGTGCCAGAAATGGGCTTTTTTGTAAAAGTGATCAGAGTGGCTATACAGCTACTGATCATTTTTACAAGGAGCCACTGTGGGTGGTCACACTGTCGTTTCTTGGCTCTCCCATCCCATCAGGGAGTCAGGGGCCACTCTGGATGGTCTCACTGGCTGACCATAGAGAAAAAGGAGTAACATCCATTCCCTGATCTTCTCTATGGTGTATGAAACCAGAAGCGATAAGGATTTCATTCTACTAGACCCCAGATCTCTCAGTAAAGAGTACCTGTCACTGCCCATGCTATAACAAGGGATGTTGTTCATCCATTGTGATAGGAATAATGTTGATCCAAAATTAATAAAGACAATAAGTGTAAAAAATTATGATAAAATAGTAAAAAAAATTAAAAAAAAATATATGAAAGTACTTCTGTCCCCCTGTGCTTACGTGCAAATGCAAATATGCACAGGTCCCACACGCATATGTAAACGGTGATCACACCACACATGTGAGGTATCACCACAAACATCAGAGCGAGAGCAATAATTCTAGCCTGTTTAACTCTAAATTGGTACCCTATGAAGGCTTGCAAAGTGTCAGCTATGGATAATTTAAAGGTAAACATGTATAAACATGTAACATGTATAAATACATAAGTGGTCCATATAGTGAACTTGGTGTTGAGCTTTTCACTTTAAGGTCATCACAGAGGACAAGGGGGCACTCTTTACGTCTGGAAGAAAATAGATTTAATTTCCAAATATGGAAAGGCTTCTTCACAGTAAGAGCTGGGAAATGGTAAATGCACATGATATAACTGGGTACTAACATTTATAGGTAAAGTTGATCCGGGGAATATCTGATTGCCTCTCAGGGGATCAGGAAGGCATTTTTCCCCTGCTGGAGCAAATTGAATCATGTTTTGCTGTTTTTTTTTGCCTTCCTCTGAATCAACTGAGGGTATAGGATTATGTATATAGGATTGTAATTTTTATTTATTTTTTCCCTTTTATTGGTTGAACTAGATGGACTTGTGTCTTTTTTCAACCAGACTAAGTATGTAACTACGAGAAATATGGCCAAAGGTTTTTTCAATGTATCATTGGAGTGTTAAAAAATTGCAACAATGACTGTTTTATTCTCCATGGCATTTGCTTTCAGAAAATATGGGTTCTAAGTTATTTTCTAGCAAAAAATGCAATTTTTTTACATAATAAATGCACCCATATTGCAAAAAGAAAAATGTGCATTTATTAATGTTTGTGCATTGAAGCCTGCAAAGCATTGCAACTGTGATCAGTGCATCAAAGGTACAATGAACAGGCTCGTGCAGACTATTCCTACAGCCCTGGGTCTGTGCCGAAGAAGTAATCAATGGACTATGAGTGCGGTGATGTCACCTCATTTGTGCTGTATTGAGAACTGTTCTGTTCTCGCTACACATTTGCCCCTGGTGTGTATGTAGCTCAACATACAGTTTAAATCTTGAATCCTACAGTAACCAGACTGTAACTTTGGACCTTTATTACAATGAACAGGTGGTGGTCATATAAGAATAGGATGTACACATGTGCGGTGAAACTAGGAATAAACAGACAATGAACATATATAAGAATTACATGAACATAACAAATGTCTACTAGGTATACAAATAAACAGTCTTTAGCATACCAGCGATGCTGCCCTAGAGGGTTAGGAATTCCTGTGAACATACAGTACAGGCTTAGCTGGCTCCATTGCATTCTGTTCTCTTCACGGTAAAGATGAAAGAGTTGCAATAGGAAGTGGGCTAGTTCTTAGTATTATGACAGGAAATGTCTATTGACCATAGAACACTACCCATCAATAGTCTTTTATTGATAGTGGCATCTAGTGTGCAATGTTGATATTGCAAGTCCAGAAGATATTATTTTTTTCCTTTTAGGCCGAAGGCATGACACTCCCCGCCTGGTATCATGAGATACCACTATTTATTCCTCAGATGACAGCAACAATTAGCTATATGGATAAGACAAGAAATAGCTCGAACAAGTGTCTTCCATTTTGAGAATCTGGTAAATCTGTTAGATTTAAGCTGGCAGTCTGAAATGTCGAGATCTCAGGACAGATGTCAGTATCTGAATCTGGATCTACTAGTTCAATAGTGTCACTCTTAGGAACAGTCTGTTCTGCATTGTACAAGAATGCAGGTCCTGTAAACCATGTTGTGTCTTTAAGGTTACATGCAACAACAGCTCTTGTAGCATGGTCTGCAGGATTATGGTCAGTAGGTACGTAGTGCCATTGTGTTGGACGAGTGGATCTCCTAATCTTCAACACTCTGTTGTTGACGTAAACATAATAAACGTCTGGTCTCATTGTAGATGTAGCCTAGCGCTACCATGCTGTAGCCTAGGTACAGTGTGCTCAGGGTGTGGAGCTAGCTTTACCTTGCCCATGACGAATCCTACGTGGCATCGTGCTGTAGTGATGACAGTTCTTACGTAGGCCACAGCAGCTATTGCCTTGATAGAAGCATCACAGAATATGCAAAGGTTTTGGCTCTGTGTCTGCGTAGAAGGTATGGGAGCATATGGGCGTGAAACATGGATGAGATAAGACTGATAGAGAGTTCTTCCACTCTACCCAAGAGTTCCTCTTATCAGGGGTAGTGGGGCATCCCAGTCGGATGTTTCACGAATCAAGTCTCTAAGTATTGCTTTACTTTGAATTGTAACAGGTGCCGCAAATCCAGCCGTATAGGCTGTTGATTGTGGACAAGACACCTCTGCGAGTGAAAGGCTTTTTCTTCTCCATTTATTTGGAAGGTAAAGGAATCAGATTTCAAGTCCCAAAGTAGACCTAGACTGCGCTGTACAGGTAAAGAGTCTGTACCTAGATCTAAGTCTCTTAGATCGTTAGAATGGTCTTGAGCAGGGAAAGCTTCTATTACCTTTTTGCTTTTGGAAGCAATTTTGTGAAGCCTGAGATTAGAACATGCAAGCATTTCCTGTGCTCTTTTAAGAAGACAGATTGCAGACTCACTGGAAGGTAGGGATTTCAAACAGTCATCCACATAAAAGTCTTTCTCTACAAATTGCTTTGCATCTGAGCCATACTCAAGTTCACCTTCTTGGGCGGAATGTCTGAGTCCGTAGATAGCGACTGCAGATGAAGGGCTATTTCCAAAGATGTGTACCCTCATGCGATACTCTGAGATGTCTTTGGAAGGGTCATTGTCTCTGAACCAAAGGAACCTTAGGAAGTTTCTGTCTTCCTCTCTTACCAGGAAGCAATAGAACATCTGTTGGATGTCAGCTATGAAGGCAATAGAATCTTTGCAGTTGCGTAAGAGCACTCCCAGGAGTTTGTTGTTGAGGTCTGGACCTGTCAAGAGGACATCATTCAAGGAGACACTCTTGAATTTGGCACTAGAGTCAAACACTACTCTGATTTTACCTGGCTTTTTAGGATGGTACACTCAGAATATAGGGAGGTACCAACACTCTTCAGCGTCTTTAAGGGTGGGAGCTGTCTTGGCGTGACCATTCTCAAAGATCTTCCCCATGAAAGAAAAGAAATATTCTCTCATCTCTGGCTTTCTTTGTAAATTACGTCTAAGGGAAGTGAAACGTTGTAGCACTTGTTCTCTGTTATTGGGTAAGCGTTGTCTCTGTGGTCTGAAGGGAAGAGGTGCGACCCAGCTGTTTGTGCTATCTTTGATTAGTTCTTGCTCCATTACTTCTAAGAAGAGTTTGACCTCAATAGACATTGCCACACGATTGTCATCTTTAGTTCTTTGAAAGACTGTGCACCCTAAATGGTCACTGTCACAGGCAAAGTTGTCACTAGTGGGGCTTGTGAAGGGACAAGACAATTGGGAGGTGTAGGGTGATTCCTTAACAAGGAAGTGGTTGTGGCATGGCTGGAAAAGAGAGGGACGCCCATTCTCTAGGGTATTTGTGAGCATGCTGCTAACAGAGTTTGGTTTGTGCACGCTTTCTAGACAGACATCTAACCTCTGAGCATAAGGATCGTTGTTGGGACCATTAATTTGAGCTCTTGATTTGTGGACTCGTAATATATCTCTCCCAAGGAGTAGGATAATCTGAGCCTGAGGATCAATTTCTGGTATCAGATGCGCTATGCATTTCAACTGTGGGTGATGAGCAGCCACATCTGGTATAGAAATTTCAGATCTATGGTCGGGATCTGGTTGCATTCGATAAGAGTTGGCAAAGATAAGCATGATTGTCCATCAATGGACTTGACTTGGTAGCCGGATGCTCTCCTCCCCGCCGTCTCCACTATTCCTGCACAAGTTTTTAAGGAGTAGGGGATGCTGGGGCCTTTAATGCCAAAGATGTCAAAGAAGGTTGAGCTGGCTAATAACTTGTTACTTTGGTCATCCAGAATTGCATAAAGCCTAATACCTTTGTCTTTTTGGCATGCTAGGTAGACTCTGACTAGGCAGATTTTGGAGCAGGACCTGCCACCTATGACTCCTTTGCAGACCTCTGTACATTGTGAAGTGATCTCTGGTGTAGTTGTAATGGTGTGCTCTTCCTCCCCGCCATGCCCACTAGTGCTAAAAGTGTTGTAAAGTCCATGGAGCTGGCCCAGGCTGTAAACCTGTGTTGTGATCTGAGCTGTCACATTATGTGCATTTTAACCGGTTCAATACAGGGCAATTTCACCCCCTTCCTTCCCAGGCCAATTTTTAGTTTTCAGCGCTGTTGCACTTTAAACGTCAATTGCGCGGTCGTGCAACGTTGTACCCAAAAAAAATTGACGTCCTTTTTTCCCCACAAATAGAGCTTTCTTTTGGTGGTATTTGATCGCCTCTGCGGTTTTTATTTTTTGCGCTATAAACAAAAGAAGAGCGACAATTTTGAAAAAAAACACAATATTTTTTACTTTTTGCTATAATAAATATCCCAATTTTTTTTTTTAAAAACTAATTTTTTCCTCAGTTTCGGCCGATACGTATTCTTCTACATATTTTTGGTAAAAAAAATCGCAATAAGCGTATATTGATTGGTTTGCGCAAAAGTTATAGCGTCTACAAAATACGGGATAGATTTATGGCGTTTTTAAAAAAATATATTTATTTATTTTTTTAGGGCCGATCGCGATTTTTTTCATGACTGCGACATTATGGCGGACACATCGGACACTTTTGACACATTTTTGGGACCATTCACATTTATACAGCGATCAATGTTATAAAATTGCATTGATTACTGTGTAAATGTGACAGGCAGTGAAGGGGTTAACCACTAGGGGGCGGGGAGGGGTTAATATGTTTCCTAGGGAGTGATTACTAACTGTAGGGGGAGGGGACATACAAGGGGAGGAGACCGATCAGTGTTCCTCCGTTCTGGGAACACAGATCGCTCTCCTCAGAGCTGACAGGCTGTGGATCTGTGTGTTTACACACACAGATCCACATGCCGGTCCGGTTAACCGGCAATCGCTGGTGCCCGGCGGACATCGCGGCCGCCGGGCACACGCACCGGGTCCCGAGGAACACTATTTCAAAACTGCCTGTAGATAAGCAGTTTTGAAATACTCAGACCAGCCTGTCTGGCACCAACAACCATGCCACAGTCAAAGTCACTTAACTCCCCTTTCTTTCCCATTCTGATGCTCGTTTTGAACTTCAGCAAGTTATCTTCACCATGTCTAGATGCCTAAATGCACTGAGTTACTGCAATGTGATTGGCTGATTAGCAATTTGTGTTACCAAGCGATTGAACAGGTGTACCTAATAAAGTGGCCGGTGAGTGTATATTTAATAATACAATCCGCTCAATATATTCCTCCACACTAAAGACTGATCAATATATTAATAAGTAAAGCACAAATATTTACCATGGAATAGTTAAAATGGATACTAATAGTTGACAAGGGTAAATTACTTCCTCTTGAATTGACGCATACAAAGTTAAAAAATTTGAATGCACTATGTAACCACACAATATTAAATCTTGGCCTATATTAAATAACATTAAATCCCTCAATATATTGCTCTATATTAATCAATATCAATAAATTTATTATTAAATCCACTATAAATATTTACCCTTAAGCAGGTTAAATAATAGCCAATCAATGGATTAACCCTTCACATGGCTGAAACAGATTTCAAAAAGCTTGCCATTTATAGTAGAACTGATGTATATACTTCAATCAGAGGCGTAGCTTAAAGCTTGTGGGCCCGATGCAAAAGTTGACCTGGGCCCCCCCCACTACTTCCAACGTGCGTACAGATACATCCACCGCACGCCAAGATACTCAAAGTGGCTTAAGAGTTTTGAGTTCCCAGAGTTCCCCTTTACATCAGGGAACAGGAATCACCGCTGGAGAATCAGAGGACAGGGATCACCGCTGGAGAATCAGAGGACAGGGACCCCTGGCAGGTCACTTGGCAGAGCTTCTTTACCATCCCAGCACTGTATACAGTCCCCCCCCCCCCCCACACACACACACACACACACTACACAGGGCTGAAATCACATTCCACATTCACACAGTCTGTCAGTCTTCACAGGGTGTATCTGGCTTTTATGTTGCCCTTCTGACCTGTGAAATTCTCTGGTTGGAACGGCAGTGTAGTTGCAGTAAGCAGATTCAACCTGTGCAGATCATGGCTAACTGGCTGTGTTGTAAAGGAATGTGATTTCAGCCCTGCGGAGGAGAAACAGTAGAGTGCTGTAATGGGAAAGGAACTCAACAGCCGGGCATAGCATGCAGGGTGGAGGGGGTGGTCAGGGGGCTTGGGGGTGGGGCAACTTAGATCTGGGAGGGCAAAGCCATGTGACACAAAATCTGGAGCCTGCAGCCCTTCAGGGCCCCCCGAGGAGGTGTTAAGGGATTTGTTTTAGCAATTTCTGAAGGTCTCTCTGTCAGTGTTGGCAGGTGTTGGGGGAAGGTCACCTCCCGAAGGTGTGTGTCTTTTCTCCAGTTGTCAGGAAAGTGGGGTAAGTAGACATCCCCATGTGGGGGGTACAGAGAATCCCAGCTGGTAACTAGGAGACACTGAGCAGTGTCATATCTTACCAGTGACATCGGTCCCATCGTGGCTACAGGATGACACTCTCCTCCTCTTTCCTCGCTGAGCTCGGTTACCATCCCATATTGCCAGCACACAGCACAGACACTTCCCCACCCTGGGCTGTTCTCACCTCGTGCTCCTCTCCATTCAGGAAATGGCTCACAGCTTCTCCCCAGCCAGTGGGAACAGAGGGGTGTGGACTGTGGAAGGCAAAGTAGAAGCCCAGTACTGGAGCGTGGCTGTGGGGCCCTAGGGCAGATCGGAGCTGGATTTTGTGGAGGATATGATAATATTACAGGGAGGCTGCAGGGACCCCCTGAAGCTAGGGTCAGGGTTGCGAATGTGACCCCCGCAACCCCCAATGCTACGCCCATGACTTCAATAAATAACATTATATGAGGGTCTTTTTATTTTCCATTATTGATACCTGTGGTCCATTAATGATTCATTATTTTCTGCTGGATGCAGTGCATGCCACCTATAATGTCCTTGTGATGTAAGAGTCAAAAATCAAGTTTTTATTGTGAATTGTCACTTACTTTTCTTCCCACACTTTATGATGAACATGGTGATTATGTGTTAAGGGGGGGGGGGGTATTTATACAAAGAAGGACTGTTGGAAAACGGTCTCTATGTATTCAATAATAATGTTTTATTACTTCTATCTTTTTAACTTTCGTAAAAATGTATTTTTATTCAAACGTGGTTTCCTAAAGGCCTATATGTTATCAAACTCCTTTAAAAAAAATCTCCTTTCAAAACAATGGTTTCTGTTTTTGGTAATTTGACAATTGAGATGTGATGCCAAGGCTAGTTATAGGTTGGAGTGGTTGCCATTTGTTTGTACCATTGGTGAATTGGTGGGGGGACGCACTGGATACCTTCGCTGCCGTGTTCTTTTGCTGGGGGTCCAGTGCGTTCCTATAACTTCAGGCTGGGTTCACACTATCTTCACATGTGGCTCACAGCAGGGGTTCAGTGTGCCCTGTTCACCATTTCAGGTCAGATTTGAGCCCAAATTTTCGGCTGAATTCGGACCTGAAACGGACCAAAAGACACACAGGGCTCCTTTGCAAATTTGCATCGGAGTCACAGCGGAGATATGTGAACCATCCTTCCATAAAGAGTCGGCCAAAATCTCCTGTTATTGCGAATTGGATGCGGAGAACTCTCATCCAATTCGCAATAGTGGGAACCCAGCCTCAAGGAGGGGTGGGCTCCAGGCATGCCTGCCCTTAATCTATCCATTATTATATATGTGCTCCAACTCGGGGGACTCTCAAAATTATATAGTTAGGTCTTCGGTACACTGGAGTGCCATGACATGGCCACTGCAGCTTACGCATCTATTTGCAAATGTCCTTGTTTTTAACGTAAATTGTTAGACAGGGATCTTTCAGTTTGTTGCAGGCTAGCAGGTAAGTGGGGGCTCTGAGGAAGAAGGTAATCCATCAGCCAGCAGTGGTTCGCACGTCCTCTCTCTAGGATCTGGAGACTGCTACCAGTAGACGGATTGTCATAAGCCAAAGAATGTTACATTGTGGTTTTCTTTCCATCCTTGT
Source organism: Lithobates septentrionalis (assembly GCA_037952835.1). Lineage (NCBI taxonomy): Eukaryota > Metazoa > Chordata > Amphibia > Anura > Ranidae > Lithobates > Lithobates septentrionalis. The sequence continues at coordinate 107,263 of JBBDGP010003092.1, read as the reverse complement.
GACTAGTTTCTAATACTTTTTCTTTTAATAAATATATCAAAGGATAATGCACATGGCTGGTGCGCCCTCTTTTTTCTATTCTCTTTTTAGCTGGTAAGTGAACTGGGAATTTATGTTTGATTGTTTTTTTGACATGCATCACCCTTCCATGTGGTCCTTGCTGCAATGGCTAGTTATAGGTTACAGTGGTTATTCAAAAAGACAACCAGTCAGCGCAAAAACCATCAAAACACAAACCGAGCTGCTGAACACTAAAGGCAAATATATAAATCCTTTCTAGTAATGCAAATGTAATCATATAGTGCAGCGCTAAATAACGCAATCAATCATAGAAATGTCCGTAGATGGAAAAGACCAATAAATAACAAAGGTGATGCAGGGTGCTTCATGCAAATCCAAAAGTGATCTTCAAACTGTGCTCCCCCTTTTTGCCAGTCAAACCGCTCACCTTGTTGAAGGGACCCCTGAACTAACAGGAAGGTCATATACGCTTTCACCACTTGTATGTGGTCAGGGTGGTAACGTGACTGGAAAGCTGTAACTCACTTAAATGGGGCTCAACAATTTTCTTCCAAGTTTGCATGGAATAAACAAAGAAGATACATAGTGCTCTCTGTATAGCTTAAAAAGTGATTTATTTTATTAAAAAGACAGGTACTCACATATATAGCACTATGACCAGTGCTAGGCATAAAGGAGCATGTTAGTTACAGATGACAATGATAAGGCGGCTGCAGCGACGTCTAAACCGGGATAAAACCAATCCGCACGCGTATCGTCCTGTAGGACTTCCTCAGCGGTCTTAGGGTCCCCCAGGTCTAGTCAGTAATTTATATAAACCCCCTCATTTGGTCATCTGTTGTTAATTAAGTCCCGAGTGGTGGCCGTCCAATCGGAACACACCTCTCAGGAATAGGAAGTGTGTAGAGCTCTAAGCTATTGCCAGTTGCCATAGTGATCAGCGTCGTGATAACACGACGCCCGATCACATGACTTCCTGCCCAAAGCAAGCACCATCCTCCTGAGTGTACACATGAGGCTTCCATCCCCTCCTATAGGATGACACTCAGGAGAGGGGCGTAGTTCAGTATGTAAATACAGCGCCATCGCGTCATCGCACCCTGCATCACCTTTGTTATTTATTGGTCTTTTCCATCTACGGACATTTCTATGATTTCTATGATTGATTGCATTATTTAGCGCTGCACTATATGATTACATTTGCATTACTAGACAGGTTACAGTGGTTGCCAATTGCCATTTGTTTGTACTGATGTGATTCTGAAGTCCATGCAACTTATATATTGTTTAACCACTGCTAAGAAGTAATTCCCATATCTAACTGTCCTTGTCATCAAGAATGAAAAAGAAGGAAAATCCAAACTTTTGTATTGTCCCCAGAACAGAAATAGAGGAGAAATCTACCAATGGGGAAACTTGTTCCAGCTGACTATGACGATTTTCTTCACATAGAGAAATTTCCTCTTATTTCCAATTGTATCCACATGACATGGAATAATGGTGAATAGCTCAACAGTTGGCACCATCCACAGTTGGCACCATCTCCAGCTGCAAGGATGGAGATGAGGAGGTTAATGTACAATTGTGCAGGATATGGGAGTTGACTGGGTTAATACAGTGGGGCAAAAAAATATTTAGTCAGCCGCCAATTGTACAAGTTCTCCAATTTAAAAAGATGAGGGAGGCCAGTAATCGTCATCATAGGTATAGGATGACACTCAGGAGAGGGGCGTAGTTCAGTATGTAAATACAGCGCCATTGCGTCATCGCGATGACGCGACTTCCGGTCATGTGACCGACTGCGTCAGTGGTTACCACCTTCCTTTGTTCAAAACTCGCTGTGATAGGGTGGGGCTGGGTCACATGCTGCTGCCAGCCGCCCTTCAGCTATGAGAAGTGTAAGCAGAGGAGATGTGATGTTATTTCGCCAGCAGTAGGGAATATAAACAAAGGAGGAACAAAAAGCACCTCTATTGTCCATATAATAATGGGACGCTGGACTGACTATCACCACAATGATAAACTAAGAGATGTTATTTCATCTGCAGTAGGGAGTGTAAACAAGGGAGGAAAAACACTGCACCTATGCTTTCTATATAACACTGAGATACTGAACAAATTATCGTCACAGTACTAAATGAAACACTGTCAACGAACGTAATCAAAAAATATTCAAAAATGATATTGCTAAATTTAATTAATCCCGAACCAAATAATATTCGGAAAATTGGTAATAAGAAAAATACTCTAACGTTATCATAAAAATAAACCTATTAAAAATATATAAGTACTTGGTAGACACTTCCCTGCAACCGCCTTTAACAATAAAATCATCATCCGTTAATATAATAAACGATTGACAGTCCTGTACTCCCCATAATAAAACCAAAAGACATGTCGATCATATATAACTAATTATCGATCTGAAATGAAGCAGTTCAGATCGAACTCGACATTAAGCCCCGTGGGTACTCCAACATGCGTCTCATACACCCAGAAAGACTCACGGCGGCTTAATTGTCTGATGAAGTTACCTCCTCTCCAATGGGGTATAACCTTTTCTACTCCCCAAAATTTAAGTTTTACAGGACTGCGTTTATGACATAATTTAAAAGGTTTAGAGACACTGTGTGAGTCTAATCCTTTTTTAATATTAGTGATGTGTTCGCCAATGCGGACATGCAAGGGTCGGGACGTTCTCCCCACGTATTGCAAGCCGCATTCGCATTCCATAATGTATACCACCCCTGTCGTGGAACATGTAATGAAGTCTTTGATCTGGTAGGTCCTCTGAGTTGCTGTGGCAATGAATTCTTTCCATTTTTTAATGTTCCCCCTAGCTTGTTTACAAGCTGGGCAACGTCCACAAGCATAGAAGCCTGTCAGAATATTGGATAACCTATTATCAGACACACGAGGTGGGTCGATAACCCCCGGGGCTAGCTTGTCTCTTAGGGACGGTGCCCTTTTGTAAACAAACTGAGGACATTCAGGGAGAACAGGGCCGAGTGTTTTATCCTGCTTCAAGATAGGCCAGTATTTACGGACTATCTTTTCAAATTTTTTGTATTGGACGTTATAGTCCAAAACAATTCTAATATTCCCTGTTTTGTCCTGTTTGACCCTAGGGCCATTAGAAATCAAGGTCATTCTGTCCATTGTACGGACGGTCTCGATATGTTTCATAATATCCGATTTATTGTATCCCTTTTGCACAAAACGAGTCGATAGAACTTCCGACTGCACAAGATATTCCTGCTCGTGTGTGCAATTCCGCCTAATGCGCACAAACTGTCCCTTCGGAATGTTGCACAACCATTGTAAATGGTGGCAACTCCCGAAGGGAATGTACGCATTGCGGTCCGTGGGTTTAAAGTGATTTTTCAACTCCAACCCATTGTCTTTTATATGGATATCAAGATCCAAGTACGTGACATGGTCAATACCCACATTCCAGGAGAGGACAATATTTCTATTGTTCTCATCCAATTTTTTCATAAAAGTGTCTAGGTTCGATCGATCCCCTTCCCAAATCATAATGATATCGTCGATGTACCGTTGGTAACAGATGAGTTCAGGGGGTGTATTCTTATAAATCGCTTCTTCCTCCCAGTGTGCCATAAAAAGATTGGCAACACTGGGAGCAAAACGAGCCCCCATTGCCACACCCCTTGTTTGAAGAAAAAAACGTTTATTGTACCAAAAATAATTTTTGGCCAAACAAAATCTCAAGCAGTCTATGATATAATTTTTATGCCTTTTAGTCAGATCCACTGAACCAAAGGCCCACTGTACTGAGGTTAACGCATCTTCATGGCTAATGATCGTGTATAACGAACTGACGTCAGCTGTGATCAGTACACATGAAGATGTAAGTGGGAGAGACTCTAGAATATGAATAATATGTTTGGTGTCTTTTACAAAAGAACGAGTTTTCATAACGATGGGCTGAAGGAAATAGTCAATGTATCGACCCAGTCTGGAAGAGACTGAGTCGATCCCATTGACTATGGGGCGGCCTGGGGGATGGGTACTGTTTTTATGAATGTTGGGCAAAAAATAAATAATGGGGGTACGACAGAAAAAAGGATCCAAATAAGAGGCTTCTTTTAAGCTGAGGACACCAATATGTTTTCCTCTTGCTATAAGGAAGTGTAACTCCTCTTTAAATTGGAGCATCGGGTCCTTAGTGAGTAGAACATAAGTATTGTAATCTGACAACATGTTCTCCATTTCATTATCATAGTATGTTTTACTCAGGACAACCAAGCCCCCGCCCTTGTCGGCTGGGCGTATAACCAGATCTTTTCGTTCTGTCAAAGACTCAATACCTCTCTTAATATACAAAGGATCATTGACTTTCCGGATTTTTAGCGCATCTAAATCTTTACTAACCATATTTCTAAACACTTCCATATGTTTATTGTCTCGGTTAGAGGGGTTAAAGACAGATTTGTTGCGGAGAGTTGAATGCGTAATTGAAGATTTCTGGATATTGGATGAGTTACATACTAAGGTGTTAGAGAGATGGTATTTCTTAATATTAAGGGTCCTAATGAATTTCTGCAAACTAATGTAGGTTTGGAATTTATTTAAGTTGCGGGTGGGGGCATACTTAAGGCCCTTGTCTAAAACCTTAACCTCATCTTCACTCAAAGATGAGCCGCTAAGGGTATAGATACCCGCTCCTACTATGGCTTGACTCTTTTTAGTTCGCCTTCCTCCTCGCCTTCCTTTCCTTAGTCCCACGTCTGGGTTTGCGAGAGGTGGGGCCACATTCGGCCTCCCCCCGGGTTGGGTGGAATGAATGGGACCCCCCTCCCCAACCCTCTTGGGGACCTGTAAAAATACCCTCCCCTCCCAGATCCAGAATTCTGTAAAGGTGTGAACCTATTCTGGGTGGGTATGGGATTCCTAAAAGGTTGAAACCCTCTTCCTCTGTTGGAGGGAATGCTGCGAGGTTTATTATAATACTGATTGTCATTATAACCCCAATTCTGCCCATTCTCAGGGAAATAGGTATCATGGTGATGATTTACATCATTTATATGTGGGGGGTTCCAAGGGTACTGCCTATATGAAGATTCATAGACTTCCCTCCTTGTCCCTCTTCCTTTCTTATTCTTACCTCTTTTGTAATGTACAGGATTAAATGAATTGGTATTAGCAGGGGTGGTTGGATCGTTGTAATCAAACCGATCACAGTTACCACCTTCTTCCTGCTGGGTAAGTGAAGGAGTATATAGAGCTTCCCTGTTAGTGGGTGCTGATGGTACGGGAGCTGATGTTAACTCTCCTGGCTTACCTTGCCATTTATATACATTCCCTTTCCCAAAATCTTCGAAATCTCTTATATATTTCTTTTTCTTTTTGTTTTGGATCTCAAAGTCCCATTTGACTAGCATATTTTTCAACTCAGCTGCGAGTCTGAGGAACTCTTCAGACTCCTTATGGGACTCCATAGAGCTTTTAAGTTCAGAGATCTGAGATTCCAGTAAGGTCATCTTACGTCGTTTGCGTGCTAATAGAAACTCGATCAGCTCAAGACCTTTATCTGTGAAAACATGTTCCCATTCTTTCAATGAATGCTCATCCATGAGACCATCATTAGGGGGTACTTCCCATCTGAGTCTCCTGGGGATCAGTTTAGCTGTAAAATATTGTTCAAATGAGACTATGTCCCACCATGTTTTGATTTTTTTCTCAAACAAATATCCGAGTTTTCTAAATCCCATAGATAAAGCATTCGTTTCTTCAGAACTCTGATTGTTAGTAAAAACCTCTCCCAGTTTAATCTCTCTTTTTTCAATATATTGAAAGATATCCATTGTTAATGCTGCTGAACCGAAATATATTAACCAAACAGTAGATATTCAAAAAGACAACCAGTCAGCGCAAAAACCATCAAAACACAAACCGAGCTGCTGAACACTAAAGGCAAATATATAAATCCTTTCTAGTAATGCAAATGTAATCATATAGTGCAGCGCTAAATAACGCAATCAATCATAGAAATGTCCATAGATGGAAAAGACCAATAAATAACAAAGGTGATGCAGGGTGCTTCATGCAAATCCAAAAGTGATCTTCAAACTGTGCTCCCCCTTTTTTGCCAGTCAAACCGCTCACCTTGTTGAAGGGACCCCTGAACTAACAGGAAGGTCATATACGCTTTCACCACTTGTATGTGGTCAGGGTGGTAATTTGACTGGAAAGCTGGAACTCACTTAAATGGGGCTCAACAATTTTCTTCCAAGTTTGCATGGAATAAACAAAGAAGATACATAGTGCTCTCTGTATAGCTTAAAAAGTGATTTATTTTATTAAAAAGACAGGTACTCACATATATAGCACTATGACCAGTGCTAGGCATAAAGGAGCATGTTAGTTACAGATGACAATGATAAGGCGGCTGCAGCGACGTCTAAACCGGGATAAAACCAATCCGCACGCGTATCGTCCTGTAGGACTTCCTCAGCGGTCTTAGGGTCCCCCAGGTCTAGTCAGTAATTTATATAAACCCCCTCATTTGGTCATCTGTTGTTAATTAAGTCCCGAGTGGTGGCCGTCCAATTGGAACACACCTCTCAGGAATAGGAAGTGTGTAGAGCTCTAAGCTATTGCCAGTTGCCAAAGTGATCAGCGTCGTGATAACACGACGCCCGATCACATGACTTCCTGCCCAAAGCAAGCACCATCCTCCTGAGTGTACACATGAGGCTTCCATCCCCTCCTATAGGATGACACTCAGGAGAGGGGCGTAGTTCAGTATGTAAATACAGCGCCATCGCGTCATCGCACCCTGCATTACCTTTGTTATTTATTGGTCTTTTCCATCTACGGACATTTCTATGATTTCTATGATTGATTGCGTTATTTAGCGCTGCACTATATGATTACATTTGCATTACTAGACAGGTTACAGTGGTTGCCAATTGCCATTTGTTTGTACTGATGTGATTCTGAAGTCCATGCAACTTATATATTGTTTAACCACTGCTAAGAAGTAATTCCCATATCTAACTGTCCTTGTCATCAAGAATGAAAAAGAAGGAAAATCCAAACTTTTGTATTGTCCCCAGAACAGAAATAGAGGAGAAATCTACCAATGGGGAAACTTGTTCCAGCTGACTATGACGATTTTCTTCACATAGAGTAATTTCCTCTTATTTCCAATTGTATCCACATGACATGGAATAATGGTGAATAGCTCAACAGTTGGCACCATCCACAGTTGGCACCATCTCCAGCTGCAAGGATGGAGATGAGGAGGTTAATGTACAATTGTGCAGGATATGGGAGTTGACTGGGTTAATACAGTGGGGCAAAAAAATATTTAGTCAGCCACCAATTGTGCAAGTTCTCCAATTTAAAAAGATGAGGGAGGCCAGTAATCGTCATCATAGGTATACCTCAACTATGAGAGACAAAATGTGGAAACAAATCCAGACAATCACATTGTAAGATTTTTGAAAGAATTTATTTGCAAATTATGGTGGAAAATAAGTATTTGGTCACCTACAAACAAGCAAGATTTCTGGCTCTCACAGACCTGTATCTCCTTCTTTAAGAGGCTCCTCTGTCCTCCACTCATTACCTGTATTAATGGCACCTGTTTGAACTTGTTATCAGTATAAAAGACACCTGTCCACAATCTCAAACAGTCACACTCCAAACTCCACTATGGTGAAGACCAAAGAGCTGTCGAAGGACACCAGAAACAAAATTGTAGACCTGCACCAGGCTGGGAAGACTGAATCTGCAATAGGCAAGCAGCTTGGTGTGAAGAAATCAACTGTGGGAGCAATAATTAGAAAATGGAAGACATACAAGACCACTGAAAATCTCCCTCGATCTGGGTCTCTACGCAAGATCTCACCCCGTGGGGTCAAAATGATCACAAGAACGGTGAGCAAAAATCCCAGAACCACACGGGGGGGACCTAGTGAATGACCTGCAGCGAGCTGGGACCAACGTAACAAAGGCTACCTACTATGCCGCCAGGGACTCAGATCCTGCAGTGCCAGACGTGTCCCCCTGCTTAAGCCAGTACATGTCCAGGCCCATCTCAGGTTTGCTAGAGAGCATTTGGATGATCCAAAAGAGGATTGGGAGAATGTCATATAGTCAGATGAAACCAAAGTAGAACTGTTTGGTAGAAACACAACTCGTCGTGTTTTGAGGAGAGAGAATGCTGAGTTGCAACCAAAGAACACCATACCTACTGTGAAGCATGGGGTGGCAACATCATGCTTTGGAGCTGTTTCCCAGCGACAGCCCCAAAACATCACTGCTCTAGAGGAGATCTGCATGGAGGAATGGGCCAACATACCAGCAACAGTGTGTGACAGCCTTGTGAAGACTTACAGAAAAAGTTTGACCTCTGTCATTGCCAACAAAGGATATATAACAAAGTATTGAGATGAACTTTTGATATTGACCAAATACTTATTTTCCACCATCATTTGCAAATAACTTCTTTCAAAAATCAGATTGTCTGGATTTGTTTCCACATTTTGTCTTTCATAGTTGAGGTATACCTATGATGACAATTACAGGCCTCTCATCTTTTTAAGTGGGAGAACTTGCACAATTAGTGGCTGATTAAATACTTTTTTGCCCCACTGTATACAGGTCACAAACGGAGACAGGATAGAGCTGGGATATACAGGAGAGGAGGGTGGTGAACGCTTTAACAACAATCGTCCAATCAAACGAATACCTAGAATCTGCAGCTGCCTGTGATCTTCCAATAATCAGTGATTCATTAATTCATTACTTCCTCCCTTTCCACCATTTGCAATTGCTGTGATTGGTCATCACAATGATCACATGGTAAAAGCTGCTTTGATCGGCTCTGTACATTACAGCATGTTGTTCATCTGAGCCGCCATCTGATGACACCTCAGATCACAGTCATTGTCACAGTTATGCCATGGGCATTTTATGGAATGGCATTTATAAATGGAATTTTAGAAATACATGTCCACCTCGGCTCCATTTTTTTTTATCATACGGCTATAGGGAGGTGGTTAGTGAGAACAAATGTAATTTATGAGAAAAGTTTGCAGTGGTTAAATTAATAATTAACCAGTTGCCGACCAGCCGCTGCAGTTTTACTGCGACAAGTTGGCACGGCTGCGCGAATCGCTGTCATTGTACGTCGGCTCCTTTAAGTGCTAATAGCAGGCACGTGCACGCCCGCCGCGGAAGCGCACCCGTGGGTCCGACGGATTTGATGTCCGCCGGTGACCCGCGATGGTGGTGTACAGAGGCAGAAGGGGGATCTGCCTTTGTAAACAAGGCAGATCCCTGTTCTGATGGGGGACATGTCAGAGATCTTTTGTTCCCAGTGATCGTGAACAGTGATTTCTGTCATGTCCCTGGCAGCCGATCCCCCTACAGTTAGAACACGCTGAGGGAACACAGTTAACCCCTTGATCGCCCCATAGTGTTAACCCCTTCCCTGCCAGTGTCATTTATACATTGATCAGTGCACTTTAATAGCACTGATTAATGTAATAATGTCACTGGTCCTCAAAAAGTGTAATTTGGGGTCAGATTTGCCCGCAGCAATGTCGCAGTCCCGCTAAAAATCGCTGATCGCCGCCCTTACTAGTAAAAACAATAAAACAAATAAAAATCCCTAAATCTACCCCATAGTTTGTAGACGCGATTTCCAAAAATACGTAGAAGAATATATATCGGTCTAAACTGATGAATACATTTGTTTTTTTATATTTTTTGTTTGGATATATATTATAGCAGAAAGTAAAAAAAATGTTAATGCACAAAAATAAGGATTCAATGCCTTTACCTTATTTATGCATGTGAATTAAATGTTTCAATGGAAAAATTATTAAATAATGAACACAGTTAAGATAACTTATGCAGCTTTGGGAGATGGCTATTTTAACTGTTAACTTTAGCTGTCTCCGCAGATCGATATTTTTAATGTGGACAAGCTGCTGCCAAATACAGCATCAAGTGGCACATAAAAAAATAAGTAAGGACCTAAATACAGGTACCCTCACAAAGAATGAACAACTGGATTGTTTGATTTGTCTTGAGGTTTCCTTTAAAAGATAATATGAGGGCTGACATTTCTATATTTTTAGAAGCACACACTCTGGGCTGACATCCTAAAGTGCATGTTTCTCCAAAACCTTTTTTCAGTTTTAGATAGAGCAAGGAAGGTTTGGAACACCTTGAGTTTTACTGCTATCGAAGCCTAGAGCCTTCCCTTCTAGCTTTTTATTGCCATTTTTTTTTGCTTTCTAACTCTTCTCCACTCCAACACTAAAAAACAAGTTTTGCCTTGACATACACTTTAAACTGTGCTTCACTATTTAGTAGTCACTATGTTAGAAAAAAGTATTGTGGTGGAACCATCCAGTACTCAGCTTGGGTGTTTCCATCAGCATACAGCTTCCTCCAGTCTGGACCCAGGAACCAGGTATTATAGCCAAGCACCCAAGAATCTAGACAACACTTACAAGGTGTCTAGGTGTACTACAACTGGAAATCTTTATTGTAAACTCACACAGAATTTATATACCACAATTTATATACCACACAAAAAGAGCTTGATCACGTTATGCAAACAGTAAGATAATTAACATAGCTAGGGAAAAGCCAACATACACAGTCTAAATAACATGAACTAATTACCGCTTAGCAATCGCCCCACATAAATACCTAGTACTTAATCACACACTTCTGGGTCTAGGGCGCCCGTGTGCCGCCCGCGATCCGCTCCCGCTGTGATTGGACACAGCAGGAGCCAATCAGCGGGTCCGGCAGGAGCAATGTCCGCCGGGACCCGACGATCGTTCAGGAGAAAGGCAGAATGGCGGTCTGCCTATGTAAACAAGGCAGACCGCCGTTCTGTGAGAGGGAATGTGCTGATCCTGTGTTCCTGCTAAGCAGGGGCACAAATTTTTACATTCCTCCCCCAACGTTATTAAGCAGAGCCAGGGAACACATTTAACCCTTTGATCACCCTGATGCTAATCCCTTCCCTGCCAGTGTCATTAGTACTGTAACAGTGCATATTTTTTAGCACTGATCACTGTATTAGTGTCACTGGTCCCCAAAGAGTGTCAAAAGTGTCAGTTAGGTGTCCAATTTGTCCCCCGCAATATCGCAGTCCCGCTATAAGTCGCTGATTGCCGCCATTACTAGTAAAAATATAAAAATATCCCATAGATTGTAGCTGCTAGAACTTTTGCGCAAACCAATCAATAAACACGTATTGGGATTTTTTTTACCAAATATATGTAGCAGAATACATATTGGCCTAAATTGATGAAGAAATTCGATTTTTAAAAATGTTTTATTGAATGTGTTTTATAGAAGAAAGTAAAAAATATTGTTTTTTTTTTTTTTCAAAATTGTCGCCCTTTTTTTGTATGTAGCACAACAAATAAAAACCTCAGAGGTGATCAAATACCACCAAAAGAAAGCTCTATTTGTGTGAAAAGAAGGAAATAAATTTTATTTGAGCACAATGTCACACACCTGTGCAATTATCAGTTAAATTAATGCAGTGCCGTATTGCAAAAAATGGCCTGGTCATGAAAGGGGGTAAACCTTCCGGAGCTGAAGTGGTTAAACAAATACAATAAACCTAGGTGCCCAGTCCCTATGGCACCCAGCCCACCACCCTGAACATACAAAGTACATTACACATTATTATAAGCATAAACACATAACATCCCACAATGGTTCGATAACAAGGTACAGTGGTCACAATATTAATCACATCAAGAGATGATCAGACAGACAGAAACAATAGGTGACTCAATTAACAATCGGAATGCATACCTAGGAGGCACACAATGGGACAAAGACACACATAACAAACAGTGATCCCACTCCACCTCAGACTGTCTGGCAAAAGTCTACAACAGCCTATGAGACAAACTCATACAATGTTCCAGTAGTCTGAAAAGGCTGAATTAATTTATCTTCATAGATCTCTGAACAAGATTAATATTACACCTTTCCATGCACTCCAGAAGGGAAGATGTATTGTTCTTATGCAGAGAATTAATCCAAGCCTCGCTCTCTGCGTTCATCACGTGGTTGTCCATCATTACAGAATGATCTCTCTCCATGGGCCATAATCAGTGGGTGGGAGGCTTGCCCCTAGTCCTCTCCAAAAGCCCCTGTCCTGGTTGAGTCTGCTACAAGTATGCTCTTACAACCTGAAACACGTCAGCAATGACAAATCCCATATTCCTACAATGTCCCCTTTAAGATGGAATAAAAAGACCATTTAGATACAAAGTAAGATTTCTCTGCCTTTCCAAACCTGAAATTTGTAAAATTCATGTACACCTCCGTGAAACTGTTATCATGAGCTGCAGTTCCAATACTATTGCTTTAATAATTTTCTTTTATTAGAATAAAATTGCATTAAACCAACCAAGTTATTTCAAAGCAGTGTAGTGCTTCACTTTCCAATTAAAAGTTATTTTAGAAGTTCTGCATTACTTTAAACGCGTTAGCTTTTTTTAAGCATTTTTATTCCAATAAAAAGTAGTTTGCCTCATTATTGCTGTGACATTGAGAAGGTGCTGGACCTTATTAATTTAGAATTAGATTACACCTGTCTTGTTTTTTCTCTAAATAACTGTAGTAGGTCTGTCTCCAATAAAAACCAGGGATTGTGCTGAATGCGGAACACTGAACTTAATTATGTTTGGTGAACTACATGTTACAAGCCTCTTGTGTCAAAGAAAAGGACTATGTCAGCACTTGCTGTTCGTAAAAAGCATACTTATCTCCTTATGTTTTAAGAAAAATGTATAACCTGTTGTTAAAGTAGAATGCCAGCTTTTATTTTTTATTTTTTCTATTAAAAAAGGCGCCCAAACTGTACGCACTCTCTCCACGATCCAGCACTTTCCCTAGCTTCCTCCCCCACCCATCACCACTGGTCGTCTTCAGGCAGAATGATCATTTCCTGTGAATCCACAGTATTATCTGGGCTCACCATGCTCCAGAAATAAGCGGCGCTTATGCATCATTACTTCAGTGGCACTCAGTCTAGAAAGAATGCCCCCCAAAAGAAAAAAAGTGGAAATACGGCAATGTCATTGGGCTGATTAGGATTGCAGAAAAAATATAGCGTGCATAAGTTTTTATAACTAAAAAAGAGCAGTGTGTGTGTGTGTGTGTGTGTGTGGGGGGGGGGGGGGGGGGTAGGTTCAAACTCAGAGTTGGATGCACATTGTAACATTCAAATTCCTCTTCTAGACAGATGTGTGTGCTACTCTTGCTTGCATGCAAGTATGTGTTCTACTCCAATATGGTAGCTGCATTCCAATCTACAGTATTATTTGCTCTCTAAAATCTTGCAATGGCACCCTACACAGGCTGTAAAAGAGTTAGCATTTAATGTTTTAAAATGGCCACAAGTGAAGGCCCCTTGAACAGCTTTAGGAAAAGGGAGCCTTGACTGATGGAAGCATTACATTACATTGCATTGCATTGCATTACAGTGGGAGTTGATCTAAATCAAGGAGGTTAAGTGGCTCTGTTAGGATTGGCTACCAGAACACGAGGTGATGTGGAGTTGCCCGAACTCTAGAAAATGTACACTGAGGCACGTCCCTCTGACATGAGGAGATTTAGCTGACAAAAGAGTTGACCGCCCACCCACCCACTCCGATGTTTTGTTACAGCTTTATTGGCTGTTTTGACCTTGCCAGCAATTGATGATTTTGTAAGTTAAATTCTGGGGTCAGTCTAATGCCTGTCTGGCACTGATGGTAAGGACAGGTCTCTTAGACTATGTCAGTTTATGTAGGTAGGGGGCGCTAATAGTTAGCAGTGAAAGAAAAAAAAAGAGTGACATAGCTAGGTCTCAATATAGAAAACTTATCACAAACGTAAAAACATAAGTGGTGAAAAATAGAAATAAAAATTAATCAAACAATGGTAAAGGAATGTGATAATAATAAAGTCCCAATAGTTGAATAAACACAATATTTGACAATGAAGAAAATTAGTCTTCCAAGATAAGTGAATTCCTTTGAATAGACAAATGGAAAATCCTTCACCAATAGTTGAGGTACACCTTGCAGTGGTAGATAGATATCTGCTTACCAGATACCAATGACTCCTTTAATTAAAAAGAGAGTCATTAGCGCTTGTGCAGGGTTGTGCCTGTTCACATGGGACGGCTAGATGCTGGATGGTGATAAGCAAGGAACCCTTTTTCCCTCGGTAATCAGACATGTGATATGTGAAAGACAATAGAATCTTCCATAGTGTAATACCATTTATTAAAATTGTAACAAACAAAGGTAAAGCCAAATGGCCGCTTACATTAAAAAGTGCCTACCCAGCACTGGGGCTGCTCGCTCATCCGGGTAAGAGTCTCATGAAGAATGCCTTCACACCACCTCGATGGTTGGCATGCGTTCCACCCGGCGTGTGCACCAACCAGAGATACCGGATTTAGGGGAGATCACGTGACCACGTACCGCTCCGACGTACGTTTCGTATGAACCTCTTTAGGGAAGCGTGAGTTATGTCAGTTTATGGTTTATGTGTGCTCACAGTATACCTGTGACAGGTATTGGTTATTTATTACGTTTGGAAAAGTTCAATAAAGCCGTGGCCTTGCCCTTTCCAACTTAATCAGCCTCCGTGTCATTTTTGGGCAAGGTATTGGTCTGTTAATTGGCTGCATGTGCATACGCTTCTCTGCAATTAAGCTTGTTACTGTATTTTTAGGACACAGGTAAGAGCCTTTCTTGATCGGGTTTTGTTTAGCTTCAGGACTCTTCATCTTTTTTTGTTTCACAAAAGTTTTCTTGATGTATGAGACAAAAAAGGATTTATAGAGTAAAGCCCCATACACACACTCGGATTTTCCGACGGGAAATATTGGATGTCAGGCTGTTGGCGGAAAATCCGACCGTGTGTATGCTCCATCAGACAATTGTTGTCAGACTTTCCACCAGCAAATGTTGTCTAGCATGTTCTCAAATTTTCCGCCAACAAAGGTGTGTTGTTGGACTTTCCGAGAGTGTGTACAAAAGTCCGTCGGACAAAAGTCCAAAGTACAAACACGCATGCTCGGAATCAAGGACGAGCCGGAAGCGTTCGGTCTAAAACTAGCATTCGTAATGGAGATATCACATTCAAGACGCGGCAAATTATGAAACCTCTCAATGCAGCACATTCTCTTCTTCTTTATAATGGTATAATAATGAAGCTGCTTTGCTGCTGATATTCACAGTGTTCTGACAAACGTATTTCTTTTTTTTTTTCTAGTGATCTCCAGAATAATATTTTTTTTGTGTTTTTTTTTCTAGTGATCTCCAGAATAATATTTTTTTTTTCTAGTAATCTCCAGAAAAATATATATAATAGTGATCTCCAGAATAATATGTTTTTTAGTTTTGTGTGTCAAGTTACCACAACACCATTATTATCTTGTATTTTTTAACCTCAAAGATACAACTATGTTGGTGTCCCTTGTTAATTTGACATTGTATTTTTGAATTGTACCTGCCTACTCACAAACAAACTGTCCTTTTTGAAGTAAAACACATAGCCAAGTATTTGCCAAAACAAAATTTTTTAATTCAATCGGGAGCACAAGGTCATATCAAAATAAAGAGGAAGGCAAGGAGAAACTGTTGGAATTGGTGAAGCCTTTGTACCCCAGGGCAGACATCAATTATTTGTCTGTCCAAATTGGTAACCTGAGGAGTCCATTTAAAAGGGAGCACAATACGGTCCAGGAATGCGAGAGATCGGGAGCAGCAGCAGATGACATATATGTCCCAAGGCTGTAGTCTTCCTTGCATTTTTTGCCAGACCACACCGAACCCAGGCGATCACTCTCAACACTTCCTTCCAGACTTCCTTCCATGCTGCTGTGGTGGGTGGGGTGGCTATGTTGTTGGTGGAGGTGGTGGAGGAGCATGGTCCAACTCACAGAGGTGCATTTGATGGGTGAGTTCGCCCCTTGCCCCCTTGTTTAGGGCCTGAAGAATTATTTTCTCGCATATTGTGTGCTGGGCCTCTTCCATCTGTTTTAATTTATTGCCTGTCAGGCATCCAAACGCCTCCTGGCCATCAGGGGCCGTGCTAATTGCCACTGTAGCATGGCGAAGAAAAGCAGCCGTGGCCTCCTCCAGGTTCCTGGACTTCCTGGTCCTTTTGGTTGGAGGGTGGAGGGGAGGAACCTGCGATTCTGTCAGGCTGCTTGCCACGGCCTCCTCTTGGCTGAGGCTGAGACTTTCCTGTGTATGAAAATGGTAAATAGTTTTAGGTTTTTGGTCATCAATCACACACCATTTTGAGCTCATGACTGTTGCAAATTGAATGGTAACAAATATAAAAGACTATCATTCTGACCCCAGCATTTTTCATCCTTTTCCCAATCATTTTTGGCTACTACTGTCTATTGATATGTAAACCGCTTTGTTAAATCATAAATTTGTGATATATAACATCTAGTTAACATAATTCAATTTTTGACAAGAAATATGTTCAACAATGCTATACCTGGATCAAGCTGGGCTCCTCCACATCTTCTTCCTGGGTGGAAGGTCCAGGGTGGACCTCAGGAGCGTCAGCTGATGTAGAAGGAAGTGTTGAGAGCAATGGCCTGGGTTCCGTCTGGTTGGACAAAAAATGCAGGTTATTGTAGTACCACAGCCTGGGGACATATACGTCATCTGCTGCTGCTCCGGATCTCTGGGAATCCAGGACTTTCTTGCGCTCCCTATTATATGTGCTCCTCAGGCTACCAATTTTGCACTTCAAATAGTTGATGTCTGCCGTGGGATACACAGGCTTCACTTTCTGGCTTCAGTTTCTCCATCGCTGCCTTTCTCTTTATCTTGTTTGAATAGTCCTTGAATTTTGCTTGCCAGAGACATGGCAGCTCCCTGTATTTTTCGATAAACTCTGGCAGGAAATCTGGAGCCGTAAATTTATCAACCATTTTATCTGCAAGACACAACACAAGACAAACCCTAATGTCAGGCTAAACTCTCCTAATCTTGTCCTAATATAGGCCTCAATCTATAAGCAGTATAGGCCACTAACCACTGATGCCCGAATTTACAATTGTACCGTCGTTTCAACCCCTTTGCGCGAAAACAATCTTCCGTCCTCCACTCACAGATCGTACATACGTCCGTTACAGCGACCGCTCGTTATGCTTTATATACACTGTGCATGCATCAAACTCTGCCCCTGTCCTTCTTTATAGTGTATTCCCCGCCTCTACTCTTTCGGGAGAGCAAATGGGAGAGACAGCAGGTGCCTGCTAATAGCAGCAACGAGGAAAGCCCGGAGCAAGGCAGTTCCCGATCCAGGAGGAGATATAAGGCCTCAAATATGTCCTTTGAAGAGATGGTGGAGATGGTGGACATCTTAACGAGGACAGACTATGATGGGAATCATGGGCTGTACAGAAACCCTAATGTGAGAAAGGCCAAGATCATGGTTAAAGTTGTCAGAAGTCTGCACGGGACTTTTGGGGTATGACGATCCAAGGATCAATTGAGGAAACACTGGTCAGTGGTCAGACCTGAAAATGAGGGAGCAAGATCAGTATAGAAAGATCAGGAAAGTGCTGCAAAATAGTAAGTATTTGTCGTGTGTTTCTATTATTATTATTACTTTCGTGCTGGTCCATGTGCTTTTCTTTACTGTTTTACTGTACAGTTTAAAATGCCAAGTTTGAGGTTTGTGGACACAGGAATCGTTCATATTAAACATCGTTTGCTCGACCACTAATATGTCGTTTTTGGGAGATGCAGGTTAACTACATTTGTTCAGGCCCATTTTGATTAAAATAAGTTTATTACATTGTTGTCTAGATGTGTTTGAAACTATAATGAAATGACAACTTTATTCAGTGTCAGGAGAGGAGCTCAGCAGCTGTTTACAGCTGTTTACACTGTTTACACAAGAGGAACTCAGCAGCTGTCTACACATCTGGACACAGGAGCACTAGTGTGGGACACCATAACACCCTTGTTATGGTGTCCCACGCAGGTGCTCCAGTGTTTACCAGGGGTCTCTCCATGTGTGAAACTTGCACAAAACAGGTAAGTATTCCAGCTTTTGAAAGGGGAAAAAAATCATGGATTCAGCTTGGAACTCTGCCAAAACAAACAATTGGAAGACACTTCCAAGCAATGTTTCATATTACTATTTGTAGCCTAACAAATCTGTCTGCTAAGTATACCTTTTTTGTATTCACATAGGGGAGAAAATAATAGGGACACTAGTAACCCCACACTGAATGAAGAAAGGCAACTCACCACACACCCTGAATATGTGGATGCAGATCTTCAGGAAGTGCTGGGTGAAGAGGTAGAAATGTTGGTCAGTGTCTAAGACCACAGCTTCAGGTAATAGATGGATGCCTGCATATTTATAATACATGGTATGTTTTTTTTTTTTTTAGGTGATGTGGATGTTGTGGAAGAAGAAACTCAGTTCAACAGTGCAAGTGCACAAATCCTGATCAGGGAGATCATGGTGTGCAATTGTGATTTGGAACAAATGAAACAAAACATCCATGATGTTCAAAAAAGACTGAGCAACATCATAGATATTTTAGGAAAAAATCCAAACAAAAATAACAATTTATAGTTGTTATGTTGTATGTGTTTTTACCATTTTAAATGAATCGTAAAGCCAAATTTGGAAGATGCACACAGTGTGTCAACATGTGCTATCTCCCATCATGGGATATCAATCTACGCATTTTGTGGGTGCAACCCCTTCCTCCAAACTAAAGTAGGTGAGAGGAAGGGGTTGCACCCTCGAAACACGTCCATTGATCCCCCATGATGGGATCTAGCACATGTTGACACACTGGGGCTTATTTCAAAAAGGCAAAACCACTTTGCACTGTAAGTGCAATGCAAGTGCATCTGAAAGTGCACTTGTAGGGTAAAGTGGATTGGCCTTTCTGAAATAATCCCCAGTGTGTCAACATGTGCTAGCTCCCATCATGGGGGATCAATGGACATGTTTTGGGGATGCAACCCCTTCCTCTCACCTACTTTAGTTTGGAGGAAGGGGTTGCACCCACAAAATGCGTACATTGATATCCCATGATGGAAAATAGCATATGTTGACACACCGTGTGTTTTGGGGCTTTAGCAAAATAGATGTAGGGAAAAGACACACATTTTAGGCATGGGATCATGAGGGAAATCCAAATTTGGAGTCACAATTTGTGTGCATCTTTCAAATTTGGCTTTTAGAAGGGTGAGCTCACCCCATCTGAAGAAGGCAAGA
This sequence comes from Lithobates septentrionalis, assembly GCA_037952835.1. Classification (NCBI taxonomy): domain Eukaryota; kingdom Metazoa; phylum Chordata; class Amphibia; order Anura; family Ranidae; genus Lithobates; species Lithobates septentrionalis. The sequence continues at coordinate 87,949 of JBBDGP010003092.1, read as the reverse complement.
TCAACACAGTTTTTAGATACTAATGTCTCATATGGCCTTCACTTTAGCAAAGTTGAACTTTGTAAGTTCCTGAGTTGGGGATGTGTATGTTATGTTTTTAAACATGCCTGTTTAGCCCCAAAAAAGGCAAATTAATGTCAAACATACATGTAAAATGTTTTATACTCAACAATGTGTGGCTTCTTATTTCAATGCTCAATACCAGCGTATTTGTTAAGTTGGTGTAGTTACAGTGAGAATGTGCTGTAAGATGTGCAAAAATCAGGCCATTTTAGGGACTCCAAGCAATTCATTCAAGGAGTTGAAAAGGATGAATATTTTTTATCATTAATGCATTACATACATTAACAACAATAACATTGTTTGTGTGTAGCAGACCCACAGCACAACATAATAGTTAGCTGAAGAAAAGATTGTCACCTCATGTACAGTATCAAATAAGTAACGTCTGCACTTTTAAAGAAAATGGCCAAAATGAAAAGGCCATTTGAGAACCTAGGAGACAGATAAGAAACACAAACAGTAATTCATATGAAATATGAGTTTATTTAAAAAAAAAATATTGCATATCCGCAAGATTTTGTTGTAAAGCAATTGCCCCTCTACCCACGAAGTACTCTACATATTTTTCTCTGACTTTGCGGGCGCTTTGGGGGGGGGGGTAAGCCAGCACTGCCATTTTCGAGCGCCGTCATTGCTGCAGGTTCCGAAGATAAGTCGGCCTCGGTCGCAACTGAGGCCAGATAGCTTGCTGCGTTCTTTCTTAAGTAGTTGTGGAGAATGCAGCAGCTCAACACAACGTGGTTTCGTTTATATTCGGCCAGGTTCATGGACGTTAGGAAGATCCTGAACCGGCTTGACATTATGCCATAGGCATTCTATACCACTCTTCTGGCACGTGACAGACGAAAATTGAAAACCCTCTGCTTTGGGGTCATGTTCCTCATGAGGCCCTCAAAGCTCTCCTCCTGAGGTGGCAACCCCAGGGTACCATTTTGTAGATGCCGGTAAAACTCCGTCTGGGCGATCACTCTTCCATCAAGGTTTCGGCCATTCTTCCCAACGTCCAGGTAGACGAACTCATAATTGGCCGTCACCACCGCCAACATCACAATACTACTAAACCCCTTGTAATTATAGTAGTACGACCCCAAGTTGGGTGGTGGGATGATCCTTACGTGCTTCCCATTGATAGCACCACCACAATTGGGAAAGTCCCACTGGTGGAGAAACTAGGAAGCCACAGTCTGCCATTCCTGTGGGTTGGAAGGAAACTGTCAAACAAGAACAAAAAAAAATAGTACTTTTGCACATAACATTGCAAGCAGATTAGACACAAACATTCTTGGCCAACATAAGTATAACATTTATTGAAATGAGTATTTAAAGACAAAAGTATAAGGTCAACTTATCAGATTCCTCACCCCCTCTGGTGGCCCATTGGAAAAATTTTATGGTGGGGGGCGGATGGGTAGATGTTTTGTACAGGTAACCATCTCCACTTCATTGAGAGATGAATGCATAAATAATGTGTCTTACTTTGGCCAGCCCCTCCTTACTTACACTATTGACAGCCCACTGGACAGTAAGAAGTGTCATAATCCAAAAATATGAATACACACTGTCCAAATTGAAGCACATTTTTACATTCTACAATTACCTATCAAGATAATAGGAGAACAAAACTTTAAACAGTACCATTTGAAAGTATTCAGGCAGGCACTTGCACTACATGCTTTGGTGAATTCATCCATAAATATGACCACAAAAGAGGTAGGTATAGTGTGTATGGGTTTGGCAAAGTCAGCAGATAGAGTATTGGTATTGGTTGACTTAGCGGTTGGGGTGAAGGGAGGGTTCCAAGTAAGTTTGGGCCCCAAAAAAATAGCCTCTTGCACTCTGCCTGAATTTAAGGCCAACAATAACATTTGGACACATTTTAGGGGATATTTAGGGTAAGCACTAAAATGTAGCTGACAAAAAACATTGTTAAGTTACTAGGCTAGGTGTGTATGGGCCCAGGATAGCATGCTGGGGAGGTTAGTGAAGGCAAATATGCATGAAGGACGAAAAAGGTGCATTAAAAGCTTACAGCATGCATGAGGACAAAGAGGACATTCACAGCATATTACAATCATGGTAATTATGGAATGAAGAAATGAATACAATTCATTAGCAAACATTAAATACATAGAATGTGATGTTAAAGGATAAAACTTACCCAAATATAGTCCTTCTGCAGGACTTGAATGATGGCAGAACAGGTCTCTGGAATAATGATTCCCAGAGCCTGGGGGAGATCCCAGTCGTGAACTTGAAGTCCTGGAGACTTCTCCCCGTTGCCAAGTACCGCAAGGTTGGCGACAAACCTTTGCTCAGGAGAGATTGCTTGCCACATGCAAGTGTCCTGCTTAGTAATATAAGGGGACAGCAAAGACAATAGACGGTGAAAGACGGGGTCCGTCATCCGGAGATAATTCCTAAAATCATCAGGATTATTCTCCTGGAGCTCCCGTAGCAAAGGCATATGACAGAATTAGTCACGATTAAGCAACCAATTCTTGGTCCAAGAACTCCTCCTCCCCATGTTCATGGACTGGACTTGGGACAAAGCAATAACTCCAAGCCCAACAATAGCACAATCTCTCCGACAAGAACGCCACATGGCTAGTAAACGAACAGCTGCTCAGAACAAACTGACAAAATGCACTGAAAATTAGAAAGGACCTGACAAGCACGACCTGAAATTCAGAAACGACCAGACTAGCACGCACTGAAAATCAGAAGCGAACTTTAAATAGAACGCACTGAAAAACAGAAACGACCTGACAAGCACGCACTGAAAAACAGATACGAATCGACAAACACAACCTGAAAAGCAGAAACTAACTGAAAAGCACAAGGCCAAAAAGCGCGAATCGTCACTCAACAAACTTCTACTAACACGAGATAAACAGGAGATTAGCAGAAGGAGCCCAAAGGGTGGCGCATGACTATTGAACTTCCTTTTTATCAGCTCATCGTACGTCTTGTACGTCACTACATTCGTAATTGTTGGCCAACATTTGTGTGACCGTGTGTATGCAAGACAAGTTGGAGCCAACACCCTTCGAAAAAAATGCCATGGTTTTGTTGTCAGAAAGTCAGATCGTGTGTACGAGGCTTAACAGTCTCACACTGGTAATTTTCATAGATCTGAATCTGGGAACATATGCTATATGCACAAAAAGGGTAAACAGAAATGACCAATAGTACCATAGGTAAAATCTTGGTAATCCGTGTAAAGAACATCAAACATGTATGTGCATCAATATGTAATCGGTTCAGAAAGATAGTAGTATCCTGTCAGAAACACTCCAAAATGATGCAGAAATTACTATGAAGGGACAGTACCATTAAAGCGGTAGTAAACCGCAACAAAAAAAAATCACCTGCAAGGCAATTAATGGCATAATGTGCTAGTATGCATAGCATACTAGCACATTATGAAATACTTACCTTAGAACGAAGCCCTCCAGCAGTGTGCTGTCACTGCTAACAGGGCTTCCATCTTCCCCCGGTCTTCCTTCTGGGTTTGTGGGCTCGGCTGTATGAGTGTCCGGGGCTGCATATGCGTTGGAACCCATGGCTGCAGCACGGAGCTCTGAAGGTCCAGCATGGTATGCCGAACCTTCAGAACGCATGCGCCGGTGACGTCGCGGGATGTATGCAGTATGAATATATCCTAAATGCTGCAAGTTTACGAGATATTCACTGTACCAACAAAAAAGACTTTGCTACCACTTAAATATAGCCTGTAATGCAAAAAAATTGAGTAAAAAAAAAGGAGAAGGGAAATGAGGGTAAGGGGGAGAAGATGAAAGGAATGGGCAGGGAACAGAAGGGCAAGCAGTAAGGATGAGGGCAGGAAATGCATATGTGTCCATCTTCCTACCCCCTGCACCAAATTGATTAGCAGGCCAATACAAGTCTTGGAGAAGATCACGAACAGCTGGAGTCAAGCCGTACAATCAGACTGCTCTTTCCTGATACAAGTCAATGGGAATACAAAATCAGCTTGAAACAGGTTGATTAAGCCCAATTATTGCCCCCTCTGTCTGATGTTTAAATCTAGCTTGCAAGAGTTACACCCCTTATCCAAGTAGAAATTCACCAAAGGGCTGAGGGATCTGTAATTGCTATGCATACTTGCACCTTTTAGCAAGATCTGCCTACTCTTGTCCATGCTACAGTGCCAAAAGTATATCCAATCTACATCAGTAATGCTCTGTACACACGACCGGTTTTGCCGTCGGAATAAACTCTGAAGGTTTTTACGACGAAGTACCGAAGGCATTCCGCTCAAGCTGTCTTGCATACACAAGGTCACACCAAATCCCGACCGTCCAGAACGCGGTGCTGTACAACATGTACGACGGGACTAGAAAACGGAAGTTCAATAGCCAGTAGCCCATAGCTTCCATCTCGTACTTGCTTCAGAGCATGCATTGTTTTTGGTGCGTCGGAACAGCATACAGACGAGCGTTTTTTCTGATAGTAATTTATTCCGTCGGAAAAATATAGAACTTGTTCTCTATCTAAATCCGTCTGAATTTTCGACAGAAAAAGTCCGATGGGGCATACACACGGTCGGAATATACGATGAAGAGCTCCCATCGGACTCTTTCTGTCGGAAATTCCGCTCGTGTGTACACTGCATTAGTATATCAAGCCTGGAGGTCCAGTTGTTTTCCTAATGGCTTGATCTTTGCAAGTCAGAATGCATACAAATGCTTGTATTTAGTAAGTGTTAGGTCCACTTTAATAAGGGACCATGACAGGGGGTCGAGTTTCTTAAGTTTTATCTAAAAGTTGCAAACATGTACTAAAGAAAAGAAAAAAAAGCACAGCATGCCAAGAATGTCAAACTAAATAGAAACAATTTAAATCATAGCGCACAAACAAAGAATTTAACATTGTGCTTTTTAAAGGTTATCTGTCAACCAACAGCTTTGCAGTTTGTCATATTGCTTAGGTGACATACTGAGATGCTAACACATTTTAGACATGCTGGACTAATTCCGACATGCCTGGTTATTTTTTGTATTTCGCTGTGTTTCTCTGTTATGTTATAATGGTCATAAAGGTGCATTTGAATAATTCCTGAAGGCTTGTGGGTTAGTGTACAATAACCAATGGCAACTGCATAATTCATCTTTCCTTTGAAATTTAATTGAATTGATAGTAAACCCTCAGTTTTTTTAGCACGTTCAGCAGCTGATTTAATCACTTACTGAGTACATAGTTGCAAACAGCCCCAATTTGCCCGAGACATTCCTGGAAATCAGACCAATGTCCCGGTTTGAGCGTGTCTCGTGCAAAATCCCAAAAATCTGCTCCTGTCCCAGACATCAGGCAAACCTAGATCCCTCCCCCTACCTCTTCCGGGTGCCCCAGGAGCAAAGCTGTTCAGTGGCTCAGTATTAGGGATTCTGGTGCAAGGAAGTCAGGTGGAGCCTGCCTCTCAGTGTGATTGGGTGTGAATCATGAGGGGCCATGGCCAGCCTCAGAGAGGAGATCACGCCAGCGCACCTTGAGTCTGACCAGGTGCAGCATGTGTGTGAGGAAGGAGCAGGCTTTGGCAACACAGAGAGACCAGAGGTAAAATAGTGCCTACTCCAACTGTGGCTAAGAGCAAGGCCTGGCGGGATGTTAAGGAGAGCATGGGCTGAGGAGAGAGTGCGGAGCCAGGGGATGGGAACATTCCAAATACCACTGTCCTTGACCACCATTGCCATTCTAAACAATGCCTGCTCTGCTTTCATCTCAAATGCTGCCAGACTGCAGCAAAGGGCAGTGCTAGCCTATTGGTTGTTCGCAACCTGGGGGGCCAGGAGGGAACAGTAATGGGGGCCAGGAGGAAACAGTAATTGGGGGCCAGGAGAGTACAGTAATAGGGGGCCAGGAGAGAACAGTAATAGGGGGCCAGGAGGGAACAGTAATGGGAGGCCAGGAGAGAACAGTAACGGGGGGCCACAAGAGAACAGTAATGGGGGGCCAGGAGAGAATAGTCATAGGGGGCCAAGAGAGAACAGTAATAGGGATCCACAAGAGAACAGTAATGGGGGCCAGGAGAGCGCAGTAATGGCCAGGGGAGAATAGTAATAGGGGGAGGGCCAGGAGAGAACAGTAATAGGGGGCCAGTTGAAGACAGTAATGGGGCCCGGAGAAAACAGTAATATGGGCCAGGAAAGAACAGTAATAGGGGTCCACGAGAGAACAGTAATGGGGGCCAGGAGAGAACAGTAATGGGGGGCCAGGAGAGAACAGTAATGGGGGGCCAGGAAAGCACAGTAATAGGGGGCCAGGAGAGAACAGTAATAGGGAGCCACAAAAGAACAGTGATGTAGGGCCAGGAGAGAACTTTAATGGGGGGGGGGCAGGAGAGAACAGTAATAGGGGGCCAGGAGAAAACAGTTAAGCACAGGGGACCAGGATCTTGTTTAAGTTGTCCTCCTTCCCAGCCACTCTCTCCCCTCCCCTGTCCATCTACTGAGCATAATAAAAACTTTCTACAGACCTCGATCAGTGCGTGTTCCTGCTTCCCCCACCTCCTCCCGTGCGTGTAAACAGAGCCGATCAGGAGGAGGAGGAGGCTGCTTTGATCCACCTTGCTGAAACAGGCTGCTGTTGGCAAGGGGAGAAACATCAGATGGCTGAGCAGACTTGTGTCTCTCGTGCAGTCTAGTCTGAATAATGTGTCCGTGTCTCGGGCAGGGAGAAAACCGGACAGGTTTTTGATTGAAAATGTATACTTTATTTATACTTTATTTTGCAAGAAAATATACAAAAAAACAAAAACTTCAACAAGGTACATTCCACTCTGTACTGCGACGCAGCGCATAAATACACTACATAACAATACATTTCCACGCATACAAATAAATTACATTCATCCTGCGGTATGATACCTGATGTGTTGTGCAGAGTAATAATACCCCGAAACATCACATCATGCATGACGCCACATTACCCTGAAAGCATTACTTCAAAAACATGTCACAAAAAGTCATATACTGTCAGGTAGCATTCAAATGGGCAACGGGTGTGATGGGGAGGGGTGGAGGAGATGGGGTAGGGGAGGGAGAAAAAGAGTTCACAGGTCCGAAGCTTTATTTGAACTGCCTAAGGATACACGGGGGAAAGGGAGGGGGAAAGGGGAAATCTTCAGACCTCCTCTTTCTCCTTGAAGTCCATCAAGTGATAGTCTCTGAGCAGACTGTGTACCAGTCTGCGACAGTCCTCGATGGACATCCTCTCCCGCTGGTGGATGAGGAGCTTTCACAAAGCGTCCTTAAAGCAACACAGCACCCGCCAGGCACTGTCAATGTCCTCCTGTGAATGAGTTCCACAGATGAGTCCCTTCAACACACCGAAGTGTGTGATAGCAGTCTGTGGTACAAAGTCTTTCAGTTCAGGTTCCAAGGCCCTCAACAGGTCCTGTGCAAAGGGGCACTCCCAGAAAACATGAAAAGCAGTTTCCTCCTGGATGATGCAAAAGGGGCAGTGCCTGTATCTGCACAGGTTTCTGGCATGCATGAATGTCCTGAGTGGCAACCCCCCTTGGATTGCCATCCATGCCAGATCTTTGTGCCTGTTGGTGAGTCTCCTTAAAGAAACATTCCTCCAGACCACTTTGCAGGTGGCTGAAGAAGCCTGGAACAGTCTCAACAATGTCTGATGCTTTAATCAACTTGTGGATAGTTTTTGGCTTCCACAAGTCGGGCTTCACTCCATGTAGCCCAAGCAGTTGTCCCCAGTTGAAGTCACGAGCGGTGACGTAACGCGTAGGGCGTGGCAGAGAGTTGACTATACCGGAAGTCACGTAAGGAGGCGCCTCGGACGCCGCTCCTTCCTGTTTTAATGCGATTTTATCATTGTTTTTATGTAAGAGACCAATTTGCTTTTATTTAATAAATATAGTCTTGCATTACTACACCATCAGAGGCCTCTTCTCTCCTCTTCCCCCCTCCCACCGGGCTGATACAAGCCTAGGTGGAGATACTCCCAGTTTGTTTTGGCAGGTGCCTGACAGCAAGCAGAGGGGAACACAAACATCTGGTGACCTCTATTGTCACAGCAAGGAAGGATCTGTTTTGATGCCTGTTTTTGCCTGCTTTGAGGTGAGAGTCTAGAGAGCCTGGTTGGGCCGTCAGTTGTTGTATGAAGATTAATACCACCAATATCACCATCACAAGTTATGGACTTTATTTTGTTTTCTTTGTGAACTCAAGTTTATAGTCCCATATATTTGGTATTACCTTATACCACGCCGAGTTGCAGCTGTTGCACCGTTTTTGCACTTTTTGCACTTTTCTGTGATTGGGCCTACGCCATTCATCAGAATTTGTTGTTTTGCACATTTGTTATTTATAGCACAGGTTGTTGCACTTGTGCACCACTTATACATTCATGTATTATTTTTTCCATCTAGGTTTTGAATGATGTATTTTACCTGTTCACAACACTGATGTTTCACAGTTCTATTTACTCACGATTTTATTGTTATTATTGTTCACTTATTTTTTCATTTTTATGGTAGATTTTATGCGCGAAATCCCTCCTAACTTTTTATAACCTTTTAAGTATAGGAAAGGAACATTGAAAATTGAAACTGATCATCAGATGTTCAGATGCCAATATTCTTTCTAATTTCTTCATATATACACATAAGATATATGTATACAGTATATATATGTATATATATATATATATATATATATATATATATATATATATATATATATATATATATACACTGGCTGGCCACTTTATTAGGTACACCTGTTCAATTGCTTGGTAACGCAAATTGCTAATTAGCCAATTACATGGCAACAACTCAACCTGCAAGTTCAAACCGAGCATCAGAATGGGGAAGAAAGGGATTTAAGTGACTTTGACTGTGGCATGGTTGTTGGTTCCAGACGGACTGCCCTGAGTATTTCAAAAACTGCTGATCTACTAGGATTTTCATGCACAGCTATCTCTCGGGTTTAGATTGAATGGTCCAAATAAGAGAAAATATTCAGTGACCGGCTGCTGTGTGGACGAAAATGCATTGTTGATGTCAGAGGTCAGAGGAGAATGGGCAGACTGGTTTGAGATGATAGAAAGGCAACAGTAACTCAAATAACAACTCACTAAAATCAAGATATGCAGAATACCACCTCTGAATGCACAACACATCGAACCTTGAAGCAGTTGGGCTACAGCAGCAGAAGACCACACCAGGTACCACTCCTGTCATTTAAGAACAGAAAACTGAGGCTACAATTCACAAAGGCTCACCAAAATTGGACAATAGAAGACTGGAAAAACATTGCATGGTCTGATGAGGCTTGATTTCAGCTGCGACATTCAGATGGTAGGTTCACAATTTGGCGTAAACAACTTGAAAGCATGGATCTATCCTGCCTTGTATCAACGGTTCCAGCAGGTGGTGGTGGTGTAATGGTTTGAGGGATACTTTCTTGGCACACTTTGGGCCCCTTAGTACCAATTGAGCATCGTTTAACCACTTGCCTACTGGGCACTTAAACCCCCTTCCTGCCCAGACCAATTTTCAGCTTTCAGTGCTGTCACTCTTTGAATGACAATTGCGCAGTCATGCAACACTCTGCCCAAATGACATTTTTATAATTTTTTTCACACAAATATAGCTTTCTTTTGGTGGTATTTAATCACTGCTGGGTTTTTTATTTTTTGCAAAATAAAAAGAGTAATGACCAAAAATTTTGAAAAAAAAAAAAAAAACTGTTTCATAGTTTGTTATAAAATTTTGAAAACAGGTAATTTTTCTCCTTCATTGATGTGCGCTGATGAGGCTGCACTGATGGGCACTGATGGGCTGCACTGATGGGCACTGATAGGCTGCAATGATGGGCACTGATAGGCTGCACTGATAGGCATTGATAAGGTGGCACTAATGGGCACTGATAGGTGCCACTTGTAAGCAATGATGAGGTGGCACTCATGGGCACTGATAGGTGGCACTGAGAGGTGGCACTGATGAGTGGCACTGATGGGCAGCACTGATGGGCAGCACTGAAGGGTGCTGATAGGTGGCACTGATAAGCGGCACTGATATGTGGCACTAATGGGCACTGATGGGCATTGGTAGGCACTGGTAGGTGACACTGGTAGGCACTGATAGACTGATAGCACTGATCGGTGGCACGGATTATGAGGCACTGATGGGCATTGATTGGCAGCACTGGTAGGCATTGATAGATGGCACTGGTGGGTAAAGAGAGGTGACACTGGCACTGTGAGCACTGGTAGGTGGCACGGTGGGCACTGGTGGGTACTGATAGGGGGCACTGGTGGGCACAGATGAGGCAGTCGCGGCTCTCTGTGTGAGGGACCGATGTCCCTCTGACAGAACCCGGTGACCAGCAGTCTTTTTCCCTCGCGCTGACAGCATGAGGGGAAAAAAAATACAGATTACCAATCTTCTGCTTACATCACGTGACCAGCTCTCATTGGCTGACAGCTGATCACGTGGTAAGGGGCCTTCCCAGAAGAGTTGAAGTTGTTATAGCTGCAAAAGGTGGGCCAACTCAATATTGAACACTACGGACTAAGACTGGGATGCCATTAATGTTCATGTGCATGTAAAGGCAGGTGTCCCAATACTTTTGGTATATACATATATATATATATATATATATATACATATATATATATATACATATATATATATATATATATATATATATATATATATATATATATATATACACACACACACACACATATAATATACATAGAGTAAGCTAAAACAGACTTATAATTTCTCTCTCACTTTAGAGGAATACAACTATTTGCAAAGTTTCTCTCGTTAATTTTATATTCTGCTGTAACAAAAAGACACTGGCAGTAAAACACCAAAATAAAGGGTGCGCTTCATAGAAATGAGATATGGCTGTGCTCCCTGGTATCCGCTAACAATACAAGAATCATGGAAAGCATTAAAATGGATTAATTCCTGAAGGATTTATAAAGTGGAACTACCTCGTAGTACAGCATTTCATTGTATTTCTGCAGACAGTGTTCATCCTGTTAGCCAGGATTATAATTCTAACAATGAATCCTGTTATTTAGGCAATTACATTCTATCGATTACGAGTATGATTTATTAATATGACTTAATGCATTGATGATTTTTATATCAGGCTCCGAACTGAAACATCAAGCCTTAGCTTGGCCATTCGTTATGGATTTGACAGGCTACTGGTTCCCTAAGTCTGGAAGTTGAATAAATATATTTTTATTGAGTTCCACAAATAACTTTATGGCATAATGTTTTGTACAGAACATTGCCACTGTTTCATTGTTGTGTTGGTATAGTCAGAATAGTCTGCAGCATAAAATATTGTAAGATTTGTTTATGGGCAGCTAACCAGATATAAGGAGGTGGTATTTTTTGTTAGGAAGTTTAGTTTATCCCATGGGGGTTTTTGTAAACGTTAGAACCAGGCAGGGCATCTGAACAGGGTTAATGTGGCAGATAGTATTATATTTAAATAAATGTGGTCCTTAATGAGGGGTAACACATCCGATATTTAACAGACGGGTGAGAGAGTAAAGTAGTAGTTCCAAAGTCTTCCAAAGAAAGACCTGGGTGTTCTGGTAGATCATTAGCTTAATAATAGCAAGCAATGCCAAGCTGCAGATTCCAAAGCGAGCAAAATCCTTTCTTGTATTAGAAGAGGTTTGGACTCCAGAGAGAGAGAGATATCATTTTGCCCCTGTACAAATCATTAGTAAGACCTCGTCTGGAATATGCAGTTCAGTTTTGGGCACCTGTTCTCAAAAAGGATATCGAGGGAACTGGAGAAAGTGCAGAGAAGGGCAACCAAACTAATAAGAGGCATGGAGGAGCTCAGCTATGAGGAAAGATTAGAGGAACTGAATTTATTCTATCTTGAGAAGAGGAGATTAACTGCTTCCCGCCCGCCGGCCGTCAAATGGCAGCTGGGCGGCGCGGCTCTCGTTCTGGGTGGACGTCATATGATGGCCCTCCAGAACGGCCGCTCTTGTGCGCCCGTGGGGGAGCGCATCGTGGTGATCAGTGGTACGGTGTGTGAGTCTGACACACCACTACACCAATCTCGGTAAAGAGCCTCTGACGGAGGCTCTTTACCACATAATTAGCCATGTCCAATCACGGCTGATCACGCGGTAAACAGGAAGAGCCATTGATCAACTTTTCCTCACTCGCGTCTGACAGAAGCGAGTAGAGGAGAGCCGATCGGCTGCTCTCCTGACAGGGGGGTCTGCGCTGATTGTTTATCAGCAAAGCCCCCCTCGGATGCCCACCCAGGACCACCAGGATGCAGCCAGGACCACCAGGGTTGCCACCACACTGGACCACCAGGTATGCCACCCTAGACCACCAGGGAAATGCCAATCAGTGCCCAGGCAGCTGCCAATCAGTGCCCACCCCCAATGCCTGTCAGTGCCATCAGTGATGCCTATCATTGCCATCTATGAGTGCGGCATATCAATGCCCGTCAGTGCCACGTATCACTGCCCATCAGTGCCCAGCAGTGCCGCCTATCAGTGCCCAGCAGAGCTGCCTATAAGTGCCACCCATAAGTACCCATCAATGCAGCCTTTCAGTGCCCATCAGTGTCGCCTATCAGTGGCCATCAGTGCCGCCCATGAGTGCCCATCAGTGCAGCCTATCAATGGTCATCAGTGCTGCATATCAATGCCACCCATTAGTGCCGCCTACCAGTGCCCATCGTCAGTGCCCAGCGTCAGTGCCCATCAGTGCCACCTCATTGGTGCCACCTCATCGGTACCACCTTATCAGTGCCCGTCAGTGCTGCCTTATCAGTGCTCATCAGTGAAGGAGAAAACTTACTTATTTACAAAATTTTATAACAGAAACAAAAGAATACCTTTTTTTTTCAAAATTTTAGGTCTTTTTTTGTTTGTTTAGCAAAAAATACAAAAAGGCAGAGGTGATCAAATACCACCAAAAGAAAGCTCTATTTGTGGGAACAAAATGATAAAAATTCTGTTTGGGTACAGTGTAGCATGACCGCTCAATTGTCATTTAAACAGCGACACCGCTGAAAGCTGAAAATTGGCTTGAGCAGGAAGGGGGTGTAAGTGCCCTGTATTGAAGTAGTTAAGGGGGAATATGATCAACATGTATAAATATATAAGGGGTCAATAAAGTGAACTGGAGTTATTTACTTTAAGGTCATCACAGAGGACTAGGGGGCACTATTTACATCTGGAAGAAAAGAGATTTCATCTCCAAATATGAAAAGGGTTCTTCACAGTAAGAGCTGTGAACATGTGGAATAGACTCCCCCAAGAGCTGGTTCAAAAAACAAAAATGTAATGTATTACACATTACCAGTCCTTTGATCTGGTGGCTGCATTTGAATACTTTTTTTCTTTTTTAGCTTTTTTTCATTATACTTTGACCTGGTTATTTTGCTAGCAACACACCTGAAACCCACCACAGTTTCAAGATACAAGATAGGACTGATGAAACCCTTTCCCTTTCCTAGTTTTTATAACATAGAGGGGTGTGGTTTTGTACTTCTCAGAGATCAACATAATTGATGATAATTAGCACAGGCAGAGAGCACAGGAAGTTCACATGCTTATTTATTTTTTTTAACTTATCAGTTACAACAAAGTCCTTTCATTGGTGTATTTAACAGACCAAAAGGGACCAAATAAGAACAATTATTGTTAGGGTTTGCATAAATGTCTATAGCCTGAATTGCGGTCCCTTTAAAAGAAGAGAGCTAATGCTCTTCTCTCATGTCACCAAATGCCACTTCATTAATGAGAAAATTCCCCTGAAAATTTTCTTCTGAAGTGTTTCGATCTCCTGATCCTGCTCTGTGCTGGGTGGTTCCTCCTGCAAACCCCTACATCTCTACTGAGTCTTATAGTGACGTTGAGGTCAGTGGAAGAAACCATTCAGCACAGCGGGAGAACGAAAGATCCATACTTCCTGATGTGTTTGTTTCAGAATGAGACTTTAAATAGGGATTTGTCATTAAGACAGACATCTTCTGCAATGAGGTGGCAGGAAAAGTTAGTATTAAAGAATATGTTACCCTAACATTTCATATTCCTGATTAGGGATGATTCCTGACATTGGCTGTTCGCCCGTTCATCGAAAACCGAACATTATGGAGCGTCGCGCCAAATTCGAGCGGCGCATAATGGCCCATAATGCACTGCGGGAGCGCAGTGCATTGCTGTATGATGATTGGCCAAAGCATGCACCATGAGCTGCATGCTTTGGCCAATCCCAGCGCCCTCAGCTAAGAGAGCCATAATTGGCCAAAGGCAGGGTGCCTTTGGCCAATCATGACTCAGGGGGACTAAGTCCACACCCCACACTATGTGTGGACTATTGTTTTACACATACTCACTTCAAAGGATAACATGCTGGGATATGCAATGAAGGGAGGCCAACCCATAATCAATACTTAACTTCCCGGGAAAATTCAAGGTAGCCTCCCTGACGGTATTCCCGAGTGTGGCTCGGGGTTAAATTTCAGCACCATTAGCGGTAACCCCGAGCCACACTCGGGATTACTTTGCAGGATACTTACCTTGTCCCCAGGATCCTGCGATGTCCCCCTGCTGTGTCTGCGGGCTCAGTCCTCCTCCGAAGCCTCTCTGTGCCAGGCTCCGTTCCCTGCAAGCGCCGCGACGCACGGCAAATTTAAAAAAAGTAAAAATCATAACACATACAGTACTGTAATCTTACAGATTACAGTACTGTATGAAATCATTTCACATCCCTTTTGTCCCCAGTGCTTTGTCCAATGCCCTGCATGCTGTTTTATGTTATATATACTGTTCTTTCTGCCTGAAAACTGGAGATTGTCCATAGCAACCAAAAACTGTCCCTTTACGTCAAAAGTGGCTTTAGACCAGCTAGAAAACAGCGATAATAAATTAGAACACTTGCAGAATTGAGCGATAGTGAATCGTGGGGAAATGTATTTTATTATTATTATTTTATTATTATTTTTAATTATTTATATTTCTTTATTATATTATAATTTATGTTTTTGTGTTTCAAACTTCATCATACCCAGGATATCTACTAGACTCTTGGTGGACAGATTTAAGTGTGTTATTGTTAAGAATTACAGGCCTACAATATAGAACGCCAAATTTCCATGCAAAATAATTGTACCGCTTTCAGCACCTAAAATCCAAAATAATCATACCGCCAGGGAGGTTAAGCTCCTGCTCAGAATAGTCACAAGGATTTGCATTAAAGGGGGCTGACTTATGCAAAGTATAGGGATTGGAGATGTAGCCAGTCCTTAACCAGGAATAGGGAAGCTCACCAATCAGAGCCATGCTATGCCAACCAATGAGGCATCAGCATGTAATGATATACACAGACTAGATGGGAGTGAAACACACACTTTTATGGGAGAGCAACCATCAGAATGGAACCTTGGTGCAAAGGGTAATTATGGGAAAGATCTTCATTTTACTTGTAACTAAATATGTTTGTAGATTAATGTTTTTCAGGAATATACTCTGTATTCCTTCATGTAATTCTCTTTTTTTAACCTCATATTTTCTTCCTTGGTGTAGACTATAGATATATGGTTGTGTATTAGATAGACTTTCAACTACTCACCAATAAATGTTGTTATTGCGTTAAAGCTTTCACTCATGGTCAAAGAACTCTCATTTAACCCAAATCAAATCTGAGAGATATTAAATCTCAAATATAGTATACGGGAAAAAGACTGCATGGGAGGTCGTCATATATCTGGTCAAGCATGTGGTGCCCAAGCGGCTGCTGTTGTGGCCACACTTGATCCGCTTCAGACATAGGTTGCAAACAGCAACGGTGCAATCTGCTGCACACGTGTCCAAAAAGGCCCACACCAAGGAACTTTTCAAAATCAGCGGGGAGTTAGCAGCGCCCTGCACCTGCGGAGCTCTGTGGTGTGATGCAGTAGGGTGGCTGCCCTTAAGCTGCCCCATAGAAGACATCCTGCCTTGTTGGAGTTGTGCCTCCTCCTCCTCTATTCTATCAGGCACCCAAGTAGAGTTAGTGACCTCATCATCCCCTCCCTCCTCGTCACTGGAGCAAACTTGGCATTATGCTGCAGCTGGGGGAACATGACTGCCAGTTTCTTGTCCTTCTTGCACACCCCCTCTCTCTAGGCTCACGTTACTCCCTTCCTCAACCTGGGAACCAACATCGGAGCCTTCAAATTGCTGCGCATCCTCCAGCAGCATGTACCGGACACTGTGGTCGAAAAGTTCGGGGGACTCCTCCGTGCATGATGGTGGGGCTACGGAAGGAGTAACTGTGGACAAGGAGCCAGTGGAAAAGGCCGCTTTGGCAGCTGCATAGGAAGGAAAACTATTATGAGCTTGGGTGATGGAGGATGAGGAGGATGAGGACAGCTTTGCTATCCACTCCACCAACTCTTCTGTATGTTCTGGCTCAATAACATGGCCAGTAGGCATAAAAAAAGGACAAGTGTGCCCCACGGCCACCGGCAGAGGATACACCATGTCCATGACCAGCACTGTTGACTGTAGACACAGAGCCTGCTTGCCCTCTTTTAGTGGCCTGTGAGCGTCTGCCTCTCCTTGGTGGCCTTCTGGACATGAAGTATATTTTGTTTTGCAACACCTCACTACACTGTATTGTGTACTGTGTACACCACCAGAAAAGTAGTAGCAACTGCACTAAGACTGCACTGTATTGTGTACTGTGTACACCACCAGAAAAGTAGTAGCAACTGCACTACAGCTGCACTGTATTGTAATTACAATTTTTGATCTAATATTTCACAGCAGGGCCCATTCCTGAGCCCACCAAGAGTATCTGTGAGGGCTTACAGTGTTGTGGCACCACCACCACTGCTTAAGGCCCAATTTTTCTGCCCCTGTTTAACAGGGGCATGTAATTACAATTTTTGCTCTAATATTTCACAGCAGGGCCCGTTCCTGCACTCAACAAGAGTATCTGTGAGGGCCTACAGTGTTCTGGTACCACCAACACCTAAGGCCCAATTTTCCACAGAGTGTATAGGGCAGGCCATATAGTATATACAGGCGGTCCCCTATTTTCAAACATCCGACTTACAAATGACTCCCTCTTACAAACGGAGGGAGACAACGGGAAGTGAGAGGAAATCCATCCCTAGGAAGGGAAATTCTCTCCTGTAAGAGTTAATATGGGAAAAAAGTGTCTCCACTGATGCTTTATCACCAATCCTTGTTTTCCTAATAACCCAAAATTTTCAAAATTCAATTGTCATTGGGACAGAAAGTGAGGTGAAATCTTCTGAACAGGGGCACAGACAGCAAAACAAATGTTACAGGGGTGATAACCCTTCCCTATATTATCCAAAAAGCTTAAAAATAGATTTTTGGGCTGGAGCTACACAGATTCAACTTAGCAACAAACCTACAGTCCCTATCTTGTTTGTAACCCGGGGACCGCCTGTATACTGCTGTTCAGAGTATACAGGGCCTGGGGGCCCCACGCATTTTTTTTAATTTAGGTGCGGCGTTCCCCTTAATATCCATACCAGACCCAAAGGGCCTGGTAATGGGCTGGGGGGGGGGGGGGGGGAGACATTAAATTACAGCCGCAAGCGTTTTTAAATGACTTTTTTTTTCCTTTAGAAATGTCATTTTGTGCAGGGACTGTTCTAAACACAGGAAAAATGTGCCACTTTACAGGCATACTATAGTCACCCCCCCCAGGCACGATATTTAAAGGAATATTACACATTTATTGTTTCACTTTAAGCAATCTTAAAATCACTGCCCCCCAAAAAACGGCCGTTTTTAAAACTTTTTTTTTTGCATTGATTCATGTCCCCTGGGGCATTACCCGGGCCCCCAAACACTTTTTATGACAATAACTTGCATATTAGCCTTTAAAATGAGCACTTTTGATTTTTCACGTTCGAGTCCGATGACTTTAACCGAACCGGGGGATGTTCGGCTCATCCCTATTCCTGGTATGTATCTGTTGTACCATGTACTTGTGTGAAAAAGTATCCTGTTCTTTTTGTAATGTCTCATTTGAGTGAAATACCTGGTGTTCCCACTGGTTTTCCTGCTCTTCTATTTCAAACTGACCATGCTAGGCATGAGGCACATCCACATATTGCCAAAAGTATTGGGACACCTGCCTTTACACACACATGAACTTTAATGGCACCCCAGTCTTAGTCCGTAGGGTTCAATATTGAGTTGGCCCACTCTTTGCAGCTATAACAGCTTCAACTCTTCTGGGAATGTTGTCCACAAGGTTTAGGAGAGTGTCTATGGGAATGTTTGACCATTCTTCCAGAAGCACATTTGTGAGGTTAGGCACTGATGTGGACGAGAAGGCCTGGCTTGCAGTCTCCACTCTAATTAAAGTTCACCTCAAACTTGCTCATCCATGTCACAGATGCTAAACAAAAGGGAAAACTAAATGGTGGGACTTTAAATGAAGCAACCACTACATGATATAAACCAATCAATATACCAATGTTTATTAATTGCAAGGTTTATGCATGACCCAAGGGGTAATAATTAGTAAATAAATATAGCAATGCACTGATGGGTCTAAATGAGCGGATCTGGACAATGCAAAGTAGTACACGGTAAGTTCATTAACAAGAAAGTAATATATAACAGTATAATATGTTAATGAACAGTGGTTGACAAGATCAGGACATTCCACATCAATGTAAGGCTAATATAACAGTATACATAATTTTAAATTGGGTCTGTGAACCCCAATAATAGCAAAGGCAATCTTAAGGTATAAAAGCAAAGGCAGATTGATTCATAAAAATAGATAAAGTAAAATACAAATATTGAACATAGATACTGTGACAACGCATCATAGGAAAGCTCTACGCGTTTCGTGGTTCTACCAGGTTTAATTGTTTCTTGTATACAACCAGGGATGGAAGCAGATCACTAAAACTATACATCTACTTTATTATAATCTGTGACCTTTTAGCCACCACGCCAAGTCCTCCACCAGGAACTATGTTTACTAACTTGGGGTGAGGTATGTCCTGTCACACCCGGAAGCTGCGACCCGCACCGCGGCCTCCCCCTCCCCTCCCTTCGTGGGGGGCGGGATAGGCACCCGCTGTGGGTCGACGCCACGCCCACGTGTCTTACGGTTGACGTCACTCCCGGACGACAGTCCGTCGACACGTTTGTCCATCCGCGCATTCTACGGGGGTCATTTTGGCGCCAAACGCCGAGCACATATGTGGCTCGGAAGGCGGCACTGCCCCCTCCCCTGATTACGCTGCGTGACGTTGATGGTTGCCTCCAGAGCACGGCTGCTATTTATACCTCCTATATTTCTCCACGCTGACACTAGCAACGGCTTCTTTCACCAAGTATTTTTTGCTGCACGGTCTTCTGACTTTAAATTATTTATACCTATAAATCCAGGTACCTATGCTACACTACACTTTTAATAATAGATCCTAACCACATTCTTATACTTTATCCCTATTCTATTCTTTCTTATTTCTATACTCTCCACATTTTTTCCTTTTTCATCCACCTTGTCATCCTTTCACACACTTCAATCTTGGGGTGGCTTTTTCCCCAATTTTTCTAACTGCGGAACTGGTTTACCCTATTATTTTACCAATTTCTACGCATTGACTCCCACAGATGCCCTGGGGAATTGGCTACAAGACGATCTATACTAAATATCATATGTACCACAGTTTAAAATTGGGACAGCCTATCATACATTCACAACTGGTCACTGCTCTCTTGCCGTGCCTTGAGGTTATCCATCTCAGCTTCCGGGTTTGACGTTCCCTATGATGTCTTTTACTTGGGATACTCTTGACATGTATATACATTTTTATACTATACCAAGGTGAGAATATTTGGGACCCCCCCTTTTCTGTTCCCCTTCTTATACATTTTTTTTACCATTGTATATTTTACATTATACTCATTCCGGTAATTATGTCATTATAGATACCCCCTATTACTGCATCTGCTCCTGACGAGTGGTAGAACCACGAAACGCGTAGAGCTTTCCTATGATGCGTTGTCACAGTATCTATGTTCAATATTTGTATTTTACTTTATCTATTTTTATGAATCAATCTGCCTTTGCTTTTATACCTTAAGATTGCCTTTGCTATTATTGGGGTTCACAGACCCAATTTAAAATTATGTATACTGTTATATTAGCCTTACATTGATGTGGAATGTCCTGATCTTGTCAACCACTGTTCATTAACATATTATACTGTTATATATTACTTTCTTGTTAATGAACTTACCGTGTACTACTTTGCATTGTCCGCTCATTTAGACCCATCAGTGCATTGCTATATTTATTTACTAATTATTACCCCTTGGGTCATGCATAAACCTTGCAATTAATAAACATTGGTATATTGATTGGTTTATATCATGTAGTGGTTGCTTCATTTAAAGTCCCACCATTTAGTTTTCCATTTTGTTTAACATATCGGGGATGGAGGCGTATGTGTAGTTCACTGCCTCAATCAAAGTCCCACCTTTAGCCTTAGGTTTAATTGTTTCATGTCACAGATGCATCATTGGACCTCTTGGGTAGGATGCCCTGTATGGTTACGTGCATAGCTGGGGAAGTTGCGGGGAATCCCCTATGCCAGCATTCTATGACATGCAGTTAGACGCAGACGAGCCTGCTTAAGACTGCCAAGGAATGATACAGGAGGCCATCTTTAACAACCCCTTTACACACAGTGGATGTACCTACATGGCAGCTTAGGATTTAATTGAAGTCACATGGCTATCGGAAGCTGGAGCTGAGACAGTCTAAGATGACTACCCACCTCCTATGGTGACAGCAGAGCGGAAGCAATTTTACAAGCTAGGAGTGTCTGTCAAGGCAGGGTATGACGGCTCGCTTCCAATATATATGGACATTTTACCTTACTAAGAGTGCCATGTGGTGTATTTGGATTTTGCAAAAGCATTTGACACAGTTCCCCATAAACGTTTACTTTACAAAATAAGGTCCATTGGCATGGACCATAGGGTGAGTACGTGGATTGAAAACTGGCTACAGGGGCGAGTTCAGAGGGTGTTGATAAATGGGGAGTACTTGGAATGGGCTGGGGTAGAAAGTGGGGTCCCCCAGGGTTCTATCCTGGGACCAACCCTATTTAATTTGTTCATAAACGACCTGGAGGATAGGGTAAACAGTTCAATCTCTGTATTTGCGGACGATACTAAGCTAAGCAGGGCAATAACAAAAATGTAAAATAATGCATTTGGGTGGCAAAAATATGAATGCAAACTATACACTGGGGGGAGAACCTTTGGGGGAATCTAGGATGGAAAAGGACCTGGGGGTCCTAGTAGATAACAGGCTCAGCAATGGCATGCAATGCCAAACAGAATATTGGCATGCATTAAAAAAGGGATTAACTCCAAGGATAAAGAGTTAATTCTCCCACTCTACACAAGACTCTGGTCCGGCCGCACATGGAGTATGCTGTCCAGTTCTGAGCACCAGTTGTCAGGAAGGATGTACTGGAAATGGAGTGAGTACAAAGAAGGGCAACAAAGCTAATAAAGGGTCTGGAGGATATTAGTTATGAGGAAGGGTTGCGAGCACTGAACTTATTCTCTCTGGAGAAGAGACACTTGAGAGGGGATATGATTTCAATTTACAAATATTGTACTGGTGACCCCACAATAGGGATAAAACTTTTTTGCGGAAGGGAGTTTAATAAGACGCGTGGCCACTCATTAAAATTAGAAGAAAAGAGGTTTAACCTTAAACTACGTAGAGGGATCTTTACTGTAAGAGCGGCAAGGATGTGGAATTCCCTTCCACAGGCGGTGGTCTCAGCGAGGGGCATCGATAGTTTCAAAAAACTATTAGATAAGCACCTGACTGACCACAACATACAGGGATATACAATGTAATACTGACATATAATCACACACATAGGTTGGACTTGAAGGACTTGTGTCTTTTTTTAACCTCACCTACTATGTAACTATGTAACTATGTGTGTTTTGAACTTTGCAGCCTTGTAGCAGGGGTAACCCCGATACCTTGGAATAGCACTTCTTGAATGCTCACTTCAAAGCGTGGTCCCCCCCCCTCCTCTCCCACTTTTAGATGCTGTACTACGAGTAACTTTAGGACTTGTGCACAGTATGCATCAATGGCCTCTATTTTTCCAGAGCTTATCTCTACTAATGCATATACCTTGCTTCACAATCAATTCACATTCCTTGGAAAACCTTGCGCATCTTGTGCTATATCAATAACAGCCATAAGAGGGACCGTTAGTTGTACTAAAAGATGCCCTGTGGCCTATGTGAGCCACAGATACCAGTGATCTGAGTATAGGAATTTTTGTTTATACCCCTTGTGGGTGTTTTCACTGGTACATGCGGTACACATAGATAATCAGTCTGGACGCATTATATTGTGACGTTGCTTGTTTTTAGAGGTATGGTGAAGGGATGCTTTTTGGTATATCGTGTGCTTTAATTGAGAAATATACTCCTTTTATTGGAATTTTGATACAATAAATACATGTTTTACATTATCCAACAGTCCAATTTCTGCCTAATTAACCACTTGTTTACCTATGGTGTGAGTTTTACCCCCCACTTAGGTTTAACCGCTCCCCTTCTTTTTGCTTTCAATATTGAGTTGGCCCTCCCTTTGCAGCTATCATCTCTTCTGGGAAGACTGTCCACAAGGTTTAGGAATGTGTCTATGGGAATGTTTGACCATTTTTCCAGAAGCACATTTGTGAAGTCAGTCACTAATGTTGGACGAAAAGGCCTGGCTCGCAGTCTCCTTGCTAATTCATCCAAAGAGTGTTCTATCGAGTTGAGGTCAGGACTCTGTGCAGGCCAGTCAAGTTCCTCCACCCCAAACTCGCTCATCCATGTCTTTATGGATCACTGGTCCAAATCATTTGGTGGAGGGGGGATTATGGTGTGGGGTTGTTTTTCAGGGGTTGGCCTTGGCCCCTTAGTTCCAGTGAATGGAACTCTTAAGGCGTCAGCATACCAAGACATTTTGGACAATTTCATGCTCCCAACATTATGGGAGCAGTTTAGGAATGGCCCCTTCCTGTTCCAATATGACTGCGCACCAGTGCACAAAGCAAGGTCCATAAAGACATGGATGAGTGAGTTTAGAGTGGAGGAACTTGACTGGCTGGCACAGAGTCCTGACCTCAACCTGATAGAACACCTTTGGGATGAATTAGAGCGGAGACTGTGAGCCAGGTCTTCTCATCCAACATCAGTGCCTGACCTCACAAATGCCCTTCTGGAAGAATGGTCAAACATTCCAATAGACACACTCCTAACCTTGTGGACAGCCTTCTCAGAAGAGTTGAAGCTGTTATAGCTACAAAGGGTGGGCCAACTCAATATTGAACCCTACGGACTAAGACTGGGATGCCATTAAAGTTCATGTGCTTGTAAAGGTAGGTGTCCCAATACTTTTGGTAATATAGTGTATTTCTAGATTAAATGTAATCCTAAATATAACGAAAACCAGACCAGTGAATGCTAGCATAGAAATACCACCCCGTCCAGTGGCTTGGAGATATGTATTGAGTTGTATTTGTAAAGTTTGTAACAGAATTGCAATATGATCACTTTGTTGAAGTATACACAACTTCAGAAATATGTAATGTAAGTCATCCGTTACCTTATAACAATGCCTCACAAATGTACATTTGAGTAGTACTGAGCCTGATTTGTTCAATAATGTTGACTTTGATCTACCCTTCATCCAAGTTTTAATAATAACACTGTGCGGTCTTTTCAGTCTTGTTTGTTCTCACTGACCTCATTTTTCAGATTTTAATAAATGTAAATATATTAAAATGTATTTACGATAGGCATATATTCCTACTGTGAGAAGTGTCTGGAACCCCAGGAGATCAATTGGGTCACAGCTGTTTTCTTTTGCCCCGGCGATACAATTCACAAAAAAAATTCCCATTTTTACTTAATTAGCTTTATTAAAATGAAGTCACAAGTGTTTTTCCGAGTCTCTGATATCTACAAGTAACAAGCTCTTCATGTCAAGAATATTTAGGAATGCTAATGCAGTATTTGTATTGTAAATCTTTGAACATAACGCTGAATCTCCACAGCTACTAGAACAGGCTAAGCGGTAAACACATTGTAAAGCGTACCTGTCCTTAAACCGGGTTTTATCTGCAGTATCACCTTGCCAAAATACTTACTTAATTTATAGGCCGGATTTTGATGAAAACAAATACCAAGTTCAGCCTCTCACAAACTTCAGACGTCTTGATCCAGGAAAACAAACTCCCCTGGCTGACTATTATTAATTTTGCTTTTTGTAGAGAAAAAATTACTTCCCAAAATTAAAAGGATCAATTTCATGGACTAAAATATTACTCTAAAATCCTTATCACTTATAGAAATGATCAAAATTCACAGTTTCCTTTCTCTGCAATTTCAGCCAAAATGAGGGGATTTCGATGAAATGTCACCATATCTGGAAAACGCATTGGAGCCAATTGGAGAGTTGACATTAAAGTGTTTTTTTGCTGATTTTTAAAGGTGCAATGGTATTAAGTTGCGTCTGAGGATTATGGAAGCTCTAAGCTGAAAGACAGAATACACAAATAATCAAAAATGCACAATACACTTTGTCCAAAAAATAAATAAATAAAAACAAGCAAAGAAAAAAACACTTCTTACGAAAGAGAAAAAAAAACATTTTTGTGCCTAAGCAAAATTGAGCTCAATAAAGATTTTTTGGTTTAAGCAAAATTGGCAATTTTGTAGGAAAACAGTTCTACCGAAAGCATTCTGCTCTTTGCTAATCACTAACTGTAAATACTATCAATTAAAAATATCGTCAAACTCTTTTTAAAATAACTTATTGATCTTACCTTTACTATTTGTTGTGGTAGGGCATTTTACCACCAACCTTGGACATATTTTATACATAATAATTCAGTCACCTTTGTGTCATCTTTTTTTCATTGTATTGGAGCCCTAATTTTGTAACCTGTCATAAGTGCAACTTCCTATGCCTTTCATTAATTTAGAGGCCCACTTTTATGTCCTCTCCAATAGGGGGTTGATCACAGTATGCACAAATGTTCAATGTCTGTCCATTCTAAAATGAAAGATCACCTTGTGATTTCAGTTGCTACTTTAAAAACTTGACTGTCTCCATGGATTGCAGGCTCGGGAAAAGGGTGTTTCAAAATGCTGAACTACTGGCAACCAAAGAAAATTACAAAGCAAGGTGGCCTGATGAATGAATGGTAGAATGAAAAATTAGAGACACTATACAGGTAGGCCATCTCTTTTGTGTCTGTTTAAATTACTTGAGTATACCTTTAACAAAAGAAAGTAGAATATTAAGTAAACCTTCTGAAATAATGCATACTTATTCTATAACATTTGTCTTTGTTCTGCTGAAAAGTTCATCAATTTTTTTCTGTCAGCTGATTAAACCCAGAACGTTTGCTTTTTCTCCTCTCATTTATCAGATGCCTAAACTTGGGGATTTTCAAAGGCATGTCAAATATAGAAGAAAGGCAATTTAAGGATTATGTTATCCTTAAATCAAATGTAAACTCCGCGGGGATAGTTCAGACTCTGATAAGTCTCTGATAAAAAATAAGCAAGGTCAAAATGATCTGGGGAGATGATCTGCGAAAAGAAGAAAATAAATAAATAAAAAACCGGAAATCGAACTTGACTGCAACCAACGCACCAACCTACGCCTGGTAGAATACATATACTATATATATATATATATATATATATATATATATTTTATTCTATCTTTTATTCTATCTTTTCATGTGCCAACACTGAGGAAATGACACTTTGTTATGTAAAGTAGTGAGTGTACAACTTGTATAACAGTGTAAATTTCCTGTCCCCTCAAAATAACTCAACACACAACCATTAATGTCTAAACTGCTGGCAACAAAAATTGTAGACATTACAATTTGCTATTTCTGCCACGAATCACATACTGCATTATTTAATGGCCGGCTTTCATTGGTAGGAGGGTACACTCCAGCCAGCAGAGTTCTTGCAGTGGTTTTCCATGTGCCTGCTCTCCTGTTTTTCTGTCGCCACTCGTGGGTCCGGTCTCTGACCGCATACCGTCCAGACCCCTCCCTTGATTACGCCCACTGGCCCAGGAGAATCCAGCTAATATTCATCTTTCCGTGGTTTTAATCAGCAAATAGCTCGCCCATGTAAGCATAATTTATGATGCTATAACATCAATATATATGTGCAAGCATACAGTTTTGCTAAGAGCAAAATTATGAGAAAAGATTTTTAAATACATAGAATGTTTCTTATTAATTTGTACTAATATTCCTTATTAGGGATGAGCTGAACACCCCCAAAAAATTTGGCAGAACACACAAACACAGTTAAAGTATATGGGAAATGAACATGAATAATCATAAGTGCTAATTTTAAAGGCTTATATGCAAGATATTGTCAGTAAAAGTGTTTGGGGACCCGGGTCCGGCCCCAGGGGACATGTACCAATGCAAATTTTTTTTTTTAAAAACGTCAGTTTTTTTCGGGAGCAGAGATTTTTTTAATGCTTAAAGTGAAACAATAAAAATGAAATACTCCTTTAAATATCGTGCCTGGGGGTGTCTATAGTATGCCTGTAAAGTGGCGCAGGTTTCCCAAGTTTAGAACAGTACCACAGAAAAAGGACATTTCTAAAGGAAAAATTGTCATTTAAAACTGATCGCGGCTGTAATTGTATTGTCGGGTCTCGGTAATATAGATACAGATAATTGAAAAAAAAAGAGCATGGGACCCCCCCAGTCCATTACCAGGCCCTTTGGGTGTGGTATGAATAATAAGGGGAACCCCAAATCAAAATTTTAAAAAAATTGTGTGGCGGTCCCCCTAAAATCCATACCAGGCCCTTCAGGCCTGGTATGGATTTTAAGGGGAACCCTGCACCAAAATGTAAAAAAAAATGGCATAGGGGTCCCCCCAAAATCCATACCAGACCCTTATCCGAGCACACAACCTGGCAGGCTGCAGGAAAAGAGGGGGGGACGAGAGAGCGCCCCCACTGAACTGTACCAGGCCACATGCCCTCAACATGGGGAGGGTGCTTTGGGGTAGCCCCCCAAAGCACCTTGTCCCCATCTTGATGGGGACAAGAGCCTCATCCCCACAACCCTTGCCCGGTGGTTGTGGGGGTCTGCGGGCAGGGCGCTTATCAAAATCTGGAAGCCCCCTTTAACAAGGGGACCCCCAGATCCCGCCCCCCCTGTGTGAATTGGTAACGGGGTACAAATGTACCCCTACCATTTCACGAAAGAAGTGTCAAAATGGTAAAAAAGACAAGAGACAGCTTGGGACAAGTCCTTTATTAAAAAATAAAAAAATAAAAATGTCCCATGAAGTTCACGCCGCCCGATGGACCAAAAGAGAAAAAAAAAAAGCCGCAACCGACCCGCCTCCATTGGAGGCTTCAGCAGTGTGGCGCTTCTTCGCTGTGACAGCTCTTATATAACTGAGGGCGGGGCCATCCGGTGACATAATCGGGTGACCGCGCCCCCCTCTGACCCACAGGGGCTTTCCCTTGGCTTCCCCATGGCGTCAGAGGGGGGCGGGGCCACCCAGATACGTCACCGGGTGGCCCTGTGACCCTGAAGGGTCTGGTATGGATTGGGGGGGCCCCTTTGCTGTTTTTCTTTTTAAATTTGGCGCAGGGTTCCCCTTAATTTCGATATCAGACCCGAAAGGCCTGGTATGGATTTTAGGGGGACCCCCCACGTAATTTCTTTTTTTAATTTTGATTTGGGGTTCCCCTTATTATTCATACCAGACCCAAAGGGCCTGGTAATGGAGGGGGGGGGGATCCCATGCTCTTTTTTTCAATGATCTGTATCTATATTGCTGAAACCCGACAATACATTACAGCCGCGATCAGTTTTAAATGACAATTTTACCTTTAGAAATGTCATTTCTTACATTGCTGTGGTACTGTTCTAAACATGGGAAAAATGCGCCACTTTACAGGCATACTATAGACACCCCTCGGCACAATATTTAAAGGAATATTTCATTTTATTGTTTCACCTTAAGCATTAAAAAAATCACTGCTCCCGAAAAAAAAGGCTGTTTTTAAAACAATTTTTGCATTGATACATGTCCCCTGGGGCAGGACCCTGGTCCCCAAACACTTTTTATGACAATAATTTGCATATAAGCCTTTAAAATTAGCATTTTTGATTTTTCATGTTAGTGTCCCATAGACTTTAACGGTGTTCCGGCAGCTTTCGATTTTGCCGCGAACACCGGAAAAAGTTCAATGTTTGACGAACAGGCGAACACCTGATGTTCGAGTCCAACTTACGTTCGACTCGAACATTGGCTCATCCCTATTCCTGATATATATATTGTAGAATACTTTTCGATACTCCAAATGACATTAAGCCTCTGAGGAAGGACTACAATGTCCGAAACATGTCAGGCGTCATTTTGTAGCATGTACTCTCGCTAGCCCATCAACGCATATAGTGTAGCTGAGATCCATGCCAATGTTTGTATCCAATCTTTTTGCTACTAACATTGTATAACGTATATATTTTCTTGATTATCATACCCTTCTTGCTAATTCAATTTTACTGTGTGATTTCAATAAATATATTTTTTTTTACATGAATGCCTGGTCCGCCTTTTAAAATCCAGAGGGGTCACACCATGCCTTGAGCACTAGGTCTTCTCTGTTATTCTAAAATTCATGCATGATTTTTTTGTCTGTATTTTGGTACCATGAAATGTTTTTTTTTATAATCTTCTGTTCTCTTGCTTTGGGCAATTCTATATTTTTATCAAATCTTCATATGTTTGTAAAAATTGATTGTTATAGCTGTCTTTCCTATTGAACATGTTAGCCCTCAAAATACAGCTCTTATGTTTACAGGTGAAAATCCAATTACAGCTTGTTTAAAGCATATTTAAACCTAAAACAAAAAAGTTAAAATACTGAAGCTTACTAGTCCTTAGATGTGGTTGCTGCTTTGGTCTTCACCTTTCAGGCTAGGGGCATTTCTTAACAAGTACAGAAAATACCTGTTAATCTAGCCAGAAATGCAGTATCCTTCTCCTGTAAGCTTAAAAGAAAGCACAAAGAACCTTATCTTTATTGTGTAAACTACTAGTCGCATCAATCCACCATGTAATGGAGATGAACAAAGGCAGGCACATTTGAAATCAAGGCTGTTTGACAACTATGGCTTCCTACAGAGCTACGGTGGCAGAAAAAGCATTGACACGAAGGGCCATGAGGTGTTTTATTAATTGAATTCTCATGATTGAAGAAAAGAAAACAAATGTAGCCACTTCATCCAAAGGCTGGCAAGCTGTAATATATTACATTTTTATCTTTGGGTTTAGATATGCTTTAATTCTATTCCCCACTGCAAATGCTGTCCCAAATGTAGTATTTTAATGAATACTATGGAAAACTGTGTTGTTACCACAATGTGGTACATTGCTACTGTGGTATCTTACTTTTTAAAAAGCTTTCACCCCCATTGTGTTTTCTTAATTCTTCCTGTAATAAACCCCCCCCAAAAAAACAGCTCTGCATAACCTCAGTACTGTACATGTCAGATTGCTTCATGGTCATTAAATATCCTCGTTTTAGTTACTTCCTTTAGGCTTTAATAAGCTGTTATTTTTAAAGTTGAACTGTAGGCCAATATGGAAAAGCAATTTAATTCAGTCCTGTAATCATTCATTTATTATTAAATGCTTTTTTTTAAAATTCAAGCAGTACAGGTACTTGAATTTGACCTGGTGTCATCCTATTGCAGTCCCTATAGCAGAGTTGGTGTTTGAGACAAACAAACAGAGCTGGAGAGTGTAGGAAGTTGAAGCACACAGAGCCAATCAGTTCAGATGCTAACAAGAAGCACGCTGATAGGAACAGGAAGCAAAATGACAGAGATAAATTCATCACAGTGCTGCTTCTCCTTTTATTGTCCAGTAACAGTCTGGGGCAAGTCTAGAACATCCTGGACTAAGAGGAAGTAGGTTGAATGTTAATAGCCTTCAAGACTGATAGTGTAGCACTCTTTAGGTTGCTAGAGAATGTATATAGATTGTTGGCAGAGTAGGTAAATTTAGGCAGGCCTGGCTGGGAGCCTGGCCTGTTTGTTTTGATCTGGGCTGGGAGTGGCTTAGGGTAGTGATGGGTGACTCACAGGTGGCATCACTGGGACCTCCTACTTCTTTCTAGAACAGGGATATGCAATTAGCGGACCTCCAGCTGTTGCAAAATCCCATCATGCCTCTGCCTCTGGGTGTCATGCCTGTGGCTGCCAGAGTCTTGCTATGCCTCATGGGACTTGTAGTTCTGCAACAGCTGGAGGTCCGCTAATTGCATATCCCTGTTCTAGAATGTTGGAATGTTTTCTAGAAATATAGGCTGGAGTGGAGGTGGAGCCACCTGGGGTGTTCTAAGGAGCCCTGACTAATCCCCAACTTGAATTGGCAGGGGGCAGGCCTCCTTAAATACCCAGGGTCAGCCGAGCTGGGGAGGAGTTGTTTGGGAGGAAGTTGGAGATGGAGTGCTAGGCTGTCGTTGGCCTTGAAAGGAGCTCCCCAGTCTGGGGGGGTGACCTTGGGCCTGGGCTCGGGTGTGGACGGGACCCTCCTACAACACACAGAGGTGTCCTGGCCAAGAGGAGGAAGGAGAGGACAGTGGGAGAAAGCACTGCCAGGCAAGTCTCCAAGGAAGAACAACAGGTCGCAGCCAGGAGGGCTGGTGAGTGAAGCACAGTTCAGAGGACTGGGGAGACACGTCTGAGAGGACTTGGAAACTGCAGTCTGCGATGGCTGTAGAACCAGAAGAGTGGACTGGGGAGGCACGCCTGAGAGGACTGGGAGATTGCAGCCTGAGATGGGTGTAGAACCAGGTGAGAGAACTGTGGTAACAGAGGTAGTGGAGAGAGGCAGTGGGCAGGGCCTGAAGATGTGGTACTTGGCTCAGTAGCCACACGGACAGCTAGCACTAAAGAAATACCTTATTTTTATTGCTACACTAAAAGGGGCCCGCGGTCCCTGCCTACAAAAGGCATCTACTTTGGGCCTGGCTGAGCCAGTGTCAGGCCTACCAAATCAGTGCTAGCTAGTCTGGAGAGCTGAAGAGAGGAAGCAATGTGCAGGAGGAGTATAGAGTGATACACAGTAGAGAGGAAGCCATGTGCAGGAGGAGTATGGAGTGATACTCAGAAGAGAGGAAGCGATGTGCAGGAGGAGAAATGGAGTGATGTATATACCCAATGTATATATATAGTCCTAAATTGCAATGTTCTGATTACCTGGGCATCCCATAAGTCCCCATCCCTATCCAAGTTTATTACCCCACAATAAAATAAACAAAAACAAAATGCAAGGACTGATTTATTGTCTCTGAGGAGTGTAAAAAGTGTGTGCCTGGCTGGGCAGAGTGACAGGTGGACTACTATACTCAGCAGCCCTCACGAGGATACCGCTACATTTAGGGGCTTGTCCGAGAACACCTGTTTACGAATAACCTGCCAGCCGTTGCCCCTAGCAACCAAGTTGACCGAGCCAAGGGGAACTGAATTTTGGCCCACCATTGAGGGGATGAACTTTGGGGAAGGACTTGTGTGCTATGCCTGCATTTAGTACTACAGTAGCAAGTGCTGTTGTCCATAGCAACCAGCGCAGAGCTTCTCTTGATTTAAATTTCTGCCTGCCTACTCAGTCATCCCAACTGCGACTGTGACGGACACTTTTGCTAAAATCCTGCAGCTCAGGAACTGTTTACCATGTGCTGTCACCCGTGGCAACCACGGAGGGTGACCGCGCCCATGGATTACAAATAAGTCCAGCAACCTACTAATGCTGAACATCTCGAGTTGGATTACAAATATGTCCAGCGATCTGCTGACACTGGACATCCTGGACAACTTTTGCTTCAAACTCCTGCTTCAAACAGTAAAGTGTGCCTGGAAGTGTCTACTGTTGCTCAGGGTGACTGGGGGGAAGCCTGCGGTTGCCTATGGGCGGGACTGTGCTAAGAGTGTCCCTTTCAGTTAGGAATGGGCTACGAATGTTATTGTTGCTAACGGCAACCACCGGAAAAGTAAGCGGTCATCTGGTCATAGCTGCTCGGGCACAGTTGGTGCTGGGCGACATGCCCAGACAAGTTTTGCTAGTTCTAGTGTGCCTGCAAACTTCAGTTCATCCAACAAGGGGTTACAGCAGCATGCCATGAGAGGGGCCTGCCTATCAGTTTAGCAGACGCCAGTCTGTCTGGAAGCAAGGGGGCGGTGTCAGGCCCTAGAGGAGGCCCAGCGTTCCCTGTTAGCAGACACCATGAGGCAGAAGAGCAAGATGGCGGAGAGTGTTCAAATGTTTCCAGCGCTGACCTGGTTGCCTGATCTGCAGGACCGGAACTGGTGGACACCGGAGTCTGGTTGGAGCATCACGGGGGATTCGCCCTTGGGATGATTGAGGGGATCGAGCCACTGTGCCTGCTGTGTCCAGAATGCCGTATACCGACTGCGGTGGGCAGTGCGAACCGTTCACCCGGCTTGCATCCAGTCAGCAGGAGGCATGGTATTACAGTGTGGACCTACACTCAGTACTGTGTTGCGTGCAGTCGTCAAAGTCCCACAAGGCCTGAGTGGGCCTAGAAGCATCGCTGAAAGGCGGGGTGGAGACTGAGCCTGGTAATTCCCCCACAAAGATTTGTGACATAAGGGAAGAGAAGTCTGCTGTGGCCTGCAGCCTGGTCGGGGACCTGGTAACTGTGAGTACTGCCCAGCAGGAACCAGCTAAAGTCCCTGCAATGCCAGCCGCCTGTGTTCAGTGCCTTCCCTATCTGGAAGAAGCCGATTCTGGAGGACAGTGTGCCTTCTGGTAATCGTGAAGAGGGATGCGAGGGCAGGGCCATAAATTGGGGTTCCCCCAGACTGCAAGCTGAGTTCGGGTCCCTGGAGGAGTTAGCGGAGTAGTCATCCCACAGCAGCAGCTCAGAAGAGGAATGGGGTACAGGAGGTTCCCAGGTCCTGGAGGGTCAGTCCGAGGGAGGAGATGTGCCACGTCCAGCTATGGGAGCCAAATAAGCTGCAGGAAACCCTACCAGCAGTCAACAACTCTTCTATAACAGACCGTCCATCACCCAGACCAGAGCAGCTGGATACAGGCAATGGGTTAAGAGGTCCCCTGAAGCTTGTGTCCTGCCCAGGAAAGGGAAGCCCAGAGAACTGCCCAGGTTTTCTCGATTCCAGTGGGAAGTTCAGTGCAGCGTTGCTCTGGAGTGGGGTCTGGATTACCCTTATGTCCCTCCTGACACTATGGACATTGTGGAGAACTCTAGGGAAGAGTGGGAGGATGACCTAGTGTGGGAGTATCTACACATCCCCAAGCCTTTGTGGGTTGCAGAATATGAGGAGACCTGGGCCCGCTTTGAGGACATGCAAAAGGAATGGAGGCTGGGGAGAGCTATATACAGAGACAGAGTGATGGTTGTGAAGGCGGGATGGTCTAGGAGTCACTCTGTTTCCATCAGGGAGGAAGGAGGAGACTGCCCAACCCACACTTCTATGCATGAAGAGGACTGATGATATGTACAGCCACCATAGAAGTAGCCTCATAGACTGCCGGAGAGCTGCAGAATGTGTTTCTCCCTGACTTTAGCAGGATCATACCGGCCTGCCACCCCAGATTGTGCTTGAAAGATGGATCAATGAATGTTGGGTGAGGTCTGATTCTCTATCCTACTATTACAGAAGCCTGATAGATCGGAGAGGGGCCCCTCCCACCAAGCTCTCTAAAAGAGAACTATTCACTTTCATTCCTTTCCTTTTCTGTCAGCAGGATTGTAATCCCCTGTTGACAGAACCTGATACAGCAAAAGTGATACAGTTGTGCTTAATGTTTCTTTTTGCACATTTCTTTCTGACAGAGGGATACTAACCCCCTACTGGCAGAAAGTGTTATAGGCGTGTAGATAGTTGTAAGGACAGGATGTTGTTGAGTTTCTTGTCTTTATAGGATTCCTTTCGATGGGACGGCTGCCCATCCATATTTGGCTGGAGTTATGAGAGAGAGATGCTCAGGCTCAAACTGGTATGTCATACTGTTGTTACCGACAGGAGGAGGAGTATGGAGTGATACTCAGTAGAGAGGAAGCGATGTGCAGGAGGAGTATGGAGTGATACTCAGAAGAGGGGAAGTGATGTGCAGGAGGAGAAATGGAGTGATGTATATACTGGATGTATATATAGTCCCAAATTGCAATGTTCTGATCACTTGGGCATCCCATAGGTCCCAGGTCTGCTGAAGAAATCTCTGGATTGAATGTAAAATCTGGTTTTGTTAATTTATCATTTTAAAGAGAAGTATAGGAATGTTTTTTATTTTAGAACCATACTTGGGTGGATGCAGCATCAGTCCGATGCTGCATCTGTCCCCTGTGGGCTCTAAGGCTAAGAACCGAGCGATCAAAGACTGCCGATCACTTGGTTCTCAAAACTCACTAAGCAGAGAGCTGGTGACTGTCAGTCAGCGCTGTCTGCTCTGCTCCCCACCTCCCCACGCTCACTGGAGCGCGGGGCTGTGGAGGTGGTGGGAGTGGCTAGCTCAGGCTCTCAGCGGCTTGCTGAGAGGTTGAGCTGGGGGCCGATCCTGGCATGTGGGCGGATCCTGACCATATGGTCGCGTTCTTTCCCGAGCCTGGACCGGCTCTGTGACCTCAGCGGTTCACAGAAGTGCAGAACAAACTGCACTCCTGCTATCCATAGGAGAAGTACAGCCAAATGAGCTTTGGCTGTACTTCTCCTTTAATCAGGGCCGCTGATAGGCCAGTACAACTGCTCCTGTTGTACCGGCCCAGCCAGCAGGGGGGCCCGGGCAACCTGAACAGATAAGTAATTAATGTAAAAAAAATCCTCCAGCCATGACCGATCAGAGTCCTAAATACCGCCAACCCCTTCCCGGCGTTTACTTTTTTACGTTCTTTTTTTTTTTTTTACTAATAGCTATGCAGAGAAAAGGTGGCGGCAGGGGACTATTTTTTCTATATCGGGCGCGGAAAAATGCCTCTACCGCGCCCGCTCCTCATGCTGGCTCAGCTGGCTTGTGCCGCCCCCCTGTCGCCGCGGAGTGATTCCTCTCTCTCCGCGTGAGAAAAGTAGCAGTGAGGCGGCGACTCAGGCGAGCAGCGGCGGCAGAGGACAAAAAAGAAGCAGCTGGCATCGGCATCCTATCTGACTGGAATCGTTTGTGGACACTCCAGTCCAGGCAGCAGCAGGAACAGGGAAGAAGTGACTCCTTGGGCTCAGCTTACAATGACACAGGTGTGTGCTTGCTTTGGGGGGAGGGCTTCAAGATCTACTACTACTGCAGAAGCATCTAAACATTATGGCATTGGCGGCATGGGTGGCACTGCCTGCAGGTAGCACATGCGTTATGGGCTGCCTGCAGGGGCAGTGCCACCCATGCCGCCAATGGCATTGTGCCATTGGCAGCATGGGTGGCACTGTCTGCAGCACAATATGGCATTGGCGGCATGGGTGGCACTGTCAGCAGGTAGCACATGTGTTATGGCATTAGCATCATGGGTGGCACTGTCTGCAGCACAATATAGCATTGGCGGCATGCGTGGCACTGTCTGCAGGTAGCACATGCGTTATGGCCCATAACGCATGTCCTGCCTGCAGAGACAGTGCCACCCATGCCGCCAATGCCGTAATGTGCTGCAGACAGTGCCACCCATGCCACCAATGCTGTAATGTGCTGCAGACAGTGCCACCTGTGCTGCCAATGCCATAATGTGCTGCAGACAGTGCCACCTATGCTGCCAATGGCATTATGGAGGGGCCAGGGGCGGGGCCAGGGGTGGGGCTGAAGGAGGGACCAGGGGCGGGACCAGGGGTGGAGCTGAAGGGGGCCCCTTCAGGTAGGCTGTACGGGGCCCCATGATTTCTATCAGCGGCCCTGCCGTTAATGAGCTACTCATTCTTTATTTTGTAATTGCAAGCTGGAGCTTTGTTTTAATGTATGAGTTTGGTAGCCCCAGGCTCATCCCCTAGACTGGATAATCAGAGTATTCCTTTTTGTCAGGGTTATCAACAAAGGCCTTTCCACCACAGGAGGCCTAACTAATAGTAAAGCTGGCCATAGATCAGTCATTTTCTTTCGTTCAGCGAGCGGAATGAACAAAAAAAATAAACAGGTTCCTCCATACACACAAGTGAGGTGGATAAAGGAATCTACCTTGGGACATTGGTAATCTCTACAGTCAGAATTTACTGTTTAACAGCTGCAGCCAATGCAGCCACTAAACAGTGAATTCTGACAAAAGTTTACCAACATTCCCATTCAACAACAGTTAAACAGGGACACCCACATATGGATCAATATTCGACTGGTCCCTGCTGAACCAGCCAAAATTTGATCCAGCTATAGCCAGCTTTATACTGCCTGCTATAGTTCTCAAGAACATTTGGCCATACAATGCTCTGCCTCTAACATTAACACAGAAGGTTTTGTTTTTCTAAATGCACCTTTAACATTGTTTTGTTACTTGTTCATCA
Source organism: Lithobates septentrionalis (assembly GCA_037952835.1). Classification (NCBI taxonomy): domain Eukaryota; kingdom Metazoa; phylum Chordata; class Amphibia; order Anura; family Ranidae; genus Lithobates; species Lithobates septentrionalis. Next base: position 51,278 of record JBBDGP010003092.1, on the reverse strand, counting down.
TGTCATTAGATCCATTTTTTTTCACTTTACAAATTTGCCCAGAGATGGACTTTGAAGGTGGTTATAAAGCCTGAACATGTTTTACCTTAATACATACCTTGCATTAGGGTAAAAAGATGTTTAGGCATCAGTATCCCCCCTCACCTCCTTTTACTCACCTGAGCTCTCATTTGATCCAGCGCTGTGCACGTCTGCAGCTCTTCTCTCCCCTTACTTCCAGGTTTCCCAAGCTTTGCTGAGGCAGTGGGAGTCATTGGCTTCCACTGCTGTCAGTCAAGGCTAGTGATAAGGGAGCAGGGGGTGGGGCAGAGTCACGTTGTCTGTGTCTATAGACTCAGACAGTGAGGTTTGGGAGTGAGCCTGCAGAATGTCCCCAAAGAAAGTGGAGTAGTCAAGAGCACTGGCAAGGGAACCGAGAAAAAGAGGTTCAGGGCCGATTTTTGCAATTACCTTGCACAAAGCAGGTAGGATAAATCTGTTTGCTATTTTTTTTAAGGTGTTTACAATCACTTTAAAAATTACCATTGCCAGCATTATAAGTAAATAGAAATTGAGCTTGATCAAAGGAGAAAGGGAAATTACTTAGTATATTTTACATACAAAAATAAGATTTTCTCTCTTCTTTTTCGGTAGATAAATTTAATGGTAATGGAGATTTAATGAAACACACTCTAATGATTTCTTGAATGGTGACTTATACTGAAAGCTATATTAATAGTCTTGGCGGGTTGTATAAAGAGTTATAGAATTTTGGAAATTATTTTCATGGAAAAAAAAAGCTGCTGTACAGACATAGTCTCCTGGTCAAATGATCTCCCCTGAGGGGGATGATCAGTCAATCTGAACTCCCAGCCTACCCTCGACAGAGATTACCAAACACCACGGCCTTTAGGAATGTGACCAGCACAGAAGATAGCTTGGAGCATCCAGTAAATGTAAGTATTTTAGCTCTTCTATTATTCATTATTTATTGATCTTAACAGGACTTTTTCTATAGCTTTACATAAATACCAGCTACAGACAGTTGGTATAAAGATACCAAAACCTTACTCAGTATGCCCAATGTCATTTCAAAAAGAATCTTGAAAATAACCTGATTTTGTGTTACTTTTTCTACTTTTTTCAATCCCTTTTGAGAGAATCTTCTAGAAGTTCTTTACTGTAGCTATCAGTGAGAGGTACTGCCAATGAGCCCTATGTTTTTCCTGGCCAACATAGGCACAAATCATCGTCAAACAGGCAGCCAGCTGTCATTAACTTGACTCTTGCGCCTTCTCTAATATGGGTGGACATCTGGAGGACTGATTAAGGGGTGATAGGGGAGCAGAGAACTCCCTTATCATCACTGCAGCATAGAGCAGGACATGACAGGACAGGACAGGACAGGACAAGGGGAATATTTGCAGTTTGCATATCATAGCAGCATTGACAGAGCTAGAAGAGTAGCTGTTCAGCAATGTCACTGTTTCTGTAATATGTAAGCTGTAAATGTTTCCTCTTACTTCATCCTGTTCTATGCTACAGTGGTAATAGGAAAGTTTTTTTCTCCATTATCACTGCTGTACTAGCACTCTCACGGCTCAGGGCAGTGATAGGGGAGTAGACATCTTACCTTTTATTTATGCAGAATTGAGTAAAAACAAGGTATATACTGGTTTTCCTGTTACAGGCCAATAATTACAGGAGGAATCAGTCAAAAATCTGAAAAAACAAACTGCAAACCTAGGTAATGCTGATGGGTTATGCCAAAAAAAAGAGTAAAGAACTTTAGATTAAGTTATAAGCATTTTTTATATGCTGCTCCTTTTATGACCCATCCATTTGGGTTTTAAAATTTATTATAGCAGTTTTTGGCACAAGTATGCAACCTGTGGACTGCACTACTGTACTGCAGTAGGTGTTGCCATACTAGCACAAACCCCAGACGAGGCTGACAGTTTTGTCCCAGGTTCCATTCTCTATGATGTATACGGCAGCCAGGCACACAGGAGTTCCACAGTCTCACAACTAGGGATGAGCCGAACACCCCCCGGTTCGGTTCGCACCAGAACCTGCGAACGGACCGAAAGTTCGCACGAACGTTAGAACCCCATTGACGTCTATGGGACTCGAACGTTCGAAATCAAAAGTGCTCATTTTAAAGGCTAATTTGCATGGTATTGTCCTAAAAAGGGTTTGGGGACCCGGGTCCTACCCCAGGGGACATGTATCAATGCAAAAAAAACTTTTAAAAACGGCCGTTTTTTCGGGAGCAGTGATTTTAATGATGCTTAAAGTAAAAAAAAAAAAAGTGAAATATTCCTTTAAATATCGTACCTGGGGGGTGTCTATAGTATGCCTGTAAAGTGACGCGTGTTTCCCGTGTTTAGAACAGTCCCTGCACCAAATGTCATTTTTAAAGGAAAAAATCTCATTTAAAACTGCTTGCGGGTTTAATGTCATGTCGGGTCATGGCAATATGGATGAAAATCAGTGAGACAAACGGCATGGGTACCCCCCAGTCCATTACCAGGCCCTTTGGGTCTTGTATGGATATTAAGGGGAACCCCGCACCCAAATTAAAATAAGGAAAGGCCCTATATACTCTGAACAGCAGTATACAGGCGGTGCAAACAAGACAGGGACTGTAGGTTTGTTGTTAAGTAGAATCTCTTTGTAATTTTGAACGGGTACATTTTTAACGTGTTTAGCTCCAGCCAAAAAATCTTTTTTAAGCTTTTTGGAAAACATAGGGAAGGGTTATCACCCCTGTGACATTTGTTTTGCTGTCTTTCCTCCTCTTCAGAAGATTTCACCTCACTTTTTGTCCCAATGAAAAATGTTTTTTGAAAATTTGGGTTTTTTTGTGGAACAAGGATTGGAAAGCATCAGTGGAAAGGAGAAATTGTTTTCCCATATTAACTCTTACAGGAGAGAATTTCCCTTCCTAGGGGTAGATTTCATCTCACTTCCTGTTGTCTCCTTCCGTTTGCAAGTAGGAGTCGTTTGTAAGTTAGATGTTTGAAAGTAGGGTCCTGCCCTATATACTCAGCAGAAATTTGGGCCTTAGGTGTTGCTGTGGCCACAACACTGTAAGCCCTCACAGGGCCCTGCTGTGAAATATTAGATCAAGAATTGTAATTACATGCCCCTGTTGAACAGGAGCTGAAAAATTAGGCCTTAGGCACTGGTGCTGGTGCCACAACACTGCAACCCCTCACAGACACTCTAGTTGGAATGCAGGAACGAGCCCTGCTGCAAAGTATTGCATCAAAAATTGTAATTACATGCCCCTGTTAGACAGGGGCAGAAAAATTGGGCCTTAGGCACTGGTGCTGGTGCCACAACACTGCAACCCCTCACAGACACTCTAGTTGGAATGCAGGAACGAGCCCTGCTGCAAAGTATTGCATCAAAAATTGTAATTACACGCCCCTGTTAGACAGGGGCAGAAAAATTGGGCCTTAGGCACTGGTGCTGGTGCCACAACACTGCAACCCCTCACAGACACTCTAGTTGGAATGCAGGAACGAGCCCTGCTGCAAAGTATTGCATCAAAAATTGTAATTACACGCCCCTGTTAGACAGGGGCAGAAAAATTGGGCCTTAGGCACTGGTGCTGGTGCCACAACACTGCAACCCCTCACAGACACTCTAGTTGGAATGCAGGAACGAGCCCACTGGTGGTGGCGCCCAGAACCAAAAATGTTCTTACAAACTATCAGCGTGATGATTGAGGAGGAAGAGGATAATTACTCAGGGATAGTCACTCAGCATCAGCATAGGCAGTCTTTGAAGGGATCTGAGATTTCAAAAAAAATTATTCGGTTACATCAGCATCAGGTGCTTGGTAGCTGGTGGTGATCCAAGACTGATTCATTTTTATGAAGGTCAGCCGATCGACCGAGTCGGTGGACAGACGCACCCTGTGATCGGTTACCACGCCTCCAGCAGCACTGAATGTGCGTTCCGAAAGAACGCTGGATGCAGGACAGGCCAGTAGCTCAATTGCATACTGTGCAAGCTCTGGCCAGTGATCCATCCTCAAGACCCAGTAACCCAGAGGATTTTCGGTGGGAAAGGTGTCCAAGTCTGATCTTGCCCCTAGGTATTCCTGCACCATGTAAAACAGACGCTGGCGATGGTTGCTGGAACCGATCATACCTTGGGGCTGCGGACCAAAAAATTGTCTGAACGCATCGGTCAGACGGCCATCTCCTCCACCGCTCCTTCTTTGACTGACCGAAGCCTCAGCAACACGTTGTCCAGAAACAGGAGTTTGTAACCTCCCAGTCTCTGGGAACGCATTGCACAGACCTTTCTGCAAGGCCTCCCGAAGATGTTTCATCCTCTGCTCCCTCTGCGATGGAAAGATAAGGTCCGCAACCTTACCCTTGTAACGTGGATCAAGGAGGGTTGCCAGCCAGTATTGGTCCTTCTCCTTGATACCACGAATACGAGGATCCTTACGCAGGCTTTGCAGGATCAGGGAGGCCATGCAGCGTAGGTTTGCTGAGGTATTCGGTCCGGAGTCCTCTGGGTCACTAAGGACGACAATGTCCGCAGCCACCTCCTCCCAGCCACGTACAAGTCCATGTGTTTCTTGGGACTGATCCCTTAAAGACTGCTGCTGATGCTGAGTGCCAGGCTCCACCTCCATACTGACACAATCTTCCTCCTCCTCCTCCTCCTCCTCCTCCTCCTCTTCCTGTGTGATCAGCGGGCACGCAGGAACACTGTCTGGATAAAGGGGGCCTTGAGAGCTAAGGAAGTCCTCCTCTTCCTGCCTCTGTTCTGCCTCAAGTGCCCTGTCCATTATTCCACGCAGCGTGTGCTCCAACAGGTGGACAAGGGGGACAGTGTCACTGATGCATGCACTGTCACTGCTCACCATCCTCGTGGCCTCCTCGAATGGTGACAGGACAGTGCATGCATCCCTGATCATGGCCCACTGGCGTGGGGAAAAAATTCCCAAGCTCCCCTGACCCTGTCCTGGTGCCATAGTCGCACAGGTACTCATTGATGGCCCTCTGCTGCGTGTGCAGCCGCTGCAGCATGGCCACGTTGAGTTCCACCTGGTGGGCATGTCACAGATTAGGCGGTTCTTGGGCAGGTTAAACTCCTTTTGGAGGTCCGTCAGCCGAGCACTGGCATTATATGACCGGCAGAAATGCACACAGACTTTCCTGGCCTGCCTCAGGACATCCTGTAAGCCCGGGTACCTGCCCAAGAACCGCTGCACCACCAAGTTAAGGACGTGAGCCAAACAGGGCACATGGGTCATTTGTCCCTGTCGGAGGGCAGAGAGGAGGTTGGTGCCATTGTCGCAAACCACCATTCCTGCCTTAAGTTGGCGTGGCGTCAACCACCTCTGAACCTGCCCCTGCAGAGCTGACAGAACCTCTGCCCCAGTGTGGCTCCTGTCCCCCAAGCACACCAGCTCACGCACCGCATGGCATCTTTTGGCCTGCGTACTTGCGTAGCCCCTTGAACAACTACGGAGCACCGCTGGTTCCGAGGAAGAGGCCATGGAGGAAGAAGAAGAGGAGGGGGTGGAGGAGAGAGGTGTGTCACAATCAGCATTTTGGAGGCGTGGTGGCGGAACAACCTCCAACACTACTGCACCTTGTCCTGCATCCTTCCCGGCTGCCAGCAGAGTCACCCAATGCGCCGTGAAACTTAGGTAACGTCCCTGTCCATGCCTGCTGGACCATGAGTCAGCGGTAATATGCACCTTACCGCTGACCGCCCTGTCCAGCGAGGCATGGACATTGCCTTCCACATGCCGGTAGAGAGCCGGAATCGCCTTCCGTGAGAAAAAGTGGCGTTTGGGTACCTGCCACTGAGGAACCGCACATTCCACAAACTCACGGAAGGGGGCAGAGTCTACCAACTGAAAAGGCAGCAGTTGAAGTGCTAGCAATTTTGCCAAGCTAGCATTCAACCGCTGGGCATGTGGATGGCTGGGAGCAAACTTCTTTCGGCGGTGCAGCAGCTGGGGCAGGGGAATTTGCCTGGTACAATCTGACGTCGGTGTACCAAAAGCAGATTGCCCACAAGTACTTGGCTGTGACACACCTAATTCTACACCTTCATTCCTCTCACTGCAGGTCTCAGAGAGGACTGGAGGTCTAGTGGGGTTGGAAATCTCAGCTGATGAGGAGCAAGGAGAGATCCTCTTTGTTCTTTGGTGTGGGTCTTTTAGATACGCTTGCCAACGAACTGCATGTCAGGTCAACATATGTCTGGTCAAGCATGTGGTACCCAAGCGGGAGATGTTTTGGCCACGTGAGATACGCTTGAGACATATGTTGCAAATAGCAGCGGTGCGATCTGATGCACTCGTCTCAAAAAAGGCCCACACCAAAGAACTTTTTGAATAACGCGCAGAGACTGCAGCGCCCTGCACATGTGGAGCTTTGGGGTGTGATGCAGTCAATGTGCTGCCCTTAGGCTGGCCCCTGGAGGGCATCCTGCCTCGTTGGTGATGTGCCGCCTCCTCCTCCTCCTCCTCCTCCTCCTCCTCTCTCCTATCAGGCACCCACGTTGAGTCAGTGACCTCATCATCCCCTCCCTCCTCATCACTGGAGCAAACCTGGCAGTATGCTGCAGCAGGGGGAGCATGACTGCCAGATTGCTGTCCTTCTTGGGCACCCCCTCTGTCCGTGCTCATGTTACTGCCTTTATCGAGCTCAGTATCATCATCAGAGCCTTCCAAACGCTGGGCATCCTCCTGGAGCATGTACCCAACACTGTGGTCAAACAGTTCGAGGGACTCCTCAGGAGGACATGGTGGAGCTAGGGAAGGAGTCACTGATGACATTGAGCTGAGGGAAGAGGCCGCTGCTTTGCCAGACAAAGCACCCTGGGCATGGGTGAGAGAGGATGAGGAGGATGAGGACGGCTTGGTCATCCACTCGACCAAGTCTTCCGCATGTTGCGGCTCAACACGGCCAGCTGCCGAAAAAAAGGCCAAGCGTGTCCCATGGCCACGTGCTGATGAGGATGCACCGTCTCCACGACCAGCACTAGACACAGAGCCTGCTTGCCCTCTCTTATTGGCTTGTGACTGTCTGCCTCTCCTTCTTGGCCTTCCAGACATACTAATGGCCTGTAGCTGCACTAAGCTGGGATAGAACACCAGTAATTTTCTTCAGGTAGCTTTATATACTGTAACCAGACAAGCCTGCCTGTCAGTAGGAAGATAACAGGAACGGATCTAGCTGAACACTGTGAGCAGGACGCACTGTACTAAATGTAAATAGTCTAGCTGCCTGACCGTGGTACTAATAGGATCAAATAGAACACCAGTAATTTTCTTCTGGTAGCTTTATATACTGTAACCAGACAAGCCTGCCTGTCAGTAGGAAGATAACAGGAACGGATCTAGCTGAACACTGTGAGCAGGACGCACTGTACTAAATGTAAATAGTCTAGCTGCCTGACCGTGGTACTAATAGGATCAAATAGAACACCAGTAATTTTCTTCAGGTAGCTTTATATACTGTAACCAGACAAGCCTGCCTGTCAGTAGGAAGATAACAGGAACGGATCTAGCTGAACACTGTGAGCAGGACGCACTGTACTAAATGTAAATAGTCTAGCTGCCTGACCGTGGTACTAATAGGATCAAATAGAACACCAGTAATTTTCTTCAGGTAGCTTTATATACTGTAACCAGACAAGCCTGCCTGTCAGTAGGAAGATAACAGGAACGGATCTAGCTGAACACTGTGAGCAGGACGCACTGTACTAAATGTAAATAGTCTAGCTGCCTGACCGTGGTACTAATAGGATCAAATAGAACACCAGTAATTTTCTTCTGGTAGCTTTATATACTGTAAGCAGACAAGCCTGCCTGTCAGTAGGAAGATAACAGGAACGGATCTAGCTGAACACTGTGAGCAGGACGCACTGTACTAAATGTAAATAGTCTAGCTGCCTGACCGTGGTACTAATAGGATCAAATAGAACACCAGTAATTTTCTTCAGGTAGCTTTATATACTGTAACCAGACAAGCCTGCCTGTCAGTAGGAAGATAACAGGAACGGATCTAGCTGAACACTGTGAGCAGGACGCACTGTACTAAATGTAAATAGTCTAGCTGCCTGACCGTGGTACTAATAGGATCAAATAGAACACCAGTAATTTTCTTCAGGTAGCTTTATATACTGTAAGCAGACAAGCCTGCCTGTCAGTAGGAAGATAACAGGAACGGATCTAGCTGAACACTGTGAGCAGGACGCACTGTACTAAATGTAAATAGTCTAGCTGCCTGACCGTGGTACTAATAGGATCAAATAGAACACCAGTAATTTTCTTCAGGTAGCTTTATATACTGTAACCAGACAAGCCTGCCTGTCAGTAGGAAGATAACAGGAACGGATCTAGCTGAACACTGTGAGCAGGACGCACTGTACTAAATGTAAATAGTCTAGCTGCCTGACCGTGGTACTAATAGGATCAAATAGAACACCAGTAATTTTCTTCAGGTAGCTTTATATACTGTAACCAGACAAGCCTGCCTGTCAGTAGGAAGATAACAGGAACGGATCTAGCTGAACACTGTGAGCAGGACGCACTGTACTAAATGTAAATAGTCTAGCTGCCTGACCGTGGTACTAATAGGATCTGTCACGTACCTGGTGGTGGAGCCCAGAATGCAAGGAGTAGCCTCTCGTGTGCCTCTGGTTCGAGAGCCCCTGATAGAGAAGACAGGGACTCAAGAGCGCAGGGGGCCACAAGTGCTTGGTGAGTGGCAGGCGTAGGGTTGATCCGGACCTCTGGTGCAGCAGCAGGAGAACTATCAGGAACACTGGATCCACTGGCAGGAACTCAGGAACAACAGGCAACTGGGAGGTGTTCTGTAGTACCACTGGAAGCACTTTACAAAGTCAGACAGGCCGGGTCAAAACACAGGTAAGCAGAGCAGGTATAAAACGGAACCAGGAGAGTAGTCAGGGCACGGACCGGGTCGGCAACAGACAGGCAGGTAGTAACTGAAGGATGAGGCAGGAGAATCGTCAGACAAGCCGAGGTCAGGGACTGGCAGCAAACAGGAGAAGTCAGGAACAAGCCGGGTAACAGGAATCAGGTAAACAGGTATACAGGAAGCTTAGGGTCACAGGGAACGCTGTAGACCGGACAGCAAGGAAGCATGCTGACAGGCACCTTTAAATAGGCCTAATGGCGCCAAAAGCTGTCACACCGCACGTCTGCGCGCCGCCGCGTGCACACGTGCACGCCCGAGTACCGATCGTACGTGCCCGTTCGTTTCATTGTGTACCCGCGTACACCTGCTCGTATTAGCGTGCACCCGCATGCGTCCGTTCGTGTCAACGCGTCTCCGAACGCGTCCTCTGGTTCTACTGACAATAGTTCTGTTAACCGATCTTCCGCCGACGGCTGAACTAACAGGACGTCTTTCATGACATTGCCCCCCCCCAAGGGGCAGCCTCCGGATGCCCAACTGTGCCATCTTACTTGGATGAAATTTTTTAAAGGCAAGTATCAATCTCCTAGCATGGATGTTGGACTCCGGCTCCCAGGAGTTTTCCTCAGGCCCATACCCCTTCCACTTTACCAAGAACTGGACTTGGTTACGTCTCTTCCTACAATCCAGAATGGACTCAACCTCATATTCGGTTTCTCCGTCAATGATCACGGGTTCCGGGGGATTGACCCTCCGGTTGACAAAAGGATCAGGAACTGCGGGTTTGAGTAGGGCAACATGAAAGACCGGGTGAATCCGGAATGATTCTGGTAGCTTTAGTTCGTAGGCCACATTATTAATTTTTCTTGTCACTGGAAAAGGACCCACGAACTTGGGACCCAATTTCTTGGAAGGACAGGCCAATCTTAGATTCAAAGTAGACAGCCAAACCAAATCTCCAGGTTTAAGATCAAGCTCCCCCCTTCTCTTCTTATCAAACACTTCTTTGTTATAGTTCTGGGTCCTTGCCATAGTCTCTTGCAGAAGCTTATTATTTGATTCAAAGAAGTTTAGGTTTTCTTGAACAGCTGGTACTGGACACTCCGGAACGTTAGTGGACAAGAACAGAGGATGGAACCCATAATTTGCAAAAAATGGTGTTTGTTTCGTAGCGGAATGAACAGAGTTATTGTATGCAAATTCGGCAAGGGGAAGAAGCGGAGCCCAATCATCCTGGGAGAACGAGGAAAAGCAGCGCAGATACTGCTCCAGCGTCTGATTCGTTCTCTCCGTCTGGCCATTTGTTTGGGGGTGATAGGCAGAAGAGAAGGCAAGATCAATTTTCAGGGATTCACAGAGAGCTCTCCAAAACCTCGAGGTGAATTGTACGCCCCGATTGGAAGTAATATTGGCAGGGATGCCATGAAGCCTCACCACCTCCTTAATAAATGTCCTGGCAGTTTCAGCAGCAGTAGGAGTACCTTTCATTGGTAAGAAGTGTGCCATCTTGGATAATCTATCCACAATTACGAAGATCGTAGTGTAGCTTTCAGAAGGTGGCAACTCGACAATAAAATCCATGGAGATCATCCTCCATGGTTTCTCCGGGACAGATAGTGGTTTTAACAGGCCCCAGGCCTTAGACTTGCTACCTTTATTTTGGATACAGGTGACACATGCTTCCACGTAATCCTTGCAGTCCTTTCTTAATGATGGCCACCAGAACGTGCGCTGAAGAAGTTCAGATGTTTTATGTACTCCAAAGTGGCCGGCTAACATATGGTCATGGCAAGAACTAAGAGCTGCCGTTCGCACCTCCTGAGGTACGAAGATCCTATCCTTAAACCATAGAAGATCATCTCTGGCCTGTAGGGTTGTATCCGGTGGAGCGGAAATGTTCCTGGAGGCTTGCTTGATCTGTGACAGTAGATCCCCTTGGAGTAACAGAAAGTTCCCTGCGGACAAGATGGTATCTGGTGGAGAAGGTGCTTCCGAATCGCTGTACATCCGTGACAGAGCGTCAGGCTTGATATTTTTTGACCCGGGGCGGTAGGTAATATGGAAAGAAAATCTAGTAAAAAACAGTGCCCATCTGGCTTGTCGTGGTTTCAACCTCTTGGCAGTCTTTAAATATTCTAGATTCTTGTGATCTGTATAAACAAGAATCGGGTGGGCTGCTCCCTCTAACAGGTATCGCCATTCCTCCAACGCAGCTTTGATCGCTAACAATTCTCGATCACCCACATCATAGTTCCTTTCTGCTTCTGATAATTTACGGGAAAAAAAAGCGACTGGGTGCAGGAGAGCCCTAGGACCCTGTCTTTGGGAAAGTACTGCACCGACCGCTATCTCTGAAGCGTCCACCTCCAGGATGTAGGGTAACGTGGAATCAGGATGTTTTAAAACTGAGGCTGAGACAAACAGATCCTTCAGTGTAGTAAAGGCCATCTGAGCTTCCGTAGACCAGTGGAACTTGAGGCCCTGTTGGGTCAACCTTGTAATGGGAGCAATGATGGTGGAGAATCCCTTAATGAATTTTCTATAAAAATTCGCAAATCCCACGAAACGTTGAATCCCTTTCTTGTCAGTGGGAGCGGGCCAGTCCAGAATGGCGGAGACCTTCTGAGGGTCCATTTTGATGCCTTCCACAGAGATAATAAGACCAAGGAACTGAATACTCTCCTGTTCGAAGACACATTTCTCAGGCTTGGCGTAAAGGCCGTGCAGGCGAAGTCGGGTCAAAACGTTTCTGACATGTTCACGGTGTTCAACTAGGGAAGAAGAGAAGATTAGAATGTCATCTAGATAAATAACAACAAACAGGTCAAGGTAGTCTCTGAAAATGTTATTTACAAAATGCTGAAATGTGGCAGGAGCATTACAGAGTCCGAAAGGCATAACTAAATATTCGAAGTGCCCAAACCGGGTACGGAAAGCAGTCTTCCATTCGTCTCCCTTGCGAATGCGGACAAGGTTGTAGGCACCACGAAGATCTAACTTTGAAAATACTACTGCAGACCCCAGCCTTTGAAACAGTTCTGGCACTAATGGTAAGGGATAACGGTTCTTGATTGTAATCTTATTGAGTGCCCGATAATCCACACAAGGGCGCAAAGAATGGTCTTTCTTTTCCACAAAAAAGATTCCTGCTCCTGCCGGGGATGTGGAGGGTTGGATGAAGCCTTTCTTAAGATTATCGTCAATGTAAGTTTTTAATACTCCTAGTTCTAACTCTGATAAAGGAAATATTCTCCCAAAAGGAATCTCTGCCCCTGGGAGAAGTTCAATCGGACAGTCATATGGCCGGTGGGGAGGAAGGGTCTCGGCCCCTTTTTGACTGAAAACGTCCAGAAAGCTATGGTAGACTTCAGGTACAACTTGACGGGTCTCGGCATCAGTTTCCATGCACAACAGGGCAGAGGGAGCTTGAGTAACTTCTGGTAGACAGTGTTGGTGGCAATAAGAGGAAGGAAATTCAATTTTCCCTGAGGCCCAATCAACTTGTGGATTATGGGCCTTGAGCCAAGGCATGCCCAATATGATGGGGAATAGAGGAGATTCAATGACGTCCAGACAAAGTAGCTCTTGATGAGTGCCAGCAATGGTGGTGAGCATGGGTACTGTTTCCTGGGTTACTGGTCCTGATCTGAGGGTAGAACCATCGGCCAGATATACTGAAAGTCCTTTCGCCCTGGGCCGGATGGGAATATGATGTCTGGAAGCGAAGGACAAGTCTATAAAGCCGCTGCAGGCCCCGGAATCAATGATAGCGCTGGTTGGTATATTCCCTCCTGGGAGCTGTAAAAGAAGCGGGACAGCCAGGTGAGATATATTATTCAGTGAAGCTGGGGTAAGAGCAGGAGAAACAGAGAGGCACTTACGAAGCTTGGCCGGGCATGTCCGTACAAAGTGTCCGGGTTCCCCGCAATATAGGCACAGGTTACCAGCCCGACGGCGTTGACGCTCTTCAGGAGTGAGGGATGGCCGTAAGAGTCCCAGCTGCATTGGTTCTGGTGTATCTGAAGTCATGGTAGTAGAAGCTGGAGGAGCGGAGTGGGGAGAACTAGGCACCCGGGGCAGCATCCAGACAGGACGAGCAGGGCCAGAAGATCGCTCTGTACGTCGTTCTCTTAGGCGTCTGTCTATTTGGATGGAAAGGTCTATGAGGTCCTCTAGAGTCTCAGGAAGGCCCACTCGGGCTAGTTCATCCTTCAAGGATTCTGAAAGGCCCATACGGAACTGATACCGTAGGGCGGCATTGTTCCAATTTGTATCAGAACTCCAGCGTCTGAATTCTGATGCATAGTCCTCAACAGGTCTGCGGCCTTGCTGTAGGGTGTGCAAGGCTGTCTCTGCCGTGGCAGTCAGCTGTGGGTCTTCATATAGGGATGACATAGCCCGAAAGAAGGTATCCAGAGTATCAAGTGAGGTGTCTTTCTTTTCTAACAAGCGATGGGCCCAGGACTGGGGCTCGCCTGTCAGCAGCGAAATCACGAACCCCACCTTGGTGGCTTCCAGAGAGAAAGTCCTTGGTTGAAGGGCAAAAAAGAGCTCACATGAATTGCGGAAGGACCTGAATTTGCTCCGGTTACCCGAAAATCTTTCAGGCGTGGGGACCCTGGGTTCAGGCGGCAACATGACCACTGATGGTGAAGCAGAAGTCCCGGATACTGGAGGTGTAGAAGCTGCTAGGGCCTGGACTTGGCCTTCCAGCTGGGTGTAGCCTTCTTGTAGGCTCTTTACTGCCTGGGTAAGTCCAGCAAGATGGCGGCAGAGTTCATCCATAGGAGAGGCTCCCTGCGTGGGCTCAGACATGGCTGTCCGGTACTGTCACGTACCTGGTGGTGGAGCCCAGAATGCAAGGAGTAGCCTCTCGTGTGCCTCTGGTTCGAGAGCCCCTGATAGAGAAGACAGGGACTCAAGAGCGCAGGGGGCCACAAGTGCTTGGTGAGTGGCAGGCGTAGGGTTGATCCGGACCTCTGGTGCAGCAGCAGGAGAACTATCAGGAACACTGGATCCACTGGCAGGAACTCAGGAACAACAGGCAACTGGGAGGTGTTCTGTAGTACCACTGGAAGCACTTTACAAAGTCAGACAGGCCGGGTCAAAACACAGGTAAGCAGAGCAGGTATAAAACGGAACCAGGAGAGTAGTCAGGGGACGGACCGGGTCGGCAACAGACAGGCAGGTAGTAACTGAAGGATGAGGCAGGAGAATCGTCAGACAAGCCGAGGTCAGGGACTGGCAGCAAACAGGAGAAGTCAGGAACAAGCCGGGTAACAGGAATCAGGTAAACAGGTATACAGGAAGCTTAGGGTCACAGGGAACGCTGTAGACCGGACAGCAAGGAAGCATGCTGACAGGCACCTTTAAATAGGCCTAATGGCGCCAAAAGCTGTCACACCGCACGTCTGCGCGCCGCCGCGTGCACACGTGCACGCCCGAGTACCGATCGTACGTGCCCGTTCGTTTCATTGTGTACCCGCGTACACCCGCTCGTATTAGCGTGCACCCGCATGCGTCCGTTCGTGTCAACGCGTCTCCGAACGCGTCCTCTGGTTCTACTGACAATAGTTCTGTTAACCGATCTTCCGCCGACGGCTGAACTAACAGGACGTCTTTCATGACAGGATCAAATAGAACACCAGTAATTTTCTTCAGGTAGCTTTATATACTGTAACCAGACAAGCCTGCCTGTCAGTAGGAAGATAACAGGAACGGATCTAGCTGAACACTGTGAGCAGGACGCACTGTACTAAATGTAAATAGTCTAGCTGCCTGACCGTGGTACTAATAGGATCAAATAGAACACCAGTAATTTTCTTCAGGTAGCTTTATATACTGTAACCAGACAAGCCTGCCTGTCAGTAGGAAGATAACAGGAATGGATCTAGCTGAACACTGTGAGCAGGACGCACTGCACTAAATGTAAATAGTCTAGAAGATAACAGGAACGAATCTAGCTGAACACTGTGAGCAGGACGCACTGCACTAAATGTAAATAGTCTAGAAGATAACAGGAACGGATCTAGCTGAACACTGTGAGCAGGACGCACTGCACTAAATGTAAATAGTCTAGAAGATAACAGGAACGGATCTAGCTGAACACTGTGAGCAGGACGCACTGCACTAAATGTAAATAGTCTAGAAGATAACAGGAACGGATCTAGCTAAACTGAATACAGTGTATATATATATATGCAACACCTGGGATGCACATATATATACACAATACACTGTAAGTGCAGCTAACTGACTGACTGTTCTGCCTAATCTATCTAACTCAAATGAAATGACACTGTCTCTCTCTCTCTCTATCTCTCAGCACACCGGAACACACACTACACAGGGCCGCCGTGCAGGCGGCCTTATATAGTGTGGGGCGTGTACTAAATCCCCTGAGCCATAATTGGCCAAAGCCTCCTTGGCTTTGGCCAATTACGGCTCTCTGTTCAGGCGGCGCTGTGATTGGCCAAGCATGCGGGTCATAGTGCATGCTTGGCCAATCATCAGCCAGCAATGCACTGCGATGCCGCAGTGAATTATGGGCCGTGACGCGCCACACGAATTTGGGATACTAAAAAATCAGTACATAATATAATTGAGGACACTCTCTGGTTATGGATGACTCTTCAGGGTGAAACTCCTCTTGAGACTAGTGATAGGTAAACTACTGCTCAGTGGACTAATGCAAGAGCAAACCTGAGCCAGCAAATCTGAAACGGTCTCTCCAATGTTTAACAAGGACAGTCTCTATGATTTTTCTCAGGCCTATAATTACTGTGCCTGGTGTACTTGAGTGCTTTCATGCAGTACAAGCCAGCTTCTGACTTTTCAACCAGACTGGTCCGACAGACTTTCCAGCGGACTTTCGATGGACTTTTGACGGACTTCCGACAGACTTTTTAACGAACAGACTTGCCTACACACGATCATACCAAAGTCCGACGGATTCGTACGTGATGACGTACACCGGACTAAAATAAGGAAGTTGATAGCCAGTAGACAATAGCTGCCCTAGCGTCGGTTTTTGTCCGTCGGACTAGCATACAGACGAGCGGATTTCTGGGTCCGACGGAGTTACGACGTAAAGATTTGAAGCATGTTCCAAATCTAAAGTCCGTCAGATTTGCGACTGGAAAAGTCAGCTGAAGGTCCGATGAAGCCCAAACACGATCGGCTTGTCCACCGGATTTGGTGTGTCGGCGTCCGTCGGACAAGTCCGGATGAAAAGTCCGACCGTGTGTACGCTGCATAAGCCTCCAGGCCAGATCCTCTGTGGACCTCCTTCAAACTCCCAGCAACTTTAGACTCCCTCAGCTCTCCTTGAGCTGTGACCCTGATAGACTTCTGCAAACTTCAGCTAAGTGACACAGAGGGCCACAGCCCTCAGGCTGGGTCTTCTCCAGCCAGGACAAAGCCCTGCTTTTCTAGGCTCCAGCCTACGTATACCCAGCTCAGCCCCCTACTGGTCACTCTCCCTTCCAGGGATTGGCTGAGGCTGTATGAATATGTGAGTTCAGGGTCTGCCTCTTCCAACCCACTAAACTATAGAACTCACTAGAAACCAGGGAGAAGCAGTTGAGCCTGCAACCAGCAGAACAGCCAAAAGCAATCAAACTTTGCTTCACTGGCTATAGAGGAGCCCCAAAAAAATCAAATAAATCTACCTTAATCCTTTTAGCAACCTAACTAGGAGGGTACTAGCATGTGCATTCACAGCCCATCAGAAACTTCCAGTCTAATGGACAACAGGGACGTGCTCTTGACACCCAGGTAGCTGAGGAAGGGCTGGATGTTATGCAGCCTAGAAGTTATACAGCAGCCATAGGCTAAATTGGAGATTTCACAGCTGACTGTGTGGAGAGGACAAGAACAACATACAATCACAATGCTGCACTTGACTTTAGATGGAATTCCACAGTACAAGAGAAAAACGAATGAGGCTGGAGTTATAAGTCTACTTTGAAAGGTATTACATAAGTACTGTATATACATGGGAGGATAAAGGGAGCAAGAAACTCATCAATCTCACAGGGCAAAGTACAGTATGCCAACATTTCTACTTTTCCGTGTTGTGTTGCATTTGTAAATGCCAGATATGCTGCATAAGAACCGGGTCCCTCCAATGTGTGGATGCAAATGCTCCTTCATTGACATGTTTTGCATTTTTAGTATTGTTGATGAGTTCCCAGTGAGTTTTCAGAATGCGCCCTAATATTTTGCACATGTATACAGGACCTGAATAACTTTGTCTTCTGCTGCATCGCTAACGTTTCACAGATTTAAGTGCCGATTCACACTGGTGCGATAACAAACATCGCACAGACATCGCATGTAATTCGCAGCGCACTGCCGTTCACATTACTTGCGATGTCTGTGTGGTGCGATATCACCCATAGAGATAGTATGGCTGATATCGCACCGCATTCGGGGCAAACACGCACAGGACCCTTTTTTCTGTTCGGACCAGAATCGGATCGCATGTGTGTTCACACATATGCGATCCGATTCATGTCCAAACTGTCATGTCGCAGTGCCATATGCAAGCTGAACTGGGGGTGTCGTTAACAATGTATTGACACTCCCCAGCGATTCGCATATGGCAGTGTGAACTGACATGCGATGCGGGAACACGCAGTGGATTCGCAGTGTTCTCGCATCACACCAGTGTGAACCGGCACTTAGTGTTCTTTCAGATATGAGAGCAACAAACATATCACTTAACTCAGGAGCAATTTTTCTGAGACGTTTAACTGAAACAATTTTTGAGCAGAGTGTAAATGGCTCCAGCGGCAACAAAATACATTTCACTAGCACAGCTGGTCTTCTTTCCTGCAGCACACATAATATGGATAATCTAAAAAACGTCTTTCTGAGCAGTCGTGACAAGAAGAATTGCTTGTGGCATTATCATGATTTCATCAGCAATAGCTTTCACAATAGTGTCAGATTAGATGTATAGTAATTACCTGGCAGACACCTCTCTTCTTCTTAAGACAGCTTCACACTGATGTTTAACTCAGAGGATAAATGTCTGCATTCAAGCTGCAAGTGTTGTGTGTTCCTTGGGGTTTTGGGTTGCTTTTTCCAGGCACATTAACATTATAACTCGGTGTTTCCATCATGTCTCCCACCTCTGCTTTGAAGTTTAGCTCTGCTTTTTTTTTAAACACTTCTACAATCTATATAACTGTGATACGAGCCATTTTGTCATTTATTGTTTTTTAAAATGGGCCACCCTTTAGGCCTGCAGCCATAAGTGATTTTCTATAACTGTCAAACACAGAATCCATATTTCTCTTAAATACACCATGGCAGCAAGCATTACCAGACTACAACTCCGACAGCAAGATGCTTGGTCAGAATGTTTTTTATTTCCTTGGTCAGTGCAAACTTAAAGCTCAACTCAGGGCAATATGTTTAATAAAACTGGCCCCTAGTCAACGTATGAAACAAAAAAGCAGTCCAGGCTGCAATACTCCCCATCAAGCCAGACCGGTCCCCCAAAGTGCTTTTGTTTCCCCACAAGATGTGCTCATACTTTTGGTTGACCAAGGACATACCATGGAGTGCAAGATGTCATGGGCCTGTCCAATGAGGTGGCATCACCAAGATACCTTTTACTCCAAGGGGTTCAGTTTACTAAAGACATATGGGGGTTTATTTACTAAAGGCAAATCCACTTTGCACTACAAGTGCACTGCAAGTGCACTTGGAAGTGCAGTCACTGTAGATCTGAGGGGGACATGCAAAGAAAATTAAAAAACAGCATTTTTGCTTATACATGATTGGATGATAAAATCAGCAGAGCTTCCCCTCATTTCAGATCTTCCCCTCAGATCTAAAGCGACTACACGTCCAAGTGCACTTGCAATGTACTTGCAGTACAATTTGGATTTGCCTTTAGTAAATCAACCCCATAGACTGTTTACTTTGGAAGAGAAGTTGCACTTTGCAGGGGAGCTTTCACATAGCTTAGTGAATGAGGTGAAGCTCAGCTGCTGTCCATCATCCAATCATGTGCAAGCAAATATGCAGTTTTTTTATTTTTCTTGCACATGATTGGGTATTCTATACTAAGATCTAGGGTCCTTCTGCAAAAAAAAGGTGAAAATTCAGATGTCAAGCTGCTTCTATACCTTTCGAGCCACTGTCTTCAGTTGCTGCATGCTTCCTCGAGGTCAGTATTGAAGCCAGAGGATCAGCATAATAGCTAAGCAACTAACATGTTGAACTTTAGACCAAAGACAGGATCTTTGGCCTATATATGGGCGTTCAGTAGGTTCTAGGCACCGAGACGCCATCTTGACAGGAGATGTATATACTAGGCTGGGAGGTCACCCTTTCATTTGTCGTTTGTATCATGTTAGATACTTTGGTTGTTTCTCTTTACTTTATGGGATATACAGTATTTCTAAGGCCTCTTTACTTACACTTTCGTGGTGTTCCATAGGGTGAGCATGTTTTGATGCTTACTTTGTTGCTTGTTATACTTCTTTGGGCGTGCATGTGGTCTAAGTTCTCTACTTTTTGGGGTAAGGCCCCTTTTTTTTTGGATATAAGTGGGATATATATTGTGACAGAACCCACTGTCACTGTGTGTTTTGGAAGGGACTGTGGGCTCGCCTCCTACCCACAGATTATGGCCCAGCAGAGAATGTGAGATTTGGAGGGCTATTTGCCGTCTCCCACCACCTGGAGAAGATGCCACCTCCAGACATTTGTGTCCGGGGTCGCCGGTTCATTGGAACCGGGTGAACGAGGTATCTGTGGCTGGGCTCGTGGAGTCGTTTCCGGCTACCTAAATTTATTGGCCTGGCTGGGCTAAATATATACTTTTATTCCACAAACAATGTACTTTTAGCTGATAAAGGCATATACAAGATGGCGGTATTCCCAAAGCGTGGGGCTACGAGACTTGAGGACAAAATGGCACTGAGATAATGTAATGTAATGCTACATCCCTTCTCCCCCACCCCCCCCTCTCTTGTTGCTGTGTTTAATTGTGTTGGGTCATGGCATGTAGACAAAAGCTCTGGACTGGAGATGCATCCCAGCAGGGGATGTGTAAGGAGGGGCTGTCTGCTTATCATAATCCCTTCATGTGTTTAAACTGTAGTTTCTGTTTCAATGTACAAGTGTTGAGTTCCCATTGGTTCTTCCTTGTCCCCTACGCCCTCTATGACAAGGCTAAGAGTAGTGTCCCTAACTTTGTTTAAAGGTGTATTTTTTGTATTTAATAAACAGTTCATGCTCGGCATGTTTAACCCTCAACACCTGTGTGGCTTGTCTCGTGATTGAGAGGTTAAGGGCTGGTTATGGCGAATCTGCAGGCTGCGGGTGCGTTTGGAGGACAGGAGGTAAAGGTCTGGCAGAGATGCCCAGCAGGGGTTTCAGAGATCCGTCACATATATTTTTTACTATATACTAGGTCAGGGGTCTCCAAATAATGGTTGTCCAGTTGTTCCGGAACTATAATTCCCATCATGCCTAGTCATGTCTGTGAATGTCAGAGTTTTACAATGCCTTGTGGGACATGTAGATCCGCAACAGCTGGAGGGCCCTAGTTTGGAGATCCCTCTACTAGGTGATAGCTTACTTTTGACACTGTTTTTAAAGGTTTGCTCCTTTTGGTACACTGGATGGGATCAACATCAGCACCTACTGTATGAGGTTGTAGTAGTTTGCCTTAGGGGACATCTAGAAGATTCCTTTGGCCCTGATGTCCTGGGTATGTGGTTCCATATGTTTTGTATGTATATGTGCATATGTATGTGTTTACATGTGTGCATATGAATATATGAGTATGGGTGTATATATACTGAATGTGTGTATGTATATGTATGTATGTACTGTATGTATGTACTGTATGCATGTACTGTATATCTATAAATATTGTATATTTCTAAAAGGTGTTTTTTTTTTTTGTTATGCTGATATAATATGCCTGTTGTACTATCATAGGTAGTTTATTTTCAAACTTCTGCTTGACATTGTAAGTCTCTTTTCCCTACTGGCCCCCCACAGATCGACGAGCCCCACAATTGCTTGCCTTTTTAACAGGGGATTTGATTTATTTTTTTATTCCCCCTTTTTGTTCCCCATTGTTGGCCTCTACACATTATCAATTTATGAACAATTGAATTTTTATATGTTTTCTGGGTTTTTTGCATTTGTTCGTAACATGCCTAGGTAATTTTATGTACATTGATTATGTGTTGTGACTACTGTATGTGCTGATGATGTTATACTTCCAGATTAGACATGACAATTAAACAACCATTTCAATGCAGATCCTGATGAAGCAATGTTTAATCACGGAATATGTTGATCTCAAGCACTAATGATGCTACTAGTTTGGAACTCAATGTGATATATTTTTTTTTTTTTGTTAATGTTTTTTTTAATAAGGAATAAAAACGGAAAATTTATATCAAATACTTACCGTAATTTTCCTTTCCTGATGGACTCCATGGCAGCCTACGTATGGGTTAATCCCGCCTCTCATACCTCATAGGACCCCACTCCCATAAATCTTTGCTTCCAGCCATAGACCGTGTTCCGTAACATAGCCTACTCCAGCAAATGGGAGGGAACTCCTGCTGCCATGGAGTCCATCAGGAAAGGAAAATTACGGTAAGTATTTGATATAAATTTTCCGTTTTCCTGACAGACTCCATGGCAGCCTACATATGGGAAATGACTAGCCATACACTCCCGGGTGGGAAATTGCTGGTTCAAAGAAAAAAGGTTTATTTGGCACCGTCAACAGACAAGACATGCAAACCAAAATTAACCGAAGACAAAGAAGCCGGTTCCACACAATAGTGTGTCATAAAGGTGTTGATCGACGACCAAGAGGCCGCCTTGCAGATTACTTCCGGGGACACATGACGGGAAGCTGCCCATGATGTAGAAACGCTCCTAGTAGAATGGGCGGTCACCGCTTCTGGAGGAGCCAGACCCTTGGCTGCATAAGCTCCTTGTATAGCCTGAACGATCCAAGCTGCAATGACTCTGGAGGAAGCACGTAAACCCTTGTTCTTTCCTTGAAAATAAACAAACAAATGATCGGATCTTCGGAAAGAGGCAGTGACTTCGAGGTATTGCCTTAAAACTTCTCCCACATCCAAAGGGTGAATGCTAGAGTCCTCCGTTGTCCGGAAAATTGGAAGAACAATCTCCTGATTCTCATGAAAAACCGATGTTACCTTAGGATTTGATCCGAGCATAGGAATCAGGACCACCCGGTCAGGGAAGAAGGTCAGGAATGGTTCTTTATATCCTAGAGAAATGATCTCGGAGACCCGTTTGGCTGATGTTATAGCCACTAGGAATACAGCTTTGAGAGAGAGATCTTTAATAGCTGCTTGATCCACACGTATTTCCTTTTCAGAAAAGAAATTTAGTACAAGGGGAAGATCCCACTTAGAAAACCTCGGCTTTCTTTGAGGCCTGAGTCTTATCGCTCCTCTGAAGAATTGCCTTGTAAGGGGATGCCTGGCCCAGGAAATACCTGTGAAGGCAGAGATTGCGGAAACCTGAACCCGAAGAGAGCTTACTGATAAGGATAGATCCAGGCCTGTTTGTAAGAAACCAAGAATATCCTGAATCCTAGGGTCAGTACAGGAACCATCAGTGGTGGAGACGTAATCCGCAAATTTCGACCAAATTCTTTGGTAAACTCTATTGGTACCTGGTCTCCTGGCATTCAGTAGAGTCGAAATAGCCGCACTTGGACATCCTAGGGCTTCCAACCTTCCCCTCTCAAGAACCAAGCCGTCAGATGGAGCTGGGACGGACATGGGTGAAGAGATGTCCCTTGTAATAGGAGATCTGATCTGGCTGGGAGAGGAATTGGATTCCGGTAGCTGAGTTGTAGTAAGAGGGGGAACCACGGTCTGTTGGGCCAATATGGAACAACTGCCACTATTTCGACCTCTTCCCACCTGAGCCTCGATAGGAAGCGAAGAATGACTGGGACTGGAGGAAAGGCATAAGCCCTGTGGAATCTCCACTGGTCCGTCAGAGCATCCACTCCGAAAGCCTGGGGACAACGACATCTCGTGTAGTACTTCTCCATTTTGTGGTTGCAAGGAGACGCAAACAAGTCCACTTCTGGTGACACTCCCAGAGACAGGATCCAATTGAAAACTTCCGTGTGGAGAGACCACTCGTTGTTGTCCAGGACAAACCTCGGGAGGAAGTCCGCCTGGACATTTTGGACTCCTGGAAGATAGACAGCCGTCAGATTTGATAGGTTTGTCTGGGCCAAAGACATGATAGGACTCACTTCCTTCAGAAGGGAGAGACTGCGTGTGCCCCCTTGTCTCTTGATATAAGACACCGCTGTCGTGTTGTCTAGCCTCAGGAGGACTGAGGCCCCTGATGTTAAGTGGAGAAAGGCTCGTAGAGCACAGAGGGCAGCTCGGAGTTCCAGGACATTTGAAACTACGCCCCGGGATGGGAAATCCCACTGACCCTGGGCTATCTCCATCAGACAGAGAGTGCCCCAGCCTCTGCTGCTGGCATCCGTTGTCACCGTGATCCAGGAAACGGGTGCTATGGAATGGCAATTGAGGAGATTCCTCCGCTGCAGCCACCAGGGGAGACTCTCCCGCATGGACGGGGTTATCCGAACCAGATGGTCTCGAGAACCCGGATCCCACTGTTGTAGAAAACCCTTCTGAAAAGGGCGCATCCTCCATTGAGCCCATTTCACCATGGGGGCTGTTGCTACCATGGTGCCGATTATCCTGAGACACTGAGAGGCTCTGAGCAGGGGAGATGACATTGCCAGGTGAATTCTGTCCCGAATCAAAGGGATTTTCTCCAGAGGCAGAGAGATGGTGCTCTTCAACGTGTTGAACTGGGCTCCGAGGAAAATCAGAGACTGTGTCGGATCTAGATGACTTTTTTCCCTGTTCAACAGCCAACCGAACTCTGTCAGAGTAGAAATGACTTGATCTCGGTGTGACACTAGTTGATCCCTGTCCTGCGAAAGCAAGAGTAGGTCGTCCAGGTAGTGGTGTAAACGGATACCCTTGACCCTGATCAATGCCACGACAGCCAGTAAGAGCTTCGAAAACACTCGAGGCGATGTTGTAAGCCCGAATGGGAGACATGTAAATTGGAGGTGTCTCTGACCCACTGCAAAACGTAGGTACTTCTGGAAGTCTCTCGTAATCGGTACGTGAAAGTAGGCATCTTTCAGGTCTATGGAGACTAGCCAATCGCCTGGCTGTATTATCTGACGAATTGTTAGCAGTGTCTCCATCTTGAATTTTTTCTTCTTGATGAAGGAGTTCAGGTATGTCAGGTCAATGACTGGCATCCAGGAACCGCTCTTTTTGAGGACCATGAAAAGGGGGGAAAACACCCCTTGAAATTTTTCTTCCGAGGGCACCGGGACGGCAGCTCCTTGAGCTATCAGAGAATCCGTGTATGACAGAAGAATTTGTTTCTTTTCTTCTTGGTGAGGAAGGACTGTGGGGACAAACCGGTGTAAGGGTGGATTGCAGAACACCCATGAATGGCCTGATGAGACTGTCTTGACCGTCCAGTAGTCCCTGAACGAGGCTGCCCAGACGTGCTGAAAAAGGAGTAACCGTGCCCCGACTTGCTCCGCCTGGACAGGCTTCATATCAAAAGGACTTAGAAGCCTCCCGTCCACCAGAAGAGGATGTCTTTGAGGACTTCTGACCAGAAGGTTGATTTCTCTTCCAGTTTCTCCTGAGCGGCGGGCATCTCTAGCGCGTTCTTGGTCTTGCCTGGGTTGAGGTCTCCTCTGCCCCAAAAGGCGACGATCCTGGGGTAAGAACCCTGACTTACCCCCTGTGGCATGGGTAATGGCAGAATCAAGTTTGTTCCCAAAGAGGGAGGAACCCTCAAAGGGAATTCTACACCAGGCCTGTTTAGAGGCAGGATCCGCAACCCATGGGCGCAGCCACAAAGCGCGCTTGGCTGTGACTGAGGAAAGCATGACCCGTGCCACTAAGCGGATAATATCCAGGGATGCTTCCCCTAAGAAGACTGCCGCCAGTTTTAGTTCATGGATTGGTGAACTCTTGACCAAATCTTCAGACACACTTGCTAATGCCGCATCCACATCATCTGACTAGGACTCCATAGCTTTTGACAGAGCTGCGAGAGCCAAGGCTGGTTTACAAGCCATACCTGCCGTAATATAGATGCGTTTAAGATCAGTATCGATCTTCCTTTCCAGACCATCCTTAAATGAAACAGTATCCTCTAGAGGGAGGGTGACATGCCTCACCAGCCTCATCAAAGCAGCATCAATGAGCGGAGCTGACTCCAGATGCTTTACCTCATCGCTCTTAAACGGATACATCTTGGCCACTTTGGAGATTAATGAGTTCTTCCTCTCAACTTTACTCCACTCATCTGAAATGATTTCGCCAAGCTCTCCCAGGAAGGGGAAATTTGGTTGATCCTTTTTGAGATGCTTAAAGTATTTCCTCTGTTTAGAGGGTGCTTCTACTGGTTCTTCCCATCTCAATGCGTCTTTAACCGCCTTGACCAACCGTGGCACTAGGGAGAAATCAAAACCTGCGCCAGGATCATTCAGATCAGTCTCGCTTTCCGAGGAACCGCTTAAGGAGGGACTGCGTCTAGAGGGACCAGGAGCCCCAGGGTCGACTCCACCAGGAGCTAGCACTGGAGCAGAAGGAGAGATAGCTGAACGATTGGGATCCGTTCTGATCAGGGATTCCTGAACCACTCTTCGGACCATAGCTTCCACCTGCTGGTCCCCAGCTCCTCTTTCTTTTGCAGCTCGGGCATAGCATAGCTCACAGAGGGATTTCCCTTCTGGGACCTGAGCTTTACATCCCCAGCAAGCCCTTTTATCAGAGCGGCTAGAATGGCGGTGAGAGTGACGCCCAGATGTGGACTTGGGCTCTTCACTATGGCGCCTAGAAGCTGATCTAGAACGCCTTGAACTTGATGACTGTTTTTGATGATGCGATCTGGAACGATCGGTATCTTCACGTGCTGAGGGTCTATGTTCAGACCTAGGAGTGCTGTGGAAAATAAAAGGAAATAAACAGAATCCAGAAAGAAACAAACCCAAAACAATCAAGCAGAAGGAATAAACAATTCCTACCTGCAGCGCAAGGGTTGGCCACTGGGGGGCGGTGACACGTCCATAGCAGAAAAAAAAAAAAAAAAAAAAACAGGTATCTGCAATGAACAATTCCTTATCAAACACAGGGATCAGAAAGAGAGAAAGGGGCTTGGACAGCCAGCAGCGAAGTTTCCTACCTTGCCAGGGAATAAGCACTGCACCGGGAAGCCGCCGTATACACCCGCAGACAACCCAAGTAATAGCTGTATTCTGACAGCTATTTAAACTTGGCGCCGCCGATGATGTCACCGCGCCCCCCAGCGTCGAAAAACGGGGATCGCACTGCAGGGACCCGGAAGATGCGGCGGAATGGGACGCAGATGCGTTCCAGCCGCCATAGAGGCCAGAAAAGATACAGGAACGAACAAACACACAAAAACAGCTGCCATATATGAATGAATAATGCAATATACGATACCACCGCACGATCCTGGTCCAGTCTGATTTGGGGACGATCATCCACTGCACGGCCGGGCATCAATAAAGGGGAGGCCTCCTGCTAATAGCAAGGACGTTTGGCCAGTTGCCACTTGCCTGCCAATGGCAAGGCTAGTAAGCTCTTCATGGCATCGCAAATCTGCCCGTATCCACCCTGCTAATAGCTGGGACTGCTGGACTCCAGAACCGCCATCAGAACCACCGTGCAACCAGAACCGGACCGCAGAAAACTTCATAAGGTAAGATACACCTTGGTCCTAGGAGGAGGACAAAAAAGGAACACGGTCTATGGCTGGAAGCAAAGATTTATGGGAGTGGGGTCCTATGAGGTATGAGAGGCGGGATTAACCCATACGTAGGTTGCCATGGAGTCTGTCAGAAAATGTGATTTTAACTGCATATTTAATTTCTTCTGTGAGAGCAAATTACACATAACCCATATGGGGTTGAGTGACCGTTGTATAGGATGAGATCATGTATCTGCTGCTGTTCCTTCACTGACTGCGGGCAGGGAGGTGACCTAGTTGCATTGTTTAAAGTGTATCTGTGGTCAAAATTAAAAATCATATACCGTATTTATCGGCATATAACACGCACTTTTTTTCCCCTGAAAATCAGGGGAAAATCGTGGGTGCGTGCTATAGGCCGATCCAAGCCAATTTTGTGTGATCGGAGCGATCGCGGCGATTGCCGCGATCGCCGCCGATATACACAGCCGTGTGTAAATTCAAATATGGCGCCGAGACTGCAGGGACTCGGCGGAGCCGAGATACACATACCCGAAAGTCCTCGGCTTTTCTCAGCGCCGCTTACAGTCCCGCCCAGTCCCGCCATTGGACCTGTGTGATGTCCATCATAGGACGGGACTGGGCGGGACTGTAAGCGGCGCCGAGAAAAGCCGAAGATACTCGGGTATGTGTACCTCGGCTCCGCCGAGTCCCTGCAGTCTCGGCGATATATTTGAATTTACACACGGCTGTGTATGTCGGCAGGGATCGATTTGCGGCGATCACACAAGGCTGCACTGGGGCAAGGCTGCACTGGGGCAAGGCTGCACTGACATGGCTGCACTGACATGGCTGCACTGACAAGGCTGTACTGACAAGGCTGCACTGACATGGCTGCACTGACATGGCTGCACTGGGGCAAAGCTGCACTGACAAGGCTGCAATGGACACTGGGGCAAGGCTGCACTGACAAGGCTGCACTGACAATTCTGCACTGGGGCAAAGCTGCACTGACAATTCTGCACTGGGGCAAAGCTGCACTGACAAGGCTGCACTGACAAGGCTGCAATAGACACTGTAGCAAGGCTACACTGACACTGACAAGGCTGCAGATGGACACGATAACGCTGCATTGATGGGCATTTTAATGTAAGTTTTTCTTCCTTAAACTTCCCTCCTAAAAGTTTTTTTCCTTAAAATTCCCTCCTAAACTTGGGGTGCGTGTTATACGCCAGCGCGTGTTATACACCGATAAATACGGTATATGCATTTTCACATGAATTT
Organism: Lithobates septentrionalis; assembly: GCA_037952835.1. NCBI lineage: Eukaryota > Metazoa > Chordata > Amphibia > Anura > Ranidae > Lithobates > Lithobates septentrionalis. The sequence goes on along the minus strand of JBBDGP010003092.1, from coordinate 23,268 downwards.
CAATGATTTCTTGCCTACTCTCAATGATCTTAACATTTGTTACCTTACTTTGTGAAGATCCCCACACATTTACTTCCTTGAATTCTGTGACATGTAGTCACCATGCCTTGATTAGTCACTGCTGTGTCATACATTTCACAGCTGCCTTCTGAACCACAGAGGTGCTGAGAGAAAAAGTTTCAGGTGGCGGAGTCAGTACAGGAACAACTGCTTCAAAGGCAGCAACGTACCATTGGATATGTAGTCCTTAGAAATTGGAAATTAGAAATAAGCCCTAACAATGAACTTTTCTTATTTGTTTTTTTTTCTAATATACCATTAAAAACATTTTTGTTATACCTTCTCAATAAGTACAAAAAATACCTTCTGATTTGTCACAAGTCTAGTTAGTCCTTAAAGTTTTTGCAAACCTTTGAATTTTTTAAAATAAAAAACAAACAAACACGCCTATACTTACAGTGCCTTGAAAAAGTATTCATACCCCATTTTTTACCACATTTTGTCATGTTACAAGCAAACACGTAATTGTATTTTATTGGGATTTTATGTGATAGACCAACACAAAGTGGCACATAATTGTGGAGTGGAAGGAAAATGATAAATGGTATTTAAGATTTTTACAAATGAATATCTGAAAAGCTTGGTGTGCATTTGTATTCACTCCCTTTACTCTGATAGCCCTAACTAATATAGAGTGGAACCAATTGCCTTCAGAAGTCACCTAATTAGTAATTAGATTCCACCTGTGTGTAATTTAATCTCAGTATAAATACAGCTGGTCTGTGAAGCCCTCATAGGTTTGTTAAAGAACCTTAGTGAACAAAGAGCATCATGAAGGCCAAGGGACACACCAGATAGATCAGGGGTACATTTGTGGAGAAGTTTAAAGCAGAGTTAGGTTATAAAAAATATCCCAAGCTTTGAACATCTCATGGAGCACTGTTCAATCCATCATCCAAAAATGGAAAGAGTATGGCACAACTACAAACCATCAATGCCATCCCTTATGGGGAGTTTATTCGAGCTAAACGTAACTGTTCAACAAACTCAACCTTTGAACTAGAATGTAAGGTCATCCATCAGCGCTTATTGGACCGAGGTTATAACGAATCTGTTATACACCAACGACTAGAAAGGGTTTTGATGATGGACAGAGAGGAATTATTGTCAGATAAGCCTAAAACTGAGAGAGAGCATAAAAATAAAAACAAAAATAAGAACAAACCTCATCAATCTTACAACTCTAGGAATAGAAAAACGGGTAAACCTATCACATTTGTAACCACATTTTCCCAAGAATATAATCAAATAGTCAGAATAATAAAAAATAATCTGCCAATATTACATACAGATAAAGATTTAAATGAAATTCTGCAAGCAGGTTGCCTTATTTCTAGCCGGCGTGCGCCCACACTGGGGAATGCACTATCACTTAGTCTATTTTCATGCAAACAATGCCAACCCACCTGGCTCTCCTATCCTGGCAGTTACCCTTGTAATATAAAAACCTGTCGGTACTGTAACTTGTGTGATCTGGGTAAAACATTTGTTGCCGCAGCTACAGGTGAAGAGTTTACTATACAGCAATACATCAACTGTGGCACAAACTATGTAATTTACCTGATCACCTGTATTTCATGCAGCCTCCAATATGTAGGCTGTACCACACGTCCTCTGAGAGCCCGTATAGGGGAACATTACTGTGACACAATTAACCCAAATGCTAGAAATATTTCGAATGCAACACGTCACTTTAGGGAAAGTCACCAGGGCGATCTCTCCTCTTTCTGCTTTAGAGGAATAGAACGGTTGTCTCACTCGCCCAGAGGAGGTGACAGGGAGATAAGGCTACTGGGGAGAGAAGCATGGTGGATTTTTAGATTAAAAACTAGATCGCCTCAGGGGTTAAACCTGAGGTGGGATCTGGATTTGCACTTGCATTAAACATGCCTCTCCCCAGAGCCTCCTCTCTCTTGCTCTCTTTTCCTCCTCTGGTGTCTTTTTCACATACCTGAATTAATATTTTTATTTTATTTTTTATTTTTTGTAGCTAATGTTTTTTGTATTTCATGGTGTGTTTTAATCATGTATATGTGCATGAGTGCGTGCACACATGCACTTATTATCACTCTAAGGTGTGTGACAAAATGTGGCATACATATGGATCACTCAATATGCAGTAACGCTGATTCCCCTTTTTTGGATAATTGCCTGTAGTCAATTAAGACAATTAATGGGTGGAGCCAGTGATCCTTGGAGCTACTATTTATTTTCAAAGTTTCATGTCTGTAATGTGGCTATGACTAAGGCCTTATAGGCTGAAACGCGTCAACTGTTCTTATTTGCGTTTGGTCACTGTGGCTTGTCAATAAATATTATACTTCTTAAGAGCAATCACCGGAGTGCGGATCATCTTTTCCTCATTTACCTACTCAGCCAGCGACTGTGGATCGAGCACCTGGGATCTCTGCTTTCTATGTGATGTATAGGTAGTAGCACTGACTTTTTTGTTTATATTCACAACTACAAACCTACCAAGACATGGCCGTCCACCTAAACCGACAGGCCGGGCAAGGAGAGCATTATTCACAGAAGCAGCCCATGGAAACTCTGGAGGAGCTGCAGAGATCCACAGCTCAGGTGAGAGAATCTGTCCACAGGACAACTATTAGTCGTGCACTCCACAAATCTGGCCTTTATGCAGGAGTGGCAAAAAGAAAGCCATTGTTGAAAGAAAGCCATAAGAAGTCCATGTGGGGGACACATTAATCATGTGGAAGAAGGTGCTTTGGTCAGATGAGACCAAAATTTAACTTTTTGACCTAAAAGCAAAGCGCTACGTGTGGCGGAAAAGCTAACACTGCACATCCAGCTGAATACACCATCCCCACCGTGAAACATGGTGGTGGCAATATCATTTTGTGGGGATGCTTTTCTTCAGTAGGGACAGGAAAGCTGGTCAGAGTTGATGGGAAGATGAATGGAGCCAAATACAGGCAATCTTAGAAGAAAACCTGTTAGAATCTGCAAAAGACTTAAGATGGGGGAAGAGGTTCACCTTCCAGCAGGGCAACGACCCTAAACATACAGCCAGAGCTACAATGGAATGGTTTAGATCAAAGCATATTCATGTGTTAGAATGGCCCAGTCAAAGTCCAGACCTAAATCCATTTTAGAATCTGTGGCAAGACTTGAAAATTGCTGTTCACAGACGCTCTCCATCCAATCTGACAAAGTTTGAGATATTTTGCAAAGAAGAATGGGCAAAGATGTCACTCTCTAGATGTGCAAAGCTGGTAGAGACATCCCCAAAAAGACTTGCAGCTGTAATTGCAGCAAAATTTGGATCTACAAAGAATTGACTAAGGGGGGCTGAATACAAATGTACCCCACGCTTTTCACATTTTTATTTGAAAAATGTTTTGAAAACAATTTCTCATTTTCCTTCCACTTCACAATGTGCCACTTTGTGTTGGTCTATCACATAAAATCCCAATAAAATACATTTACGTTTTTGCTTGTAACATGACAAAATGTGAAACATTTCAAGGGGTATGAATACTTTTTCAAGGCACTGTACCTGTGGCACTGTACCTGCTCTGTGCAACGGTTTTCCACAGAGCAGCCCCTATCCTCTTTTTGTGGGGTGCTCCAGGCCCCTCCTCTCCATCAGGTGCCCCCACGGAAAGCCGCTTTCCCTGGGGGCACCCATATGGGCTCATACCCGAGTCCCGCTGCTGTGTCTATTGACACAGACAGCGTTACTCGGCCCCGCCCCCTGCTCCTATGTCACAGGATTTGATTGACAGCAGCGGGATCCAATGGCTCCTGCTGCCATCAATCTGTCCAATGCTGGAGCCACTGCCCTCATGGACATCGCTGGATCGGATCGGGCTCGGGTAAGAAAAATGGGGGGGGGGGGACCTTACAACCACTTTACCTTCTTGTGGTCTCTGAAGTATAATTTCAATCTATGTAATCAGCCCTGCCCAGGTCAGCTTTGTGAACTAAAGAATTCCTTCCAGGATCACCAGGTGATAATAATAGAAAAAAAACCTGTGAAAAAAAAAGAAAAATAATGCAGGCACCGCATCTTAGGACTGGTATTTTGCATTTATTTCATTTTTGTTCTTGGGTTTAGTTATCTTTTAAGCTGTCTCTTAGCATTTAGCAACGTTAAAGCGTAGTTACACCCAAAAGTGGAACTTCTGCTAATTTGTCTCCGTCCCCCTCCGATGCCACATTTTGCACCTTTTGGGGGGGGGGGGGGCGGATATCCTGTTTCCTCTTCTGGGAGCCACAGCTGTTGATGTCACGGCTCGTATCTCTCCTCCTCCCTCCTCCTTCCCCTGCTGTCGGGCCAGTAGGAGAGAGGGGGGGAGCCTTGCACATGCACAGTACGGTTCCTGGCATGAAGCCGTAAGGCTACACTGCCGGGTTCCCTTACCTGCAATGGTGGCGGCAGCACCAGACAGCTGATGGAAACATAAGCTGCGGTGCCGACATCGCTGGACTCCAGGACAGGTAAGTGTTCTATTATTAAAAGCCAACAGCTGCAGTATGTGTTTAATTTTTGCAGCGGTGGGCGGACCTCCGCTTTAAGATGCATTTGCATAGAGCTGGCCATGTCCTGACATCAGGTACATAAGAATGAGAAATGTAATTGAACATGCTGAGTAGGTAACATTGGAACGGTCATTTTGCCTGGAAATCTTTAGCTTCTAGAATTTTTTTTTAACATTTTCTACATTTTCTAGTACTTGCCTGACTATTATTATCATACTTAAACAGAATTTTGATTTAAATTGTCTAAATCTTTTAAAAACCAGAATGCATCATCTCATCTCTAAAATATCAGTTTATAGTTCTCTTGTGGCTGTTTGCATCACTTCAGTAATTAATATGCTTGAAGTAGTTATCTCTAGGAAACATTTGTCAAGTTGCCATGAGAGGTCACTTAGCCCCCCCCAAGAGGACCTTTTTTTCCAGGTAATTTGGTCGTAAGACTGTTAGGACATTTTAATGTAATTACTTTCCTGAACTACTTTTGGTATTCATTTTATATGCTGAACAAGATGAATGGTAAAAAAGAAAGCTCAACAAGCTGTAAAAGAGGTACTGAGCAGAATAAAAAAAAAAAAAAAAAAAGACTTATTGGAGCCACTGATCTCTGGGGATGAAATTAACAGCTCAGTCTGATACACGAATGAACTAGTTCCAGAGGAAAATTACATCATCTAAAAATGATGCCTAGATAATTTGGTCGCATTGAAAAAGAAAAGGTAAGAATCTTTCAAAAAGTTTTTTACACTTAACAGGAAGATGTAAGGTCCTTTCTAGGCGGATAAAAAAAGTAAAAGGCCTATTGGCTGTTGATGTTTATTTAAAGGGTAACTTCACTTTTGTGGAAAAAAAAAATAGCAACTAAAAAAAAAAAAATAGCGTATACAATTGCGACTCAATTCATATTATAATTGAAAGTTATTAAAATTGACCTTTCCTTTTTAATCTGCAGCTCTGTAATTTTCTACAAAATGCAATGCAATATGGCTACCTGGAGGTGTTCTGTATACAGAATGTTTAAAGAACACCCCCCAGATACATCATTTCCTGCTTGTGTGATTGGCTCACTGATTTTACCAGAAGTCGGCACTAAGATACAAGTCAGATATCAGGCATCCCCTGTAACTAAAAGGTAATTTTTGGTGAGCTACTCCCAGTAGAAAATCATGTCAAAAGGGATGCAGGCCCAGCAGCTTCCCTCATTAGAGCCCTGCAGGTGCAGCATCTGATTGATAATTATGAAACCACTCCCATTAGATTCACTTTCCCACATCGATACAGACAAACACGCAGGGATTTTTTCAGAATAACAAAAGGTAGAATTCTGCTGCAAAGTATGTTAAAATCCTTGCAATGTACACAGATCACCCAGGGGGGAATGTTTTTTTTCTCAACAAATGTGGAGTTACTCTTTGAAGCAGACTTAAACACATTTCAGATGGGCTATACACAAGGCTGTCCACTGGATATTTTTTAAGTAGGATCAATATATTTTTGTTAAACACAAAACTGATGGATGGGATAAACAGCTCAATCTCAGTATTTGTGGATGATACTAAGCTAAGCAGGGCAATAATTTCTCCGCAGGATGTGGAAACCTTGCAAGAAGATTTGAACAAATTAATGGGGTGGGCAACTACATGGCAAATGAGGTTTATTGTAGAAAAATGTAAAATAATACATTTGGGTGGCAAAAATATGAATGCAATCTATACTGGGGGGAGAACCTCTGGGGGAATCTAGGATGGAAAAGGACCTGGGGGTCCTAGTAGATGATAGCCTCAGCAATGGCATGCAATGCCAAGTTGCTGCAAGCAAAGCAAACAGAATATTGGCATGCATTAAAAAGGTGATTAACTCCAGAGATAAAACGATAATTCTCCCACTCTACAAGACTCTGGTCTGGCCGCACCTGGAGTATGCTGTCCAGTTCTGGGCCCCAGTCCTCAGGAGGGATGTACTGGAACAGTAGAGAGTCCAGAGAAGGGCAACAAAGCTAATAAAGGGACGGGAGGACCTTAGTTATGAGGAAAGATTGCGAGCACTGAACTTATTCTCTCTGGAGAAGAGATGCTTGAAAGGGGACATGATTTCAATTTACAAATACCATACTGGTGACCCCATAATAGAGATAAAACTTTTCCGCGAGTGGTTTTTAAAAAGACACGCATCCATTCACTAAAATTAGAAGAGAAGCAGTTTAGCCTTAAACTGCGTAGAGGGTTCTTTACTGTAAGAGCGGCAAGGATGTGGAATTCCCTTCCACAGGCGGTGGTTTCAGCGGGGAGCATCGATAGTTTCAAAAGACTATTAGATAAGCACCTGAACGACCACAACAATGTAATACTGACATAAAAGCACACACACAGTTTGGGCTTGATTGACTTGTGTCTTTTTTCAACCTCACGTATCTATGTAACTATGTAACTATGTTGATAGAAATCAAAAATTATTATTATTATTATATTAGTCTTAGGACAAATCTCCCTCTTGGTGACAAGACAGCAATACAATCTTGACAGAGGTTCTAAATCTTCCTAGAAAGACGGCCACAGCATGGGCTTACTTTGCTGAGAGGATGTCCATGATCTTGCTGCCCGCACGCCCCCTGTGGCAAGCGGGCGGCGCGCTTTGTGATCGCCGAGTCCTTCGGACTCAGCTGATCACAGATCAGGGTAAAGGTCCAATCACAGCGGCCCTTTACCATGTGATCAGCTGTAAGCCAATGACAGCTGATCACAGGATGTAAACACAAGCCGGTTATTGGCTTTTCTTTTCTCATGATGACAGTGTGAGGAGAGAAGAAGAAAGCCGATAACTGGCTTCTGTTAGGGACATTGGCACTGATCAGTGCCCATCAGTGTCGCCTAACAGTGCAGCCTCATTAGTGCCTCCTCATAAGTTCCCACCGGTGCCACCTCATCAGTGCCCATCAGTACCACCTATCAGTGCCCATAAGTGCCGGCCTCAGAGCCACCAATCAGTGCCCATCAGTGCCGCCTATCAGTGCCTATCAGTGCCACCTATCAGTGCCCATAAGTGCCGCCCTCAGAGCCACCAATCAGTGCCCATCAGTGCCGCCTATCAGTGCAGCCTCATCAGTGCCTCCTCATAAGTTCCCACCAGTGCCACCTAATCAGTGCCCATCAGTACCACCTATCAGTGCCTATCAGTGCAGCCTCATCAGCGCACATCAGTGAAGGAGAAAAATTACCTGTTTGCAAAATTTTATAACAAACTTTGAAAAATGTGGAGATTAATAGGGATGAGCCGAACACCCTCGGTTCAGTTCACATCCAGAACATGCGAACAGGCAAAAAATCGTTCGAACACGCAAACACTGTTAAAGTCTATGGGACACGAACATGAATAATCAAAAGCGCTAATTTTAAAGGCTTATGTGCAAGTTATTGTCATAAAATGTGTTTGGGGACCGGGGTCCTGCCCCAGGGGACATGGATCAATTCAAAAAAACGTTTTAAAAATGGCCGTTTTTTTCGGGAGCAGTGATTTTAATAATGCTTAAAGTAAATTTCATAACTGGGGGGTGCCTATAGTATGCCTGTAAAGTAGCGCATGTTTCCCGTGTTTAGAACAGTCTGATAGCAAAATGACATTTCTAAAGGAAAAAAAATCATTTAAAAATACTCGCGGCTGTAATGAATTGTCGGTGACCCCACCCCCCCTCTGACACCACGGGGAAAGAAGAAGACATTAATAAAGGAATTGTCAAAACCCATCTATTGTCTTTTTTAACATTTTTGACACTTTTTTTGTGAAATGGTAGGGGTACATTTGTACCTCATTACAAATTCACACGGGGGGCGGGATCTGGGGGTCCCCTTGTTAAAGGGTCTTCCAGATTCCGATAAGCCTCCTGCGCGCAGACCCCCACAACCACCGGGCAAGGATTGTGGGGATAAGGCCCTTCTCCCCATCAACATGGGGACAAGGTGCTTTGGGAGGCTACCCCAAAGCACCCTCCCAATGTTGAGGGCATGTGGCCTGGTACGGTTCAGGAGGGGGGCGCTCTCTCGTCCCCCCTCTTTTCCTGCGGCCTGCCATGTTGCGTGCTCGGATAAGGGTCTGGTATGGATTTTTGGGGGACCCCCACGCCATTTTTTGAAAATTTGTGTGCTTGGTTTCCCTTAAAACCCATACCAGACCCGAAGGACCTGGTATGGAATTTGGGGGGACCCCCACGCATTTTTAAAAAAAATTCTGGTTTGGGGTTCCCCTGTGGGGGAATCTCATGCCGTTTTTTTTCCAATGACTTTTATGTGTATTGCGGGACCGACAATTCATTATAGCTGCGAGTAGTTTTAAATTACTTTTTTTCCTTTAGAAATGTCATTTTGCTCTCAGACTGTTCTAAACACGGGAAACATGCGCCACTTTACAGGCATACTATAGACACCCCCCAGGTATGAAATTTAAAATAATATTACACTTTTATTGTTTCACTTTAAGCATTATTAAAATCACTGCTCCCGAAAAAACGTTAGTTTTTAAAACTTTTTTATGCATTGATACATGTCCCCTGGGGCAGGACCCATGTCCCCAAACCCTTTTTATGACAATAACTTGCATATTAACCTTTAAAATTAGCACTTTTGATTTCTCCCATAGACTTTTAAAGGGTGTTCCGCGGCTTTAAAATTTGCCGCGAACACCCCAAATTGTTCGCTATTCGGCGAACGGGCGAACAGCCAATGTTCGAGTCGAACATAAAGCCCATCCCAAGTGATTAAATACCACCAAAAGAAAGCTCTATCTGTGTGAAAAAAAATATAAAAATTTCATATGGGGAGGGTGCGCATGCGCGGGACTCCCGAGGAGACGCTCTAATCGAGAGCTCCGCACCGCTCCGGCCCTTCTCCTCCCCCAGAGCTCTCAGATCGAGCGGAACCGGCACCGAATCCTCCCCTGGGCTCACTGAACCTCCCCAGCCCACTGGCATATGCCGAGCGGCACAAAAAAGAACGAGGTGAGCCGCCAACTGATGTTTAACCAGGCGGCCCCTGACCCGTCCAAGATGGCGACCGCAGCTTCTCAGAGGGACGGCATGGAAGTCACAGATCACACTTCCCCCACCCAGCAGCGCGCTGACATGCTGGCAACATCTGTAAGTCACAGCACCACTCAAGGGATCCCCCCTGCTGGCACAGACTCCCTCCTCAACAGGACCCTGGGTGATATTATACACCCACCCAGGCTTCATCCTCCTTTAGGCCTAGCAGGGCCCATCCATCCCCCAGCCTCACAGCAGCCCCAGACCCAGGACATGCAGCTCTTGCTACAGAGCTTTTCAGATATGCTGGCAGCAGGTCTAGCTCAGAATGCCACTCAGATTACAGCCGTTATTAAGGCTGATCTGCAAAATTTAGGCTCCCGCATAGATGCAATTGAGCAGGTGGTGGATAACACTGCTGCACGCACTAACCAGAATACAGCCTGTATTCAGTCTCTACAAGACCAGCTAGACACTGCCTTATCCAAAATTGACGATTTGGAAAACAGAAATAGACGTTACAACTTCCGTATACGTGGGATACCCGAAACAGTAACGGATATACCGAATACAGTCCAATTATTTATCAAAGATCTTATTCCAGACATCCAAGACCACAGACTTGAACTGGACAGAGCACACAGAGCCCTCCAGCTTCCCCGCCAAGATGGCCTCCCGAGGGACATCGTGGTCAAGCCCCATTTTTACGGCGTGAAGGAGGAAGTTATGAGAAGATCCCGCAACATTGATAATCTGTCATTTCAAGGGCATAAGATTCAAATCTTTGCTGACATCTCACCTGCCACGGTTCAAAAACGAAGAGCACTCAAGCCATTGTTGGTAATACTCGCCCAAAACTCCATCAAATATCGCTGGTCGTTCCCTTTTCGCCTTCAATTCCATTTCAAAGATATTCCCTACCACTTCTCCAACTTCCAGGACGGGGAGCACTTGCTCCTGCAATTAGGCCTGATTTCACAAACTCTGGCTCCCCTGCAGGATACACCTACCCCGGGTTCCTCCAAGAGACCCCCCCCGGGTAGCCCCCTTACTCCTCTGTGGAACAAGCAGCTACCAAAGCGGCTACGGGACTCTCGCTCCACAAGATGAACGTTCCTCCTCTGGCCTGGAATGGAATTTCTTCTTCCAATCTACCTGTTGGACTGAAGACCCAGTGTTTTCCTCAGAGTAGGGTCATCCCTACGTTGAACTAACTGTTACACGCTTTTAAAGCCAACCTAGGCCCACAGCTGGGCCCCCTTAGCCCTTTCTATGGCTAATGATGGTCCCTGTCTGGGCTATATTTTTTCCTCCCGACAAAGATTGCTACTTCACGGCAAGTCAAAGTAGTCAATATAATGGCTTCCCTTGTAAAGATTAAAAGGAAGAACGAAGAGGGAGGAAGGAAGAAAAAAAGAAAAAAAAAAAGAGGACAGACTATATATTTTCTGTTTTCTTTTCTCTCCCTTTTTTTTTTTTTTTTGTTTGTCTTTTTTTTTCCTTGCATTATAGATCCCGGTTCCCTATTCTATATACATAACGTCCTATGACCAACTTGCAATTTAATGTGCACTCCCTCCTGGTGACCAATCCCACATTTTTTTTTTCCTTGCAGTGGGGGATTCAGACGGCCGGAGCGGCCCTGCATGCCACCCTCTCTGTTGTGACTCGAGGGGACTCAGTACCCCTCTGGTGACATCGGATAGACAACCCATTTTGAGGTTGCCCACTCACCTTTTTCTCCGGGCTCCCCCGTTTAGGGGAATCCGGACCAGGACTAGTACTACTAGTCCGAATATTAATTACTTCTCTTAAACACTAGTTCTTACTTTCGATCTCATTAACTATTGGTTTTGCACTTAATGTTTGAGGTATTATTATGCCTGATTAATCTACTTGTCCTACATTCTTCTCTTTCCCTTCTTCTTTCTCCCTTTCCTTTCTCCTCCTCTCCTTGGTCTCTTCCCCACTCCCCTCCCTTTCTTTACCACTCTCTCCAGGAATCCTCGCGGAGCACGCCTACCTACACAGCCCTTAGGAAGAATTACGACTCTATTCCTCTCCGAGCTGACGTCCATCCCCGTGTGATGCTGGTAAGCTCCCTTTGCCTCATATCGCTCCACGCCCCTTGCACCCATGGCTGACCCACCTACCCAGTCACATTCGTTAAAAATAGCTTCACATAATGTCCAGGGACTCAATTCCCCCTCTAAACGTCGCAAGGCGTTTCAGAGCTACCACTCTAGGGGCCTCGATGTTCTCCTACTCCAGGAAACCCATTTCCCGGCCAGTTATAACCCCACCTTCCTACACCGTACGTTCCCGACTTTTTTTCTGGCGAATGCTGACACCAAAAAAAGGGGTGTCGCCATTCTCCTATCTAAAAATACTCCCTTTATACTCACACACACGATCAAGGATCCAGAAGGCAGGTACATTTTAGTAAAAGGAACTATAGGGGGGATTCTATACTCTATCATCTCCTATTACGCTCCCAATCAAAGACAGGCACCTTTCTTCACTTCCATGCTATTGACTCTAGCCCCTCACTTGGAAGGCAGGGTGATCATGGGCGGTGATTCTAACATCGCTTTTGATCAACTGCTGGACAAGTCCTCCCAGGGAAGATCTCGACTTAAAAATCCACCCGCTCAGAGCCTCAAAATCGCCCGCCTCCTACATGATATGGGCCTGATAGACGTCTGGAGGGAATTGAACCCCACGGCAAACGATTATACCCACTTCTCGGCACCTCATAACACCTACGCCAGAATTGATCATATATTCCTCCCAAATTCAGATATCCATACAGCATCCCATGCCTCCATACAGGAAGTTCCATGGTCAGACCACTCCTTAGTGACACTTAAACTTTCCTGCTCCCTTTCACCCCCTGGGCCTCCACAGTGGCGCATAAGTAAATCTCTATTATCTAACCCCGTCCACTGCATAATTTTAGAAAAAGAAATCAGGGAATTCTTCCGTCTCAATGATACAGGAGACATCTCTCCTAGTGTGCTCTGGGGAGCACACAAAGCTGTCCTTAGAGGGAAAATGATCCAAATGGCGTCTAAACTCAAAAAGGAAAGGAAAGCGGACATTCTGAAAATGGAAAGGGAATTCCATTCCCTCAGTAAATCCCACAAAGCTCACCCTTCTTCCACAACCCTGATCAAGCTAGAAGCCTCCCGAGTAGCGCTTAACCTGGACCTTACATCTAATGCAGACCAGCATCTGAAATGGCTCAGTGGCAGATTCTATATCCAAGCAAATAAAATAGGCCCCCAGTTGGCTGCTAAACTATCCCCCAAAATTAAATCCTTCTCTCTGCCCAAGATCAGATCCCAGTCGGGAACTCTCACCCACAATCCTCAAAAGATTCTGGAAACCTTCCAGGCTTTTTATTCTAAGCTATACTCAGCACCCGACCCTACCAACTCAGACTCTATTGATTCCTTCCTGAATAGCCTCGATATTCCTACACTTTTGGACTCCCATAGGTCCATTATGGAATCCCCCTTTAGGGTAGAGGAAATTCTTGAAGTTATAAAAGATCTCAAAACAGATTCAGCCCCAGGCCCTGACGGCTTCTCCGCACATTATTATAAAGCTTTCCCGGTGGCTCTCTCTCCTTATCTGGCCCGTCTCTTCAACTCACTTCGTGCGGGGTCCCCCCTGGAACCGTCAGCCAACTTGGCGTACATATCAGTAATCCCTAAACCGGGTAAGGACCCCAGTGACGTAAGCAACTACCGGCCAATCTCGTTGATTAATAATGATTTAAAAATTATGACGAAAATTCTGGCTAATAGACTGGCTTCCTTTATTGCTAAATATATCCATAAAGACCAGGTGGGGTTTATCCCAGGTAGACAGGGGCCGGACCAGATTAGGAGAGCGGTAGACTTGATTTCACTCATGCAATCGTCTTGGGATGGGGGGCCTCCTCACCCAGGATACGTCCTTTCGATAGATCTCCAAAAGGCCTTCGATACGGTCACCTGGCCTTACCTCTTTACTGTTTTGCGGAAATGGGGTTTTGGCCCGGACTTCATTACCACCATATCCTCCCTTTATTCCTCCCCTAAAGCACGTATTAAAATACAAGGCCACCTTTCTGAAGAATTCTCTATATCACAGGGGACTAGACAAGGCTGCCCTCTCTCGCCGATTCTATTCGCAATAGCGATAGAAACCTTGGCACTGGCCATCAGACAAAACCCTAACATCCATGGAGTGCAATGTGGTCAAAAGACTCATAAATGTGCCCTCTTCGCTGATGACGTTCTCCTGTTTGTCACCTCTCCCCTCATATCCACTCCAAACATTCTCCAACTACTTAACTCGTTTGGCAGCATATCGGGACTTCAGGTCAACATGGCCAAATCTATGGCTCTGAATATTTCCACCACCCAAGAGCTGGTGGAGAGGCTCAAGACCCATTTCCACTTCACCTGGTGCGACACCTCCCTACCCTACTTAGGTGTTTTTTTAACAGCGAAAATAGAAAGGCTCTACCACCACAATTACCCCCCGATGCTCAAAAAACTTTCTGATGATCTCACGCATTGGGCCCGATATAAAATGTCCTGGTTAGGTAGAATAAATTCAGTCAAAATGACATTACTTCCTAAGATCCTGTATCTCTTTCGCTCCCTACCCATTCCCATCCGAAAACACTCACTAGACAAACTCCAGGCTTCAATTACCAGATTTATCTGGGGGGGGGGGGGACACCGTTGTTCCAAACAGGTGCTATACCGACCTAAGAAAAAAGGGGGCCTAGGTCTCCCTAATTTATGGTGGTATTATCAAGCCGCTCAGCTTTGCCAATTTTCAGCTATTTATTCTAAAGGCCCTAGGCCTGATTGGGTCGATATTGAACGCCAGGCCACTCCTAACCATACTCTGGACTTTCTGGTTTGGAGACCACAAAAGGATAGACCCCCGATCCTCTCCCCCACCTTGTCTCATTCGATGGCCCTGTGTGACACTCTTCACAAGAAACATTACCTCACGTCCGCATGGTTGCCCCTAGCACACATCTTCCACAACCCACAATTCCAACCGGGTATGAACATCGAGGCCTTCAGGTGGTGGCTTGACAAGGGCCTATACAGAATAGGACAATTCTTCATTAACTCTGGTCCCATTTCACTTAAATACTGCATCTCTAAATTGGAGATGCCAACTTCAGAGACTTTCCGCTATTACCAATTATCACACTTTTTACGAGGGATTTGGAAAAGCTCCTCAGCTCCTCTCTCGGTTACCCCCTACGAATTCTGGTGCTCCTCGGCCATGGGTGCAAGGGGTGGCATTTCCCTAATATACTCTGCACTAGCGGAGCCCCGGGAGAAAGCGAATTATATGTTGCATTGGGAGCGGGATCTGCAACTCGACTGGGATATGGACACCTGGCATACATGTGTCTCCCGTTCCTTCAAGGGCATGCTTAGTTCCTCCCTGATGGAGGCGGACCTTAAAGTCATAACCAGATGGTATCTGGTACCCACCCGAATTACTAAATTTTATCCAAATTCCTCGCCCCTCTGTTTCAGAGGCTGTGGCCATATAGGTTCCTTACTTCACACATTTTGGGAATGTCCCAAAATTAGAGGGTTTTGGAATGGAATTTTTCATCTCATCCGCAAAACCACAGGCTATGCAGTCCAACAAAGCCCCACCATAGCTCTACTAAATTACAACATCCCGAAAGTTCCTAAATTGTCTCGATCTCTGATCCACTTCATTCTGCTTGGGGCCAAGATTACGCTAGCTCATGCTTGGAAAACACCTTCGGTTTCCCTCCGCCAGGCCAAGCAGAAAATTTCATGGATTATGACACAAGAGAAAATCTCGAGCAGAATTTTAGACACCTCTGATAAATTCAGATTGATCTGGGAGCCCTGGGCTCGTTTCCTGGGTCTACCACCTCTTACCTGAATCTGTATAAGGTCTAGGTAATCCCCAGGCTCTGGCCGGCTCCAGGCCCTATTCTTTCTCCGCGAGGATTCCTGCTCCTAACCCTCTCCAAACCTTTCCTTTCTCCCCCCACTTTACCCCTCCTGTTCTTTCTCCTTCTTTCCCTTTACTCCTACTATTTCCTGTCTAAAACCCTACTACATATGGTTTGCAAAGGTTGAGAATAACAAATTTTGCAGAACTTTCCTGTTCTGTACTGTTCATTTTTCCTTTGACTAACAATTGAGGCTGTACAGTTTAAGAATGGATAAAATCACAACATAGTGCGCTAGCATGTACCTTCTCTAACTGTTTGGGGATAGCCCCCTGTGTAAGTGATATTATCTATTACGTTAATGTTGGGCTCACATTTTGCTTTTTTGTTACGATATAGCTCTTGTTTGTTCAAAGATGGGAGGTCTATGAGATCAGGACGGGTCCAGTGAAGGTTCCTTTTTTTTTTTTTCTTTTGATTTTGATCCCCCAGGGGTCCTCTCGGCTGGTCTGCGTACAGCAGGTTCCCATTTGGGGTGCGTGGCCGTTTCTTGAGGAGCCCTGGGTCCTGCGAGCCTTGGTCTCCTTATCCTGACCTCAAGCGGCCACTCTCTAGGAGTTAGAGCATTTAATGATGCCCTTGTGTTTATAAGTGGTTACACCTTTATTTTGAAGCTGAATCTGTATACGGTACATGCATATCTTGATTCTAATGTCATTTACATTGCTGTGTTATCTCATTTGGTCTCCTCCATTTTGATTTCTTGTACTGTTATTTAATTTTCAATAAACAGTATTTAAAAAATAAATAAATAAATAAATAAATTTCATATGGGTACAGTGTTGTATGACCACGCAATTGTCATTCAAATTGTGACAGCTCTGATAGCTAAAAATTTGTCTGGTCAGGAAGGGGGTAAAAGTGCCCAGTAGGCAAGAGGTTAATGTCTGTTTTTCATCCGTCAACAGATCCGCATGTGTGAAAGGGGCTGTAGGGGGAAATCTTCCTCATGGGGATAAGACTTGGAAATGTGTTTTAAAACCTCTTTTCTTAGACTACAAATGTAGAAGGGAATTAGTGTATTTTTATTGCCATTTGTCCCTGTTGGGGGAATCCCTTTTACTTACTGCGCTGTCTGGCACCTGATTTTTTTTTAAACCCTTTTTTACTATCCAAAACTTAAAAAAAGTTGAGCTTTAAGCAGTAGTCAGCTAATATAGAAAACACAATAAAACAACTCATAGATTTTTTTTTTATAAAATACAAACTTGTTTTACAGTAATAAAGTCACTTTGGGATTTACTGTAGGACAATAAATCAATACAGATTAAGTGAAAAAGGAATATTAGACAGTTCGTTGTATGAACAGCAGGTCATGTGTATTGGGTCTTTTTTGAAGCATTTGTTACAGTTATCCTAATTATGATCACTGTAGACAAACTTGTTTTGCTGAACTTTGCTTCTGAGATTATTTTTGGAATTTTGGTTCTCACACCACTCCATGAAACTACAATTTCCTCCTTGTAATTCTATGGAAATGTATTAACAAGATCATTTTTTGATTTAAGAATCTGGCATTTATTAACCACTTCAGCTTCGGAAGATTTTACCCTCCTTCGTGACCAGGCCATTTTCTGCGTTTTACTTTAACTGACAATTGCGCAGCTGTGCGGCCCTGCACCCAAATAAAATTTATGTCCTTTTTTTTCCCCACAAATAGAGCTTTCTTTTGGTGGTATTTGATCACCTCTGCGGTTTTAATTTTTTGCACTATAAACAAAAAAAGACCGACAATTTTGAAAAAAAAAGGAGGAAGGAGAAAAGCAGTGGGGCAGTATATATGAGAGATCTTTCTTGCGATCCCCCTGGGAGGCTACTGATTGGAAAGTGGATGCAGAGTAGCTGGTCGGATGTGGAAGAGATGTGACCAAAGCTGAAAGAAAGAAAGGAATTGTTTTGAGTCTTTCTGACTCTTGTATGAGCAGGTATAATGGCTGGTGAAGGTGTGCACATAATCTGCTAAAGACACGATTTGCACAGTGGTGGATGATATATGAATTGAGAAGTCACAATAATTGAGAAGTCACAATAATTCAACGCAGAAAAGTTTCAGCATATGAACTTTAATTGAACACATTATTATACAGATTTATTTATTTTTTATTTGAATATAATTTGATATCACTGGATATTTCACATGATAGATTAATAGCGCTGCACTTATATTTTTCATTTCATTTTATTTTATATGTTAAAGACTAACTCCACTTTTATTGAGAAAGAAACATTCCCCTCTCAGTGATCTACTGTATGTACATTGTATGGATTTGAACAAACTTTGCTGCAGATTCCTATCTTTTGTTATTCTGAAAAATGTGCAACTTACTGAAGAATTCTGAAGAATTTGTTCAAGTACAGTGTTACTTGAACTGTATTCCAGGATTTGCTTGTCTTCAGCTGAGAGAACTTTCAATAATTTAAGACTTCACATAAAGTCTCAGAAATCTTTCAATAAGGTTGTAATGTATATTGATTGAATACCATGTCATAGATATATTATCTATCATTGTAAATGTACATATTCCACCCATCTTTTTTTCCCCCAATTTTTCCAGAACCCCCCCCCCCCCCCCCAAAAAATAAAAATGCTTTGAAAAACCACAAGATCATGATCGTTTTTGTTCTTTTCTTCTGGATGTTGTGAGCCTTGTAACAGTGTGCACTCAGGGTCCTTTGGGGGCACATAGAAAATGTTTTTAGGGTAATTATTGTGAAATCAGGACTTTTCATTTCAAAACATTAAACAGTTGATAGATTTCCTTGTTAAAATAAAAAGACACAGAGGAGCCATTACTTTTGACATAGTATATCTATCTATATACAATATATACTATATATATATATATATATATATATATATATATGTATGTATGTATGTATATATATATATATATATATATATATATATATATATATATATATATATATATATATATATATATATATATACTATATATATATATATATATATATATATATATATATATATATATATATATACTATATATATATATATATATATATATATATATATATATATATATATATATATATATATATATATATATATATATATATTCACTAGATATATTTTACAATAAATTAACTTTTGGCTAGTAAAGGAAGGAAAGGCATATAAAAAAACAGGGTTTTTAAATGGAGTTTTCCATTTAGATATCTATTATTACCTTGAAGGGGACAAAAAAGTTTTTTGAGGGCACATTCAGAAAGTCCATTATACGATCATGTCCTCATGCATGATAAATTAATAATTGCTTTGTAAATGGATAAGAGAGGATGGAAATAACTATTAAAAAGATGTTATGTCCATAGTTCGGAGCCTTTGCCAGTAAATTGTCAAAGAGAAGAAATATGAAAATATAGACTGAACTGGAATTAGGAAATAAAGGCCAGTGAACAGAAAAGAATTAATAGGAGAAAACCATCAACTGTGAAGTTCAGTGAAGAGTAACAGAATAGCAAATAACAAAAATATCATGTGTAGTCAAGCAAGGATAAGACTTTATAGCAAATGAAAAAAAAAAATACAAAACGCCTAAAAACAATCAATATATATTAGCGGTGATGTGTGATCTGCAAAGTTACAAACAAGTAAATCAAACACATTTCTGCACGCCACTGTCTCAGTGGAGTGGAAAAGTGAGATTTTTTGCCAAAAACGATAAACTGTTAATAAAAAAGGGGAAAAAAGGAATAATAGCGTTGAAAAGGAACTGCTTATCAGTTGTAGAAGTGTGATGACCTTCAATGATAAAATAAAATTATGAAAGTATAATAAAAATATCTCCACAATAATGCTTCTCAAAGTACCACCATCACATTTTAAGATTTAGTGTATATGTAAGGTATAGGGATGAGCTTCGTGTTCGAGTCGAACCCATGTTCGACTCGAACATCGGCTGTTCGACCGTCCGTCGAATTGCGAACGATATGGGCCGTTCGCGCCAAATTCGTGTGGCGCGTCACGGCCCATAATTCACTGCGGCATCGCAGTGCATTGCTGGCTGATGATTGGCCAAGCATGCACTATGACCCGCATGCTTGGCCAATCACAGCGCCGTCAGTAGAGAGAGCTGTAATTGGCCAAAGCCAGGGTGGCTTTGGCCAATTATGGCTCAGGGGATTTAGTACACACCCCACACTATATAAGGCCGCCTGCACGGCGGCCCTGTGTAGTGTGTGTTCCGGTGTGCTGAGAGATAGAGAGAGAGAGAGACAGTGTCATTTGATTTGAGTTAGATAGATTAGGCAGAACAGTCAGTCAGTTAGCTGCACTTACAGTGTATTGTGTATATATATGCATCCCAGGTGTTGCATATATATATATACACTGTATTCAGTTTAGCTAGATCCGTTCCTGTTATCTTCTATCTAGACTATTTAGTGCAGTGTGTCCTGCTCACAGTGTTCAGCTAGATCCGTTCCTGCTATTTACATTCAGTGCAGTGCGTCCTGCTCACAGTGTTCAGCTAGATCCGTTCCTGCTATTTACATTCAGTGCAGTGCGTCCTGCTCACAGTGTTCAGCTAGATCCGTTCCTGCTATATACATTTAGTGCAGTACGTCCTGCTCACAGTGTTCAGCTAGATCCGTTCCTGCTATTTACATTCAGTGCAGTGCGTCCTGCTCACAGTGTTCAGCTAGATCCGTTCCTGCTATTTACATTCAGTGCAGTGCATCCTGCTCACAGTGTTCAGCTAGATCCGTTCCTGCTATTTACATTCAGTGCAGTGCGTCCTGCTCACAGTGTTCAGCTAGATCCGTTCCTGCTATTTACATTCAGTGCAGTGCGTCCTGCTCACAGTGTTCAGCTAGATCCGTTCCTGGTATTTACATTTAGTGCAGTGCGTCCTGCTCACAGTGTTCAGCTAGATCCGTTCCTGCTATTTACATTCAGTGCAGTGCGTCCTGCTCACAGTGTTCAGCTAGATCCGTTCCTGCTATTTACATTCAGTGCAGTGCATCCTGCTCACAGTGTTCAGCTAGATCCGTTCCTGCTATTTACATTCAGTGCAGTGCGTCCTGCTCACAGTGTTCAGCTAGATCCGTTCCTGCTATTTACATTTTCAGTGCAGTGCGTCCTGCTCACAGTGTTCAGCTAGATCCGTTCCTGGTATTTACATTTAGTGCAGTGCCTGCTCACTGCTCACAGTGTTCAGCTAGATCCGTTCCTGCTATTTACATTCAGTGCAGTGCGTCCTGCTCACAGTGTTCAGCTAGATCCGTTCCTGCTATATACATTTAGTGCAGTACGTCCTGCTCACAGTGTTCAGCTAGATCCGTTCCTGTTATCTTCCTACTGACAGGCAGGCTTGTCTGGTTACAGTATATAAAGCTACCTGAAGAAAATTACAGGTGTTCTTTTTGATCCTATTAGTACCACGGTCAGGCAGCTAGACTATTTACATTTAGTACAGTGTGTCCTGCTCACAGTGTTCAGCTAGATCCGTTCCTGTTATCTTCCTACTGACAGGCAGGCTTGTCTGGTTACAGTATATAAAGCTACCTGAAGAAAATTACAGGTGTTCTTTTTGATCCTATTAGTACCACGGTCAGGCAGCTAGACTATTTACATTTAGTACAGTGTGTCCTGCTCACAGTGTTCAGCTAGATCCGTTCCTGTTATCTTCCTACTGACAGGCAGGCTTGTCTGGTTACAGTATATAAAGCTACCTTAAGAAAATTACAGGTGTTCTTTTTGATCCTATTAGTACCACGGTCAGGCAGCTAGACTATTTACATTTAGTACAGTGCGTCCTGCTCACAGTGTTCAGCTAGATCCGTTCCTGCTATATACATTTAGTGCAGTACGTCCTGCTCACAGTGTTCAGCTAGATCCGTTCCTGTTATCTTCCTACTGACAGGCAGGCTTGTCTGGTTACAGTATATAAAGCTACCTGAAGAAAATTACAGGTGTTCTATCCCAGCTTAGTGCAGCTACAGGCCATTAGTATGTCTGGAAGGCCAAGAAGGAGAGGCAGACAGTCACAAGCCAATAAGAGAGGGCAAGCAGGCTCTGTGTCTAGTGCTGGTCGTGGAGACGGTGCATCCTCATCAGCACGTGGCCATGGGACACGCTTGGCCTTTTTTTCGGCAGCTGGCCGTGTTGAGCCGCAACATGCGGAAGACTTGGTCGAGTGGATGACCAAGCCGTCCTCATCCTCCTCATCCTCTCTCACCCATGCCCAGGGTGCTTTGTCTGGCAAAGCAGCGGCCTCTTCCCTCAGCTCAATGTCATCAGTGACTCCTTCCCTAGCTCCACCATGTCCTCATGAGGATTCCCTCGAACTGTTTGACCACAGTGTTGGGTACATGCTCCAGGGAAGGATCCCAGCGTTTGGAAGGCTCTGATGATGATACTGAGCTCAATGAAGGCAGTAACATGAGCACGGACAGAGGGGGTGCCCAAGAAGGACAGCAATCTGGCAGTCATGCTCCCCCTGCTGCAGCATACTGCCAGGTTTGCTCCAGTGATGAGGAGGGAGGGGATGATGAGGTCACTGACTCAACGTGGGTGCCTGATAGGAGAGGGGAGGAGGAGGAGGAGGAGGAGGTGGCACATCACCAACTAGGCAGGATGCCCTCCAGGGGCCAGCCTAAGGGCAGCACATTGACTGCATCACACCCCAAAGCTCCACATGTGCAGGGCGCTGCAGTCTCTGCGTGTTATTCAAAAAGTTCTTTGGTGTGGGCCTTTTTTGAGACGAGTGCATCAGATCGCACCGCTGCTATTTGCAACATATGTCTCAAGCGTATCTCGCGTGGCCAAAACATCTCCCGCTTGGGTACCACATGCTTGACCAGACATATGTTGACCTGCCATGCAGTTCGTTGGCAAGCGTATCTGAAAGACCCACACCAAAGAACAAAGAGGATCTCTCCTTGCTCCTCATCAGCTGAGATTTCCAACCCCACTAGACCTTCAGTCCTCTCTGAGACCTGCAGTGAGAGGAATGAAGGTGTAGAATTAGGTGTGTCACAGCCAAGTACTTGTGGGCAATCTGCTTTTGGTACACCGACGTCAGATTGTACCAGGCAAATTTCCCTGCCCCAGCTGCTGCACCGCCGAAAGAAGTTTGCTCCCAGCCATCCACATGCCCAGCGGTTGAATGCTAGCTTGGCAAAATTGCTAGCACTTCAACTGCTGCCTTTTCAGTTGGTAGACTCTGCCCCCTTCCGTGAGTTTGTGGAATGTGCGGTTCCTCAGTGGCAGGTACCCAAACGCCACTTTTTCTCACGGAAGGCGATTCCGGCTCTCTACCGGCATGTGGAAGGCAATGTCCATGCCTCGCTGGACAGGGCGGTCAGCGGTAAGGTGCATATTACCGCTGACTCATGGTCCAGCAGGCATGGACAGGGACGTTACTTAAGTTTCACGGCGCATTGGGTGACTCTGCTGGCAGCTGGGAAGGATGCAGGACAAGGTGCAGTAGTGTTGGAGGTTGTTCCGCCACCACGCCTCCAAAATGCTGATTGTGACACACCTCTCCTCCTCACCCCCTCCTCTTCTTCTTCCTCCATGGCCTCTTCCTCGGAACCAGCGGTGCTCCGTAGGCGTTCAAGGGGCTACGCAAGTACGCAGGCCAAAAGATGCCATGCGGTGCTTGAGCTGGTGTGCTTGGGGGACAGGAGCCACACTGGGGCAGAGTCTGTC